>JBBGZY010001614.1:2380000-3030000 GCA_037952925.1 Lithobates clamitans
ATACAGTGTTCAGTAAAAATGAGTACACCCCTTTTGAAAAGTAAGATTTTAATCAATATCCTAATGAACTCAAAAACAGTTTCCAAAATTTTGACAAAACTGAGTTTTATAGAACATTTGTTAAGCTTATTACATGAAAGTAAGGTTAATAATAAAACTTAGATTACAAAATCTTCAGTTTTACTCAAATTAGTTGATGCAAAAATGAATACACAACAAAAACGACTACATCTCGTATTGTGTATGACTTCCATGATTTGTAAGGACAGCACCAACTCTTCTAGGCATGGAATGAACAAGTTGGCAAAATATTGCAACATCTATCTTTTTTCATTCCTCACGAATTACCTCTTTTAGAGCCTAGATGCTGGGTGGAGAGTGATGCTCAACTTGTCTCTTCAGAATTCCCCACAAGTGTTCGATTGGGTTCAGATCAGGAGACATTCTTGGCCACTGAATCACTTTCACCCTGTTCTTCTTCAGAAATGCAACAGTGGCCTTAGATGTGTGTTTTGGATCATTGTCATGTTGGAAAAGTGCATGACGACCAAGGGCACGGAGTGATGGTAGCATCTTCTCTTTCAATATATGGCAGTACATCTGTGAATTCATGATAATATCAATGAAATGCAGCTCTCCAACACCAGCAGCATTCATGCAGCCTTACAGAAGGACACTGTCACCACCATGTTTCACTGTAGGCACCATGGATTTTACTTTGTACTCCTCACCTTTGCAACACCATACAGTTTTGAAGCGATCAGTTCCAAAAACATTTATCTTGGTCTCATCACTCTAGAGTACAGAGTCTCAGTAGTCTTCTTTTTAAGCATGGGCCCTGGCAAATTCTAGGTGGGCTTTTTTGTGCATGGGCTTTAGGAGAGGCTTCCTTTGTGGACAACACCCATGCATGTCATTCCTCTGCCGTGTACGCCGTATTGTGTCACGGGAAACTATCACCCCAGCTTGGCTTTCTACTTCTTTAGCTAACGGCAGTGAACTTGCATGGCGATTTTCTTCAACCCTTCTCATCAGAAGACACTCCTGTCGAGGTGTTAACTTCCATGGATGGCCTGGACGTCTCTGTGAGATGGTTGCAGTTCCATCTTTGTTAAATTTTTGTATCACTTTTGCTAGAGTATTCTGACTGATAAGTAAGGCGTTGCTGATCTTCTTGTAGCCTTCAACTTTCTCGTGTGAAGAAATTATTTTCTTTCTCAGGCCATTTCTCTTCCATGTGGTGCCATTGTTGGCAGCATGAAATGGGAAGGGGTTTTCTTTTATAATCAATGGCCTGCTAGACACCTGTAATGGATAATTAGACTCAGCTGTAGTTAAATTCATGTTAATTGCGATTTTGTTGTCTAAAATTCAGCATTGCTCCTAAGACTTTCATTGGGGTGTATTCATTTTTACAACATGGTCTTGAAGAAATTTGTTAGGAAAAATACTTTGTGTGTGCAAATTAACAAATCTTGGTTGCAATCAATGGCCCACATTTGTGGGAGTATTTTGTAGTATAATGTCCCATAGAAAATGCTGTTTCTGAAAGGAAAGTACCGGTAAAGGTTTTCTGACAAACCTGTTGGGGTGTACTCATTTATGCTAAGCACTGTATTTCAGTTTGACTTTAACTGAGATCTATCAAAATCATATTTCTGATATTTGATTGGGATATTTGAGGATGGAGTCTGAGCAAGGCTGACTGGCAACTTTTGGCCCAGGGGCCAAGTACAATCCACAGGCCCATGGTGCAGTGACTCGGCCCCCATCCCAGACATTATAAAACAAAAGCATAGTAGTGAGGGTCTTACCTCACTAATTAGGTGCTAATCAGATGGAGCTCTGGGCAGACATGAAATGTCACATTCCAAATATTAACCTCTAACTATTCTGTGAAGGACAGAGAAGGCAGTTCTAAGTGCAGTGTAGCAGTTTGCAGTATAGCAGCTGTTTATTATGACACAAATTAAGGAGAACTTACAAGCAATAGTAGAAAACAGGCTCATAAAATCATAGCTTCCAGATAGGCTTCTTGTGACAGTTTCTCAGCCGTGGAGAAGGTGGAATGCACGGGCAAGATGGCTGACGCACCTCCGGGTCTACGTATTGGAGCATGCTTACAAGCTCCTTTGTTAGAGTCTGACAGAGGAGCTTCTGAGCATGCTCTGAAATGTGTTACCGCCCCTTCATGACGTCACATGTGGCCACGCGTTCCACACCGACACAGAAGTGCAGCGGCCATCTTGCCTGTGTGCTGCACCATCTCCGCGGCTGCTGGTCAGCTGTGCTACACAGCGAAATCTGAAAGCTATGATCTTATGAGCCTGTTTTCTGCTATTGCTTGTAAGTTCTCCTGTGTCATAATAAACTGTTGCTATACTGCACTTAAGTCTGCTTCAACTCCCTGGAAGCACCGCTCTAAGTGTCTTCTTGAGTCCTTCCCTGCCTCTCCCTGGCTAGTGACCAAGAACAGCAGGCTACATGAGGTCTGCTTCATGCAGATACGCCCTATGAACATTTATCTTCTCCTAACTATTCTGTGCATTAGCTCTTACTGGGTTGACACCACACTGCAAAGTCTCAAGCTTTGTTCTATGCTCAGATGCTGAGAGTCCATGTTGTTATATCTGTTTCATCATACTTGGGTATCTACAGGGACAGATATACCATTTGTGCAGACTATGAAGCAGCATGGTTCAGACAATGGAGGGTCCTCTGGGACTTAGGGGTCCATTTATAATAGATGTGGTTTAAATGGGTGTGGGTAGACTGGGACACAAGAGATTAACTTGACCATTAGTTGAATAGGGAGCCTAAAAATAAAATAAAAAATCCTTGCACAGAGTCCCTTTGATAATACTGATTGTCACTGTTGAGCATCACTAAAGCTGCTTACATAAACTAGTGGACTTTTAAAGTGTAAACTCATCTACAACACTGGCTGATGCTCCTTGGCCAAGTCTGACCGGAGGACAGTTGAATGGCAGAGATGGATTTTCCTGCCTTATCACTATTGTGTTCCTTGAGACAACCAGAGCACTCAGTTCATCCTCCACCTTCCTGCAAAGGCCTAACGTGCTCCTGTAGAAAGATCTATAATAAGAAAAATTGCCTGCCCTTTGTAGACAGCTTTACTCTCATCATACATTGTCCCTCTCAAATTGACACAACGATTTCCAGAAATTAGACATTCAGCACTTGAGCCTTTAACAATTGAAGTAAAAAAAAATAAAAATCCAAGTTCCCCCCATAAATTCCCTTTACCACCACTCAATGATTACTTTTTTATTGACAACCACATCACTAATGCAAGCAAAGTCATCCGGAAAGGCTCCATTGCTCATGATTACAGCATACCACTGGGGGCTTTTTTCGCCATAACTCACTTCTAATTTTTGTAATTTGAATGTCTGTCGTTGCTTATTGTAGTGAATTGATAACACAATACCTCCAGCAGCTGTTACTGATTCATTAGTAATATTCTCAGAGGGGGAAAGAGAAGATAATTCTTTCTGTTAATCACCTGCAATGTACTGCTGTCGTCTGAGCTGGGAATCATACAGGCACACAAAAACTTGGATATTTTGCGGTAAAAGTTTGTACTTTTCACATTCCTGGCAATTGTTCCTAAAGTACACTAATGCCCCGTACACACGGTCGGATTTTCAGACGGAAAATGTGTAATAGGACCTTGTTGTTGGAAATTCCGACCGTGTGTGGGCTCCATCACACATTTTCCATCGGATTTTCCGATACACAAAGTTGGAGAGCAGGCTATAAAATTTTCCGACAACAAAATTCGTTGTCGGAAATTCCGATCGTGTGTACACAAATCTGACGCACAAAATGCCACGCATGCGCAGAATAAATTAAGAGATGAAAGCTATTGGCTACTGCCCCATTTATAGTCCCGACGTACGTGTTTTACGTCACTGCGTTTAGAACGATCTGAGTTTCCGACAACTTTGTGTGACCGTGTGTATGCAAGACAAGTTTGAGCCAACACCCGTCAGAAAAAATCCATGGATTTTGTTGTCGGAATGTCCGATCAATGTCCGACCGTGTGTACAGGGCATAAGTATCCAACAATACATAGTCAGGACAAACCCCATCCACCACTTCTCACAGATAAAAAAAAAATATATTCTTAAAGCGGAGCTTCAACCCTACCTAACAACTCTGCCCCTATTAGTAGCTATTGCCTCTGTCTAAAATATATGGGAATCGTAAGTAGCTTTTTTATTTAAAATTCCTGCCACTTCCGGGTTCTCGTTGCCACAGTGATGTACTATATGTCATCTCTGGTTTCCCGTTGACTCCTGGGATATTGGAGTCAACAGGCATCCTCCGCTGCCCTGCACAGTGTTGTCACCATGCATGCACAAGATCGAGATGTGCATGCTGGGTAGCCAGCTGCACATAATACAGATGCCAGGAGCTGATATGGCCGCCGCCAGCCGTTCGAGAGTACCAGTTCGGGTAGGAATTGAAATATTTGAAATACAATTAGTATTAATAACAATACCCCATGTAGAAAGAGCGATAATTAGGAAGAACTAATGTGTTCATTTAAAATTCTTCTGGAAGATTGTAGCTCCTCTTTAACATTTTTCTAAAACCTTTGTATGTCGTTAGTGCTTGGACCTTAGAAGAAGGTGGCAGACTCCAAAAGTCTGTCCTGAAAATTTAACTGTAAAAAAAAAAGTATCGCGGACAGTGCTCAACTGTATCATGGGAATACAAATAAAAGTGATAGCAACCTACCAATGAAGGCTTTTATTTTATGTTTTTAACTTGCCAACGGTTGAGAACAGCAGACTACCCAATGGGTATAATCCCCCTTTCAGGAAATGCCTAATCCCAAACTTGTGATTCCCGCAGGCCTGGGATTCTCTACTCTGCCACACGCTCTCAGCAACCCAATTATCACACACCTAACTATTCAAAAATAAACTGTTCACATTTCAGCTGCATGTCGGCTATAATTTAGTAGAGAAACAAAGGCACAAAAGCTTGCACTCGTATAATAATCTTTACTGAGGCTTGCATTTAAGGACAAGGTCCAAGAAGAGAAGATTGATGGTTGCAAAGATGTTACAAATTTTGTATCATTGCAATTGTAACTGAGAAAAGGACAGTGATATACAGTGTGGCAACCTGAATATTGCACACTGAACCCTTCCACCACATCTGAAGAGGTAATTTTCTAGTGTCTGCAGAAAAACTATTTGCAGATGCCATCCAATGAAAAAGGTTCTTCTAATGGCATGTCAACTACTTCTACTGCCCTGCAACTGTATTACTTTGTGCTCCAGCATCAGGAGCTCTCCTGCTTTGCCCACTAGATGCTGTAGAGGAAAAAGGGCCTGGCCCTTCGTATAGTGGCTTGGCATAGCTGATTTTCCCATTATTCTAAGTATAGCTTTGACAACCCATGCAGTTGTCTAGAGGGCATAACTGCAAGCAGATCAAGGAAGACCCTTCATAGACCTGGACTGCAGCCTCCTGCTAGGTGACTGGGTGCTATGCAACCTCCCTTCCTGTGGTGCAAGGGTTATATTTAATCCTTAAGTACAAAGTTCAAAGACAGAATGTGGGGAACTTATAATAAGGCCATAAGTACTAGGTGCTGCTGCTCCAGGCTGAGGTGTAGAGCCGCTGTGGCACTCAGGATAGTAGGGATGCCAGCATAAGAAAAACTCATCCAGTGAGCAATGAACATTTTAGCTTGAAACCGCCACTTGCCGCAGCCGATTCTAGTATGGATGTACTGTATACATGTGAAAGCCTCAGTCAATGCCACTCCTCGGGCCATGCCCCTTGACATGTTTCACCCCACCCACTGGGGCCTAATCATAGGGGTAAGCAACCACACAAAATGGTCATTGAGTTTTTTTTAGTGCTTTAACATTTTGTATTTGCTGCAGTATAGGAGAGTCAAAGGCCGTGAGTGTCTTAGGTCATGTTTCAATCTACAAGCTTATATTTTGTTCCTAGCAAAAGAAGTAGCTAGCACAATGATGACCAATCTAGCCTGGTACCCTAGCTGGACACAAATACTCCTTCAGTGAGCAACAGTGTGATGCCCAGCTCATTCGTTCACAGTGTGATGTCCAACTCATTTGGTCACAGTGTGATGTCCAGCTCATTCGGTCACAGTGTAATGTCCAACTCATTTGGTCACAGTGTGATGTCCAACTTCTGGAATGTTTCCAAAATTGGTATTACTACAGTGTGGTCAGTTTGCTGTGTCTTTGCTTAAAATGTTTGTGAACCCAAAAACGGATAAAAAAAAAAATCCTGCTCCTTTAAAGCATGTTATCCAGCACAGTGCTGTGTCATTTGGCCCCCTGTATCACCTGTAATACCTGGCTGATCCTGCTAGCTTCTACCTTCCCCCCCTGTACGCTGACCCCTTTGTCAGCGTACATGCCTCCATCATCTGCAGCTCTCCTCTGTGTCTCCAATGTCCTCTCCATCCTCTCCCCCCTCCGCTTTATGCCTGTCAACTCTGTCCGCGCCGCCCCCTCCTGTCCTGCTGCTCAAATACTGTTTCTTTTTAATATAATCCTCTGTTTTTTAATGTAATGTCCCCCTGTGACTGTGCTTTATAAAAAATAATGCTGTATATATCTTGTTTACAGAGCGCTGGTCTGCGCTCATTGAGCCACCTCTCTCTCCTCTCTTGGCCTGACAGATGAAGCGGGCGGGGCCGCCTCTCTCCTCCTCCTCTCCTGACTGATGGGAATCCCCGGCCCCGCCCTCTGTCGGGCCGAGAGAGTAGATAGACGGCAAGGTATATACAGCATTATTTTTTATAAAGCACAGTCACAGGGGGCCATCACATTAAAAAACAGAGAGGATTATGTAAAGATAGATTGGTGGGTTAACAACCACTTTAAAGCAGTGACATTAAGAGCAAGTACTTTTCTAATCAAGCTTATTAATTGATGCATAGATGATGGCTTTGACCTTTGACAGTCAAAGTAGTGGCATGAGTATAATGGTGCACTTCAATGATTGGATTGATGCTTAAATGCTACTTTTGTAACCAATGTAGCCATGCAAAACATACTACTCTGTGGTAACCAACTACAATCACCATTATAAAGATACTTAAAGCTAAAGTTTACTCTGTTTATGTTTACTTTCCCTAATTCCTACCTTCTTCCCTCATCAAAATGCTTATTTTAATTAAAAACTGGTTTTCTTACATACCTTAGAGTGGTTCTAAAGCCTTAAGGTGTTTTACCCAAACACATTTTCTGCATCAAGGTAAAAAAACCTTCTGTGTCCCGGGTCCCCCAGCCTCCCCTTATACTTACCTGAACCTAATCTTGATCCAGCTTTGTGCCCAACAGCAGTGGCTTTCTCAGCTCAAGACAGATTGATAGCAGCGGGAGCCATCATGGGCTCCTGCTGTTGTCAATCAAAACTCTTTGACAAGGAAGCAGGGGGCGGGGCCGAGCTCCACTGTCTGTGTCTATGGTTGCAAGCAGCGCGACTTGGGATCAAGCCCGCACACGTGCCCCCATAGGAAGTGGCTTCCTATTGGGGAACTTGCTGAAGAGGAGAAGCCAGGAGTTTTGGCATGGGTCCCAAGAAGAGGAGGATTAGGGCTGCTCCATGCAAAAATTGCACAGAACAGGGCAGTATAACTTGTTTATTGTTTAAAAAAAAATATAAGGTTTAGAATCACTGGATAATATTACTGGATCTTTGTGCTACTTTATACACTGCAGGCAGATTGTGGCTAATGGGGGGACTGGCAAGGTGCCGTACAGAACTCTGGGCATTTCAACCTGCCAATAGACCTGATCACCCAATCAGGTCTGCCTGAAAAACCGACAGGTGGACCTGATCAGACTGTCTGTGTGAAAGGGGCCTTAGCCTCCGTTCACACCAGAGTGACTTGTCATGCAGTTTGACAGGTATGACAATTCGCACCCTATCGGCAATGGCACTGTTAAAATGGGTGCATTGCTGACATTGCAGTGCCACATCGGTTTGAAAAAGTACTACTTTTGGCGAATTTGGGTGCAACTTGTATAGTGTACATGAAGCCACACAGATGTCTTCCAAGTCGCACATGAAGCCACACAGATGTCTTCCAAGTCACACACCTAAATTCGCACTGACATGCAGCTTTGAAATCACAATTTAACTTGTGCCATGTTAAAGAGTTCAACTGTATGTGGGTTGTGGCAAGTCAGCAAGTGGCCATACTGTCCAGATAGGCTAAGATCTAAGAAAGTGTGCCATTGTATAAAGTGCTATTTGAAACAAAACAGCTACCCACTTTGCATGTAAAATCATGTCAACTGTACATATGCAATGTCTGCAATACATTAAGGGGCGGTTGCTCAAGGAATGGTGACTCTTTATTACATCATAATTCATTACTAAAGGATAAGGAGGAAATACGAGTGATTATGTAGACCATCTACTACCTCACCATGCTTCCAGCAGTCAGAGATGCCTTTCCTAATAGATGAATTGATTGACCTTCATTATAGTGCTTTAAGGCTTAAATGTAAAGACATAAATTTACAGTTAGATTTTGTACTAACAGCCTTATTTTCATGGTCTTAACTCAACTTTTTGAAAACAGCTATAGTACATGGAGGTTGATTTACTAAAACTGGAGAGTGCAAAATCTGGTGTAGCTAATCTGGTGTAGCTGTGCATCGTAGCCAATCAGCTTCTAACTTCAGCTTCTTAAGCTTTGACAATAAAACCTGGAAGCTGATTGGTTTCTATGCAGAGCTGCACTAGATTTTGCACTCTCCAGTTTTAGTAAATGAACCCAATGGTGTACAAATATCACAATGCAGGCCAACAGTCACCAGAAAAGACCCAGGGCTCTCAGTAATTCTCACAGACCTTTCCTGGCATGTCCCCTCTATTTCTCTGCAATATAAGTCTGTGTGATGACACTTGTAATGAGGGTGTGGCTGCTACTCAGCTCTGCCAGCACAGAGCACTGTAGTGTGAGGGCAGATAGCACCATTTTCACTAAGAGAAAAGTATATTTTTAAGTATTCCCAAACAAAAATCATAAATGATAACATGTGCTACATGACTAAAAAGAGATACAAAGATGGGAGACATCCAATGGCCTTCATTGCCCCCTTGAGCAGGATATAGCTTCATTACTTGTTGGACCTAAAAACATTAGATGAATAGAATTATTTTCTAACATCACTTTGCGCGATGATGACTGGGAAAGCTCAGTCTCAGTCACCATGGGGTCCTAATGTGTTAATCCCTCGGCCTTCGATAGAGGAACATGGCGGTTTCTGAAATGTTGGATCCTTCAACTCCCTCAGTTCCTGGAGAGCTGATATCATAATGGTGATTGATTGCATTAATTGGCTTGTCATAAAATGAGGAGCGAGAGCTGTAAATCATTTCTCAAAGCCGAGTTCATTACATCAGACATGTCCTGGCTGCAGCTATTTTACTGGAGAGTGAACGTTTTCATAGATCCCAATTCACTGAGATGGGGAGAGGGGACTTATTGTGTGCCAACAATTTTAGGGAAAGGAAGCAATTTTATATTAATTAATGTGGTCATTTTTATGTAAAGTCCTTGTAACAGTCAGGGGTCAGGCTCGGAGGCCAGTAGCTTAGCAGTAGAGATGTTCTCACTCTGTAGCTGGATAAGTACAGAAGCAGGTCACCCTGGTGGATGACATGGGCTCATCTGAGGTGAGGTCTAAGTACTAACCAGTGTTCACCAGAGCTCCCGATGGTGAAGGTGAGTTTTGCTGCAATTTAGTATCAGATCAAAGTCCTGAGGATTGCCCCACCAGGGGGTGAGCAAGCTGGGGTGCAGTAGCTGATATAGCAGACAGGGATAAGCAGAAGTGTAGTCAGTAAACAAGCCAAAGGTCGGTAACAAGCAATTGCAGGTTGGGATCAAGCAGAAGCGTAGTCGAGGAACAAGCCAAAGGACGATAACGAGTGGTAGCAGAGTTACAGACAGAAGTTGAAGTGGTAAGAGTGAGATATTGTCTTTAGAGAGCAAAATAATCTGGCAAACAGGAAGTGCAGAGACCTGGCTTAAATCAAGAAATTCATGGGAGGAGCAAAGATTTCAAGGTTCAAGAAAAACAAGGTTCAAGGCAAGATCATTTAAAGGAGAAGTCCAGCCTGAGCTTCTCCTCTGGGTCACAGGAGTGCAATTAGTTTTACACTCCTGTGACCTGCTTTCAGCAGAGAGCGGTCTGAAGTCCCCTCTCCAGTGACGTCACTGGAATCAGTCCAGATAGCGTGCCATCCCGACTGAGGAAGTCTGGATCTGTCAGCTGCCTGGACTGATGGCAGTCTCAGCCTCTCAGCAAGCCGCTGAGAGGCTGAGACAGCCGCTCCCCGCCCCTCATAGCATACTAGCTCATTATGAATTACTTACCTGAGATCGAAGCCCCCGCAGCTGTCCTCATTTACTGCTCTGGCAGCCGACATCGCTCCCAGAGTTACTTCCGGGTATTGCGGGCTCCGGTGATGTGATTGGCCGGAGCCGCGATAGAGCCACCGATAAAAGCACAGTCTAACTGAAGCAACGGCACAATGAATTCGGCACATGCAAATACAGGGGATATCTCCTAAACCTAATTATAGGCTTACCTGTAGCAAAAAGTGGTTGTAAAGGGTTTATAACCACTTTAAGGAATTGTCCAGGGAACTGTCCAGCATCCCAGATAGCTCAACAAGAAGAGACATTGCCAGACACAGCGGAGTTTGCAGGTTCAGACCCAGTTCCTAAACGCCCTTTTTTATAGCTCTGTACATATTGTTATTTATTTGAGATGTGTTTTATACCATACAGGTTGGTTTTTGAGGAGAACCTGTCATATCTGTGCTTATGCAAATAGTTTAAAGCAGAGTTCCAGGCAAAAATAGAACTCTTGAAAACACAAGCACACCCCACCCACACCTCATTTTTGGATATTTTTTTTTTTCATACCGCTAATATAATTTCAAAAGACATTTGCAATCCTTTTAAATCTGTAGGTTTCATTAAAAACCAACTGAACTCTCACTTTAAGACCATACCTCCCAACTTTTGAACTTCAGAAAGAGGGACACTTATGGGAGGAAGCGACTGACCGCGCGCTACGTGCACTGCGGCAAAAAGAAAGATTCTCACTTATGCATACAAAAACCCCAGCATAGTCATTTAAAAAAATAAGAATAAAAAGCTTCCATTACAAATGATTTTGCATAAACTATGGAAGTGTGCATTACACAAAGTGTGGAAGGATTCAGGAGTGCGTTATGTACAGAGTGCAGGGTTCAGGATAGGGCTAGATACAGAGTGCAGGGTTCTGGAGTGTGTTATGCACAGGGTGCAGGGTTCTGGAGTTACATATAGAGTGCAGGGTATTGGCTTGTGTTATGTACAGAGTGCAGGCACAGTGCATGGTTCTGGAGTGTGTTACGTACAGAGTGCAAGGGTTCAAGAACGCTAGGTACAGAGTGCAGTCATCCATCCACATGTCACTATTGCCCTTCTCCTCAACTATAACATCTGAACCCCCCCTCCCTACACACACACACACATATAACACACACCACACCACACACACACATAACACACATACATAACACACACATATAACACACACACATAACACACACACATACATAACACACACCACACCACACACACACACACACACATAACACACACACATACATAACACACACCACACCACAGACACATATAACACACACACACATATAACACACACACGTACATAACACACACCACACCACACACACACACACACATAACACACACACATACATAACACACACCACACCACAGACACATATAACACACACACACATAACACACACACATACATAACACACACCACACCACACACACATATAACACACACACATAACACACACACATACATAACACACACCACACACACTTTTGTAAAAGTAGCACCTTTCTGTAGATGTCTTTTATCCAGTGCAGCCACAGCTTCCTTCTCCTTTCAGTGCAATGAGTATCTTCACTCCTGGAGCAGGAAGGAGATAAGGATTAGGGGGCAGCTCACCCCCCTCATCAAACACGCTGCAGTCAGACTTTCACTTGTCCCGACTTTAGTGCAGACTGCAGAGCAGAGAGCCTGTTGAAGGAGCCGAGCTGACCTGTTACTTTCACTTTCAACTGCAGAAGCCAGGCTTCTGTATTTAGGTGAAAGTGGGGAGCTGCCTGTGAGTGCAGGACTAATGGAGGCTGAAAAAACTCTGGGGGAAAGGAATAGATAGCTGATCCTGGCCAGCAATCTATGAATGCCGGTGTGGTGTCTCCGGCTCTTTCGCAATGCACTGGTTTGACAGAGGGATGAGTCTGGATAGCAGTCCCGCCCCTACCCGACATCACACTCTCTTTTTGACAGGTGAAGTCTCTCATTGGGGCTGCACAGTGCACATCCAGCTGACTTGCTAGGCAATCCCTGGCTGTACTGGATGTGCACACTGCTGCAGATCCTATTGAGAGAAAAATTAGCTTGTAGTCAACAGCATTATGCGGGACAAATCACCTGTATGGCGGGATAGCGGGACACAGGTGTCAAAGCGGGAAAGTCCCGCCCAATTCGGGACTGTTGGGAGGTATGTAAGACAGCTACATTAATTCTAGGTGCATCAAAACAGAAGGTGTGCAAAGTCTTTTAGATTTTTTGGAAAGCAGCCACAACCTGAGTAGAAATGCCTGTCCCTTGTCATCTTTCTGCAGAAAAGGATTCTTGGCTCCCTCTGGCCTTTAAAAGAGTAACTGTTGCACATGGTCATTGCCAGGCCTGGTCTTCAGCTTCCTGCTTCCTTTTCCCTTGTTTTACTTATGCTTTTGATTACCCGTTATCGACCCAGCTTGTTCTTGAATACCTCTTGTCTCTCTCCTGGCTCTGACCTCAGATTGTCCACAGATCTGCTCTTGTCTCATGTCCTGTGTATGACCTTGGCTTGCCTGACCACATCTCTGAACTCCTGACTGCTGACCACTGGCTTACTGATCTCTGCTACTGTCCCTGACTACGCCTTCTGCTGTGCCCTGTCTCCTGTGATCCGCCTTGGTGCCTACCGGCTTTACCCAGCCTGCTGTACCTACCTGCAGTACTCCCCTGTTGCTCCAGCTTGCAGTACTTACCTGCTGTATCCAGCCTGCTGTACTCACCACTGCAACCTGCTTCCTGCTGTTTGCAAGCCACACAACCATCAGCTCTCTTGGGTCCTACTGCTCACCACATCTGGTATCCACCTGCAGAGAGATCTCCACACCTGCATATCTCATCTGTGGCACAGCCGGCAATCTCTGCTTCTTTGGGCTTCATGTTTCCTGTTTCCACCTTCAGGGACACCTGACACTCAGCCACAAGAAGAGCCCCCTAAGCATTTCATCTGCACGGCCAGGTAAATAACAATGGCACCGTCCTCAGTAGAATTCAGGACCCCCTCAAATCACATGGTGTGGAACATTTAACAGGGGGATTGTAGGAAATGGTGTTGGGCTTTAAAGTGGTAATAAGCCTAAAAAATAAAAATGTAATATAATTGCATCTGACCAATCCATAGATGTGATGACGGCATTCATTTTTTTTAGGCTTTTTTTAAACTTTATTTCCACCTGGTGATCTGCCCAGTAACATATTTCCTGTCTTAAGCCACATACACACGATCAGATTTTCTGATGGGAAATGTGTGATGACAGGCTGTTGGCGGAAAATCAGACCCTTTGTACGCTCCATCGGACAATTGCTGTTGGATTTTCCGCGGACAAATGTTGGATCGCAGGTTTTAAATGTTTCCGCGGACAAATGTGTGTTGTCGGATTTTCCGAGCGTGTGTACACAAGTCCATCAGACAAAAGTCCAAAGTACAAAAACGAATGCTCAGAAGTAAGGACGAGCTGGAAGTGGTCGGTCTTGTAAATTAGCGTTTGTAATGGAGAATTAACATTCGTGACGTGGCAAATTATGAAGTCTCGAAATGCAGCGCACAATTCTCTTCTTCTTTAATGGGATAATAATGAAGCTGCTTTGCTGGTGATACTGATGGGGTTATTGCAAACACATTTTAAAAGGCTTTTTTTTTCTAGTGATATCAAAAATAATATTATTATGCTTTTTTTATTTTTATTTGGGCAAGTTACCACAACACTATTATCCCGTAGTTTTTAAGATCAAAGATACAAATATGTTGGTGTCCCTTGTCAATTTTACATTGTATTTTTTTAAATGTAACTGCCTACTCCCAAACTGTCATTTGAAGAAAAACACATATCCAAGTATTATTCTACACAATTATTTTATTGTGCATTAAAAAAAGAAAACAAATGCAATTAGACATGCTATCTGCCAATAGAACTTAACCAAAAAGTGCATTTTATGCATCCAAAAATATAGAAAATATACCAAATCAAATCATTATTATTCAACCAAATAAATAAATATTAACAAAGAAAAAGATGCGCAAAGAAACCGCTACAAATAACAATAAATATTGCTGTGAACAAATTCTCTAAAACATAATAATATGAAAAATTGAGTGGTGTATCATAAAACAAATAGTCCATGTGATATAAAAAATAAATGAATAAAACCAAAAGTGAATTTATCAAAAACAGAATATCCCAAAATGATCCTTCAAAATTTAGGAGATGCAAAAGTTCTTCACTTAATCTCGAAAAGCAGGACACATATTCATTTGAATCATTTGAAATACGGAGCATAAAATGCAAATACAAACTGCTTACCAGATCCGTTGGATCTCAAATGATAGAGATCAGAAGCGCTTGTGCATTAGCCTGCCGGCAGGTGAACTCACAGTGATTGAAAGCAGAGAGGAATCCACTTGTTTATCCAGGAATCAGCAAGCACAAAACTTCACTCTCCGGTACACTCTCATAAAAGCCAGGATCTGGGTATTCTCATGTAAGGAGGAATACAAGAGGGCTTCATGGTGCAGTATGTTCCAGCAAAGGTATTTATTTAAAAAACAAATCATACAAAATCCATAAATTCAAGCAGGTAAGAAAAGCAGGTTTAAAACTGCCTACTCCCAACTGTCATTTGAAGTAAAACACATAGCCAAGTATTATTCTACACATTTATTTTATTGTGCATTAAAAAAAGAAAACAAATGCAATTAGACATGCTATCTGCCAATAGAACTGAACAAAAAAGTGCATTCTATGCATCCAAAAATATAGAAAATATACCAAATCAAATCATTATTATTCAACCAAAAAAATAAATGCTTCTTAATATACGGGGTCAGCAATGCTAAGAGTTGGTGAAAGCAGGGGTCCGTCATCCGGAGATAATTACGAAAATCATACAGATTATTCTCCTGGAGCTCCCGCAGCAAAGGCATATGACATAATTGGTCACAATTAATAAAGCAACCAATTTTTGGTCCAAGAACTCCTCCTCCTCCTGTTCCTGGACTGGACTTGGGTCAAAACAATAACTCCAAGGCCAATAATAAATAACATGTAACACGTAATTATCTCTGATTCCGCAACATGTCTGGTTGATGAATGGCCATTCAGAAACAAACTGAAAAGCACAAACTGAAAAGCGCTAAATGAAAAGCGTGAAATGAAAAATCAACAGTAAAGAGCTGAAAAACCACGTAGTACGTCACTATATTCATGTTTGTTGGCCGACAATTCCTTGCCGTTTGTATGCAAGACAAAATCCAGGCACACGCCTTCGGACAAAAGTCTGAGGTTTTGTCTGCGTAAAATCCGATCGTGTGTATGAGGCTTAAGGATGTCTCCCCTCTGGATAGGGGAGCAATAGAGACATCTTTGGACAGCAGCATTGTCAGTCTCGGGGGAGTGTAATGTTAGACTAGTAGATTCAGAACTTGACTAACAAATTAATGCTGAACTCCAATTAACACTTTAAAGCAGTTACAGCAACAGTTTTGACCCTATTAACTGCCACTTTTGCTGGACAGCTTGGTCTGTGAAAGGAAGTTGAAAAATAACAGATTTTATGGCCAGAGCAACAGGTAAAAATAAAGGGAAAAAACCCCTAATAAAAAAGAAAACAAACGCAGCCACCACATGTAATGATTGGTAAGATGCAAAATATTACATTTTTATTTTTGGTTTTATTACCACTTTAATTCTTTTTAAAACACATACACAACTTAACTTTTTTTTTTAAACATCTGCCTGGAGTTCCGCTTTAAGTCCCCGTAGATCTGGGAGGCCAAGTCAAACTCGGTTCTCTAATTTGTATTGTCTCTGCATGGCTGCATTTGCCCATTTTTGTCAGATATAATATTTGTGCTAATAAATTCCCCCACTGTCAGGGCTCGTAATGGAGGCGAGCTGCGACGCTGCATAAAAGATATCATTATCTGCTGGCAGGTAACAGCTTATTATTATGCATTATTTCGAAAGGTTTCCTTAGGACTGACCTTAAGACTTGTACTTTACAAATAACAACCCGCCGGACAAAGAACAGGCGTGAACTCCGTGGCCCGGCATCGGCAATCAACTTTTCCGCAATTAGAGAAAATTCTAAAGCCACTACAGATAAACAGGAAGGTAATCAGCATACAAAATGAATTGTTACATCGCAAACGCTTTCTGAATGCAGTGCTACATCGCCAAAATAGTGTTACACAGAGACTTTGGAGGATGGTTTAAAACAGTGGCGGCCGGTGGTAATTTTTTTGGGGGGGGCGGCAAACAGTAACATCTTCTTATATCTTCTTAAAATTGTCAGAAATTTGTGCTCAAAGTAGAACTATAGGCAACACTTTTTTGTTTTTCATTTTGGATAGAATAATGGACGGTTATAACCCCTGTCAGTTTATTTTTTACCAACCGTGCCCCATTGCAGAGATTTCGCCTTCACTTCCTGTCCCATAGCCAAACAGGAAGTGAGAGGAAATCTATGCAAATTAAGGGAATCCATTGCCCCCCCCCCCCAGGCCCTCAGAAGTAGCGTCCCCACTCGAAAATTTCAGGGCGGGTCTTAAACAGCAAGGGGTGTGGCCTTGACAGGAAGGGGTGGGTCATATTTAAATTAGGGGGTGCACGAGTTTAGTCAGGCCTAGGGCAGCACAAAACCTAAATACACCACTGCTCCCAACCCCCAGCTGCCACTTTTGTCACCTATCCAAATTAAAACACAAGAAAAAAGTGACATTTTAGGACTGTTTAAGACAAATGATTAAAGAACTCTTTAATCTCGTACCCACAAAATACGGCATAATTACTGTACTATGAGTGAGAGGCTCACTTACATAAACCTACATTTAATTAAACAAAAACCTGCCATGTATACACTTAGATACAGTCAAGGCCTGAAGAATACTTTGTATTTTGCCCTTACTAAACAGAGTATATTTAGTCACCTTTTATATCAGATGTCCCCTTGTCACATCTGGGGTCTCCCCTTCACATCTGGAGTCCCCCCTATACATCAGGAGCACCTACTTAGCATCAGCATCCTCAATTATGAGGAACGACTGCAAGCGCTAAATTTATTCTCCCAGGAGAAGAGACACTTGAGAGGAGATATGATAGCGATATACAAATATCTCAACGGTGATCCCAGCATAATTATGAAACTATTCAGTCCCAGGGAGTGTAAGAAAACACAGGGCCACACGATGAGACTGGAAGATTAACTTAACCACTTAAAACGGTGTTCCGACTGAAATGATACTTTTTAAATAAAAATAACCCTATAATACACAAGCTTAATGTATTCTAGTAAAGTTAGTCTGTAAACTAAGGTCTGTTTTGTTAGTTTATAGCAGTAGTTTGTTATTTTATAAACTTACAGCAGGCCGTGGCCATCTTAAGTGTGGGCATCTGAAGCCAGACTGTATTTCTTCCTGCATCTCATCCTTGCAGATCTCGCACATGCTCAGTGCAGCACGAACAGTGTAATAGGTTTCAGGTCAGGTTTCCATAGCAACGGCAGTGTCAGAGGAAGTTGCCGCCCCTTCCCAAAAGGCATTGCAAACAGGAAATGATGCGATGGGCCACGGCCAGGGAGGAGGAAGTGAAAAATTAATACAGCAGATATACAGTAGGTGCTGAGAAAAAAAATTTAACAATATCCAATTCGTTTACAGTGCACAGTTTAGTGAGGGATGCTGAAGAGTTGTAAAAGTGGGTGGAACTCCACTTTAAGGACCGAGCCTCTTTTTTAGATGTGTTGTTTACAAGTTAAAAACAGTTCTTTTTGCTAGAAAATTACTTAGAACCCCCAAACATTATACTTTTTTTTTCTAACACCCTAGAGAATAAAATGGCGGTCATCGCAATACTTTCTGTCACACTGAATTTGTGCAGTGGTCTTACAAGCTCACTTTTTTTGAAAAAAATACACTTTTTTGAATTAAAAAAATAAGACAACAGTAAAGTTAGCCCAAATTTTTTTTTTTTATAATGTGAAAGATAAAGTTACGCTGAGTAAATTGATACCCAACATGTCACGCTTCAAAATTGCGCCCGCTCGTGGAATAGCGACAAACTTTTATCCTTAAAATCTTCATAGGCGACTTTAAAAAATTCTACAGGTTGCATGTTTTGAGTTACAGAGGAGGTCTAGGGCTAGAGTTATTGCACATGTGTGGTTTGAACTGCAGCTGCTGTCTCTGCAGTTAATGAGGTAGCAGTTGGGGTTCAGTAAAAGCACGGTTCAACCTCAGGGTTTTACCCCCCCCCCCAACCACTAGCATGAAAATGCCCTCAATGTGGAAGAAAAGCCTAATACTTGCCTTAAATACTAATACTTGATTGAAACTTACTTCTTTTTAATTCTCTCTGGTCCAGGCAAATGTTTCTGCAGCTCTGGCTATTCAGTGCCAGTGAGTGACTACTGCAAGGCAGAGGAGGAAGAGTGCCAACAATAGCTGGGCCAAGGGAGCCTATGGGGGGCATCATTGCTTCCAGAATTCACGGCCTTTGTTGAGTGCTCTTACATAGAGCTCTTACATAGAGCTGCAGAATCACGTGACTATACTGGAATCCGCCACTTGAACCATGATACAATGGGAGCCATGTTTATGTGAGAGGCACTTTAGAAATCAGTGGTAGAGTCCTCTGTGGATTGGGCCTTTTTGACATTACAGACCCATATAGGTGTTCGTTGAAGGAGCATATGATCAGAGGGTCCATCTATAGAAAGACATATATACTCCAAGAAGTTACTTTGATTAATTCTCCTATTGGCCCATGGGGCGTTTTCCTTTCCTCCTGGGTGATGGCACATTGGAAATAGTAGTATGCCATGATATTCAGAACATAGCCCCTCCGCTTCCCTGAAGAAGCCCTTAGGGCGAAATATGTTCGATTTTCTCATCCATTCATAGGAAAATAAACTTTCTCTTTGTCAACATCTCCTAAACTAAACCAACTGGGAATGGTGTAGTGCAGTGGTCCCCAACCTTTTTGGCACCGGGGACCGGCGCTGTTGAAGAAAATTGTGCCAAGGCCCGGGGGGGGGGGGCGTTTGCATCGTTGATATGGTGTCAGGATGATTGAAGCGCATTATTTCTATTATTACATTGTAATATGTAATGAAATAGTTCAACTCATTATAATGCAGAATGTGCCAGAGTGTAACTTGCCATGTCGGCTGCCACCAGATGCGGATTGTCACTTGCCACGTCACCTGCCTTCATATGCAGCTTGTCACTTGCTACGTCGCTTGTCACCAGATGCATTTTGTCTCTTGCCATGTCACCTGCCACCAGATGCAGATTGTCACTTGCCACGTCACCTGCCTTCATATGCAGCTTGCCACTTGCCACGTCACTTGTCACCAGATGCATTATGTCCCTTGCCACGTTTCCTGCCACCAAATGTGGATTGTCACTTGCCATGTCACCTGCCTTCATATGCAGCTTGTCACTTGCCACCAGATGCATTTTGTCCCTTGCCACGTCACCTGCCACCAGATTTGGATTGTCACTTGCCACGTCACCTGCCATCAGATGCAGCTTGTCATCTGCCACGTTGCCTGCCACCACAGGAAGATTGTCACTGCAGTGGTGGCAGCACAGGTGTGCTCATTAGTTCAGAGGCAAGCCTGGAGTAGTGGGTAGTGAGGGAGAACAGCGGTAATGGGGGGGGGCGCGGGTAGTGAGAGATGATCTGCCTCACCTCCAGCAGTGTATTGGTGTTCTGCCATGCTGTGTCGGTGGAGGAGCAGTGATGCGGGCGGGCAGTGAGAGATGATCTCAGCTCTCTGCTCCCCCGCCTCACCTCCAGCATTATAGCAGCCCCGCTGTGAGCGTGGAAGAGCGGCGATGCAGGTGGGCGGTGAGAGATGATCTCATCTCTCTGCTCGCTTGTCTCAGTATAGGGGCCCCGCTTTGAACACTGAACAGCGGTGATGCGGGCGGTGAGAGATAATGTCATCTCTCCGCTCGCTCCGCCGCCGCCGCTTATCAAACAGTGCAGCCTTCGCGGCCCGGCTGCAAACAGGCCACGGCCCGGGGGTTGATGACCCCTGGTGTAGTGGATTTATTATCTCCTTTAGGAGTGTTGGGTTTTTTGAATAAATAAAAGCTCTACTTAGTTATATAAGGATTTATGGGGGTTTATGTCCCAGGGTTGGCATACAATAAATATGTTATGTGTGATTGACTTTAGACCATTAGATGGTTTTTAAAACGACATGCAGTGTTGATTTCAAATTTTATTTTTGTTTAGTTTTGTCACTGAAAACTTGCAGCTGACAAAAACTATCACAAAATATTTTCGTCAGCTGCATGTTTCAGTGACAAAACTAAACGAAAATAAAATTTGAATGAAGTCAATTGATGAAAAATAGGATTTTTTTTAACAGTTTACCTGTAAAATTCTTTTCTTGGAGTACATCATGGGACACAGAGCAGCATAGTAATAACTATGTGGGTTATAGGCCAGTGATGGACACTGGCACACCCAAGACAGGAAGTTGCCTCCATATATAACCCCTCCCACACAGGGAGTACCTCAGTTTTTTCGCCAGTGTCTAAGGTGTTGGTCACGGTTAAAGATGTGCTATGAAAAGCTCCGCTGGAAGGATCCTTATTGGATCAGAATAGCCTTTGCAGACTGGATCCATCCAAAGTGCCACTGAGGCCAAAGTGGATGGTACCCGGGCCTCGTAAAGGAAGAACAAGGTTTTGCCTGTAATGTCCCTCCTTGGAGGGCTGGACCCTGGGATCCAGTACTTTGGTCGAGCATCTAATACCATAAAGTTTTCTGGCAGGGTGCTATACAGGTCCAAGGGAGTGGACCCCTCAATAAAAAGGGACCCGGTTCTTGAAGGTTTTTGTAAACGTAGCCCGCCATGATGGGTGGGGGATTGGGTCTGTCTGGTTACCAGCAGAATCCTGCGGTGGGGAAAAGGTAAGTGAAGAATCCTAAGGAGCTTTAAGTTTTCTTATGGATTTTTTCTTTTTTTGAGTAAATGTGGTCTACCACTAGAGGGTGTGAGAGCACATACCTTTTACATGCTCCTCAGTATCTCTCTTTGTGTCAGAAAGGAGATAGTGTACTTAGTCTCAGCCACCAGGAGGATATTGCAGGGGGGATTCCTGGATGTTCCATGGATAAACTTGCTTCCACATGCAGCTCTTTTCCCCCCGGGAGCAGGGGTGAAAGACGCTACGGTGGATGGCCTATGCCCCCCCACCTCGGAGGTTGCGGCAGCTCCTCATTTTTTCCACCTCACCCCCCCACCACCCACGCTGAATCTATCGATTGGCAGATTTGAACGGCACCCGCACATGGGAATCCAAATTTTTAAATAACAGATGGGCGAGTTGGGAGGAGGGAAAGGGGCGTGGCTTGGCGCAGCACTGTGTGCGCGACCCAGCGTCCACGTGCATCACACGGCGCAGGTGCAGGGCCGCCAAGCCCATAAGACAGCCTCTTATAGACTGCAGCTGGCTGATCCGAACGGACACAGGAGCAGTAAAGTCATGTAAACTGGTGCATACAGGCATTCCCAGGACACATTTACTCAGCATCAGGTTGAGGATTAATAGCAGCATTTTTGCTGAACTATAGCTCAACAGGTGGTGCATTTGTTACTTGTAGTACCTCTGCTTAGGAATATGCCTTCCAAGAAGGGGGGTGCAAACGCCTCAAAAAAGGGACCAAGGGCATCACCTTCGGGCACTGAGGATCCTAATCACGCAATGGCATCTTCCCCCAAAGGACCAGAAATGGCTGGCCAGGGTGAGCCATTGGGACCGTTAGGTGTTGCAGCTGTTTCCAACATTTCAGCCCCTGTCTATGTAACTGAGGATGTTTTATTTTCAGCCCTGGTGGGGATAGAAGAAAGGTTGGCTACTTTAATTGCATCTACCCAAAGTGGGAGAAAATGCGATAGATCCCCCTCCCCCGCTCCGGGCCCTTTAACAAGGGAGCAGTGGGCAGAGGAGGATGAGTTCCCCTTAGGGGATCGGGAAGAGGGACAGTCTAGTGATTCCTCTTCTGCGGAAACCACTGTGGAAGAGCCCCTTTCAGCCTCAAAATTTGAAAAATTGCTGGTGCAATGCCTTACAGAAATGGTCTGTTCTGCGTTCAAGCTGCCCCTAACTGAGTCAGCTGAAAGGCCCATTTCTTCTTTGGGGTCCCTAAAACCCCCTCAGGCTCTACATGCCTTTCCTGTGCATCCATTACTGGAACAGCTTATATATGCTGAATGGGATCAGCCAGATAAGCATTATCTCCCTCCTAAAAAGTTTTCAGCACTTTATCCCATGGAGGAGAAATTCACTAAAAAATGGAGTATACCAGCAGTTGACGCTGCTATATCCTGTGTGAGTAAAAGTTTAACTTGTCCAGTAGACAATGCTCAAATGTTTAGGGATCCAATAGATAAGAGATTGGAATTCTTATTGAAAACCTCTTTTTCCTTGGCGGGTGCAGTAACTCAACCTGCAGTTGCTGCAATAGGCATTTGTCAATCCCTAAAAGGCCAGTTTAAACAGGCTCTCAAAGAGATCCCTGTCCAGCAGGCCCAGGACTTAGCCAAGCTCCCAAGAGCATTATGTTTTGCAATTGATGCCAATAGGGATTCACCAGGCGTCACGCCTTACGCTCTTGCTAGTGCATATGTGTAGGATCCTGTGGTTGAAAAACCTGAATCAAGAAAAAACTATAGTAAATAAACATGAAGGGTTAAACGAGAGGGGTAATTATACCCTAATAAATAAAATGACTTATAAAACTGTGTGTCAATGAATATAGTGAATGAATCTAGTAATGAAAAAAGTGCATAGTGCAATCACTAGTCTGTTGAAGGACTAAGCATTGACAATCAGATTGTATGTATCACCTAAAATATATATAATAACGAAAGTGAAGAAAAAATATCAAGTAGGTTAGGAGTGCAAAAAGTGCAAAAAGAAATATCCAATAGATATATCACATATGTGCATGAATGTGTAAAAGACAAGTTTAACCTCCTCACGCCTGCCCACCGTCATATGACGTGATGGACTTTGAGCGGGGGTATCTGAATGATGCCTGTAGCTACAGACATCATTCAGATATTGCCGTTTTCAGGTGGCGATTCCCTACACCATAAGATTGATCATAGCGGCTGTCCCGCCGCTTGATCATTCTTACGGGAGGCGTGAGGGGACGTCCTCCCCTCCTGCCGCCCTCCGGTGCTTCTACCGACTCACCGCTACGACTGGTGAGTAGTACACAGGATCCGCTGGCCCCGGATGTTGATCATAAAGATTTCCAGAGGACCAGATGGTCGCTGGAGTCTCTATAATTTGTCGGAGGCCAGGCGCGATGTTATGACGTCACGCCCAGCCTCTGCTTTCAATAAAACGGCGCCGCCTTGGCTGGGAAGCCAGGATCGTTTTTTTTTTTTTTGTTTTTTTTTATTTCAGGCTTCCCAGCCTAGTGGTGAGATGTGGGCTCATTATTATTATATATGTGTTATTGACCCCATATCTCACTATAAACCTGTCATGTCATATTCCTATTACAAGGGATGTTTACATTCCTTGTAATAGGAATAAAAGTGATCAAAAAAATGTCAAAATAAAAAAAGAAAGTATAATTAACAATAAAAAAAAATTTTTTTTAAAGCGCCCCTGTCCCCGTGTGCTCGCACGCAGAAGCGAACACATATTTAAGTCCTGCCCACATATGAAAACAGTGTTCAAATCACACATGTGAGGTATCAACGCGAAAGTTGGAGCGAGAGCAATGATTTTGTCCATAGAACTCCTCTGTAACTCAAAACATGTAACCAGTAAAAAAATTTCAAGTGTTGCCTATGGGGATTTTTCAGTACCGAAATTTGGCGCCATTCCACGAGCGTGTGCAATTTTGAAGCGTAACATTTTAGATATCTATTTACTCGGCATAACTTCATCTTTCACAATATGCAAAAACATTGGGCTAACTTTACTGTTTTGGTTTTTTTTTTACGCACAAAACTGTTTTTTTCCCAAAAAGAAACGCATTCGAAAAATTGCTACGCAAATACCGTGCAAGATAAAAAGTTGCAATAACCGCCATTGTATTCTCTAGGGTCTTTGCTAGAAAAAACATATATAATGTTTGGGGGTTTTATGTTCTTTCTAGCAAAAAAATTATGATTTTTACATGTAGGAGAGAAATGTCAGAATTGGCCTGGGTGGCAAGTGGTTAATTATAGTGCTAAGAAAAAACGTCCAATAAATCTGAAGTACAGAAGTTCAAAGGAGAAAATGTTCAATGGATTCATTGCTGAAAAGCCAAAGACAAAAACAATGTTCCTGTGAATGGTCCAAGGAAGGGGAATGGAGTCCCAATGGCAGCAACAATGATCACATGCGTGAAAAAGATCCACCACCAACATGGAAGAGGCTTACCAGAACATGTGAACTCAATAATGCCCCGTACACACAATCGGATTTTCCGCCAACAAGGTTGTTGTCGAAGGGTGTTGGCTCAAACTTGTCTTGCATACACACGGTCACACAAATGTTGGCCATGGCCAACAATTATGAAAGTGGGAACGCGGTGGCGTACAAGACGTACGTCGAGCCGAGAAAAATTAAGTTCAATAGCCAGTGCGGCTCCTTCTGCTTGATTCCGAGCATGCGTGAACTTTTGTGCGGCGGACTTCTGTACACATGATTGGACTTTCTGGCAACAAAGTTTTGTTTTGTTCACTTTATTTGAACTTTTCACTATCTTATAGTTTGGCACTAACATATGCATTGATTGATAGCAATACATTGATAGATTTTCATTATTGTTTTAGCCACATTTTTATTATACACATTGATTGTATTAGTATTACTTAGATTATTATACTATTTTTGTTTGTATGTCCAGCGTTACATGTAAATAACACTTACCGTATTTATTTGAATGTATTTGTGATTGAGCAAGATTCTTTTTTTTTTAATTCATTTCCCCGGTTTACCCAGGGTCCAGTGTGCTTAGTACCAAATAGGGATGTGGTGGTATGTTCCTGATTTCACCCTGTTGCTATTTACATCTCTCTATCACTCTGCTCTCTCCTCCCGTTAGCATGCTCCTTGATAGCTCATGAGATAGCTCTGCAGCACAGCTGACTGGCTGCTTGTGCTGCTTTTACCTCTCGCAGTCTGAGCCCTGCAGGAAGGGCTAATATCAAGTCAAATTCATGTGCTTACACTAATTGCATTTAAGAAGAACATTTATTGAGTTTTTAATAAATACAAAGCTGCGTTTTTGTTTGTCTTTTATATGTTCAGCTTTAACCATGATCAGACACTATAGCGGTGGCAAAAGTTTCAGAAAGCCAATATTTAAAAAATGGTCTTAAGTGACAATCCATGCCGGTGTACAGACGCCCTGCTCTCAGGAGCTCTTAGCTTAGAAGATAAAGTGGAGCTGCATCATTCCAAGTTACCTGGCAGTTATCGGTCTGCAGCTGTTACGCCGCCGCTATTGTGCTGAATGAATTCCCAGACCGCTCTCGCCAAAGGCTTCATTTTTTTATTGTATTTCATGTATTACATTATTAATTCTTTTATCACATTTTTGTCATTGATATCAGAACTGAATATCACTAAAACCAGAACAAATATGCCCCTGGTTGTAACATATTTTATAGACATTTCAGTACAAATTTTGTTTGTGAAACGTGTAGAATATAGGAGACATTGAAAGGCTGAGTGTAAACTTCAGTTGCAATTAAAAAGGAAATTTTAGGATGCATAGCGTACCTCTCAAGTTTTCAGTCCAGGTAGGGTTGTAGTGCACCCTGACCATCTACAGTAGTCACTTTTATGAGAACCTGTGCTTTCTAATGCCCCGTACACACGATAGGATTTTCCAACGGAAAATGTTCGATGGGAGCTTGTTGTCGGAAATTCCGACCGCGTGTAGGCTCCATCGGACATTTTCCATCAGAATTTCCATCACACAAAATTTGAGATCTGGATCTCCAATTTTCCAACAACAAAATCCGTTGTAAATTCCGATCAAGTGTAAACAATTCCGACACTCAAAGTTTAACGCGTGCTCGGAATCAAGCAGAAGAGCCGCACTGGCTATTGAACTTCATTTTCCTTAGCTCGTCGTACGTCACCGCGTTCTTGACGTTCGGAATTTCCAACAAGATTTGTGTGACCGTGTGTATGCAAGACAAGTTTGAGCCAACATCCATCGGAAAAAATCAATGGATTTTGTTGTCGGAAAATCCTATTGTGTGTATAGGGCATTAGGCCTCATAGACATGGAGGTCATCACTGTCCAAGTGTAAAATTCCCTGGCATTTACCCTCGCACAGGCACCAACAGGTGGAATATACAGCCGGTCATAGAAGTGAATGGCTGTGCACGTGTAGGCCGGTGCCTTCTTGAGGGGCATACTTTACCATGTTCTACTTCATGTTGTCAGTTTTGTACTGTTTGTACTGATTTAACATGTTCAGTGTTTGTCTAGTTGGCTGCCTGGAATTCAAGAAGGGGTTAATGTGCCAATTCCTAGGTGTTCGTGGCCCTGCCCCCTTTTGATGGACCATAAAATCAAGGGGATGCAACCTACAGTATCTCACAAAAGTGAGTACACCTCTTACATTTTTGTAAATATTTTATTATACCTTTTCCTGTGACAACACTGAAGAAATGACACTTTGCAACAATGTAAAGTAGTGAGTGTACAGCTTGTATAACAGTGTAAATTTGCTGTCCCCTCAAAATAACTCAACACACAGCAACATTAATGTCTAAACCGCTGGCAACAAAAGAGAGTACACCCCTAAGTGAAAATGTCCAAATTGGGCCCAATTAGCCATTTACCCTCCTCGGTGGCATGTGGCACGTTAGTGTTACAAGGTCTCAGGTGTGACTTGGGAGCAGGTGTGTTAAATTTGGTGTTATCACTCTCACTCTCTCATACTGGTCCTTAGAAGTTCAACATGGCACTTCATGGCAAATAACTCTCTCAGTTATTTGCCATGAGGTTAGAGCAACAATTCTGAAAAAAGAATTGTTGCTCTACATAAAGATAGGCCAGTGATGGCGAACCATGGCACCCCAGATGTTTTGGAACTACATTTCCAATGATACTCAACTACACTGCAGAGCACATAAGCATCATGGGAAATGTAGTTCCAAAACATCTAGAGTGCCAAAGTTTGCCATCACTGGCCTAGGCTATAAGAAGATTGCCAAGACCCAGAAACTGAGCTGCAGCACGGTGGCCAAGACCATACAGTGGTTTAAAAGGACAGGTTCCACTCAGAACAGGCCTCGCCATGGTCGACCAAGGAAGTTGAGTGCACATGCTCAGCGTCATATCCAGAGGTTGTCTTTGGGAAATAGACATATAAGTGTTGCCAGCATTGCTGCAGAGGTTGAAGGGGTGGGAGGCAGGCATGTACTGGCCATCGGGACTACCGGGAGTTTCCCGGTGGGCTGATGGCTCAGTGGGCCTGTTTCAGTGACAGCGGACCGCCGCCCCTCTCTGCTTCTCTTGTCCCCCTGCTTCTCCGACATGATCCTCAGGAGTCAGCACTGAGAAGCTCACCATACAACATCATACGATCCGGAAGGAGGGGAATCTAGATGGGGAGCAGGGGAAGGAAAGACCAGGAGAACGACTGCAGAGGAAGCTTATGTTACAGCTGTGTGGCTGCCCTCCTTCCGGATGGTACGAGGATCATGTCTTTATTCAGCCTGCACTGCTCAACTAGCCAGGGAGAGGAGGTGAGCACAGCGAGTGGAGGGGGACAAGAGCAGGCATCCCAACTTGCAAATCTCATTTCAGGGAGGTGACGCGCCGGCGCCCCCCCCCCCCCAAATTAAATGCAGCCTGATCAGTGCCAATTAAAGCTTGCGGTTTTTGACATACATAGCCATTCTGTGCCTCTTATTTTTCTTTTTTACTAGTAAGGCTGCTTTCACACTGAGACGCTTTACAGGCGCTATAGAGCTAAAAATAGCACCTGTGAAGAGCCTCTCCTCTCACTCCAGTGTGAACGCCCGAGGGCTTTCACACTGGAGCTGAGCGCTTGCAGGACAGTAAAAAAAGTCCTGCAAGCAGCATCTTTGCAGCGCTGTAGGAGCGGTTTTTGAAATCAATGGGCAGCGCCGGTAAAGCACTGCCAAACCACCGGCAAAGCGCCGCTGCAGCGGCACTTTGTGTGCAGTTTTAAACCTTTTTCGGCCGCTAGCAGGGGTTAAAAGCACCCCGCTAGTGGCCAAATAGCGCTGCTAAAACGACGGTAAAGCGCCGCTAAAAACCAAATGTTTTTTTTTTTTAATGAGTACTGTCTGCATCAGAGAGAAGGGAGAGTGTAAAACTAAGTGCTGGAACATGGAAGCTTCAAGTTAAATTTGCAATAAAATGTATAATGTCATATTATAAGTTCTCCTGCCATATCCCCAGCAATCAGCTCTTCACAGAGGAATCAGCTAGGACTGCCATTGTGACATCAAATATTATAAAGACTTTTGGCATAATCTACTGAAAACTTCTATTTGCGATATACATTAGCAAACAGTGGCACACCTTAGGTGTAGGTAGGACATGATGAACAGTCAGCCTCGGGTAGAGCAAACTGGGGATGCTCTAAAATCACATTCCAATTCACCTGCATATACAAGCAGCCCCCAGTGGCAGGAAGGGAGAAGTGCACGTCTAGAGGGAAGCCAGGGGTGCGGTCTATTTGATAACACTGGGAAGGGAAGCGGCAGCGTGTCAGCTCAGTAACATTTCACCGCTCGGGCTGCTCTGCCTTTTTGAGTGACAGGCTCAGCCAGCAGATCGCCCGGCGCTCCCGGGTGTCCGTGAGCCAGCATCCAAATGTGGGAGTCTCCTGCGATTTGCGGGAGACTTGAGATGTCTGCAAGAGAAGCGGAGGGGGGAAACAGAGAAGCATGGGGGACCAGATGAGCATGTGGGGAACCAGAGCAGCATGGGGGGAAATAGAGGAGAACAGGGGACCAGAGGAGCATGTGGGTGACCAGAAGTGCATGTGGGGGACCAGAGGAGCATGTGGGGGACCAGAGGTGCATGTGGGGGACCAGAGGTGCATGTGGTGGACCAGAGGAGCATGTGGGGGACCAGAGGAGCATGTGGGGGACCAGAGGAGAACAGAGGACCAGAGGAGCATGTGAGGGACCAGAGGAGCATGTGGGGGACCAGAGGAGCATGTGGGGGACCAGAGGAGCATGTGGGGGACCAGAGGAGCATGTGGGGGACCAGAGGAGAACAGGGGACCAGAGGAGCATGTGGGGGACCAGAGGAGCATGTGGGGGACCAGAGGAGAACAGGGGACCAGAGGAGCATGTGGGGGACCAGAGGAGCATGTGGGGGACCAGAGGAGAACAGGGGACCAGAGGAGCACAGGGCACCAGAGGAGCAGGGGGTTACCAGAGGAGCATGGGGGGAACAGAGGAGCATGGGGGGGACCAGAGGAGCATGGGGTGGACCATAGGAGAACAGGGGACCAGAGGAGCATGTGGGTGTCCAGAAGGGAACAGGGCACCAGAGGAGCAGGGGGTTACCAGAGGAGCATAGGGGGAACAGAGGAGCAGGGAGGGACCAGAGGAGCACAGGGGGGACCAGAAGGAGCACGGGGGAGGGGACAGACAGCTGACTTAACAACTATGACCTGGGAGTTTCTCACTTTCCTGCCTAATCTTGTCCCATTAGGGGGGGGGAGCACCAAACAAATTCTTTGCCCTGGGGGGTAGGGGTTTGTCTGGCCAGTATGGGAGAGACCTCCCACCTGACGAAGTGGGCCAGTCTGGATGAAGTCCAGGGCCAAATTCTTGTCTCAGTCCAGCCCTGGTGGTAGGTCAGCCTGTCAGTGTTCAGACCATATGCCATGCACTGCATCAAATTGGTCTGCATGGCTGTCATCCAAGAAGGAAGCCTCTTCTAAAGATGATGCACAAGCCCACAGACAGTTTGCTGAAGACAAGCAGACTAAGGACATGGATTACTTTAACCATGTCCTGTGGTCTGATGAGACCAAGATAAACTTATTTGGTTCAGATGGTGTCAAGTGTGTTGGGTGGCAACCAGCTGAGGAGTACAAAGACAAGTGTGTCTTGCCTACAGTCAAGTATGGTGGTGGGAGTGTCATGATCTGGGGCTGCATGAGTGCTGCCGGCACTGGGGAGATACAGTTCATTGAGGGAACCATTAATGGCAACATGTACTGTGACATACTGAAGCAGAGAATGATCCCCTCCCTTCGGAGACTGGGTCACAGGGCAGTATTCCAACATAATAACGACCCCAACACCTCCAAGATGACTACTGCCTTGCTAAAGAAGTTGAGGGTAAAGGTTATGGACAGGTCAAGCATGTCTCTGGACCTAAACCCTATTGAGCATCTGTGGGGCATCTTCAAACGGAAGGTGGTGGAGCGCAAGATCTCTAACATCCAACAGCTCCGTGATGTCATCATGGAGGAGTGGAAGAGGACTCCAGTGGCAACCTGTGAAGCTCTGGTGAACTCCATGCCCAAGAGGGTTAAGGCAGTGCTGGAAAATAATGGTGGACATACAAAACATTGACACTTTGGGCCCAATTTGGACATTTTCACTAAGGGGTGTACTCACTTTTGTTGCCAGCGGTTTACACATTAATGACTGTGTGTTGAGTTATTTTGAGGGGACAGCAAATTTACACTGTTATTCAAGCTGTACACTCACTACTTTACATTAAAGCAAGGTGTCATTTCTTCAGTGTTGTCACATGAAAAGATATTATAAAATATTTACAAACATGTGAATGGTGTACTCACTTTTGTGAGATACTGTAGCTGGGTCCTTGGATAGGGGATTGTATGATGGATTGCTGCCACATGTAACTTTTCTCACTTTTTTTCTCACTTTTGGGGGCTTCCCCCTTGGTGGGTACCCAGTTGGGGTACTGAAATCAAATTCATGGATTTTATTCAGTGGACTTCACATTATTTATGAGGTGTGATCTCAGGCAGCCTGAAATTAGAATGAACTAGAGTCATGTATTGAGGGAATCTGTTAAAGGCTGTTTTAGACTGATTGTAACTGCAGAGGTGCTCAATTAAATGTTCTGAAGTTTCATCAAAGTGCCTGGTCTAAAGTTCTTAGAAAGTGGTGCATGCATGGTGCATCAAATAACAGGGCTTGGAATGGGGATGAAGAGAAGTTAGTGAAGAGGCATTACAAAGGTCTAACCTGCAGTGGAAGGAGGAAAGGCTATATTGCTATATTGCCATTGCTAAGAGTAACCGGAGTGATGTTGAGTGCTAAAGCAGCTAACGCAGCCAGCCAGAGGGAAGTCGCGGCGACCTGGTGTGAACCACTTTGGCACCCCGCTTGGGTGATTCCTTCCGCCAAACAGTGCCTCCTGCCCTCTAAACCGTTCCGGGCAGCCGGAGAGCTAATACCAGCCATTTTTATCCCAAGCATCGTACACAGACAAGATATTGAGATAGGAGTATGTGACTTTTTATTGAATCTCAGACACATACTTTATACAGGCAGTCCCCGACTTACGAACACCCGACTTACGAATGACTCCTACTTACGAACGGCCTCAATGCCAGCTGCTTGTGCTCCATGCTGGTCCTGGATACCTCCGAGCAGCTTTTTTGCCACAGTAAAAGCTGTAGTACTTCATGGCCAGGAAAGCCCCAGAAGCGCCCAGAACATCCCACATCCCTGCACAGGCAGACGCCGGAACATCCCACATCCCTGCACAGGTGGAAGTTACACTTACAAGCAGTGTTCCGACTTACGAACAAATTGCACTTACAAACCTACAGTCCTTAATGTGTTCGTATCCCGGGGACTGCCTGTACCACGCAAGAGAACATTCCCCTCTTGAGGATATTAGCAGGACAATGCAAGCTTCAAATACCAGTCCAATTACCAGCTAACAACTAACAGTAATCTAATTAAACAGTAAGTTAATCAACAATCATATAACATCCCACAATAATTTGGTAACAAGGTGAAGTGGACACAATACTAGTTGACAGACAGAAACAATAGATGACTCAATCAACACAAATAACAATGGGAATTCACACAATGGGAAAAAGACACTTAACACATAACACCCTAAACAGATTATATCAGGAGGCTCCAGAGTCAGGTTGCTTTGAGCTGATCATATTAACATCTGCTCTGAGTATCACAATCTAAAGCAGTCATTTCTGGTTTGGGCCTAGAGACCCCAAATATGTATATGGGTCCTCCAGTTAACAGAGTCTGTGGGTTTTGGGGAAACATGGACTTGAATATGAAGCAAGACCACTCTAAGGGTCCCCCAGGCACACAACTCCCAAAGAGTAGTGTTCCCTTAAAAGCAAGGGCCCATAGTCAGTAAGCAAGAGGCTAGCCTGCAGTGCCCTCCAAAAGCCTCTGTCCTGGTTAGGTCTGTCACACCTGGCGTGAGTGCTGGGAGCCCTTGGTAGGGGGGTTGCAACCTTGATCCCCTCCCTAGATATCGATGTCCCACTTACAGGGACTGACATCACGGCACAGAAAAGGTCACAGAAGAGGAGAAGTTAGTGGGAGGCCTCTGGATTAATAAGCTAAGTAGTATGTGAAGGGACTTTCTCATGTCACTGGTAGTGAGGTGACATGTCGGCTGTGCTGGTGGAGTGTGGTACAGGCTTCACAGTGCCCACTCGGAAATTGCTGCATCCATTGGGAGAAGTTCCAGAGTAGTTCAACATTAGATGTGCACCATAAGGAAGAGGAACATACAGAGAGAGTTAACGTTTTCCTGCTAGGAGCAAAGGTGTTCAGAGGAGCTGGGCAGTGTGCATGAGGCCTAATCAGAAATATTAAAACACAACCAATGCAGGCTACTTGTGGTCTCTCACATACACAATGTCTGTAAAAAAAATCAAGTTCTCGATAGAGTAGATATCCTCTCTTAAGCCAACGATAGACATAGTTCAGCAGGGACCGGCCAAGGTTCAAACCATGCATAGGCAGGCTGCTATCAATAATCACTTTGCTCTCCCAGCAGGGGTGGACAGACTGTGTTGATGGGGCTATCGAGGGATTTTCTTTCCTGCAACCCATGGTTGCCAGAAAAATGATTAATCTACAGCCTACCATAGGCAGTTGACACCTAAGCAGATGCCCTTATTGGAATATTTCCCCCCACTCCCTTTTTCTATGTCAACCTAAAAATTTTGGATTTCCCAACATTTTCCTTCCTAATGTTTGCATAATTTGTCTAAGCAATTCATGCAAATTTTGACAATTTATTTGCATCCTCCTTTATGGTAGCATAAACAATGCCTTAAGTATACTTGCATCTTGTTTGTAAACCGTTAAGCTTTGAATCAAGTACTTTTAGGGGAACTGAGCTGCTCACTGCGGGGAGGGAGGAGCAAGGGGCAATGACCTCCACATTCACTGCTGGGAGTGGGGTGCTGAGCAGATATGTAACAAGCTGGGGGGAAAAAAAGGGGGGGAGTGGGGCAGAGGTGAGAGAGCTGCTAAGTCACTGCTGGAAAAGTGAGTAGGTAGGGAATTGAGCTTGAGTTTCTGCAAGGAGGGGGTAACATGGCGAAGCTGGGAGTGGCTTTAGTCATCCTGCTGTGCAATTTGAGAATGAATTGCTCCACAGTGTCTGTAGCTACAGAGGTCAACAATTATTTATATTATAGTTTATTTATAGCCTCTTAAGTATATGTTAATAATTTAAAGTCAATAGCCTGGCTACAGGTTTGCTTTAAATTATTTTGCCATTGCTATCTTGTTTTTGAAGGTACATGCTCCAGGGCTGTCATCTTGCGCATGCTCCAGGGCTATCATTTCAATTGCTCTGCTTTTTGTTAAATCACTGATACAAAACATTAACAACTGTCCTGAGACCCGATGTGAGCATGCTTGCTCCTAGTCAAGTTCCTAATGGCAACTCCTATATTTCTTTACTAACAGTTACTTTTTAATAATGCAAATGTGCAAAACACGGACTCAGCGGTGTCTGCCAGTTCTGGAATTTGCCAGAAGGGGTTCTTTGTTTGGAAGTATACAGTGTCTAGAACTCCTATCAGATAGTAGAAATTCCCCACAGCCTCTGTGCTCACTGTGGAGTCAGCGCTAGTAACAATATGCAGCCATTGTTACACTTTCTTGGCAAAAGTAAGTTTGATGTTTATGGCTACGTCTGATAGTTGAAGTGCTAAAAAGTGACATTTTTATTGGAAGTTATCACATTTAATTAACCCTGATAAAATGATGATTTATGCTGCATTTTTGCACTGTCTGCATTTTCTTTTTTAATTCTTACATCTGTCTTCACACTTTGAATTTATGCATGTGTTTAAAAAATGCACACGCTCACACTTTGAATTTATGCACGTGTTTAAAAAATGCACACGCAGAGATTACAAGTGTAAATTTTACCGAAATGGAAAGTTTATTGACTTAGATTGACTAAAAATAGGCAGAAATCTTATTGGGAAGAGAGGAAAAATGAGACACCTGCATGTTCTCTCTGGCATTACTGGAGCATAGGGAGCAGCCAGGATCTTCTTAATTAAGAAGAGAAAGGAGAAGAAAAGAGAGAGGGGAAGGAAAAAGAGAGGGGAAAAGAAGAGAGAGGGGAAGAGAGAGGAGAAAAGAGAGGAGAAGAGAGAGGGGAAGAGAAGAGAGAGGAGAAGAGAGAGAAGAGAGAGGGTAAGAGAAGAGAGAGGAGAAGAGAAGAGAGAGGAGAAGAGACGAGAGGGAAGAGGGGAAGAGAAGAGAGTGAAGAGGGGAAGAGAAGAGAGAGGAGAGAGGGGAAGATAGGAGAGATGAGAGAAGAGAAGAGAAGAGAAGGGAAGGGAAGGGAAGGGAAGGGAAGGGAAGGGAAGGGAAGGGAAGGGAAGAGAAGAGAAGAGAAGAGAAGAGAAGAGAAGAGAAGAGAAGAGAAGAGAAGAGAAGAGAAGAGAAGAGAAGAGAAGAGAAGAGAAGAGAAGAGAAGGGAAGGGAAGGTAAGAAGAGAAGGGAAGGTAAGAAGAGAAGAGAGGGGAGAAGAGAAGAGAAGAGAAGAGAAGAGAAGAGAGGGGTAGAAGAGAGAGGAGAAGAGAAGGAAGAGAGGAAAGGGGAAGAGAAGAGTGAGGAGACGAGAGGAGGGAAGAGACAAGAGAGGAGACAAGAGAGGAGAAAGGAGAGAAGAAAAGAGGAGAAAGAAGAGAAGAAAAGAGGAGAAAGAAGAGAAGAGAGGAGAAAGGAGAGAAGAGAAGAGAGGAGAAAGGAGAGAAGAGAAGAGAGGAGAAAGGAGAGAAGAGAAGAGAGGAGAAAGGAGAGAAGAAAAGAGGAGAAAGGAGAGAAGAGAGGAGAAAGGAGAGAAGAAAAGAGGAGAAAGAAGAGAAGAAGAGACAGGAGAGAAGAGAAGAGAGGAGAAAGGAGAGAAGAAAAGAGGAGAAAGAAGAGACAGGAGAGAAGAGGGCATTGGAGAGAAGAAGAGAGGGGATAAAGAGGGAAAAGGGGAGTAGAAGAAGGGGGGAAAGTGAGAAGCAGGGAGATGATGGGAGGGGAGAGGAAAGAGGAGGGCAAAGTAGATGACAGTAGGTGGAGAGGTAACAGGGGAGGAAGGAAAATAGATGAGCCCAAGGGAAATGAGGGGACGGGAGAAAAGCGGAACCTAGAGTGGCAAGTGATGAGGTGGAGAATAGTGGAAATAAAAGCACCAAGGAGAAGGGACGAGGGGGGAGAGCAGAGAGAGGGTTAAAAAGCAGAAAGGGGACAGGGAACCAGAGGGGAAAGAGGAGCAAGAGGATAAGCAAGGGGGAAGGAGGGAGAGAGAGAAGGGGAGGGCAAAGCAGATGACAGTAGGTGGAGAGAAGGGGAGAGGAGGTAAAAGAACAGTGGAGCATGGAGATGAGGGCAGAAGGGCGTAAAGAAAAGAGGAGAGCCTAAGGGAGGCAAGGGGAAGGGAGAATAGTGGATCGTAGAGTGGTAAGAGATGCCGTAGAGGATAGTGGAAAGAAGAGAGCCAAGAAGAGGACAAAGGAGAAGGGGGGGGGAGAAGAGAGGGGAAGAAAGCAAAAAGGGGACAGGAAAGCAGGGGAGAAAAGAAAGGGGAAAGGAGATGGAAGAAGAGAAGCAAGGGGAAAGTAGGGTAGAGAGAAAGGGAGGATACATGAGAGGAAAGGAAAGTAGAGAAGATGAAGAAAGTAGGGAAGGGAAGAAGACACCAAAAGTGGTTGATTTATTAAAGCATTCATTTTCACTTTTGATGTAGTAAACCTACATTATATTCATTTCAACGCTTATATGAGGGGAAAGAAAACCAGGAACCTGCCCTGTGCATAACTGTATGTCTAAATTAGACGCACCTTCACTATACTAAGAGTGTATCAACAAGTTTACCAAACTCCAACACAGGATGGAACTGTGGAAGTTTGAAGATAGAGCAGTGCCACGTCCTAAACAACAATTTAGAATAGAAGAGCAACAAAGGTGGACTTTTTAAGCACCAATTATAAAAAAAATATATAAATTTTTATACATGTGTATCTCGTGCTGCCTTATGCACGCCATACTTTTTGGGAGTCCCTTTTCTGATTGCCTTTTGGTACTCCCTGCAAAAAATTCTAAGACCTCAACCTATATGTGTATTGTTTATTGATATTGATTGCTTGTAATTTCTTTCTCTCTTCAATAGAATAATTAATAAGCTCCCGAAGAAGCATTTAATTGCGAAACATGTAGAGCTTTTTTCTTGCATATCACTACATGATTGTAGGATTCCATCCCTGCAAATGTGATACATGTACTATGTATTATCCATACTAGAGAGATTTAGATAGCTATTTGCATTTTTTTGCAATATTTTATTGTATGTTTTTGTACTTCGTGTTTAATAAAAATTAATATATTTTTTATAATTGGTGCCTACAAAGTCCATCTTTGTTGCTCTTCTATTCTATACCAAGAGTGAAAATGATTGCTGCAGTAAATGACCCCCATAGAGGAGAATAGGGAGGCCAAAGGGGAGATAAAGAGGGAATGAAAGAGAAGAATGAGCTTTTTGATACAGATCTTGTGTCATTCTCCCTTACTATATTGCAGGTCTGGAAACCCTTTGGTTTGAAAAATCTAAAAATAGCAGATGCCATCTGTAAACTCTCCATGAGTGGCTTTTATACTTAACTCGCAGCTTTAATGCTTCAAACTTTGCCGAATTCCCCAAAGTTTCACAATTTCAGGCTGTTTGCTCTTTAGTGCATTAAGCCCAATATGTTCAGAAGATTCTGCTGCTTTTTATGCATGAAAATGAGTCTCCGCGCAGTTAGCATATCTGGAGAGATAATATAGCTGGCACAATGACCATCTTTTCTTTTATTTCATATCACTCCAGTCTAAATGGTTATTTTGGGTGTTCTTGAACCTGAGCTTCAGTCAAAAATAAAAGATTAATAGATTTGCCCCCATCACAGTAACCCTGCTTTAGAGGGTTAGGAATAAGCAGAAATCTCACAAAGATGCTCTCCTTCAATGGCTGTACAGTCGCAGCCTCCCTGACTGCATAATGTACATATCACTTACATTTAGCCCTTGCATTTTTTTAGGTTCCATTTCCTATTGCTGCTGCCACTGTCCAATGTCATTCAACCCATTCCTGTGAGCCCAGGATGTCATGGGCACACCCTCTGGGGGTGCATCATCACAAAAGCCTAGACTCATAGTACCCCTGTACAGAACAGTGCTCACAAATTATGAAATGAGCACCATTTTGTGCCAGAGTAAGCTTCACCCACCACCAGAAAGAGGAGAAGAGGAAGATGACCATGTTTATCATGTATGAGACCAGAAAGAAGAAACCTAGAAAAATAGGTATGTATACTGAAAAAAAGAGCCAAAGGAAAGGGGAACAGAGGAGCTAGGGGGAGGAGTTGTGTCAAACTTATAGTTGGGCTTTAACTCTTAACTACCCCCAACACTTAACCCCTAAACTAAGCCCTAATGCTTAACCCTCAACTTAACCATAGCACAAACTACTTTTAAACACTTCAACTATTACTCTTCTCTGGACAGGCAGAGTACCTGTCTCAGAAGAGACAGTGCCTCAAACTTACCAAATAGCACTATTATCTATGTTCCCAGAATCTGTCTCAAAAGTTGAGAAGAGGATTTTTTTGTTTCTTTTTAGTGGCTGACAGGGCAATAACTCTGAGATATTGGAAATCCCAGAACATTCCTTCAATAACAGAATGGATAACCAAATTAAATAAGCTTATGAGAATGGAAGAACTATCGGTGCACCTACATGACTGATATTCCCATTTTTAGAATTTACAGTTAGGTTCATATACAATTGGACACAGTCACAACTTTAGTTTTTTTTTCAGGTATTTACCACAACATATTCAAGCTATAGTTGTATAATGAATATGATCTGGAAGTGCACAATCTCAGGTTTAATTTAATAGTATGTACATCCAAAACAGAGGAAGAGTTTAGGAATTACAGCACTTAAGATTAGCCACCCCCCTTTTTCAAGGGACCAAAAGTAATTGGACAATTGAATCAAAAGCCGTTTCATGGCCAGGTGTGGGTTACTCCTTCATTATTTATTCATCAATTAAGCAGGTAAAAGGTCTGGAGTTGATACCATGTGTGGTATTTGCATTTGTAATCTTTTGCTGTGAACCTACATCATGCGTTCAAAGGAGCTATCCATGCAAGAGAAACAGGCCATTGTAAGGCTTCAAAAATGAAACAAATCCATCAGAGAGATAGCAGCAACATTAGGAGTGGCCAAATCAACAGTTTGGTACATTCTGAGGAAAGAAGAACGCACTGGTGAGCTCAGCAACATCAAAAGGCCTGGACGTCTATGGAAGACAACAGTGGTGGATGATTGCAGGAAAGAAAAACCCATTCACAACATCAAGACAAGTGAAGGACACTCTCCAGGAGTTGGGCATATCATTGTCAAAGTCTACAATCAAGAGAAGACTTCATGAGAGCAAATACAGAGGGTTCACCACAAAGTATAAACCATTCATAAGCCTGAAGAATAGAAAAGCCAGATTAGACTTTGCCAAAAAAACATCTAAAAAAGCCAGACCAGTTCAGGAAAAGCATTCCTGGATGGATGGATGAAACTAAGAATAATCTGTACCAGAATGACGGGAAGAAAAAAGTGTGGAGAAGGCTTGGAACAGCTCATAACCCAAATCACACAACGTCATCTGTAAAGCATGGTGGAGGCAGTGTGATGGCATGGGCATGCATGGCTTTCAGTGGCACTGGGTCATTGGTGTTTATTATTATTATTATTATTATATTATGATGTGACAGAAGACAGAAGCAGCCAGATGAATTCTGCAGTGTTTAGAGATATACATTCAGCCCAGATTCAGCAAATGCAGCAAAGTTGATTGGACGGCGCTTTACAGTACAGATGGACAATGATCCAAAACACACAGCATAAGCAACCCAGGAGCTTTTGAAGGAAAAGAAGTAGAATATTCTGCAATGGCCGAGTCAATCACCTGATCTCAACCCAATTGAGCATGCACTTCACTTGCTGAAAGGCAAAATCAAAGACCCACAAACAAAGAACAACTGAATTTTTTACAAAAATAGGGGTAAGTGGCGCTACCTCTATTGGGGTATCTAATGTGAAAAATTGTGCTAAATGTGTAATTAAGAGCACCCGCTCAAAAGAATAAAAATAAAAATAAAAATAAAAACTTTTATGCATGAATGTGTCCCCACCTCTGTGTGAAAAGGGATCTAGTCAATAGAAGTCCCCTCTATGATTTGTGTAGTGAACCAATTAATTAATCATTAATACCAAGTGAGAGCTCATAGAGCCAAAAAGCATGTATTTAATACCCTCCATCCATCCAAAAACGTTTTATGTGGTGATGGGAGGTGTATTAAATGATAAATCAACACTCCATGTATTATGGGTATTAGTGAACACATAAAAAAACACATAAAAAAACCTTAAGGACGTGAAGGTCCAAATTCCACATATGAAGAAAAAAATTATATATACAGATAGTTCCAACAAAAAAAATCTATATGCAGTTCCAGCAAAAAAATATATAATAATATGTATAAAGTTCCAGCAGAAAGGTGTATATATAATGTGTTCCAACGGTGTTCCAGCAGTATCCTTTATAATTAGTGACTTTTGTGCAGGCAACCAGCTAATATCCAGTGACTTGCGGTGCTCCCCCTCAAGGATCCCCACTCACCAGCTCCCTGTACCCCTGCAGGGGTAGTAGGCATGTAGTGTTAAGCTCTGGTATGGTGTCCTAGATTCCAGTGAGGTTGTTACTGGGTCCTCCCGCTCCAGACACAGAACCCATCCGTAGTATGGTAATCCACATAGGAAAGGAAACAGGGCTCCCGTAGTGTATTACGTTTTTTTTAAAAATTACTTTATTAAAAAGTTAAATGCCCAACACTTCGGGCTAGTATATAAAAGTAAAGTAAATTAAAAAACAAAGCCAAACATTCACACTGCGTATAGTGGTGTGCACAAAGAGAGCTCTTGGATCCCAGACCGTCAGCTGAGCGGCGTGCGCCTCAGCTGCGTTCCGGAAGTGGAAGAGAGTGTGGAACGCAGCTGAGGCGCACACTAATACCCATAATACATGGAGTATTGATTTATCATTTAATACACCTCCCATCACCACATAAAACGTTTTTGGATGGATGGAGTGTATTAAATACATGCTTTTTGGCTCTATGAGCTCTCACTTGGTATTAATGATTAATTAATTGGTTCACTACACAAATCATAGAGGGGACTTCTATAGACTAGATCCCTTTTCACACAGAGGTGGGGACACATTCATGCATAAAAGTTTTTATTTTTATTCTTTTGAGCGGGTGCTCTTAATTACACATTTAGCACAATTTTTCACATTAGATACCCCAATAGAGGTAGCGCCACTTACCCCTATTTTTGTAAAAAAAATCTCTATACCATTAGCCACCCTCTAGAAGGGTTGTCTAAGGGGGGGCTGCACACCTAAGTCCGTGAGCGCGGAAATACTTTTATCTTATTAAAGAACAACTGAAGACAGCTGCAGTTAGAGCCTGGCAAAGCATCTGAAAGGAGGAAACCCAGTCTTTGGTAATGTCCATTGGTTTCAGACTTCAGGCCGTCATTGCCAGTAAAGGATTCTCAACAAAATATTAAAAATGAACATTTTATTTATGAATATATTCATTTGTCCAATTACATTTGAGCCCCTGAAAATGGGGGGACTGTGTATAAAAATGGTTGCAGTTCCTAAAATTTGTACTTCACATGCATGATCAACCCCTTGAATTAAAGCTGAAAGTCTGCACTTCAAATTCATTTGGATTGTTTCGTTTTAATTTTGTTCTGGTGGCATACAGAGCCCAAAGTATTAAAAATGTGCCTGTGTCTAAATATATATGGACCTAACTGTATGGCTTTCCTGGATATCTTTTATAAAAAGTCCTGACTTTGCAACCTTATTATCCTATAATACCACCATCTCAGACTAAAACCCCTATTTTTTTTATCTTTATATATATATATATATAGTATTGGACATCTTGTCGACAGGCCCATGTTGTCGTAAGGCACCTATGAGCTTTACTGTCCATGTTGTTAATTGTATCTCCTCTCTTCCTCTGGTAAAATTTTTCCAAATTTTTATGGTGAAAATTTCAATAAAAAATATATTACAAAAAAAAAACCATGGCTTAAACACCCAATTTACTCACCTAAATCCATGGTCATGCGATGCTCCAATTCTGAATCTATCTTCTTTGCAGCAGAAAAGAAGGGTTCTGTGTTTGCTTGTCCATGTTGCTTCCTTAATGGCTGTTCAATCAGAATCTGGTGTGATGTCTGGTGTGACATCAGGGTCAACGAGGTACATGGACAATGGACTTAGATGAGTATAAAAGTGCTTTGTATTTTTTTTAAGAAAAGATCCTGTGGATAGGAGGGGGGTGGAGGGTGGAAAGGGGGTTTAGTACATGCTTGGGGATAAACTTTAAACCACTGGACCCTAAAACTTGGCCTTGAAGGAAACTTGTAATGAGAACCTATGGAGGCTACCATAACTGACCTAATTACTAAAATACTAGTTCCTATCTTTCATGCTTTCCATATATTTTAAGTACATTCACTGACCTGGAACAAGTAGGTACAGTAGGAGTTAGCACTTCATTCTGTATTCAGCCTGTGTATCTCTGTCAATACAGATTTCCTTTTTCCCTCTTTCATTGACCCTAACTCTAACGTACCGTAATCTGTAACACTGCCTTAAAGTGTATGTAACCCAAAATCTATTTTACAGTATTTTTGGCATCATGCCTTAGTGTTTACAGCTTTCTTAGGCAAGTTGTTTTTTTGTAAATCAGTTTTTTTTTTAACTTGCCCATAACAACACATCCTCTTGAAGGCTTTCAACACTGTGCCATTATCTCACAATTAACAGCATCGTTGTCAACCTGCTTTCCGGGCTCCAAAACATTGCAGTTGGGATAAAGACTTAAAATGCACCCCAATGGCAGGCTGACAACACTGCTGCTAATTTACAAGGTTGTAAGTTAGTATTAAAAAAATAGATTTTGGGTTAACATCCACTTGAGAAAAACAATAATGTTTTGTGGACTTTTTTTAACATTATTATAACATTTTTAAACTTTTTTTTTTTTTTGTAAAGATTTCTATAAGATCATTATAGTCTAGAAAAGATATTTGACACAAGGTTCCTTCTTTTGATTCAGTCTTCATGGAGTATTCTGGGTCTGCTAATAGGACAGCCCAGCAGAAACTGCTTGCTTTTAGGCTTTCTCTCTCTAATTGATATTTCACACAATGCTGTATGCCCTGGAGAAACAGAGGCGCCTCTGCACCAATTATTCAACTGTGTGTTCTGAATAGAGAGGGATAAAATGTCACTCTCTTTATAATATAAAAGCAAGGACACTTGCAAACAGCAGACTTTACAGCACCGCCTCAAGGCTGCACATGGTAAATATGTAATATATAACATTTATCTGATTAAGCACTTGCTGTCCATAGAGCGTATACAAATGTCCTGAATTCAAGTAGCTCATTGCTGCATCTTGGCATCATTTTTTGGAGCCAGCGATCGGCTGTATAGTAACAGTGATTTTGGCAGCCCTACATCCACCCAATCACTTCTACTGTACTGAGAAGGGATGTCCATCCCCCAGCTCCCGCACTAAATGGCCAGAATAGCAAGATACAGTGAACATTGGTAACCTGGAAACAACCATGATTTAATCACTTATGGTTTGGCCTGGTTCACACCACAAAAACGCACTCCAGATCTGTTCCGGATGCGTTTCTGCATGCACGTTTTTAACCTTTTTTTTATGCTTTCCGGTGCATTTTTTGTGCGTTTTTGATGTGTTCCTGGATGCATTCCAGGTGCTTTTTTCTTCTTTTTTTCCTGTTTTTCTTCACTATACTAGGGTCCAGTGCATTTTTGATGCATTCCAGTGCATTTTTAATGTGTTTTACTGCATTCCAGTATAGTCCAGTGCAGGAAAAATGCAGCATGTTCTACTTTTTTTTCTGGAACTGAAAAGCCCTGGAACTGACTGCACTGGTGTGAACTATGCCAGTGGAAACCATATAACCTACTGTCCATGTGTTTTTGATGCAGAACAAAAACGCACTGGACTGCACGAGGTGTTAACCGGCCCTTAGAGCTGTCATTTCCTGGCTGCTACAGCCAGGGAAGCAGCTAATCAAGTACAATTTGTGCTTGATTACCTGCAGCGGAGGGTGTAGCAGGCCTCTAAAATCTACATACAGAAGACATGTTGCCTGCCCTTACTATCACATAAGGGAATTGTTACCCCTCTAGTGATAGCAATAAAGGTAAAAAAAAAAATTACAAATATTTTATTTTTAACCCTGAATATAGCCAATAAATAGAGCATGGACAAAACATCGTACATTTTACATATTTACATAGTTAGTCCATCTAATTTAACCAAATAAAATAGAATAAAAAATGCACAAATAGAAAACCTCTATATATACAGTACTATAGTATACCCATATCAAATCCAGAGGAAGGCAAAAACCCCAATAAAGCATAGTCCAATTCGCTCCAGTGGGGGGAAAAATTCCTTATCCCCAAGGAGGCAATTGGATTTTCCTTGGATTAACTACCACCAGTATTATCACCTCTAAAAATTAGTATCCAATTATATTTTGTGCATTTATTAATGCATTCAGCTCTTTTTTAAAAACAATCTACTGAGCTGTCCAGAACTAATTCTTGAGGGAGTTCTTGAGGGGGAGTCAATTACACATTTTCACAGCTCTTACTGTGAAGAAACCTTTCTGTGGGTAAAGGTTAAATCTCTTTTCCTCCAGACGTAAAGAGTGCCCCCTTGTCCTCTATAACAACCTGAAAGTGAAAAACTTTACAGCAAGTTCACTACACTATATTGTCAAAAGTATTGAGATGACTGCCTTTACACGCACCTGAACTTTAATTGCATCCCAGTCTTAGTCTGTAGGGTTCAATATTGAGTTGGCCCACCCTTTACAGCTATAACAGCTTCAACTCTTCTGGGAAGGCTGTCCACAAGGTTTAGGAGTGTGTCTATGGGAATGTTTGACCATTCTTCCAGAAGTACATTTGTGAGGTCAGGCACTGTTGGACAAGAAGGTCTGGCTCGCAGTCTCCACTCTAATTCATCCCAAAGGCATTTGATCAGGTTGAGGTCAGGCCGGTCAAGTTCCTCCACCCCAAACTCGCTCATCCATGTCTTTATGGACCTCACTTTGTACACTGGTCAAAATCATTTGGTGGAGGGAGGATTATGATGTGGGGTTGTTTTTCATGGGTTGGGTTTGGCCCCTTAGTTCCAGTGAGGGGAACTCTTAAGGCGTCAGCAAACCAAGACATTTTGGAAAATTTCATGCTCCCAACTTTGTGGGAACAGTTTGGGGATGGCCCCTTTCTGTTCCAAAATGACTGCACCCATTGATTTTAATAGCACCCCAAACGTGAAGTGATTTTCACGCGGAACGCCCGTCGCCCAAAAGAAATACAGGAGTTTCTTTTGGGTGACGGGCATCCCGAGATTCTATTTGCATGTTTTTACTGTGATTGTAGCCCTCATATGCGGAGATGTGAATGTGAATAGGAATGCATTCAGTTCTTTTTTACTGAGCTGTCCACAACCAGCTCTTGAAGGAGTCTATTCCACTTTTTCACAGCTCTTACTGTGAAGAAACCTTTCTGTAGCTGAAGGTTAAATCTCTTTTCCTCTAGACGTAAGCAAACTCTACAGCAGGTTCACTATATAGACCACTTATGTATTTATACATGGCCCTCTTTTTCCCCCTTTAATCTCCTCTTCTGAAGAGAGAATAAACATTTAGTTGAACCATACTTACCTTTTCTGGTGCAGAAACTGTATAGTCAAAACAGTACTGCATCAAAAAAAAAACGTTGATATCCCAGAATTGAAAACGATTGATCCGGCTCAGCCACCATGCCTTCCTCCCCCACCCCCCGGGATGCCAATTTCCAATAAACCGACAAAATATCCCCCTCCAGTGAAATCTCCACTTTAATTTTACTTGTTTGTCGCCTCCAGTTTTTTTTTTTGGTCAGTTTCTACCTGGAAACATTATTACTTAGTTTTAACACTATGATAGATGTTTTGCCTCCATCATCTTTCATGGCTCCCGTGTCATTTTAAAATTGTATTGATCGGCGTTACGGTGCAGGGTCAGGAACAAGATGACTGCGGGGTAGACTGCATCACTAATCATGAGCGGCAATCTATTCTGCCGTCAGCAGATACCGTGATTCACTTTTGTCAGCAAGACAAGTAATACTATTAAATAAGTACGGAGATAGGGGCTTTCATTGGAGATTAATTCACAAGCACTAAATGTAGCGGCTTGCAAGCTTCGATCATTCCTGGGCTTATTTGCTGAAGCAACTTGTCACTGGAAATTTATTTACCACAAATGACAAGAGCCGGGGAAGTCATATCATTAGCCAGTTGTAAAGTAGGCAAATGTGATCGTTTTCATGCAGGTGCAAAGAGAAAGGGGTCTGCTCTCGAGAAATTTGAATTCGTTTGATTTCCTTCCGGAAGGTCAATAATATCTTTCACTGTGGCGGATAAAATTTCACATTTAGTTCTGTTCAAATGTGTTTTTTTTTTCTTGTCTTGGATTTGATAGCGTGGTTATGAATTCATTTGTATGCTGCTTTGAGTCTAAGTAGGACTGGCATTATTGGAGTTGATTTACTAAAGGCAAATAGACTGTGCACTTTGGAAAGTACATTTGCTCCAGAGCTTAGTAAATGAGTTAAACCTTCCCCTTGCAAAGAATGGCCAATCACGAGCTAGGAAAAAAACAAACAAAAAAAAAACAGCATTTTTGCTTGCACATGATTGGATGATGGAAATCAGTAGAACTTTGGCTTATTTAATAAGCTCTGGAGCAACTGCTCTTTGCAACGTGTGCAGTCTATTTCAGGGCTTTTTTTTCCAGCAGTTCTGGCACCTCTAGCACTGGATGTATGTAATGGCAAGGAGTGCTGGGGTGTGCTGGGGGATCTATTGTGGCTGGGGGGGTGTAGTGTTGCCGCGGGGGGGATCAATTTATATGTGGGGGGGTCTATTGTTGCTGGGCAGTTGTTACTGGTGGCAAATCTATTGTTGCTGGAGACTGGGGTCTTATGTTGCTGGGGGGGGGTCAATTTTTGCTAAGAGGGATCTACTGGTGCTGGGAGATCTGTTGTTGCAGCTGGAGGTGTATTGTTATGGGGGGATCTATTGTTGCTAGGTGTCTATTGTTGTGGGGGATCTATTGTTGCTGGGGGTGTACATTGTTGTGGGAGGATCTATTGTTATTGGGGGTGTCTATTGTTGTGGGGGGGAACTATTGTTATTAGGGTGTCTATTATTGTTGTCGGGGGTCTATGGTTGTGGGGGGGGGGGCTGCTGGGAGATCTGTTGTTGCAGCTGGAGGTCTATTGTTATGGGGGGGTCTATTGTTGCTGGGTGTCAATTGTTGTGGGGGATCTATTGTTGCTGGGGGTGTACATTGTTGTGGGAGGATCTATTGTTATTGGGGGTGTCTATTGTTGTGGGGGGGAACTATTGTTATTGGGGGTGTCTATTGTTTTGGGGGCAACTATTGTTATTGGGGTGTCTGTTATTGTTGGAGGGGGATTTATGGTTGCGGGGGGGTTTATTGTCGCTGGCTGCACGGGATCAATTTTACTTCGTTTCATGTTTCATGTATTCTCTAAAAGGAGCGGTGAAAGAGGTGGGTAGGGGGTGGAACCAAGGAGCCATGCTCAGAGGTGGGTAGGGGGTGGAACCAAGGAGCCGTGCTCAGAGGTGGGTAGGAGGTGGAACTAAGGAGCCGTGCTCAGAGGTCTGTAGGAGGTGGAACTAAGGAGCCGTGCTCAGAGGTGGGTAGGGGGTGGAACTAAGGAGCCGTGCTCAGAGGTGGGTAGGAGGTGGAACTAAGGAGCCGTGCTCAGAGGTGGGTAGAAGGTGGAACTAAGGAGCCGTGCTCAGAGGTGGAACTAAGGAGCCGTGCTCAGAGGTGGGTAGAAGGTGGAACTAAGGAGCCGTGCTCAGAGGTGGGTAGGAGGTGGAACTAAGGAGCTGTGCTCAGAGGTGGAACTAAGGAGCCGTGCTCAGAGGTGGGTAGGAGGTGGAACTAAGGAGCCGTGCTCAGAGGTGGGTAGGAGGTGGAACTAAGGAGCTGTGCTCAGAGGTGGAACTAAGGAGCCGTGCTCAGAGGTGGGTAGGAGGTGGAACTAAGGAGCCGTGCTCAGAGGTGGGTAGGAGGTGGACACAAGGGGTGACTCAGAAAATGAGAGTTCCTGCATCTATTCTCTAAGAAACAAAGCCCTGGTCTATTTGCCTTTATTAAATCAACCCCATTATGTTCTCGGAAATAAAGAACGGCTGAGGGAGGAGGAGTCATCAACACACAGTGGGGGTGCAGCTCTGCATAGAAACCAATCAGCTTCCATGTTTTATTGGCAAATCTTAATTGAACAAGCTGAAGCTAGAAGTTGATTGGCTACCATGCACAGCTGTACCAGATTTTGAGTGCTCAAGTTTTAGTAAATCTCTCCCAAAGTGTATTTCCACTTTTGCAGCCAAAATGGGATAACACCTACTGGTACTTTAAATTTGGTGCATGTCCCCATTCACATAGCATAGCTTAAAAAAAAAGTTAAAAAAACTAGCTTAAAAGAGTGTTAACCACTTGACCTCTCGTAGATTTACCCCCCTTTCATGACCAGGCCATTTTTTTGGCACTGACAGTTGCGCGGTCATGCAACACTGTACACAAACTTAATTTATACCATTTCTTTTCCCACAAATTTTTTTATGGTATTTGATCACCACTTCCTTTTTTATTTTTTGCGCTATTAAAAAAAAAGCCGAAAATGTTGAAAAAAAACCTATACTTTCTGCTATAAAAACTCATTCAAGAAAAAATGTAAAAAAATTTAATTTCTTGATAAATTTAGACCAATACAGTATCTCACAAAAATGAGTACACCCCTCACATTTTTTGTAAATATTTTATTCTATCTTTTCATGTGACAACACTGAAGAAATGACACTTTGCTACAATGTAAAGTAGTGAGTGTACAGCTTGTATAACAGTGTAAATTTTCTGTCCCCTCAAAATAACTCAACACACAGCCATTAATGTCTAAACCGCTGGCAACAAAAGTGAGTACACCCCTAAGTGAAAATGTCCAAATTGGGCCCAATTAGCCATTTCCCCTCCCCCGGTGTCATGTGACTCATTAGTGTTACAAGGCCTCAGGTGTGATTGGGGAGCAGGTGTGTTAAATTTGCTGTTATCGCTCTCACTCTCTCATACTGGTCACTGGAAGTTCAACATGGCACCTCATGGCAAAGAACTCTCTGAGGATCTGAAAAAAAGAATTGTTGCTCTACATAAACATGACACAAGCTATAAGAAAATTGCCAAGACCCTGAAACTGAGCTGCAGCACGGTGGCCAGAACCATACAGTGGTTTAACAGGACAGATTCCACTCAGAACAGGCCTCACCATCAAATTGGTCTGCATGGCTGTTGTTCCAGAAGCCTCTTCTAAAGATAATGCACAAGAAAGCCTGCAAACAGTTTGCTGAAGACAAGCAGACTAAGGACATGGATTACTGGAACCATGTCCTGTGGTCTGATGAGACCAAGATAAATGTATTTTGTTCAGATGGTGTCAAGCGTGTGTGTCGGCAACCAGGTGAGGAGTACAAAGACAAGTGTGTCTGGCCTTCAGTCAAGCATGGTGGTGAGAGTGTCATGGTCTGGGGCTGCATGAGTGCTGCCGGCACTGGGGAGCTACAGTTCATTGTGGGAACCATGAATGCCAACATGTACTGTGACATACTGAAGCAGAGCATGATCCAATCCCTTCAGAGACTGGGCCACAGGGCAGTATTCCAACATGATAATGACCCCAAACACTCCTCCAACCATTGCTTTGCTAAAGAAGCTGAGGGTAAAGATAATGGACTGACCAAGCATGTCTCCAGACCTAAACCCTATTGAGCATCTGTGGGGCATCCTCAAATGGAAGGTGGAGGAGCGCAAGGTCTCTAACATCCACCATCTCTGTGATGTCATCATAGAGGAGTGGAAGAGGACTCCAGTGGCAACCTGTGAAGCTCTGGTGAACTCCATGCCCAAGAGGGTTAAGGCAGTGCTGGAAAATAATGGTGGCCACACAAAATATGGACACTTTGGGTCAATTTGGACATTTTCATTTAGGGGTGTACTCACTTTTGTTGCCAGTGGTTTAGACATTAATGGTTGTGTGTTGAGTTATTTTGCGGAGACACCAAATTTACACTGTTATACAAGCTGTACACTCACTACTTTACATTGTAGCAAAGTGTCATTTCTTTAGTGTTGTCACATGAAAAGATATAATAAAGTATTTACAAAAATGTGAGGGGTGTACTCACTTTTGTGAGATACTGTATGTATTCTGCTACGTATTTTGGGTAAAAAGAATTCCAATTATAGCATGGTATGACACATACGTGGAGTCCGAGAGGCTGCACACCCCAAATATCAAAATATTGTAAAAAAGGAGAAGTTCCCCGTGGGGTTTTTTAAGCAGCAATTATGAGTCAACAAGAATTTATAAAATGTAAAAGTAATTTTATTATAAATAGTAAAATTACTCTTACATTTTATAAATTCTTGTTGACTCATAATTGCTGCTTAAAAACCCCACGGGGAACTTCTCCTTTTTTACTTTCTCCAATTGCAATAAGCGTATATTGATTGGTTATAAGTTATAGTGTCTACAAACTATGGGATATATACTTTAATTTTTATTTGTTTTATATTAGTAATGGCAGCGATCAGTGACTTATAGCGAGACTGCGATATTGTGGTGGACAATCTGAAACGAACTGACACTGTGCTAAAAATATGCACTGTCACTGTACTAATGACACTGGCTGGAAAGAGGTTAAACATCAGGGGCGATCAAAAGGTTATCTGTGTGCCTAACAGTGCTTAGTGTGAGGTGCTTTCACTAAGGGCTGTGCTGGATTTTATTCCCTGCTTTGCAGGGAAACAAAAATCAGAGCTCTGTATTGTTTTCATAGGCAGAGCTCTGTCCTGTCCTCCTCCTCATTGATCAGCGGGTGCTGGCGCTCAATCATTGGCTGGTACCCGGTCATCAGCTTGTGCTGTGTCTAATAGAATGCATAAGGGTAATAAACCTTCAGCCTTTACAACCACTTTAAGTTGGGCAGCGGTATACACATACACGGCTTTGCATCACAGCATGGCAATAATTATCCCCACTGTCACGCTTTGCAGGCAGTACTGCCCATCAAACACGACCCAATTACCTGAATGGGGCTGCACCCTTTAATAGAGCAATGCATATATTTGCGGGGTGAAAAGCAACATAATGCCTCTTTACTGCCTGTCAAACATCCTCTGAGGAGCAATCCACCACAGATCGCTCTTCAGAGGTCACTGCAAGTGTAAAGGAACCCCTAAAGTGAACCTTCCGCTTTTCTCTGAATGACATATTAGTAGCAAATTAACCATTTATCATTTGACACATGTGGCTCATTATGGACATGGCTTGTTTCTGTATTTTTCATTTGATAAAACTACATGTGTGCATCTTTAAAACTGACCTCCAGGCAGAAATATGTTTAATCAAATGTCTTTGCGAAACCCAGACATTACCTTGTAGAAATAGCAGTGACATCATCACTGTGCTGTACATAGCCTGTGCACAGAGCAGAGCTGTGGGAGGGGCCCAGCAGACTCCACCCACTACAGGCTGTCTGCAGAAAACTACAGGAGGGGCGGGGACAAGACCAGTCACCCTGCACAAGGAGAGAGAGCAGCAGTGACCGGTCTTTATTACAGGAAGTCTCACTCACTCTGGATGACTGCACAGATCTGGAAGAAATATACAAAGCGCACCAAGAATCAATATAGGAATCTCTTTCGTATGTGGGAACGCTGCATGAAACAGAGCAGAAAGTGATGACTCCTTACGGATAATATACAAGGAGACCTGTCCTACCAGCCGCCACTGATCTCCGCTTCTAAGGCTGCATTCACACCTGAGTGTGGCGCATTTGAGCGTATTTCCAGCGTTTTTTGTGCGATTTTGTCGCGTTTTTATACAGTATTTTTGTGCTTTGCCGTTTTTTAATTAACCATTAGAGAAAACTATCATCTGTTGCATCATTTGTTGCCAGGTTTTTCAGCTTTTCCATCAGCTTTTATTATTGTTTTTATTCTCTTATTTTTCTTGTAAGGGTAAGGGGTTAGAGTTAAGGTTAGGTTAGGGTTAGGATTAGGGATTAGGGTTTGGGTTTAATATTTTATTTAGTGTCCCATTATTATTTATGTATTTTTGTTAGGGTGCTAATAACACTACTACTACTACTAATAATAATAAATGAATAAATAAATGTTACATAATTACATAGTAGGTGAGGTTGAATAAAAACAATAGTTCAACTTGTATAGGTGTACGTGTGTCAGTGTCTATAATTCCCATATCCCTGTATGTTGTGTTCTTTAAGATGAACGTCCAAGAGTCTTAACGATATCAATACTCACCGCTGACACCACCAATTGTGGAAGAGAGTTCCACATCCTTATCGTCCTGACAGTGAAAAACCCCTACGCAGCTTGAGATTAAACCGCTTCTCCTCCAATCGCATTGTGTGGCCCCGTGTCCTCTTACACTCCCGGAGACTGAATCATTTTTTTCCTATTCTGGGACCACCATTGAGGTATTTGTAAATCTCTATCATGTCCCTTCTCAAGCGTCTCTTCTCCAGCGATTAAAAATTGAGTCCTTCCTCTTAATTGAGGATCTCGAATCCCCATTTTAGTTTTGTTGCCCTTCTTTGGATTCTCTTCAGTTCCAGTACATCCCTTCTGAGGACAGGTGACCAGAACTGGACGGAATACTCCAGGTGTGGCCGAACCAGTTTTATAAAGTGGCAGGATTATAGTTTTATCTCTGGAGTATATCCCCTTTTTTTATGCATGCTAATATTCTGCCGGATTTGGTAACTGCAGCTTGACATTGTATGCTATTGCTCAGTCTGTCTTCTACTAGGACCCCCAGATCTTTCTCCATCCTTGATTCCCCTAGAGGTTCTCCCCCTAGTGAGTAGTTTGCGTTTATTTTTTTTAGCCCCCAAGTGCATTACCTTATATTCTTCCACATTAAACCTCATTTGCCATGTAGTTGTTCACTCCATTATTTTGTTCAGGTCTTTCTGTAAAGTTTCTATATCCTGATGTGAAGTTATTGCCCTGCTTAATATTGCGTTGTCCTCAAAAACTGAGATTGAGCTATTTATCCCATCCTCTATATCAATTCAGAATACATTAAACAGAATTGGTCCCAAGACAGACCCTTGGGGTACCCTACTTACCACTCCAGACCAGTCTGAGTACACATTATTTATCACCACCCTTTGGACGCGCCCCCGTAACCAGTTTTCTAACCAAGAACAAACCTTAAGGTCCACGCCTGCAGACCTCAGCTTGTAGATTAAGTGTTTATGAGGGACTGTATCGAATGCTTTTGCAAAATCCAGATACGCCACATCCACAGCTAGATGGCAGCTTACTTCCTCGTAGAATGTTAACAGATTGGTCTGGCAAGAACAACCCTTCATAAACCCATGCTGATTACTACTAATGATACTGTTTCCTTCAGCAAATTCTTAGATATAGTCCCTTATCATCCCCTTCAATAATTTACCTACTATTGATGTTAGGCTGACTGGCCTGTAGTTTCCAGGGATTTGTCTCTGTCCTGTTTTAAATAGTGGTACCGCATTGGCTTTTCTCGAATCAGCTGCTACAATTCCTGTCAGTATGCTGTCCACAAAGATTAGGAACAATGGTTTAGCTATGACCCGACTGAGTTCTTTGAGGACTCTCCGGTGTAAGCCATCTGGTCCTGGTGATTTTTTTGTGTTAAGCGTATCTAGTCTTTTCTCCTGTGATGTGTTATTAACAATCTTGTTATGGTCGGTATACCCCTCCTTTTCCTGTGTAAAAACTGGGGAGAAGAAAACATTCAGTACAGTTGCCTTTTCTGTGTGTCATCTGTAACCATCCTCCCATCATCGTCTTTTATGTGGGCAATGTGCTCTGATCTCGCTTTTTTACTGTTAATATATCTAAAAAAATTATTTATTTTATTTTTTTTTACTCTCCTCTGCTATGTGTCTCTAACAATCTTTTTTAGCCACCCTGATTTTGTTCTTACACTTCTTACTGCATTGCTTGTAGTGTTGGAATGCTGACAATGCCCCCTCTGCTTTATATTTTTTAAAGGCCATTTAATAAATACACAAATAAATAAAAATAATTATAAATAAATACAATAAATGAATACTGTGTAATAATAAATAAATAATTAAGCCCTAACCCTTAAAAAAATAACAATAATAAAATAATAATAAATAAACACCGTAACCATAGCACAAAAAATAAACACGGTAAATCTATTATTATTATTATAATAAATAATAATATTAATAATATTTTTTTAAGGTTAGTCATCTATTTATTTATTATTACATATTATTATTTTTTTTATTCATTTTGATAATTTTTAGTTATTTGTTTTTCATTTTTTTCTTAGATTTTTGCATTTGAGCAGAAAAGCCCCCAAAAACAAAATGCGCGAAAGCGCACAAAAACAAGCAACTTGCGTGTTTCCATTCAGTTCTATGGGAATAAAAACGTGCCAAAAAGGTATAAATCTGCCCAATTTGAGCTAAAAAAAAAAGAAAAGCTCCAGAACTTTTTTGAGCTTCAGGCATTTGGCTTCAGGCGACTCGGAGTGGAGATGTGAACCAACTCCATAGAGAATAACAGATTTTTTCTCTCCTCCAGCATTTTGGAACTTCAAGCTACAAAACGCTGAGTGAGGTGTGAATGGGGCCTGACTGTGAAACTTGCTGTTCACCGGCAGCCCTGGCACCGAACATGCTCATTAAGAGTCACGCTTAGACAATTACAAGCGATTCGACTTCGTAATGGGAAGCCGGAAATTGTTTTAGTTTCAGAATATAAAGTATTCCCAGTCCTTTACACAATCTTCATAAATGAAGCTGTTTCCAGCGATGATAGCAAATCAAATACAATGTGTTGCTTTTATTCTTCCGTTTAGTAGTGTTATGCTGTTGCATCAATTCCGAGCCTTACAGCTGAACTCTAAGCAGATATAAAAGATGCACAATGATGTCTCTGTGATCATTAATATATCATTAATTTTTTTTATTGCAGCTAATATAATTACCTGAATTTGACTTATTGTTGGCCTCTTGGAATTGCTAGTACAACAGTGCTCAGACTGGGAGAGGGAGGGGCAGCACTGGGAGGTGTGCTGCATGCACATATATTGAAAAGAAACGCACTGACATGAGGAAAGAGCAGAGAGATGACCTGATCAAGCGCCTGCTTCTACTTTACTGTCCAATCACCAGGCTGGGGAAAGGGCAGTGTTAGGCCGGCCATACACAGTGCGAATTTTATTCCTGCAACAAAGTTATTTGCACAATTTCCCCCATCAACACGAATAGTGCTGATAGGGGAATCCCACCTACCAAGCTATTGTCTGCTCCCGGCTGGGGGGGCGGGGGAAGCCATCCCCGCCGGGAGAAAACAGTGATTATCACTAGTGGCTACAGCAGCCGCTAGTGATAATCAAAGAGAATCCGGCAGGCTGGTGGTATCCAAGTTGATCAATCAATCAACGTGGTACATTCAGCCTGTCCATTAACGGTTCAAATCTTGGAATATTGGAGCATTCGCACCGTGTATGGCCGGCCTTAGCAGTGCATTCCTTATCTGGAATAGGGGAAGTTGCGTTATCCGCCTGGTTGTGCTGTGTAAATCTAAGGACAGAATGGACAGAAATACAAATACTTTGGCAGGTAAAACAGCTTAAACGAGAAGTATGGGAACATTAAAAAAAAGGAAAACGGAAAAGGAAACTTTTTATGAGAAAAATGCATAGGGTGCCATTTTGTTGGCTGCCTATTATGCTAATTGTCCAGCTGTTAAGCAGATCCTCTGGCTTCATTATTTTTTTAAGTTATAGACCTGGAACAAGCAGTTAAAGTCTTACTAAACCCACAACAGTAAAATCAGTCTGTATATGCAGTAAAGCATGCTTGTTATACTCACTGTGGAACCTAAGGGGTCAATCCTCTGCATTGTGTAAAAAGGCTGTTTGATCCTGTCTTCTCTGATCCTCCCCTTCTTCCACAGACTCCAGAACAGGTTCAGATAAGACAGAGCCTTTGGAGTCACTCTGCACATGCTCAGTATGGTGTGTATTGCTAGAGAGTTCTTGTTTTGCTAGTTTTTGGTAGGGCTCATGTGATCAGCACAGGGCCAATCAGCACCCCTGCAGGACCCCTGACCTTCTGTCTGAACAGTGCTGATTGGCCCTGTGCTGATCACATGAGCCCTACCAAAAAAAGAACTCTCTAGCAATACACACCAAACTGAGCATGTGTAGAGTGACTCCAAAGGCTCTGTACTATCGGGAGATGGATTGGGGAAGGTGGAAGAAGAGGAGGATCAGAGAAGACAGGATCAAACAGCCTTTTTACACAAAGTGCAGAATTAACCCCTTAGATTCCACAATGAGTATAACAAACATGTTTTACTACATATACAGACCGATTTTACTGCTGTGGGTTTAGTAACACTTTAAGGCATTATCTTAGGTCAACTTTTTTGTCATGTGTAAAAGGTACCTATACAACTGGAAATATATGAGCTGTCATTGACGACTTAATTCCTTAATAAGGGCAAGGGTCAGGGTTATGACAGCCTGCCAGCTGGCATTTTTAGATCTAGGTCTGTAATGGGATCCTGTGCATTTCCTTTTTGATGTTTTCCTTAACCACTTAAGGACTGTTTTGAGATTTTTGTTGTCTACAAGTTTTAAACAGTTTTTTTTTGCTAGAAAATTACTTCGAACCCCCAAACATTATACATTTTTTTCTAACACCCTAGAGAATAAAATGGCGGTCGTTGCAATACTTTCGGTCTTACAAGCGCACTTTTTTTGGAAAAAAAAATCAATTTTTGAATAAAAAAAATAAGACAACAGTAAAGTTAGCCCAATTTTTTTAATATATTGTGAAAGATAATGTTACGCCGAGTATATTGATACCCAACATGTCACGCTTCAAAATTGCGCCCGCTCGTGGAATGGTGTCAAACTTTTACCCTTAAAAATCTCCATAGGCGATGTTTAAAAATTGTACAGGTTGCATGTTTTGACTTACAGAGGAGGTCTAGGGCTAGAATTATTGCTCTCACTCTAACGATCGCGGCGATACCTCACATGTGTGGTTTGACCACCGTTTTCATATGCGGGCGCTACTCACGTATGCGGTCGCTTCTGCGTGCGAGCTCGTCGGGACAAGGGGCTTTAAAAAAAAAAAAAATTCTTATTTATTTTACTTGATTTTATTTTTTCACTGTTTTAAAAAAAAAAAAAAATTGGGTCAGTTTTATTCCTGTAAACATCCATTGTAATAGAAAAAAAGCATGACAGGACCTCTTAAATATGAGATCTGGGGTCAAAAAGACCCCAGATCTCATATTTACACTAAAATACAATAAAAAAAAAAAAAAAAAGATTTGTCATTTGAAAAAATTACAAAAGAAAAATCTGCCTTTAAGACGTTTTGACGTCGCTTTCGCCCTGCTAAAGTATGGAGACGGGTGGGGGCCATCTTCCCTTCACTCGTCTCCATACCCAGCCACAGACACGTCCCGATCGCCTCCGCCGCTGCCGACGGCTCCGGTAAGCGGCGGAGGGCACAGGAGAGCGGCAGGAAGGGGGGTGGCACCTCTCCCACCACCGATAACGGTGATCTCGCTGCAAATCCGCCGCAGAGACCACCATTATCGTAAACAGGACCACCGGCTCTAAAGATGGATACCTCGGTTGTGGCAGCAGCTGCTGCCGTTACCGAGATATCCATCTTCAAACTGCCAATGTATATGTACAGGAGCCGGTACACACGATTGCATTTTCCAACAACAAAACCATGAAATTTTGTTCGAAGGGTGTTGGCTCAAACTTGTCTTGCATACACGCGGCCACACAAATGTTGGCCAACAAATACGAACTTAGTGACGTACTACGTGGTTTTTCAGCTCTTTAGCGCCACCCCTTGTGTTCCTTCTGCTAATTTCGTTTTAGTAGAAGTTTGGTGAGTGTTGATTCACGTTTTTCTTTTTGTGCTTTTCATTTAGCGCTTTTCAGTTCGCGTTTTTCATTTTGTGCTTTTCCATATGTTTCTGAACGGCCGTTTGACAACCAGCCATGTTGCGGAATCGGAGGAGATAACGTGTTATTTATTATTGGCCTTGGAGTTATTGCTTTGACATTATTTTTTGGTTGAATAATAATGATTTGATTTGTTATATTTTCTATATTTTTGGATGCATAGAATGCACTTTTTTGTTAAGTTCTATTGGCAGATAGCATGTCTAATTTTATTTGTTTTCTTTTTTTAATGCACAATAAAATAATTGTGTAGAATAATACTTGGCTGTGTGTTTTACTTCAAATGACAGTTTGGGAGAAGGCAGTTACCTTTAAAAAAAATACAATGTAAAATTGACAAGGGACACCAACATAGTTGTATCTTTGAATTTAAAAACTACGGGATAATGATGTTGTGGTAACTTGCCCAAATAAAAAAAAAAAAAAAAAAAAAGCATAATAATATTATTCTTGATATCACTAGAAAAAAAAAGCCTTTGAAAATTTGTTTGCAATAACTACATCAGTATCACCAGCAAAGCAGCTTTATTTTTATCCCATTAACCACTTGCCGCCCTCCATATAGCAAAATGACGGCAACAAAGTGGTTTCAATATCCTGACCGGACGTCATGCCCAGGGGCATGCATCGAGGCGATTGTTGTTGTGGGGTGTCAGTCTGACACCCCGCAACACCGGTCTAGGTAAAGAGTCCCTGAAGGAGACTCTTTACCACGTGATCAGCAGTGTCCAATCATGGCTGATCACAGTGTAAACAGGAAGAGTCGATGATCGGCTTTTCCTCACTTGCGTCTGACAGATGCGAGTAGAGGAGAGCCGATTGGCGCAACACCCCCCCACCCCGAGGATGACCACTCTGGACCACCAGGGATTCCACCACTAGTCACCACCAGGTATGTCACCCTAGACCACCAGGGATGCCAATCAGTGGCCACAATGGATGCCAATCAGTGCCCACATTGGGCATCACTGATTGGGAGGCATTATTGTTTGGCACTGATTGGCATCCATCAGTAACATTTATTAGTGTACAGTGCCACCTATCAGTGCCCATCCATGCCACCTATCAGTGCCCATTGTTAACGAAATTTGGCTGTACACAGAGCACACAGTCAAATCTCCTGTTTCTAATAATAATAACAATTTCGTCTAATGATATAATAGCATCTCACCTTCTGATCGTATGCCATCCTCTGCCGTAGCACATCCTCTGGTGTGTGCCCCATTACCCACAAACAGACATCAACACATCCTTACGTTCTCAGCTCCAGAATTGCTCTCTTTCTGGCCCTCCGCCGTGAGAGAGTCCCTTTATTAACATATCAACAGGAAGTCCCAAAACTCGAGGGTTGGGCTTCCAACAGCCAAACACCTCTTACAAAGCTTGTGACCTCACAGGAAATGAACACAGGATGTGAATGACCATATAAGGATCTAACAACACAACAAAATACATACAACGATGTCTGGATGTGACGATGACTAGAGTTCCTCATGGATGGGAGATTATCTGCAGGTGTACGTCAAACATGTTGATCAGGCATACCGGGGGTGACAAGAGCAAACAACCGCTAAACCGATAATGTCTTTACAGAGCGAACACACCCCCACCAAATGATCGTTCTGTGCATTCCACAGGAGCCCTTTGCTGGCGGACATGTCCTCTCTCCGCAAACACCTCTCTCCAAACACCAGGAAGTTTTCCACTACCTAGCAGGTCTCAACCAGCGTTAGTCTGCCCCAGTCAGCTCTTCAGAGTGGGCTGCAAGAGAACAGACACTGGGAGACTCTTATGACAATACATTAATATAAAATTTTCCACAACACCATCTGTGCCGCCTATCAGTGCCCATCCATGCTGCCTATCAGTGCCCATTCCTGCTGCCTTTCAGTGCCCATCAGTGCTGCATATCAGTGCCGCATATTAGTGCCCATCATCAGTGCCACCTCATCGGTGCCCATCAGTGCCACCTTATCAGTGCCTGTCAGTGCAGCCCCATCAGTGCCCATCAGTGAAGGAGAAAAATTAATTATTTACAAAGTTTTGTAACAGAAACAAAAAAAATAAAAACTTTTTTTTTTCAAAATTTTTGATCTTTTTTTAATTTGTTTAGCAGAAAATAAAAATCCCAGAGGTGATCAAATATCACCAAAAGAAAGCTCTATTTGTGGTAACAAAATGATAAAAATTTAGTTTGGGTACAGTGTAGCATGACCGCGCAATTGTCATTCAAAGTGCGACAGCGCTGAAAGCTGAAAATTGGTCTGGGCAAGAAGGTGTATAAGTGCCTGGTATTGAAGTGGTTAAAGAAGAAGAGAATTGTGCACTGTATTTGGAGATTTCATATTTTGCCACGTCACGAAAGTTAATTCTCCATTACAAACTCTAGTTTACAAGACCGAACACCTCTGCTTCTGAGCATGCATGTTTGTACTTTGGACTTTTGTCCGACGGACTTGTGTACACACGATCGGAAAGTCTGACATCACACATTTGGTTACATAGGCATCTCCCCGTTCTGCGGTACTGTGACACGAACGCCGCGTGTCCCGTGGGCACGGTCACACTGTACGCGCCGGGCGGTGCGTGCCCACTAGCCCCGCCAATTAAAGGGGACATACGGGTACGCCCATTTCAGGGTTCAGGAAGGAGGAGATTCCTACTGCAGCCTGTATACACGCCCACATGTGTGATGTCAGTATCATGTGACCTGGCTAGCTCTGATCAACAAGTAAATGTTCTCTCCAGCATAGAAGACACAACTGAGCATGTGACCTAGCTAGCTCTGATCAACAAGTAAATGTTCTCTCCAGCATAGAAGACACAACTGAGCATGTGACCTGGCTAGCTCTGATCAACAAGTAAATGTTCTCTCCAGCATAGAAGACATAACTGAGCATGTGACCTGGCTAGCTCTGATCAACAAGTAAATGTTCTCTCCAGCATAGAAGACACAACTGAGCATGTGCAGGTCGGCTACTCGGCCTGTGTTAGCTGGCCTTCCACAGATAGACAGTGCGGGGGGGGGGGGGGGGATCTGCACATACAGGATAAAACAGCCTTTTTACACAATGCGGAGGATTAACCCCTTAAGTTCCACAGTAATATAACAAGCATGCTGATTTTACTGTTGTGGGTTTAGTAACACTTTAAGGAACAGCAGACACCCCATTCTACTAATGAGTCAGTCATTAGTAGATTCATGTATAATGTTCTATTCTCTTACCCAGATCAAAACACACATTATAATGTTCTCAGCAAACAAATCAAGAAAATTGTAAAAAAAAACTTTCCTTATTACTACAAGCTCAACAACACTGGAGTTGCACATGTCCATCATTCTGAAAAAATTAAATCAATATAATCAAAACTTCATAGAAGAAAGAAATACCAAAAAAAAAAAATGTTTAATGTTTTATTTTTTTGGCGTCTCAGCTGCTGTGACGTGTATTGTTAGATGTGCCAGCCTTCTCCAACAAAAGAATGTCAATTCCTCCCTTTAATTGATGTAAAACAAATTCATGTTATTAATCTTGCAGGACGGCACATTCAGCAGGACAATAATATCGGGGAATATAGTGGCTGTAGATGCTTTTGTGAAATTCATAAGCTTGGCCAAGATACAAATTACTCAAGTCTTGATGAATGCTTTGAGATCCGCCGGCTCGGACAGATTAAATGCGGCGATTTTTCTTTCTAAAGCATTTTCTGTCCCTGTTAATGCCGTTAATAGTTTTAGGAGAAATGGTGCTTAAAGGAAAATTCCCTATTCTATGCAGTCCAAAAAAAAAATTTGCGAAAGATTTCGAATCCGCTGTAAATATCCTTCTTTCATTTCTCAGATGGCGTTAAGTCTGACATTAAAGCGAATGTGCACAAAGTGTATGCATATAATATCTTCCGTTGCAACCCCCCCCCCCCTCCCCTCTTCCTTGATCAACATGCAATTAAAATGTTTAAATGGCATCATTTGGTTTTCAATAAATACCTAATCACTGGGTCTGTCTGCTGGTCTTTACCCTGAGTTTGGTGGGAGGGGCCGGCAGGCTTATTTAAATGTCACAGCACCCTGCCTCGGGTCTCCCTTTAAGACAGTTATATGAAAGAAAAAACTCAATGTCCATAAATATTGAAATCTATGATCTCAATGGGATTCAACACCCCAGATGAAGGCTTGTCAGTCGATACATGTTGGGTGGACTCCCCACGATCACCGCGTTTGATATATAGATAAGCTTATTCCGATCTCCTAATATGTGAGTGTTCTCTTTTTACTGTTTTAATAAAATTATGTTTTTAAACGATATCATGCCATGTGAGCCTTATTTCTCCCATGGCATGTAAATCTATCCGGTTGGCCTGTTGATGAGTTTGGACGGTTGAAGCTGAGACGGCATCTTTATCTCCCCCCCCCCCCCCTTTTGGAACTTGAGGACACCTGAGGATCCATCTTGCCAGCCCTGGTGGCTAAACCCGCCTTCTGAGACTTGTAAGACGTATGTCTTTTCAAGTCATCTGGTTCCGGTAAGCCTCCTCTGATGCTTCGGTGGTGGTTCTGACACTCACTTAGACTCCATTACTATTTGGTGTTTATTTATCCACGTGGCAGACGCTTCTCATCGTTGTTCTCATTATCCAACCTTCAGAGACTTTTGGTGGCGGGTGTTGAATCCCATTGAGATCATAGATTTCAATATTTATGGACATTGAGTTTTTTCCTTTACTTTGATAATTTTCACATTGCCTTTTCACTGTTTATTAATATCAATTCATATGATAATGTGTGACACTAGCATATTTTTGATTTTGTTTGATTAGTTGTATATTATTCTGAATTATTTTATTCCCTTTTTTGGGTCCTCCAGGAATGGTTTGGGCTTAGTTCACTGTGTTTATTGAGTACTTACACATATAGCGCTACACTATATACACTTTTTATTTTCTTTTTTCCTTTGTCTAAGAGGTGTGTCAGCTGCTTATTGTGTAACCATTCTCTACCACTATTGGTGCAGCGCTGTACTTACCCCCCTTCTAGTTATATGAAAGAACACATGCTCAGGATCCATTTAGATGTTAATGTTCCTCTCTGCTGGTCACTGGGATGCTGCAGACTTTCACTATGCAATCTGATGATCGGTTGATTAAGTTGTAATCAACCTGATCATTAAACTGCACAGCTAAAGCCTGATAAACCTAGGATGTATGCATGTCTAAAGGGATGCCGCGTATGTGTTCTTTCATATAACATTCTGGAACAAAATGATTGATGGCAGAGAGGCTAATAGCTGTGCAATGCAGGAGAGTGACAGTACAGATGAAGAGGAGAGGGGATTAATTATGACTGAAGTTGTTCAGATACAGTAGGAAATAAAGGAAGGCTCAAGATAGCTGATGCATTCTCAAAGGGTTATATTGTGAGGATGCAAGCTTGGAAGGAATTGAGAGTAATCAGTTTCAACACAGGAGAGGACCTGCTACAAGTGTGGGGGGAAAAAAAGGTAAGGCTGTAGTTCAGCTTTACGGAAATAGTGGAGTAAACTTGCGTACAGCTACAGTGGGGAAATTATTATTTGATCCTCTGCAGATTTTGTAAGTTTGCCCACTTAAAAAGAAATGAAGGGTCTATCATTTTTATTATAGGTGTATTTTAAAGGATAGACACAGAATATCAACCAAAAATCCAGAAAAAACACATGATACAAATGTTATAAATGGGGTTGCAGTTCAGTGAGTAAAATAAGTATTTTATCCCCAAGCAAAACATGACTTAGTACTTGGTGGAGGAACTCTTGTTGGCAAGCACAGAGGTCAGACGTTTCTTGTAGTTGGAGACCAGGTTTGCACACATCTCAGGAGGGATTTTGGTCCACTCTTCTTTACAAATCTTCTCTAAATCCTTAAGGTTTCTTGGCTGTCTCTTGTAAACTCAAAGTTTCAGCTCCCTCCATAAACTTTCTAAAGGATTAAGATCTGAAGACTGAATAGGCAACTCCATGACCTTAATGTGCGTCTTCTTGAGCCACTCCTTTGTTGCCTTGGCGGTATGTTTTTGGGTCATTGTCATGCTGGAAGAGCCACCCACCACCCATCTTCTGTGTTCTGGCTGAGGGAAGAAGGTTCTCATCCAAGATTTTACAAAACATGGCCCCGTCCATTGTCCCCTCAATGCAGCAAAGTTGGCCTGTACCTTTAGCAGAGAAAAGGCCCAAACATAATGTTTCCACCTCCGTGCTTGACCATAGGGATGGTGTTCTTAGGGTCACGGTCAGCATTTTTCTTCTTCCAAACACAGCGAGTCAAGTTAATGCCAAAAAAGCAACATTTTTGATCTCATCTGGCCACAGATGGGAAGACTGCGTTCCAGGGGGAGCTCTGTGGTGACTGGGGACATGGGAGGGAATATGGGGAGACCCAAATGTAATGCGGGGAGACTCTGAGTTGATGGGGGCTTTCATGTATAAGAGGGACTCTGATGTGATGGGAGGACCTTTGACATGTAGGGGGATCTCTGATGTTATGGGAGGATCTCTGATGTGATGGGAGGAGCTCTGACATGTGGGGGGAGGAGCTCTGACATGTGGGGGGATCTCTGATGTGATGGGAGGACCTCAGACATGTAGGGGGATCTCTGATGTGATGGGAGGACCTCTCTCTGACATGTAGGGGGATCTCTGATGTGATGGGAGGACCTCTGACATGGGGGGGGATCTCTGATGTGATGGGAGGACCTCTGACATGTAGGGGGATCTCTGATGTGATGGGAGGACCTCTGACATGGGGGGGATCTCTGATGTGATGGGAGGACCTCTGACATGTAGGGGGATCTCTGATGTGATGGGAGGACCTCTGACATGTAGGGGGATCTCTGATGTGATGGGAGGACCTCTGATATGTGGGGGTATCTCTGATGTGATGGGAGGACCTCTCTCTGACATGTAGGGGGATCTCTGATGTGATGGGAGGACCTCTGACATGTGGGGGTATCTCTGATGTGATGGGAGAACCTCTCTCTGACATGTAGGGGTATCTCTGATGTGATGGGAGGACCTCTGACATGTGGGGGTATCTCTGATGTGATGGGAGGACCTCTCTCTGACATGTAGGGGGATCTCTGATGTGATGGGAGGACCTCTGACATGTAGGGGGATCTCTGATGTGATGGGAGGACCTCTGACATGTAGGGGGATCTCTGATGTTATGGGAGGATCTCTGATGTGATGGGAGGACCTCTGACATGTAGGGGGATCTCTGATGTGATGGGAGGACCTCTCTCTGACATGTAGGGGGATCTCTGATGTGATGGGAGGACCTCTGACATGGGGGGGATCTCTGATGTGATGGGAGGACCTCTGACATGTAGGGGGATCTCTGATGTGATGGGAGGACCTCTCTCTGACATGTAGGGGGATCTCTGATGTGATGGGAGAACCTCTGACATGGGGGGATCTCTGATGTGATGGGAGGACCTCTGACATGTAGGGGGATCTCTGATGTGATGGGAGGACCTCTGACATGGGGGGGATCTCTGATGTGATGGGAGGACCTCTGACATGTAGGGGGATCTCTGATGTGATGGGAGGACCTCTGACATGTAGGGGGATCTCTGATGTGATGGGAGGACCTCTGACATGTGGGGGTATCTCTGATGTGATGGGAAGACCTCTCTCTGACATGTAGGGGTATCTCTGATGTGATGGGAGGACCTCTGACATGTGGGGGTATCTCTGATGTGATGGGAGGACCTCTCTCTGACATGTAGGGGGATCTCTGATGTGATGGGAGGACCTCTGACATGTAGGGGGATCTCTGATGTTATGGGAGGACCTCTCTCTGACATGTAGGGGTATCTCTGATGTGATGGGAGGACCTCTGACATGTAGGGGGATCTCTGATGTTATGGGAGGATCTCTGATGTGATGGGAGGAGCTCTGACATGTGGGGGGATCTCTGATGTGATGGGAGGACCTCCGACATGTAGGGGGATCTCTGATGTGATGGGAGGACCTCTCTCTGACATGTAGGGGGATCTCTGATGTGATGGGAGGACCTCTGACATGGGGGGGATCTCTGATGTGATGGGAGGACCTCTGACATGTAGGGGGATCTCTGATGTGATGGGAGGACCTCTGACATGGGGGGGATCTCTGATGTGATGGGAGGACCTCTGACATGTGGGGGTATCTCTGATGTGATGGGAGGACCTCTGACATGTAGGGGGATCTCTGATGTGATGGGAGGACCTCTGACATGTGGGGGTATCTCTGATGTGATGGGAGGACCTCTCTCTGACATGTAGGGGGATCTCTGATGTGATGGGAGGACCTCTGACATGTAGGAGGATCTCTGATGTGATGGGAGGACCTCTGACATGTAGGGGGATCTCTGATGTTATGGGAGGATCTCTGATGTGATGGGAGGGCCTCTGACATGTGGGGGGATCTCTGATGTGATGGGAGGACCTCTGACATGTAGGGGGATCTCTGATGTGATGGGAGGACCTCTCTCTGACATGTAGGGGGATCTCTGATGTGATGGGAGGACCTCTGACATGGGGGGGGATCTCTGATGTGATGGGAGGACCTCTGACATGTAGGGGGATCTCTGATGTGATGGGAGGACCTCTGACATGTGGGGGGATCTCTGATGTGATGGGAGGACCTCTGACATGGGGGGATCTCTGATGTGATGGGAGGACCTCTGACATGTAGGGGGATCTCTGATGTGATGGGAGGACCTCTGACATGTAGGGGGATCTCTGATGTGATGGGAGGACCTCTGACATGTGGGGTATCTCTGATGTGATGGGAGGACCTCTCTCTGACATGTAGGGGGATCTCTGATGTGATGGGAGGACCTCTGACATGTGGGGGTATCTCTGATGTGATGGGAGGACCTCTCTCTCTGACATGTAGGGGTATCTCTGATGTGATGGGAGGACCTCTGACATGTGGGGGTATCTCTGATGTGATGGGAGGACCTCTCTCTGACATGTAGGGGTATCTCTGATGTGATGGGAGGACCTCTGACATGTGGGGGTATCTCTGATGTGATGGGAGGACCTCTCTCTGACATGTAGGGGTATCTCTGATGTGATGGGAGGACCTCTGACATGTGGGGGGATCTCTGATGTGATGGGAGGACCTCTCTCTGACATGTAGGGGGATCTCCGATGTGATGGGAGGACCTCCAAAGTGAAAGGCAGCTTCCGATGTGAAGTTCATTTCATCAATGTGGTTGCATAGATTGTCCCAGGCCCAAGTTTTTCATTGTAAATAAGTAACAATTTATGTTTTTTTATATTTTAGACTGGGTTGCCTCAAGATAATGCATTACAGGGTGCTGCAAATAAAAAGGTTGAGAAACACTCTATTAAAACATCATGAACTGTGTTTATAGCAGAACAAGTTTATGTACCTGAATTTGACTGGATATAAGCCCCAGGTAATCCCTTGCACAAAAGCACTTAACCTGGGAGAAGAGGTCCACCACTAGCAGCCCTTCTGTAAAATGAGGAAAGAGCAGACTACAGAGAAGAGTTCAATCAGCAATCAGGGGGTGTTTTCTGTAACAAACTGTGGTGGTTCAAGTGCAACTTCACTCTCATAATCAACACTGATTATTTTTAATCCTCATGCTGCTAGCATTAGTAAATACATAGCAAAGTATTTACTTGTTTTAAACCTTCTTTTTAAAAATTTTTTGGTTACTTTCTGATTTCTTGCCTAGGCAAATGTTTTTTTTTTTTTTTTTAAGCCTAAAGCAGGGGTCTCCAAACTATGGCCCTCCAGTTGTTCAGGAACTACAATTCCCATAATGCCTAGTCATGTCTGTGATTGTGATTGTCAGAGTTTTACAATGCCTCATGGGACGTGTAGTTCCGCAACACCTGGAGGGCCATAGTTTGGAGATAAGAATGTGAACACACACACATAAAAGTGCACTTAAGGGTGTGCTTTAGTCCACCCACCAAAGGGGTAGGACTTCTACCCTGATCCCAGAGGCGCAAGGCTCCTGATGGGGACATAGGTTTATGGTCTGCCTAGCCAGAAGGCCTGGCAGACCCCGTTCTTCTGAGACAGCCAAAGCCATCCCGGAATACTAAATCACGGGAGCTCTCCCGAAGAGAGACTCCCCCAGAGGAAGGGGAGGAAGGAACCTGAGGGCCACACTTCCTCCCCCTAGACATCAGGGTAAGCCCGAGGACTCATCCCTGAGAAAACACACCTAGGCCTAGGCAAATGATGTCATACATCCCAGGAGTCTTCAGAAGGGGAGGAGAGGAGGAGGGGTTTCTCAGCTAAGCACACTCTCCTGCATTAAAACTTGAGCTAAGGGCGATGAATTCCAGGAAGTAAAGGCCACATGAATCACTTGGCCTTACTCAAGATGGCCACAGCCTTACCAAGCAGCCCAACTGGGGGCCCTGGCATCTTGGTTTCCCCAACGGTCTTACAATAGATGGACTGAAATTGAAAAAATCTGGCTGGCACCCATTCACCCAAATAGCTTACTCTGGAATGCAAATGTGGAGGTGGAATCGGCCCGGCTCCTGGGCCCAATGTCTCTTCTTCGCTCTCTCTGGCGTAAACTCTCCAGAACTCATAAATTGGGCTCGGAGAGATCTCTCCTCACATCCTTTCTTTATAACCCCAGACTGCCTGCAGGCCTTACACATCAAATGTCCTCACCATGGGCAATCAGAAATTTATTCCATTTTGGTCATCTAGTGCACCCTTGCACGCGCAAATTGCTCTCATTCATTGATCTCCAACGGAAATTTAACCTCCCCCGTCAGGTATTTTATGGGTACCTACAGATCAGGCACTATGCTCAGTCGATAGCCCCGAACTTACAATTCTCAACTCCAACCGTATTTGAGAACCTGATGTTAGAAGGCTCCGCACGTCGAGGACTAATCTCAGATATATACAAGGTGCTAAATTCATATTGTATTGCCACCCAGGGTAAACATGCATATATGCTACGATGGGAGAGAGCACTGGGAGAAGAAATACCAGAAGCAACCAGGCAAACAATTTGGTCTCAAGCAGCTAAAAGCTCTCTCTGCACACTCTATAAGGAGAACGCCTATAAAATCATTTTTTTTTTGGTATATGACACCTGATGTCCTCCGAGCCATCTACCCCTCTAGCTCAGATAGATGTTGGAGATGTCAGAGAGAAAGGGGAACACTATACCACATTTACTGGTCCTGCCCCAAGATAGAGCCCTTCTGGAAGGAGACGCAATCCTTACTAACCCGTTTGCTGGGAGTACAGGTTCCTAGAACCCCTAAATTATTCCTCTTAGGAATATCTGGTTTACAGATACCTAAGCACTCCAAGAAACTGCTTCGGCACATCCTGACAGCCACGAGGTGTCTCATAGCCCTCTACTGGAAAAGAAGGGACCCGCCTACCTCAACAGATCTGTATGCCAGAATCAAGGATATAGAGCTAATGGAAAAATGACTGCTAGATTGCAAGACAGATTGGAAACACATGATAAGGTCTGGGAAGACTGGCATGGACGAGAAGATCCTCCTTGAGCCACTGGTGGAGCCTCCCCCATCCTCTCCCTCCCTCTCCTCCCCTCTCCTTCTTTTTCTTCTCTACTCTTTCTCTTATTTTTTATGTTTACTAGATGATGTCAGGTTACATGTCTATATGCATATGTTGACTATTGCACAGTATATGGTAACTAATCTAAGCTTTATACATCTGAATGTTTTTCTCTTGATACCGGCTACTTGCCAGTTTTGCCTCTGGCGTGGCAAATTTTATACAACAAGATATCATTGTCTTTGTAACTTACCTGACTTTTGCATCAATAAAAAGTTATTTGAGAAAAAAAAAAAAAGATGGCCACAGCCAGAAATGCTAGGGGGTGTTTTTCAAAGTAATTTCTCAACAAAATAAAGCATGGAGACATGGATGGATGGGAGAGTTTGCTTTGAATAATAAAAATGAAGTAAATAGTGTTTTTGGTTTGTGGGTCTCAGATGCATTGAAGATCCTCTTTCAGCAGTGACAGTTGAGGACTTGGCTGTGCTGTCTGGCAGGGGTGTCTGAATTTAAAGACTAGCTGAACAGAATTGCAAATCCTTTGGCACAGTTCACATACAGTATATGCACTGCAACTGTGAATCTAGCGTCTTACCTGGAGTTAAGCATTAATCCGTTGTTCATGTACATAGTCATTATAAGGAGAAAGAACAGCCAATTGTGGATTACAAAGAAGACAAGCAGCACCTGACAGTAGCATTTTGAATACATAGACATAAAGATAAGCAATTACCTGGGTGGGGGGCTGGAAAAATAAAAAATAAAATGGTTTGCAGCATTCTAGATGGGAAAGCATAACATGAAAGCTTTTATTGGATGTCTTCTTGAGGAAGTTGGTTATACGTGAATTCACGTTCTGGGTTTACTAAAGACCTTTAAATAGATGAGAGAAATCTTTTTATTGTTGGTAAATTATAACTGCTGGCATTGCAAAAATGAACCATTTTTGAAGTATCATGAAAAAACGGATTTTATTTCCAGCATTTACAAAGCATCAATATCCCACATATCCATACCAAAATATATAAAAATTATACAGCAAATGTATTTAGTCATTACAAAAATAGTATGTACTGTATATGTTGTGGTGCACTGAGGGTCAGGTTTGTGTGTGTGTTTATATGCAATGGGGTACCATTAAAAATGAAGTGCATACTCCGCAAGCTGTGTCAGTTGCTATGGCACAATTCAACATACTGACACAATGGGGTTAATTTACTAAAGGCAAATACACTGTGCACTTTGCAAAGTGCAGCTGCTCCAGAGCTTAGTAAATGAGCAAAAGTTCTACTGACTTCCATCATCCAATCATGTGCAAGCAAAAATGCTGTTTTTTTATCATTTTCCTTGGACATGATTGGTTATTCTTTGCAAAGTGAAGCTTTACCTCATTTACTAAGCTCTGACGCAACTGCCCTTGCAGAGGGCACAGTCTATTTGCCTTTAGTAAATCATCCCCAGAGTATTAATTGATGTTGTATCCATTAGTACTCTGTGTTTGCAATTTTATTGTCTATTTTTGTATGAAATCAAGTATTATACTTTTTTTTTATATGAATTTTGTGTGATATTGATGCTTTGTACCAATTGACATAACATCAATCAGTCCTCTGTGTTTTTATTAAGAGGCATTCTGGGTTCATGTAGATTTCCCCTGGATTTTTATTTTTGCCATGATTTTTAGGCCGCATTCACTTTGTGTACGCATGTTGTATTGTGCCGTAGCATTTAACCTCCCTGGCGGTATGATTATTTCGGATTTTAGGTGCTGAAAGCGGTACAATTATTTTGCATGGAAATTTGGCGTTTTATGTTGTAGGTCTGTAAATCTTAACAATAACACACTTAAATCTGTCCAAACCAGAGTCTAGTAGATATCCTGGGTATGATAAAGTTTGAAACACAAAAACATAAATTATAATATAATAAATAAAAATAAATAATTTAAAAAAAAAAATAGTAATAAAATAAATTTCCCCACAATTCACTATCGCTCAATTCTGCAAGTGTTTTAATTTACTATCGCTGTTTTCTAGTTGGTCTAAAGCCACTTTTGACGTAAAGGGACACTTTTTGGTTGCTATGGACAATCTCCAGTTTCCAGGCAGAAAGAACAGTGTATATCATGTAAAACTGCATGCAGGGCATGGGCCAATGCACTGGGGACAAAAGGGAAGTGAAATAATTTCATACAGTACTGTAATCTGTAAGATTAGAGTACTGTATGTTTTATGATTTTTACTTTTTTTTTAATTTGCCGCCAGGCTCCGCCCCCGTGCGTCGCGACGCTCGCAGGGAACGGAGCCTGGCAAGCAGAGGCTTCGGGCAGAGGACGGAGCCCTCGGACACTGCGGGTGACATCGCAGGATCCCGGGGACAAGGTAAGTAAGGAGGCACCAGGATCCTGCGATGTAATCCCGAGTGTGGCTCGGGGTTACCGCTAATGGTCCTGAATTTTAACCCCGAGCCACACTCGGGAAAACCGCCAGGGAGGCTACTATACTTTACGGTGTACGCACTTCGGGTGCCTTGCTTTTCATTTTTACTGGCACCCCAACACACATAAACACACAAAGCAAACACACCTGACCCTCAGCACACCAGGACATATACATTAAAGTGTATGAATAGCCAAAACATTTTTGGTAGCATTGAATAGATTGGTGAAGGGCAGGGGCGTAGATAAGGGGGGGTCAGGGGTGTTCAAACCACCCCAGAGCATCCCGACAAAATGACCAGAGTGGTAACCTTGGTCAGGTTTTTAATGCTGTGTCGACACTACATAGATTCACCCTTGTTATCTGTCCCGGAGACTATTATTATCACCAAGACAGGATGCAATGGAACATCCAAATTTAGATAAAATAATTATAGAAAAAAAAGTAATAAATAATATAAAAATCGATTTAAATAGAGCTGTCACCCGAGCAAGAGGTGAAATCACCAATAGGGAAACTTATTTTTGTGACTACTGTCTAAGAAGCCAGTATGCCTTTATTTTATATAGATTTCCTTCCTGAATCTTCAGTACAGGAAGCGAAGAGAGTTTTCCCCAACAACACACGGCAACAAAAATAAACTGACAGGGGGTTTAGGCTTTCCTTTTACTAATTTAAACACAAAAACAAGTTTGAGCTACACATATGCCTACCCTGTGGCGCATTGTAAAAAGTAAGTCCGTGCCTTTTTTGGTTTGTAAACCCGTGACCAACTTGGCACTGTGGAAAAAAAAGTCAGTCAACTTTTTATTGAAGATACGTACATACGAGTGAATGTGCCTTTTTTTATAACTTTAGCTTCACTTACAACATACACGTTTCAAAGTGGTGATGTAAGCTGTAATTTCATTTTAATGTTTTTAATGTTTTATTTTTTTTATTTTCTTTTATTATTATTAGATTCTTTGTGACAAAGAAATACTGCAAGCAACAGATGCACTAAAGTGGTCGGAGAAGGGCACTTCCGAGAATCTGGCAAACAATGTGGCCCACAGCAGGGTCCACAGCCCTCTACGTCTGTTTGTCAAGCAATCAGCTCTCCAACGGCAAGGTCAGCTCTCCTACTTTGACACCACAGAGCACTTCTGGAACTGGCTCGCCAACATCACCGACGCCCAAGAGTCTCTAGTACGAACTAAACGGCGTCCTATAGTTAAAACTGGAAAGTTTAAAAAAATGTTTGGCTGGGGGGATTTTCACTCCAATATTAAAACTGTCAAGCTGAACCTGCTCATCACGGGCAAAATCGTAGACCATGGAAATGGCACCTTCAGTGTTTACTTTCGCCATAACTCCACAGGGCTCGGAAATGTTTCTGTGAGTCTCGTTCCACCCTCTAAGGTGGTGGAGTTTGAACCTTCTGCTCAGTCTACCCTAGAGAACAAAGACACCAAGTCCTTCAATTGCCGGATTGAGTATGAGAAAACAGACAGAGCCAAGAAGACAGCTTTGTGCAACTTTGATCCTTCTAAAATCTGTTACCAAGAACAAACCCAGAGCCACGTATCCTGGTTGTGTTCCAAACCCTTTAAAGTTATTTGCATATATATTGCTTTCTTCAGCATTGACTATAAACTTGTGCAAAAAGTTTGTCCTGATTATAATTACCATAGCGAGACACCCTATTTGTCATCTGGTTGAAGAACTTTTGTTGATAAAACTAGAGTACCCTATCAACAATTGTCAGGGAAGACTTTATGTATAAAACAAACTTTGTGCTTCAACAAATAATCTTTCTTTTCCCGGTGGCAACAGAGTCCATGTAACCCGTGTTAGAATTGCATAATACATTTTGGTTTAGTAACGTTGAATTGTTTTTGTAGTTTTGATGTAGGGAACACAATTCAGTGCAGAGCGCAGAGGCTTCTACAAAAGCCTCAGTGGTCAATCTTTTGGGGGCAGTCAATCTTTCGGAAGTTGGGCAGTCAAAAGGCGTGTCAGTTTCTGCAATATATTTAGGTAATGTGGCCATTTTTCCAAGACCCCAAATGTGTTAGTTAAGGGTATTGCAAATCTGGCACCTGAAACAACTGATTGTGGTACTGACCCATCGATTGAACACTTGTGGTTGAAGTTGTAATAGAGCTTACAGAAATATATGAAGACTGAAACGCAGACAATGATCACTTGCCTGATGCAAATGGAAATTCCTTTATACTTTGGTGTTCTAATGAAAGTATCTCTTATCTAATATAATCAATGGTTAATGTTTAAAATTAGTCTTACTTTATTATACTAATTGCTTTTAAGGGGAGCGGGGACATAATAATTTTGAAAGCCAGACAGTAAAAATTATTTAGGTTAAATAATTTAAAAATGCTACTGAATGATCAGCAGATAGCCTCAGCTAAACAAATAAAAGTTGTGGTACACAAAGACATTGGATATTGGTCATTCTTCTGTAACAGGGGGCTCCAAATTTTCAGTAAGAGGGCCACATTAAATATTTTATAAATATTCAGTTTTATAGACTAATGAATATGTTTTGATTGGAGATTTTTTGTAATCAGCATTATATGATCCAGAATAACAGAAAAGAACTGAAAGAACTTCAGTAAAACAAAGCAAATACCTTCCAAAAAAACTGGAGCCATTAAAAAGGGCCAAACAAATAAAAATTTGGTCTGCACCTTTCTCATAAAAGCCCCCTCCCCTTTACATTGGAGTCCCCATTACAGCCCCCCTTTACATCAGGGGCCCCATTACAGTACTCCTTACATCAGGGTCCCCATTACAGTCCCCCTTACATCAGGACCCCAAACAGAGTCCCCCTTACATCAGGGTCACCAACAGAAACCCCCCTTATATCAAAGTCCTCCTCACATCAGGGTCCCAATCACTGTACCCCCTTATATCAGAGTTCCCATCTAAGTCCTTTTATCAGAGTCCACTGAGACTGTGCACATCAGCTGTGGGCCAGATAAAATCTTTTAGTAGGCTGAAGTTTGGAGACCCATGTTCTTTAAGGATGAAGCAAACCGAGTTTTCACTTTCCCCAAATTTCTATGATTTTCAGGAGATTTCGGTGAAATTTTGCCATTTCTGTGAAGTACATTGGAGTCTAAGGGGAGGACAAATATAAGACAAAATTAAAACTATACACACCTCTCCTCCAACGATGCAATGTCTGCAAGCAACTTTGCTTGAACCAACATCTTCACCTAGTCTTCATTCATCCCAGGAGATGCAGAAATTATATGCTGAGCTGCCTTGTCACAAAGACTTAAAATAGTTATAAATGAGGACTGATGAGAAGTCACCTGGGCACCACATCCCCAACAGAGTATACACAAAAAAGCCTTATTACAGATAATGGGACTTTCAAGGTGCCAGCAATGCCAAACACTTAATACTTAAAAGATACTTTATTGCTACATGTATCATTCATTATAATCCATCATCGTAAAAGAACTGGGTGGTAATTACTCCCAACATATATGTTGCTTGCACAGTATGACCTGTATCCTTTGACATAACAATTCAGTACATATTCTCCATAAACAGAGATAGTTGCTCATGAACGTTGGTATGCAGTTTAACATGTTTCATGATAGCTTCATGAGGAGGATGTACTACCTAATATTGATGTGTTGCACCCACTCAAGGGGAGTCAACAAGCATCAATGATCACAAGGCTAGAAGAGCCGTTTCCAAAATGCAGAGGGGGTCCAAGTGTTTGGACGGGGCCACCCTGCACGTGGGGGTACCTTTCACTGTGCACACACTCATCAAAGCTCTGGGTTATGCAGGGACTGCAGTCATGTGAGAATCAAACATTAGGGCAGTTCTCCGACTTAGGGATGAGCCGTAACATTGTGTGTAATAAAAGTAGAGTCCCTCTGAAAAGTGTTGTCTCGTGTCTCTACACACTGTTGCCCAGTGTTAACTCTTTCCCCCCAGCCTGGGCCAGCCACTAACTATACTAGCATACCTGTAGGCAACCTACCTACAAATATACCACAGGAAGAGACAATAAGGGAGATTCACCCACTTTTTAAAAACAATATACCGTATATACTCGAGTATAAGTCGTTCCGAGTATAAGTCGAGGCCCTAATTTACCACAAAAAAAATGGGAAAAACTTATTGACCCGAGTATAAGACGAGGGTGAGAAATGCACAGCTACTGTAAGTGGAAAAGAGGGTCAACAATGCCCATTTGCAGCATCACTGTGCCCATTTGCAGCATCACTGTGCCCATTTGCATGCCTCACTGTGCCCATTTGCAGCCATAGGTCCCCTGAACTTCAAACTCGGTAGTTAAGGGTTCCTAGATGCCCCCTAGCTGCAGCCAAAATTTGGGGTCTCTGAACCCAAAGGGTCCCGAAATGACATTGCTGCAGATGGACACAGTTGACCGAATTTGGGGCCCCATATCTCGGGGCCACTTAGTGCTAAGAACCCCAAATTTGGTGTGCAAACCCAGTGGAACTAGCACCATAAAATTTCTAAAGCTGGGGTTTCTAGCACCAAGTGGCCCCGAGATACAGGGCCCCAAAAATCAGTTCCGAAAATGTCAAGCACTTTTCTGCAGCAGAGAATGACATTTTCTGAACCGGTTTTGGGGCCTCGTATCTCAGGGCCACTTGGTGCTAGGAACCCTAGCTTTAGATATATTATGGTACCAGTTCCACTGGGTTTGCACACCAAATTTGGGGTTCCTAGCACCAAGTGGCCCTGAGATATGGGGCCCCAAAGTCAGTTCAGAAAATGTCAAGCACTTTTCTGCAGCAGAGAATGACATTTTCCGAACCGATTTTGGGGCCCCGTATCTCGGGGTCACTTAGAGCTAGGAACTTTAGCTTTGGATATGTTGTGGTACCAGTTCCACTGGGTTTGCACACCAAATTTGGGGTTCCTAGCACTAAGTGTCCCTGAGATACGGAGCCCCAAAGTCGGTTCGGAAAATTACATTTTTTGCTGCAGAAAAGTGCTTGACTCAAGTATAAGTCGAGGGGGGCACTTTCAGCACAAAAAAATGTGCTGAAAAATTCGACTTATACGGTAGTCCCCGAGTATTTCCGAGGCTCTCCGGCGCCCCCACACCTCTGGCCACATGCAGTATTGCATGCAATAGAAGTCAATGCGGATTTAATTATCTTCATTTCCATTGACTTCTATGGGGAAACTCGCTTTTACAAGCATTCTTCTGGAACGGATTATGCTTGTAATCCAAAGTTCCACCGTATAGATATGAACAAGGGGAGGCGTGGAATAAATTACAGAGGAGGACGCCTGCACAATCAGCAAAAATTGCTTCAATAGTGTCCCCACGTGTAGCTGCGTCCACTGACTCCAAGCTCCAATAAAATGTATATGATGTGTTGGGAGTAGTTGTTCTTTTATGACAGATATTAATGAATGATACATGTAGCAATAAAGTATCTTTTAAGTATTTTGATGTGTTTTGCAATGAGACTTTTGAAGTCCCATTATCTGTAATGAGGCTTTTTTTTCTGTATTGTCACAAAGATTGCAAGCAGACAGGTAAGAATCCTTTATTGCAGAGGAGGCATAGTGTGCTCAACCTCTGATCTTTTATTTAACCACTTCTGGACCGAGCCTCTTTTTGAGATTTGTTGTTTACAAATTAAAATAATTTTTTTGTTGCTAGAATATTACTTAGAACCCCCAAACATTGTATATATTACAATGTTTTACAATAATTGTATATATTACATTTTGGAATTAAAAAATAGGACAACAGTAAAGTTAGACAAATTTTTACCAGTTCAGAGTTGCAGAGGAGGTCTAGTGCTAGAATTATTGCTCTCGCTCTAACGATCACGTCCACACCTCACATGTGAGGTTTGAACACCGTTTTCATATGCGGGCGCGACTTACGTATGTGTTCACTTCTGCGTGCGAGCTCGGTACGACGGGGTGCTTTACATTCCTTTTTTTCTTATTTCTTTTACTTTTTATTTTTTATTTTTACACTGACCTTTAAAAAAAAAAAATGTGGGTCACCTTTATTCCTATTACTAGGAATGTAAACATCCCTTGTAATAGAAAAAAAAGCATGACAGGACCTCTTCAATGTGAGATCTGGGGTCAAAAAGACCTGAGATCTCACATTTACACTAAAATGCAATAAAAAAAAAACTTAAAAAAAGAGCATTGGGCGGAAGTGACATTTGATGTCGCTTCCGTCATCCAATGTTATGGAGCCGAGTGAGGGACATCTTTCTCTCACTCAGCTTCTAATCTCACAGGGGAAGGAACCCAATTGTCCCTGCCGCTACTGACAGCACCGGTTAACGGCGGAGACGACCACAGCGCGGGGGGGGGGGTGCACCTCTCCCGCCGTTGATAAAAGGGATCTCGCAGTGAATCCTCCACAGACATCACTTTTATCAGAAAGCGGACCGCCCGCCATTTAAGAGGATACCAGGGTTATAAAACATATAAAAGTGCTGCGCAAATAAAAGTCCTTAAGTGAATAAATGTATGAAAATGTAGTGACAGAATCAGAGGACAAAGACCACCAGTGACAGTATGCACGCTGAGATCAATATCTGGATGGTGACAAATCCCTCCACCGGGCATGGATGGCCCCTCACCTCAGATATTCGACCTGAAACAGGTCACACCGCTTATAACCATAGATGGATCAATCTGTGTGGTTGTTGATTCCTCCTTCACTTCCCAACACACGGTACAACAGCGGATGTTACATATAAAATAAAGGGCAGAACATAGTGCACTCCGTGGCTACTTTATTGATTCCCTCGGGGGAAGGAGCGCATGACGTCACCCGCGGTCATTCGCAGACACCATCACACGCCTGTCATCCGGCACTCGGATCGGAGTGCCGGTCTCTGTAAGTGTCTGATTTATTTGTCTTCCTTGTTTATTCAATAAAGTAGCCACGGAGTGCACTATGTTCTGCCCTTTATTTTATATGTAACATCCGCTGTTGTACCGTGTGTTGGGAAGTGAAGGAGGAATCAACAACCACACAGATTGATCCATCTATGGTTATAAGCGGTGTGACCTGTTTCAGGTCGAATATCTGAGGTGAGGGGCCATCCATGCCCGGTGGAGGGATTTGTCACCATCCAGATATTGATCTCAGCGTGCATACTGTCACTGGTGGTCTTTGTCCTCTGATTCTGTCACTACATTTTCATACATTTATTCACTTAAGGACTTTTATTTGCGCAGCACTTTTATATGTTTTATGTTTTTGAGGTATTTCTTTGAATTGACCTTAGTGCCTGCTTGCATTTATTGTGTTAAGTCCATTTATTAGTCAGCGCTGAATTTCATTACCTTTTTTTTGATACCAGGGTTATGGCAGCTATCTGCTGCCCTAACAACGGTATTCCACGTCAGAGTACCAACGTATAACGATGGCGGCTGGTCGTTAAGTGGTTAAAGTGCTGTCTATGTTTTTTTGCTCTGCCCTGTTGGGGAAATATTTACTTTATATCTTTACTTTCCTTCTGAGACATATTTTTTACCACTGCCTGACATCATCAGTGCAAAATAGTTTTCAGAGGCGGCGCTCTTATTTCATGATTTCATGGGCCGGTAATGTTAAGCTTCTGTGACAATCGGCAGTAGTCAAGCAGTCAAGCCGCCAAAATTTTCCAGCACTCCAGTGGCACCGTATCTGTCTGAAGGTCCGTTATCGATGCCATGTATTGTCTCAACATGTCATTTGAACATACACTCTTCAGCTCGCCATATTTTTTTGATTTACTTCAAAGATTTTTTTTGGTGAAAGTCAGATTCACTGCTTTATAAATACGCCCCTTAAGATGTATATATAAACGTATTCACTAAAATCTCATATAAGCAGTAGCACGGTAATAGGATTTAAAAAGTCATTTTCAATATTTTTAGATCTGCGGCTTTTATTAAAAGAATCACAAACAAACAAATATTTCCCAGCACACTTACCAGCCAGCCTGCAAACAAACCAAATTGACCCTGTCTAACAATTCACGCGAAAATCAGAGGGTTTCGTTGCACACAAATGCAAATATAGGTGGAAGCCGCAGTGCCCACGTCAAGGCTCCTCTGTATACTGCAGTCCTATCTCTATATTGGAGTCTCCAAGTTGGAGCATATAGAGCAGTGGATAAATTAAGGGCAGGTTTGCCGGGAGGGAGCCCACTCCTTCTTAAAAGAGAAATGTGGACTTTTTTTCTATTTTTTAATCATACTTTCCTTGGTGATGGCAGCATCGACTGATGATGCATCTGTCTCCCGCCGGCTCTAACACTGAGAACAGAGCGATCAAACACTGCCGATCGCTCGGATCTCAGGGCTCTCACAGCAGAGAGCTTGTGGGTGTCAGTGACCGCTGTCCCCTCCTCACTCACTGGAGCGCTGGGCTGTGAAGGGGGACGGGAGTGGCCGGCTCAGGCTCTCAGCGACGCGCTGAGAGGCTGAGCCGGGTTCCTGTCCAGACACGTGGGGGGATCCCGACTTCATTGTCACGATCTTGCCCGAGCCTGAGCCGGCTCTGTGACATTAGCTGACAGCGGGCTTCATGGGACATGGGTGTGCAGACCCAACTGCACTCCTGTTATCCACAGGAGAAGTACAGCCAAATGAACTTTGGCTGTACTTCTCCTTAAAAGGCGTAGGGATACTTTGAATGCCCAGCAAGAGCACAATAGCAGATGGAGGCATCCAATGTGTTCCCACACCAAATCAGTGAATAAGCTATAGAAAAAGATGGCAGCCACCCAAATTCATAACTAACCTTTGCAGTAATGTACCCATGGAAGGGCAAAACATATCACAAACAAACAAAAATTTCCCAGCACACTTACCAGCTAGCCTGCAAACCAACCAAATTGACCATGTTAATTCATGTTAAAATCAGACGGTTTAATTGCACACATTTGCAAATATATAAACCTGCCCTTAATTTATCCACTGCTATATATGCTCCAACTTGGAGATTCTCAAAAATATAGAGTTAGGACCGCAGTATACAGAGGAGCTTTGACGTGGGCACTGTGGCTTCCACATATACACTATATTACCAAAAGTATTGAGACGCCTGCCTTTACACGCACATAAACTTTAATGGCATTCCAGTCTTAACCTGTGGGGTTCAATATTGAGTTGGCCCACCCTTTGCAGCTATAACAGCTTCAACTCTTCTGGGAAGGCTGTCCACAAGGTTTAGGAGTGTGTCTATGGGAATGTTTGACCATTCTTCCAGAAGAGCATTGGTGAGGTCAGGCACTGATGTTGGACGACATGGTCTGGCTTGCAGTCTCCACTCTAATTCACCCCAAAGGTGTTCTATCGGGTTGAGGTCAGGACTCTGTGCAAGCCAGTCAAGTTCCTCCACCCCAAACTCAATCATCCATGTCTTTACGGACCTTGCTTTGTGCACTGGTCCAAATCATTTGGTGGAGGGGGGATTATGATGTGGGGTTGTTTTTCAGGGGTTGGGTTTGGCCCCTTAGTTCCAGTGAAGGGAATTCTTAAGGCGTCAGCATACCAAGACATTTTGGACAATTTCATGCTCCCAAATTTGTGGGAACGGTTTGGGGACGGCCCCTTCCTGTTCCAACATGACTGCCCACCAGTGCACAAAGCAAGGTCTATAAACTATGAACTAAGGGGCCAAGCCCAACCCCTGAAAAACAACACCACACCATAATCCCCCCTCCACCAAATGATTTGGACCAGTGCACAAAGCAAGGTCCATAAAGACATGGATGAGTGAGTTTGGGGTGGAGGAACTTGACTGGACTGCACAGAGTCCTGACCTCAACCCAATAGAACACCTTTGGGATGAATTAGAGCGGAGACTGCGAGCCAGGCCTTCTCTTCCAACATCAGTGCCTGACATCACAAATGCGCTTCTGGAAGAATGGCCCCATAGACACACTCCTAAACCTTGTGGGCAGCCTTCCTGGAAGAGTTGAAGCTGTTATAGCTGCAAAGGGCGGGCCGACTCAATATTGAACCTTACAGACTTATGCCCCGTACACACGGTCGGATTTTCCGATGGAAAATGTCCGATCGAAGCGTGTTGTCGGAAATTCCGACCGTGTGTGGGCTCCATCGGACATTTTCCATCGGATTTTCCGACACACAAAGTTGGAGAGCAGGAGATAAAATTTTCCGACAACAAAATCCGTTGTCGGAAATTCCGATCGTGTGTACACAAATCCGACGCACAAAGTGCCACGCATGCTCAGAATAAATAAAGAGATGAAAGCTATTGGCCACTGCCCCGTTTATAGTCCCGACGTACGTGTTTTACGTCACCGCGTTTAGAACGATCGGATTTTCCGACAACTTTGTGCGACCGTGTGTAGACAAAACAAGTTTGAGCCAACATCTGTCGGAAAAAATCCTAGGATTTTGTTGTCGGAATGTCCGAACAAAGTCCGACCGTGTGTACGCCCTATAAGACTGGGATGCCATTAAAGTTTATGTGCGTGTAAAGACAGGTGTCCCAATACTTTTGACAATATAGTGTATTTGCAAATGTGTGCAACAAAACCCTCATGTGACAATGGTCACCTGGACAGAGACCATAGATCTCCCCACACAGGCAGCAATAAAAAGTGCTGGGGTCTTAGAACCTTCCCCCCAACTCTAAAACTATAAAAAAGAAATAATTTTACAGATGAGTTGAACTATTTTGGCAGGCGTGGGAACAAGTTGATTTGTTGGTAAAAGACGGTGATCATCCAATGTCTATGAGTACCTGGTTGATAATAAAAAGCTAAATTCTGATTGGTTGGTAAATGCACATCTGCACTTTGAGAGTAACAAATCCAGATTATATTCATCAGCAGTTACATGGGGGAACATTTCTGAGAAGCACTCCAAGCTCTGCGTCTATATGCCTACAGGGCCGTTTATTTTCCCATTTTATTTCACTGTATGTCCCTGTATTGTTTAGCTGTTTGTTCACTTGTCTTCATCACTGTACAGCTTCAAGAAATATATGCAGAAGAAATCTTAATAATTATATAAACTCAGAGACTGTAATGTCTGATTATGAAGGGTGATTAAATTATTATTATTATTATTATCATTATTATTGTTATTTTCAAAAACAAAAGAAAAGGTAAAGAAACAAAATCGCAGAATTAACTTGTAGGCCTAATGCATGCAGGGGCGCATGAATTTCTCCTCTGAACGCCTTTTACTCCTGGCAGGAAAAAGCTTAAAATGCACAACTAAAGTCGCATACTGCACAAGTTACATAGTTAGTAAGGTTGACTAAAGACACCAGTCCATCCTGAGTGAGTGTGGGTGCATGTCTACAATTGTCCCCATACCTGCACATTGCATCTCATCAAGATGCTCCTCCATTATATATAGTACACATTGGTCCCCACCCCCAAGGAGCCCACAATCCAAGGTCCCAAACTCACATTCATATACTAGGGCCAATTTTTTTGGACAGAAGCCAATTAACCTACCAGCATGTCTTTGTAGTGTGGGAGGAAACCTGAGTACCCGGAGGAAACCCACGCAGGCACAGGGAGAACATGCAAACTCCAGGCAGGTAGTGTCGTGGTTGGGATTCGAACCAGCGACCCTTTTTACTGCTAGGTGAGAGTGCTCCCCACTACACCACTGTGCCACCAACACCACTGTGCCGCCCAAGTGTGTTTAGACGCATCAAAGCGTTTGAGCATTTATGGATGCCATTGGCCAGCGGCAATATTAATCTATTCTGACAATTGGAATGAATGAATGCTAAATACGCCTAGTGTTTATTTAGACATGTTGGACGCATTTACACATGTGAAGCAATTTTTCTGCCCATAAGCTTCTCTTCTGAACACAGGGGTGATTTTTTTTTATTTTTTGCCTATAAACACCTAAGTGTGCGTGTACACATGAGCTAACATAGAGGTGCGTTTATAGGTAGAAAAAGGGCTCAAGCCCTGTGTGCATGGGGCCTAACTGGTTTTTGGTCAGTTTTTTTTTTTTTTTTTACTTTGCAAATGAACTGGTGTTTTATAGTTTTCGAAAAGTTTGATTTTAAAGATATACATTTAACACAAGGTTTTTCCATGTCACTCAGTTTACAAACCACACTGGGCTTTCTAATGCCGTGTACACACGAGCGGACTTTTCGACGGAGTTCCAACGAAACGGACTTGCCTGCACACGATCACACAAAAGTCCGACTGATTCGAACGTGATGATGTACGACCGGACTAGAATAATAAAGTTCATAGCCAGTAGCCAATAGCTGCCCTAGCGTCGTTTTTTGGTCCGTCGGACTAGCATACAGACGAGCGGATTTTTCGATAGGACTCGAGTCCATCGGAAAGATTTGAAACAAGTTCTATTTCTAAAGTCCGTCAGATTTTTCGACAGAAAAGGTCCGATGAAGCCCACACACGATGGAATTGTCCGACGGATTTGTTCCATCGGATCTTTGCTGTAGAAAAGTCCGGTCGTGTGTACACGGCATAAGTGGAAAACCCAGCACTGACTGCATGCTTGTTGGCAGTCTTTGTAAGCCAACTTATCTAAACAGCCCAATCTTTGCTCAGAGAGGGTGAAGAAGTGTGTTTTTCCTGTTTGGGTAAAATTGCAAAAAAATTGCCTTAGATTAGATTAAAAAAAAATATATATATATATATATATAGATATATCTATATATATATATATAGATATATCTATATATATATATATAGATATGAATATATCTATATATATACAGTATCTATATATATATATATATATATATATATATATATATACATATATATATATACAGTATCTCACAAAAGTGAGTACACCCCTCACATTTTTGTAAATATTTTATTATATCTTTTCATGTGACAACACTGAAGAAATGACACTTTGCTACAATGTAAAGTAGTGAGTGTACAGCTTGTATAAATGTGTAAATTTGCTGTCCTCTCAAAATAACTCAACACAGCCATTAATGTCTAAACCGCTGGCAACAAAAGTGAGTACACCCCTAAGTGAAAATGTCCAAATTGGGCCCAATTATTATTATTATTATTATTATACGAGATTTATATAGCGCCAACAGTTTACTCAGCGCTTTACAATGTATAAGGGGGACAACACAATTACAGTACAATACAAAAGGTACAGGAGGGCCCTGCTCGTAGAGCTTACATTCTAAAAGGGAGGGGGTGGTGGTACAAAAGGTAATAGCTGCAAAGAATGATTTGATGGGGGTGGCTCAGGGACAGTTATGTGGGTGTGGGATAGGCTTCCCTGAATAAATGAGTTTTCAAGGATCTCCTAAAGGTGGACAGGGTAGGGGCTGATCGGACATACTGGGGCAGGGAATTCCAGAGGATGGGAGAGGCTCTGGAGAAGTCCTGAAGGCGAGCATGGGAGGAGGTAACAAGGGAGCTAGAGAGCAGGAGGTCCTGGGAGGAGCGGAGGGGGCGATTTGGGCGATATCTGCAGATGAGGTTGGTGATGTAGATGGGGGCGATGTTGTGAATGGCCTTGTATGTTATGGTTAGCATTTTGAATTTTACACGGTGGGGTAGGGGAAGCCAGTGAAGGGATTGGCAGAGAGGAGCAGCAGTCACGGATCGATTAGTGAGGTGTATTAGTCTAGCCGCAGCATTCATAATAGACTGAAGGGGGGATAGCCTGCTTAAGGGTAGGCCATTAAGGAGAGAGTTGCAATAGTCGAGGCGGGAAATAATCAAAGAGTGAATACCGTATATACTCGAGTATAAGTCGAATTTTTCAGCCCATTTTTTTGTGCTGAAAGTGCCCCCCTCGACTTATACTCGAGTCAAGCACTTTTCTGCAGCAAAAAATTTCATTTTCCGACCCGACTTTGGGGCCCCGTATCTCAGGGCCACTTAGAGCTAGGAACCCCAAATTTGGTGTGCAAACCCAGTGGAACTGGTACCACAACATATCCAAAGCTGAAGTTTCTAGCACTAAGTGGCCCCGAGATACGGGGCCCCAAAATCGGTTCGGAAAATGTCATTTTCTGCTGCAGAAAAGTGCTTGACATTTTCTGAACCAACTTTGGGGCCCCATATCTCAGGGCCACTTAGTGCTAGGAACCCCAAATTTGGTATGCAAACCCAGTGGAACTGGTACCACAACATATCCAAAGCTGATGTTCCTAGCACTAAGTGGCCCTGAGATACGGGGCCCCAAAACCGGTTCAGAAAATGTCATTCTCTGCTGCAGAAAAGTGCTTGACATTTTCTGAACTGATTTTTGGGGCCCTGTATCTCGGGGCCACTTGGTGCTAGAAACCCCAGTTTTGGAAATTTTATGATACTGAGTTTGCACATCAAAGTTGGGGTTCTTAGCACTAAGTGGCCCCGAGATACAGGGCCCCAAATTTGGTCAACTGTGTCCATCTGCAGCAATGTCATTTCGGGACCCTTTGGGTTCAGAGACCCCAAATTTTGGCTGCAGCTAGGGGGCATCTAGGAACCCTTAACTACTGAGTTTGAAGTTCAGGAGACCTATGGCTGCAAATGGGCACAGTGATGCTGCAAATGGGCACAGTGATGCTGCAAATGGGCATTGTTGACCCTCTTTTCCACTTACAGTAGCTGTGCATTTCTCATCCTCGTCTTATACTCGGGTCAATAAGTTTTTCCCATTTTTTTTGTGGTAAATTAGGGCCTCGACTTATACTCGGAACGACTTATACTCGAGTATATACGGTAAGTTGTTTTGTAGTGTCATTAGTCAGTTCTATATCTATCTATCTATCTATCTATCTATCTATCTATCTATCTATCTATCTATCTATCTATCTATCTATCTATCTATCTATCTATCTATCTATCTATCCATATATATATTTATATATATATACCCACACAGTACTGTGCAAAAGCTTTAGGCAGATCTGAAGAGATGTTGTAAAGCAAGAATGCATTAAAAATATATATATTCTAATTGTATATTTTTATTAATTTACCAAAAGTTAGCGAACAAAAGAAAAATCAAAATTACTATTAAACAGGATTTATTTGGTGATAACAGTTTACGCAGCACTTTAGAATATGAAAGGGAGACCATACAGTTACAATACAATAAAATACAAGAGGGTCCTACCCAGAAGAGCTTATAATCTAATTTAAATCAATACTTGGTGTGACTACACTTTGGCTTCAAACCGGCATCAATCTTACACTCGCACACTTTGTACACTTACACAAAGTCAGGGATTTTGTAGGATTAGAGTCCCTCTGCTCTGATCAGTGGACAGATCCCCTGCTGAACCAAATGGAAGATGCCCGAGTGTAAGGAGCCTTAGACCCCTTTCAGACAGGCATCATCTGTTTACATTTTTTCAAAGCAAAAAGGATTCCGTTTACATCTGTATGCACGTCAATCTTTAGCTCAGTTCACACCAGTTTATATCAGTTCAGCCATACCTCCCAACATTTTAAGATGGGAATGAGGGACACCTACTAGCAAATGTATGCAGGCATAGGACACGCCCCCTGTCACACCCCCTTAAAGGAGAATTAACCAAAAAAAAAAAGGTTAATCAAATCCACAAGGACTTTTTTTTACCATTACTATTCCTTTATATCGGCTTTTAAAATTTACAAATTCAGCTATTTATAATTTGGATGAAAGGTTTAGCACTGGGAAACACTTTTTGAAAGATAAAAAGTGCATTTTATATACATCTATATAGATCAGACCAAAATGAGGGACAAATGAGGGGGACAGAGGGACAAAGCTCCAAATCAGGGACAGTTGGGAGCTATGGTTCAGCTCACATCAGCCTACATCCGTTTTTGCTTCTGTTTATAATTAGTTGTTGCAGAGACCAATCAGAGGTGACACAAGTATAAACAAAAGAATGTTTTTTTGCCTAAAAATGTCCAGAAAAAGAACAGATGTAAAGGGATGGCCTCCGATTACTTCTGTTCAGATCTGTCTCTAAACGGAAAGGGATGCAGCCTTGTTCCATTTAAAAAAACAGACCTGAATATACATGGATGTAGGCTGCTGTAAGCCGACCCATAGACATACATTGTGGTTCTGTTGGGTCCATCTGTAAAACTGACAGGCAGATCTAGACTGAACGCTTGTGTGAAAGGGGCCTAATAGAGACCACAATGTATAGAATTTATTTGGTCACTTTCTGTGCTGATATGTCAGCTGTTCTCTGTCAATAATGTTCCGGACCACTTTTTTCCAATGAGAGAACAATGGAGGGGTAGGAGAAAGCCATTTCTGGGCCACTAGTTTGCGGACCAAAAAAAGGCAACCGTGTAACCAACAGACTAACCACTTGACCTCCGGGAGATTTACCCCCCTTCATGACCAGGTCATTTTTTGCGATAGGGCACTGCATTACTTTAACTGACAATTGCGCGGTCGTGCGACACTGTACCCACATAAAATGATTATTTGATCACCTCTGCGATTTTTATTTTTTGTGCTATAAACAAAAGAAGACCAACAATTTTGAAAAAAGAAACAAACAAAACAATATTTTTTACTTTCTGCTATAAAGCATATCCAACAAAACAACAACAACTTGTAACTGATTTTTTTATTATGTGTTACTAATTTTGTATTAATAAGCTTTTGTAGTATTTTAGACATCTGCCTATATACTTGAACTCACCCCTATTGTGCTGTACCAAGATAGTCCAATTGCCCTACTCCTTTGGGAAGACCTGGTTGGGGACCAGGCTCGCGATCCCTTTATCTCTAAAGTTTCTGGATGATGGTACAACTCTGTTTACATTCTCTAATCATTATTTTTGATTTAAAATAGAGACTACCCTTATTTTTCTTTTTTTACTAGTATTGGTGGCAATCAGCGACTTTTAGTGGGATTGCGATATTGCGGCGTACATTCAGACACTAACTGACACTTTGTGGGAATCGGTGATACTAATACACTGATCAGTGCTAAAAATATGCACTGTCACTGTACTAATGACACTGGGGTTAACATCAGGGGTGTTTAAAGGGTTAACATCAGGGGTGTTTAAAGGGTTAACTATGTGCCTAACCAGTGTTTTGGTATACTGTGTGAGGTGCTTTTACTAAGGGCAGGCATGGATTTTATTCTCTGCTTTGCGGGGAAAGGAAATCCATTACTTCCCAGCTGACCGGACAGGGCTCTGCCTTGTTTTTTAAATAGGCAGGGCTCCGTTCTGTCCAAATTCATGACGATCGGCGGGTGCCGGCGGTGGTCCTTTTCTGGCACCCGCTGATTGACATCTGCTGTGTTTAATCACAGCCGGGTCGCAGGCGGCGCACACATGCCCCCCTACCCAGAAGTGCCAGATCACATACCTAGTATGTAAATCTGGTGCAGCCGAGCCGCAGTATATCTATGTTATACAGCCGAGCCGCAGTATATCTATGTTATACGGTCGACAAGCGGTTTGGTGTTTGAGACATTGGGGTTGATTTACTAAAGGCAAATAGACTGTGCACTTTGCAGAGTGCAGTTGCTCCAGAGCTTAGTAAATGAGGTAAAGTTTCACTTTGCAAAGAATAGCCAATCACATGCAAAAAAAGCAGCATTATTTGCTTGCACGTGATTGGATAAAAGTGCACAGTCTATTTGCCTTTAGTAAATCAACCTCATTGATCCCTCCAGGATAATGATTAGGAGTACAATTTTAGGGTCCATCAGGAGGCTAATTGCACAGAGGTCATTAATTGATATTGTTCTGATATTGAGTCTTTATATGTCAGACAATAGTACTACTTTATGTCTGAAATGTATTAAAATGAATAGGAGCAGAAAGTGGAATTACACCTGTAAACTAAACTGAATATTGCAGCAGAGCTCTGTCCACAATAGGTGATAAAACATACATTGGTGTTCTTATAATTGTCGTAAAGTATGGGCCCTTTCACACGGGTTATCCGATCAGATCTGCCGGTCGGTTTTTCAGGCAGACCTGTTCAGAAGGTCCATGCATTCCTATGGACCAGCCGTTGTAAATGGACTTGTGCCGTTTGTGCCTAGCTCTGGGTCCAATAAAAAAAATGGAGGCGGACTTCTCCCTCTTCTATTTGGGCAGACCGGATCGGAGGCAGTCGGGTGTAAACGGACAGTGGGGTCTGCTTACTCCCAGGTGCCCATAGAGCAGAGCGGCCTGTGTCCATGTCTGCTCTGCATAAACTGATCAGACACAGACCTGTCATTCCCCCCGCACTCCTCTGATCAGCTTACAGATCCCCTGCTGATCAGAACAGATGGTGCCCGCGTGAAAGGGCCCTAACAACTAAAACTTGAAGTTCCAGTGGATGCAATGAATTCTTCAAGAGCCTGTACAAGCCTGTAGAAAACAAAATGCGGAGATGAGCCACTCTAATTCTTCGGTATCTGGGTGGCCAGAATTTTGTGCTTGCGTCCTCAGGTCTGCACATCATGTTGAATGTAATGCTTGTCTGGAAGAAGGGGGCGGGGAGCTGAAATTACACTCTGCAGAGCTCAGCGAGGGGAGCTCTGAGAGCTGATTGGAGGGAAGGGACACATCCCTCTTCACACAGGAACAGAGCTGAGTCTGTCAATCACAGGCTGTGTGCTGTAGCTCCCTCCCCTGCCACCTTTTTTTTTTTTTGGTGGTGTCAGGAAAACATGTCAGAAGTGATTCATGCTGATAACAGAGGAGCAAAGCAGCAAACAGAAATGACACTGAGGAGTTGATTTACTAAAGGCAAATAGACTGTACACTTTGCAAGATTGAAAAGGAAAGGTAATTTTTAATAACATTCAATTACAATATGACTTCAGCCCCAGAGGATTTGGCTGCTGAATGACCGGGCCATTTCTGGTAAATTGGGCACTGCGTCAATTTAACTGACAATTGCACGGTCGTGCGACGTTGCACCCAAACAAAATTGACGTCCTTTTTTTCACACAAATAGAGCTTTCTTTTCGTGGTATTTGATCACCTCTGCAGTTTTTATTTTTTGCGCTATAAACAAAAAAAGAGCGACAATTTTGAAAAAAACACAATATTTTGTACTTTTTGCTATAATAAATATCCCCCATTTAAAAAAAAAAAAAACATTTTTTCTCAGTTTAGGCCGATATGTATTTATCTACATATTTTTGGGAAAGAAAATCACAATAAGCGTATATTGATTGGTTTGCGCAAAAGCTATAGTGTCTACAAAATAGGGGATAGATTTATAGCATTATTATTATTTTTTTTTTTTACTAGTAATGGTGGCGATCTGCGATTTTTATCAGGACTGCGACATTATGGCGGACACATCAGACACTTTTGACACATTTTTGGACCATTGGCATTAATACAGCGATCGGTGCTATAAAAATGCATTGATTACTGTAAAAATGTCACTGGCAGGAAAGGGGTTAACACTAGGGGGTGATCAAGGGGTTAAATGTGTTCCCTGTGTGTGTTTCTAACTGTAGGGGGAGGGGACTGACCTAGAGGAGATGACAGATCGTGGTTCCTAGCTATTAGGAACTCACGATCTGTCACTCCTCACAGAACAGGGATTTGTGTGTTTACACTCACACGTCCCTGTTCTGCCTCTCGTGCCCGCGATCGCTCGTGCCACTGCTATCCCGATTCCACAACGGCTCGCGGGATCGTGCCGACCTGCCACTGTAAAATGACGGCGGCTGGTCGGAAGCGGTTAAAGTGGTTGTAAACCTCAGACATGAAATATCAACAACGGATATCCTATACTGCAGACTTATCCTAATTAAGATCACTAATAATGTGATTTACTAAAGGCAAATGGATTGTGCACTTTGCAAAGAGCAGTTGCTCCAGAGCTTGTTAAATCGGCAGAAGCTCTGCTGACTTCCATCATCCAATCATGTGCTAGTAAAAAATGCTGTTTTATTTTTCTTGCACGAATACCCAATACATTGGGTATTCTTTGCAAAGTGAAGCTTTACCTCATTTACTAAGCTCTGGAGCACTGTACTTTGCAAACTGCACAGTTTATTTGCCGTTAGTAAATCACATTGTTAGTGCTCTTAATTAGGACAAGTCCACAGTATAGGATATGCGTTGTTGATATTTCATGTCTGCGGTTTACAGCCACTTTAAAGGGTAACTCCACTTTCGTGAGGAAAAAAAATTGCGAACAAAGAAACAATATTATAGCGTATACAGTTGCGACACTAATCATATTGTGATTAAATGTTATTAAAAATGACCTTTCCTTTTCAATCTGCAGCTCTGTAATTTTCTGAAAATGCAATGCAATATGGCTGCCTGGAGGTGTTCTGGACACAGATGGTGTACAGAACGCCCCCCAGAAACATAATTTTCTGCTTGAGTGATTGGCTCACCAATTTTCCCAGAAGTCTGCACTAAGATACAAGTCAAATTTCAGGCATCCCCTGCACAAAAAAATGTCATTTTTGGTGAGATACCCCCACCAAAAAAAAAAAAAAATCACGTCTAAAGTGATGCAGGCGCAGCCGCTTTCCTCATTAGAGCCCTGCAGGTGTAGCAGCTGATTGATAATTATGAAACCACTCTCATATAGATTCACTTTCCCACATGGACACAGACAAACACACAGGGATTTCTTCAGAATAACAAAAGGTAGGACTCTGCAACACAGTTTGTTAGAATCCTTGTAATGTACATCGATCACCTAGAGGGGAATGTTTTTTTTTTCCTCAACAAAAGTGAAGTTACTCTTTAGGTGAAAACATCCTTTGAAGAGGGTTCTGAATGTGACCATTACAGGACTGATGATCTCCTAGTCCAGTGGTCTCCAAACTGTGGCCCTTTTCTTGCATTTATCTGATCCTTGGGCACTATTCCTCCCACGTATACAAGGAATTATTCCTCCCACTGACACCAACAGTGGGGCACAATTTCTCCCTCAAACTCCAACAACAGGGCATAATTCCTGCCACTGACACCAACGATGGGACATTCGATCGACATCCAACAATGGGGCACTATTCCTCTCCCTGACACCAGGACATTTTCTACTCCCACTGGCCACAGTCAGGCCCCCTCTAAAGTCTTGAGGACAGTAAACGGGCCCTTTGTTCAGAACAGTTGTCCTAGTCCCATCATATGCTATGGTTCTTCCCACCAACTCCGAGGTCACTGCAGAAGGTTCTAGCATAAAATCCCTTTATGTTTGTGCCTATGCTAGTATGAGAAACAAAATCTACACTGGTCAAATAAATTACTAGAGTCCATGGGCAGCGCCATATTTAAAAAGGTACATACAGTAGTTTTGTACATAATTACATAGCAGCTCCTTTATTTTTCATGGTCAAAATGCGTTCTTATTTTTAGCAATATAAACAGGAAATATAGCATAATAATATCTTGTGATATGTTTGATGCCACCAAGTAGAGCTTTTTTATATAAAGAATTAGGCTGCTCCAATCTAGTGTAATAAATCACTTTTAATAATAATTACCACTAATATCTTTATTATACGTGATTTATAGAACTAGATACGTCTTTTTTCAGAAATTTGGCAGTAGTTCCCTGGCCATCTCTAGAGAGCTGAAAGACCTACAGTATCTGATGCTTTAAGTGGATCTTATTTTCCTTGAAACAATATCTGTCACTTTGACTGTTCGACTTTAATTAAAGTTGAAATTGTCTTTGACCACTTGACACTGTACTTTGGGAAGCTTTTTATATGGTCATCTATTAGCCACTAAAATCTTGCTTATAGAGATTAGTATCTTAAAGGGTAATTCCACACACCCCTCTTAAGAGCTGTTGAGTAAGGGCCCTTTTACATGGAACTGTCCGTGTACGGGCTCCACCTTGCTCAGCGGGGGTTCGCTCCGTCGATCCCCGCTAACCAGGCAGATGACAGGTCTGTCTCTGCACACTGTGCAGGGACCAACCTGTCAGAGCTCCGCTCTCCTATATGGGGGATCGGATGAAGACGGACCGTTGAGTCCGTTTTCATCCGATCTGACCTGCAGATGTATGGAAAAGTAGGGTTTTCCTCCGTCACACTTTAGCGGATCGGAGTGGGTCAGCGGACATGTCACCGCTGACATCCGTCGCTCCATAGACCTGTATGGAGCGTCCGTTCAGGTCTGCCTAAAAAACTGACAAGTGGACCTGACAGGCGGACCCCACTATTGCACAGTCACTTAGTAATTCCTTCATTCACTCCAACACAGAAAGTCCTTGGCTTGTTTTTATAAGGGGATAATAATTTGGATGAGGTAGGGAATTTATGGGATGCCCAAGTTGAAAAATGTCCAAACACAAACAGCGGGACAACTTCCTCCGTATTTACACAGATTCGCTTCTTCCTCCCTCCTGCACAAACTTGGTTGCTTGTGCAGCACCTGCTGCTCACTCCTGATGGAACTAGCAGTATATTGGTAGTTCAGTAAAGGCCCATTACAGGCAGGAATATCTGTGTTCCTTGGCAAAAGTTACACAAATAGAGTGATCAGCATAATATCTCTCCTTCTGCTTCCCTGTGGCCACTGATCCCAGTTCCACTTGCTTGCAGAAATGCTAGCCCACCTGGCTGCTTTTCCTCCCAGTCCTCCCGACTGACTCTCTGCACGAGTACTGCCCGACTGACACACATGGAGATTTACAGGGGCAAGGTTAGATGAAGACTTGGCAAAATGCGGTCTTCAAGAGAGCACTGTGACAACTGACAGACTCTCCCTTTGTCTTTTGCCTGCACCGTGCTGATCTACTCACTGTCTCTGCTTGCTCCTTCCCGCTGTCTCTCCGGCATGAATCCTTCCAACTGCTTCCTGTAGTAGGATCCTTCCAGGCCAGCTTTCCTGAGCTCCCAGCCCGAGATAAAACCGGCAGGGGTTCCTCAAAGGTCACCTACAGCCTCTGTCAGCACTGCTTCTTCATCTTTCACCCGAACTCCCCTGCTGGAATGGCCCATGTCTATTTAAAGGCTTCCTTAGCTCCCTGCCAGGCTTACAACCTGGGGATTGGCTAAAGGCCCCTAAATATACAAGGCAGCTCCTCCTCACCCCCGCTGCCACTAGTTTCAGAAAATTCTCCAACATTCCAGACATTAGGGGGAAGCACCAGAGAGCTGCCAGGATGAGTCATCCAGCCCTGGCCTCTAAAAACCCTGAGCTAATTTAATGACTTAGGTTTATCCCTGGCCAGAAAAATGCTTTTACCTACTTCCACTTCTAGTAGCACACACTAGACTACTAGAGGGTGCAACAACAAAAAAAAAATATAGAAAATAAAAAAAATATACTATTACAATAGTACAATTACTACACAAGCCATATCGTAATTAAAAGTTATTAAAAATTACATTATCTTTTCAAGTTGCAGCCACTGTACTTTTCGGTAAAATTCATTGCAATATGGCAACATGCAGGCCTTCTGGTCACAGATGGTATACAAATCTTCCATATTAATATAATTTCCTACTTGTGTGATTGCAACTCTAGGTGCATGGATAAATTGATCAAAGCATGCAGAGTTACTGTCAAGTGCAAAGGGGTCAATAACGCATTTCACGGTTGAACACTGCTTCTTCAGATGGCCATGTTTACTTGTTACAGCAATCCAGTGTAGGATCTCATAATTAAAAACAAGTGGAGTCAAAGGAGGAAGTCCGATCATACCAGGCTGCAGGGAGGCATCAATAGGGACCAGAGAGCAGGGGAAGACAGGGTTGGTCTACACAACTCACCAATAGACACTAAACACCTTCCACCAGGTTAGTATCCAGTTAGGTCACAATTCCTTATTCCAGGTGGTGTCATCAAAAGGCCAAGGTCAAAAATATACACAAAAGGGGTCAGCTAGATAGATCAACCAAGGGATATCAACCCTGCACTTTCGCTTCCCCTCACATATGAAGCCTCAACAGGCCAAGCTTTGCCCGTCAGGTCTTATCCTCACACATCATCAGTTATTTAAACGTCAGGTCAGAGACTAAAATGTCTATCTAGGTAACCACTATTGTGGATGTTATTGACATTAGTCTTTTGATGACACCACCTGGAATGAGGAACTTTGACCTAACTGGATACTAAACTGGTATTGTGTGTTCAACCGTGAAACGCATTATTGAACCTATACACGTATGCTTTGATGAATTTATCCATGTACTGAGAGCTGCATATGTTTTTAATTTTGTATAATACAATTTTGATATACTGTTTAAAATGCTTTGATGTACTTTATGAGTGTATGTCAATAACAAGAGGCCACCCTTGGACACCCCCTGATTTTTCTCTCTTTGATTTTGTCCTATTTTTTGGGGTGGTGACCTCTTGGCATAGATAATACTTGACTCCCACTGCTGCTGAGGCTGCCCCATGATATATATGTAGCAAGGTCCCATACCTCCAAAGGCCAAATGGTGACCTTCAGAGTCAGGGATAGCTGACATCCGTCTTTGTACAGTGGGTTACCAGGCATGGTGGGTATGATGCAAGATGGAGTGATGGGCGCCAGACACTTTTTGAATTCAAAATAGATTTATTGTATCTTAACAAAACTGTGGGAGAGAGGGTGAGAGGGTTAAGGCCAGAACATCCTTAAGTAGATGCAATGATAATTGGCACACTCCGAGACTTCTATAGGTAGACAGCTATACAGGGGAAGGCCTCCAGCCAGATACCACATCTGTATAGGTAGAACCGCTGTCTCCTATGGCAACAAATCTTGTAACAGTCACTAACGGTAGTTGTATTTAACTCTTGGCAATACAGAATAGTTCTTCTCTTACGCTACAGTCTCTCACTGTAGATTTTTACTCACTGAGCTCCCAGTCTCTCACTAGACCTCCAGATCCAATCGCCACTAAATCACCTGAGCTCTTCCACAGCTAGCATGCTGTATTACTCCTCAAGTGTAACCCCCGCTTTCCTGCTGGGTCCCTAGCTTGGTACTCAATGCTCCTCAAGCATCACCCCTGCTGTCCTGCTGGGTCCCTAGCTTGGCACCTGCTGAAGCTTTCCCCCTTCTTCACCTTCCCAAGCTGGTGAGTAACAAGGTGGATGGTCCCTTAGTGGAGATAGCTTCCCCTCTACCTCCGACTACAACTGGTTCCCCGTCCGGCTGAACCTTCACAACTCAGTTGGACTTCAATCCTGCAGTCCCAACCCTACGCTGCTTCTCTTGCTTCTGGACAGGCCTCAGGCAGCCTAGCAGCCAGGTGTCCCTGGGATAGGACTCAGGCTTCTGGCCCAGCAGTCCGGGGCGACATAACACACGTCCACCCAGACAGCTATCCAGGTGGCAGAGAACCCTGATCACCTGACTCCACCCAAATAAATAGGCTCTCCCAGCAGGCCAGGGGGCCAAAGAAACCCCTGCCAATTGGCTGAGACACCCCATCCATCCATAGTCTGACTTTGCTACACCCTTGTCAATCTAATGCCACCAGCAAGCGCCACCTTGTGACAGAAGAGAAAAGGTAAAGCAATCCAGAGTTAGAGAGGAATCAGTGGATCTTCTAAGAATCAGCCAGGTTGATTAATACCTGACAAACTAAATTTATTAGCAACCCTGCCTAAACACCAGGGTGCAACATCTACATGTGTGTTTACACTCCTCCTCACTTCCAAGAATGCTGTGCTTGGAGCCTAAGGTGCCTGTTTATGAAGCAGAGAAAAGCCGTGATCTTCAGGATTTGATGTTTACCAGTTTATGACGCTGAGATGAGGAACAGTGAACATGTTCTCGGCTTCTCATCACAGCACACAACCATTCTGTCCCAAACAGCCAGTTTACGAAAGTGAGTTCTGAAGATCTCACTGGCCGTTACACTGAAATATCTCCTTCCCAGGTTCTCCAGCTCAGAGATGGAGAATCTGGGAGAGAAGCTAGTGCGATTAGAAGAAGACTTCTTTCTTCCTACAGTTGTGCTCATAAGTTTACATACCCTGGCAGAATTTATGATTTCTTGGCCATTTTCCAGAGAATATGAATGATAACAGAAAAATTTTTCTTTCACTCATGGTTAGTGTTTGGCTGAAGCCATTTATTATCAGTCAAGTGTGTTTACTCTTTTTTAAATTATAATCACAACAGAAACTACTTAAATGAGCCTGATCAAAAGTTTACATACCCCAGTTCTTAATACCGTGTATTGCCCCCTTTAACATCAATGACAGCTTGAAGTCTTTTGTGGTATTTGTGGATGAGGCTCTTTATCTTCTCAGATGGCAAAGCTGCCCATTCCTCTTGGCAAAAAGCCTCCAGTTCCTGTAAATTCTTGGGCTGTCTTGTATGAACTGCACGTTTCAGATCTCCCCAGAGTGGCTCAATGATATTGAGGTCAGGATACTGAGATGGCCACTCCAGAACCTTCACTTTATTCTGCTGTAGCCAATGACAGGTCGACTTGGCCTTGTGTTTTGGATCATTGTCATATTGGAATGTCCAAGTACGTCCCATGCGCAGCTTCCTGGCTGATGAATGCAAATGTTCCTCCAGTATTTTTTTTGATAACATACTGCATTCATCTTGCCATCAGTTTTGATCAAATTTCCTGTGCCTTTGTAGCTCACACATCCCCAAAACATCAGCGATCCACCTCCGTGTTTCACAGTAGGAATGGTGTACATTCATCATAGGCCTTGTTGACTCCTCTCCAAATGTAGTGTTTATGGTTGTGGCCAAAAAGCTAATTTGGTCTCATCACTCCAAATGACTTTGTGCCAGAAGGTTTGAGGCTTGTCTCTCTGCTGTTTGGCATATTGTAAGCGGGATACTTTGTGGCATTTGTGTAGTAATGGCTTTCTTCTGGCGACTCGACCATGCAGCCCATCTTTCTTCAAGTGCCTCCTTATTGTGCATCTTGAAACAGCCACACCACATGTTTTCAGAGAGTCCTGTAATAAACCTGAAGTTATTTGTGGGTTTTTCTTTGCATCCAGAACAATTTTCCTGGCAGTTGTGACTGAAATTTTAGTTGGTCTACCTGACCGTGGTTTGGTTTCAACAGAACCCCTCATTTTTTACTTCTTCATTACAGTTTGAACACTGCTGATTGGCATTCTCAATTCCTTGGATATCTTTTTATATCCCTTTCTTGTTTTATACAGTTCAACTAACTTTTCCTGCAGATCCTTTGACAATTCTTTTGCTTTCCCCATGACTCAGAATCCAGAAACATCAGTGCAGCACTGGATAAAAGATGTAAGGGTCTGTCAGGAATCCAGAAACTCATCGACATTTTATACACACACACACGAATTACAAGCAAACAGATCACAGGTGAGCCATTCAACCCCCTTTGTGTCAACTTGTGTGCATGTTATCAGGCCAAAATCACCAGGGTATGTAAACTTTGATCAGGGTCATTTGGGTAGTTTTTGTTGTGATTATGATTTAAAAAGAGTAAACACAGTTGATTGATATTAAATGGCTTCAGCCAAACACTAACCATAAGTGAAAGAAAAGTTTTAGTGTTATCATTCATATTCTCAGAAAAATGGCCAAGAAATCATAAATTCTGCCAGGGTATGTAAACGTATGAGCACAACTGTATATATCAGCACCCGTGGGTTAAAAATGTATATATTTATATATACATTTATATTAGTTAGCTACCATGTGTCTCATGAGTCATTACATGTTCTTTTTATCTTTGGCTTCACTTTTTAAACTGGGCGGCAGCGTAATCTCACAATATCTCAAAAGATTACAGGCAGCCCATCTCCTTCTATACAGATCTTGGCTGTTTTTAGAGGAAAAACTTCTCCTCTGTTCTCCCTCTGAGAACTGAAGTTCTCAGCTTCATAAACAGGCTTCAGAGGAGATCATTTTCTTCTGAGAACTGCCGAGAACTGAACTATTAAAAAACTTCTTAGTTTAATAAACGTACACCTAAATTACTTATTACCAGCCCAATACTGTTGCATAGGGTTGTGCCTAGCTTAAACCAAACACTATAACTGGGTACATGCCATTCATTATTCGGCCTGTTCTTGAGGAAGATGCCAACATTTCCTATATGGGTGACCACCACCTGCCTGTCATCCTTCGAATGAAAGGGGCTAGGCAGAAAACTATCAGCCAAACAGTGGCTGCATCCATTCAGGTGTTGGCTGCGGCATGCCAGAATACAACAGCTGCAGTTAGAGATTCCTCCAACCACACTGTATTGCATGAATGGGGAATACCACAGGTCGAATAGAAATAATGTGTGTCTGTACCTAACTTCGCTTCAGTAAAGCTTGTATTTGCATAGGATTTTCAGAAGAAAGTGGCAGCACACTGGGGAGACAAGTGATGTTATGACAGTTACTATAAAAAGAACGGCGGAGGGCGCCAAACTAAGTGTAGTATATAGGGAGCTTTATTGGGTAGAAGACAAATGGCAACTCACATGAATCTTATGTAAAAGAGCGCATCTCATCCAAAATCACAGCCTTTTTCATGCCAGGACATAAGATGTGCCGCCGCCGACCGGGTATAGGGATGCAGGCAGGAAGTGTCGGACACCAGGAAGCTGAAACCGCAATGAAGCTCAAATGCCGGACTGCAACTGACGTCACACTTCGGAGGGGTGCTACAGGAGGCATGGCTACACGTTTCAGAGCTTCAGCACTCCTTTCTCAAGGTGATATTGTGTACCGGAAGGATGCTATTTATGGCATAGAAAGACTAAAAAGGCCAGCAAGACCAGAAAGTATGTTAAGATAGTAGTTGGAATGAATGTGTTACATGCCAATATGAATACAATTATTAAAAAAAAAATGAAAAAAACATATTTCTATACAAATAAAGGATGTGAAAGGACTCTACCTTGCATAGTCTATTATGTACATTTATAACTTTTCTGCATCCTTGCTTTATTGATGTGTTTTGCCTTCAGTTTTGCTCTATTTTACAAGTATTATGCAATAATATGCCAGTGTTATGCCAGTTGGGTGTACCACGCAAAGTTGGGTGGTGCAAAGCTTCAAGGTTACATTAGTAGAGGGTTACTTTAACAAGGCTCTGTAAACAGGGTCTCTCTAAACCCCTCCTCCGACCTTCATATTTACCTTTCCCTCCTGCTTTGTCAGAGCTGCCATGAAATACTTGGTTCTTCTGAATATAGGGGAACATGTCACCTCCTCTTCCAATTTTTTTAAAACTACTCTTTGAATGGAAGAGGTGGACCTTTCATTCGTCTACCATTTATAGAGCAATTTTCATTGTTAGTACAGCTTCTATGAATGGAGGAGGGGGAGGGGAAAGGACAAGTGCCTGTGACAGGTCAAGAGGCCATATTAACATCCACAGCACTGCATGGGGGGGGGAGGGGGGGCGACTTCGGATTTTAACCAAGAGTACAGCTAGCAAGGAACTTTTCTCATTGAGCCTCGGTTCACACTGATGCGATGTGGGAAATGCAGTGAATTCTGTGCGTTTCCCGCACCGCATTGAAATCACATGGCGTCCATGTGATCTGCTGCGGGAGTCAATGTTAAATTAGCAATACCCCAAAACAGATCGCAAAACGCAGTGTGATGGTCAGAATTGGATTGCATAGGTGTTCACAAGCCATTCAGGTGCAGTAAAAAAAATGTTTCCTGCACCATTGTGGTGCGAATGCGCTGCGATTTGAGCCAAAATGTATGGCTCAAATCGCACCGCACAGACATCACATGTGATTTTTCACAGGAATGCAGTGGGAATTCCTGGATTCCTGGTACAGGATTCCTGTGTGAAACACATGCGGTGTCCGGCACTGCACAAGTGTAAACCTAGGCTTCATGTAAATACTGTCTGTTGTGCTAAAGTTAAAAAAAAAAAAAAAAAAAAAAAAATTTTTACTTTTTACTAATTAAATTTTACTAATCTTAAGCTCCGTACACACGCTCTGACTTTCCGATGGGAAATGTTGGATGTCAGGCTGTTGGCGGACAATCTGACCATGTGTACGCTCCATCAGACAATTGTTGTTGGACTTTCCGCCAACAAATGTTGGCTAGCATGTTTTCAAATTTTTCGTCAACAAATGTCTGTTGTCGGATTTTCCGAGCGTGTTTACACAAGTCCGTCGGACAAAAGTCCAAAGTAAACACGCATGCTCGGAAGCAAGGACGAGCCAGAAGCGGTCGGTCTTGTAAACTAGCGTTCGTAATGGAGAATTAACATTCGTGACGCGGGAAATTATGAAATCTCCAAATGCAGCGCACAATTCTCTTCTTCTTTAATGGGATAATAATGAAGCTGCTTTGCTGGTGATACAGATGGAGTTAATGCAAACAAATGGCTTTTTTTTTTCTAGTGATATCAAGAATAATATTATTATGCTTTTTATTTTTTTTATTTGGGCAAGTTACCACAACACCATTATCCCGTAGTTTTTAAGATCAAAGATACAACTATGTTGGTGTCCCTTGTTAATTTTACATTGTATTTTATAAAATATAACTACCTACTCCCAAACTGTCATTTGAAGTAAAACACATAGCCAAGTATTATTCTCCACAATTTTTTTTATTGTGCATTAAAAAAAGAAAACAAATAAAATTAGACATGCTATCTGCCAATAGAACTTAACAAAAAAGTGCATTCTATGCATCCAAAAATATAGAAAATATACCAAATCAAATCATTATTCAACCAAAAAATAATGTCAAAGCAATAACTCCAAGGCCAATAATAAATAACACGTTATCTCCTCCGATTCCGCAACATGTCTGGTTGACAAACGGCCGTTCAGAAACGAACTGAAAAGCACAAAATGAAAAGCGCAAACTGAAAAGCGTTAAATGAAAAGTGCTAAATGAAAAGGGAACTTCTACTAACACGAAATTAGCAGAAGGAGCCCAAAGGGTGGCGCTAAAGAGCTGAAAAAACACGTAGTATGTCACTACGTCCGTAATTATTGGCCAACATTTCTGTGGTCGTGTGTATGCAAGACAAGTTTGAGCCAACGCCCTTTGGACAAAATTCCACGGTTTTGTTGGCCAACAATCCGATCGTGTGTACGAGGCATAAGGCTTTAATGTTTAACAGAGGGGGAGATTTACTAAATCTGGTGCAGCTGTGCATTCTAACCAATCAGCTTCTAACTTCAGCTTGTTCACTTGACGATAAGCCCTGGTTCACGTTGATGCTACTTTGAAAATGTGCAACTTCACTTGAAGTCGCGCGATTTCAATGTAGCAGGTCAGCGCGATTTCAGGTGCTACCTGGCTGACATCTGTGCCACTTCATGCACAGATGTCTATACAAGTCCCACCTGAAATCGCAAAAAAATTTACAGGAACCTTTCTTTCAAATCGGTGCGGCACACCAAAGTCGGAGTCGCACTGATTTGAAGGTTTCCATTGCCGACAATAGAGTGCAATTTGGAACTGTCAAAGTTGCACGACAAGTTGCACCAGTGTGGATGGGGGATAAAACCTAGAAGCTAATTGGTTACTATGCACAGCTGCACCACATTCTGTATGCACCTGTTTTAGTATATGTCACCCATTGTATCTAAAGCTGGCCATACGTTATACAATTTTCTTATTCATTTTCCTTTAGATTTACTTTCAAGTATGCAGTGCAAAGGCCTGCCTGATTGCATACGAATGGAAAGTTTTTTAGGTTTGACCTCATATTATATGGTTTTGGTAAATCTAGAGGAAATTTGCACAAGACAATGGTATAATGTATGGCAAGCCTTAAGTCTGGATGGGTTTTTGTGTTGACAGACTGTTGGCCTAAAATCCGACCATAGTAGGCCCCTTTCACATGGGATGGCCGCCGGCATCGGATCCGCCCACTCAGCAGGGGATCTCTCCACTGATGCCGAGTGGACACGGACACATCATGCTGTTTTCTATGGAGCGGTCAGATGGAAACAGAGCGCCTGTCTGTTTTCATCCTACTGTCATCCGATCTGATCCGCCAGACATGTGGAGAACGGATCAGGTGTCCGCTGATAAAGAGCAATGGATGGCCTGATCAGTCCGTCAGTGTGAAAGGAGCCTTAAGCCTCGTACACACGATCGGATTTTCCTCAGACAAAACCTCAGACTTTTGTCCGAAGGCGTGTGCCTTGATTTTGTCTTGCATACAAACGGTACACAATTGTCTGCCAACAAACACGAACGTAGTGACGTACTAGATGTACTACGAGCCGATAAAGACGAAGTTCAATTGTCAGACGCCACCCTTTGGGCTCCTTCTGCTAATTTCGTGTTAGTTGAAGTTTGGTGGGTGTTTATTTTTCATTTGGCGCTTTTCAGTTAGTTTCTGAATGGCCGTTCTTCAACCAGGCATGTTGCGGAATCGGAGGAGATAACGTGTTATTTATTATTGGCTTTGGAGTTATTGCTTTGACCCAAGTCCAGTCCAGAAACAGGAGGAGGAGGATTTCCTGGACCAAAATTGGTTGCTTTATTAATCGTAACCAATTATGTCATATGCCTTTGCTGCGGAAGCTCCAGGAGAATAATCCAGATGATTTTCGGAATTAACTCCGGATGATGGACCCCTGCTTTCACCAACTCTTGGCATTGCTGACCCCCTATATTAAGAAGCAGGAAACATGCATGAGGCTTTTATTTTATTTTTTGGTTGAATAATAATGATTTGTTATATTTTCTTTATTTTTGGATGCATAGAATGCACTTTTTTGGTTAAGTTCTATTGGCAGAGAGCATGTCTAATTTTATTTGTTTTCCTTTTTTAATGCACAATAAAAAAATTGTGGAGAATAATACTTGGCTGTGTGTTTTACTTCAAATGACAGTTTGGGAGTAGGCAGTTACATAAAAAAAAAATACAATGTAAAATTGACAAGGAACACCAACATAGTTGTATCTTAGATCTTACAAACTACGGGTTATCACTAGAAAAGAAAAGCCTTTGAAAATTTGTTTGCAATAACTCCATCAGTATCACCAGCAAAGCAGCTTCATTATTATCCCATTAAAGAAGAAGAGAGGGGGGCGTGACCGGAAGCCAAGCAAGATGGAAGCCTGATCTCCCTGCTCTCTGAGCCCGCAGCGAGAAAGGCAATCTTGGGGGCGATTATCCGCAATTTTATGGGCAAATCACGGACCACCCGCTCCTCCAAATACAGGGGATCACCGAATCCCCCTCCGGGTGCCTCCACAGACCTCCGCTCCTACTTCACCCAGCCGGACGCATCTCGGAACGAGGAGGCCAACATGGCGCCGGTCACTTCCGCGCCTCACCATCGGAGCTCCTCTCAGGCTCCACAGCCCGCTCCGGACCGACTGCAACATGCGGGAGACCCTCCACTGGAGGAGGCGATCTCCCAGGAGAGCATCCCTCACACCGAAGCGGTGAGTTCTTCCCCACATGCCGGCGTCCAGACGGCACAAACACATGGGCCGCCATCAGCCACGCTCCCTATCTCCGCCCCGCCATACACGCAGTGCTCAGCAGCATTTCCGAGGCTGCTGCGAACGACTTCTGACCCCCAGATCCAGAGCCAGGACCCCGCATCCCCGCTCTCCTCAGACCTCTCCCAGGACTATCCACCACTACCTAGGCCTGCAGGCCCCCCTGCCAGAGCGCATCAGCTCCCTGAGGGAACACAGGACAGTGCCTGGACCATCACGGTCACATCCCCTCCACCTAAAGCGCAGAGGTTATCCCGTTCCAGAGACTCTAGCACATCCAGACACCACCCATCCTCCATGCCTTCATATGCACAGAAGGCAGGAGCCCTGACCTTACCTCCAACAGGGGCTAGCCCCCCCCACCAGCGACGGGCCGAAACCTGGTCAGACCCATGGGACTCCCCAGCAACTGGAACGCAATTAAACAGGGAGGAGGGAATCACATACTCAAACGCCACTCCACCTGGCAGATCATCACCCAACCAGCGTTATGGTACCACAGGGGATCCACCTTTACATCCTCAGTGGCAAGCATATCTACAAGCCATACCCACAAAGGAAGATTTCAGACAACTCATTGAAGATGTGAAATCCACCTGCCGCACAGAAATCCAAGTACTCCAAACGGGGCTCAAACACCTGGCAGACAGGATGGAAATGGCTGAAGAAGAGATACAAGAAACCAAACTGGCAGTCCATAGGACACAACTCCAGGGAGCTGACCACAGAGAAATGTTGAGAGATATGCAAAGACACGTGGAAGACCTGGACAATCGAGGACGCCGCAACAACATACGAGTGAGAGGCATCCCGGAGGCGGAGGGACCCGAGGACCTCCAAACAATCCTACAATCTGTCTTTAATAATTTAATTGGGGAACCACCTAACAAACACATTGAAATGGACAGAGCTCACAGAGCGCTTCGCCCTAAAGGCGCCACCGCTAAACCGAGAGATATCATTTGTAGAGTCAGCTCCTACCCCATCAAGGAAGAAATCATGAAGCAGGCCCGCTTGGCTCGTAAAGTGACTTTTGATGATGTCCAGATACAACTGTACCCAGACCTCTCCTGGATCACCCTGCAAAAACGCAGACTTCTCCAGCCGCTACTACAGTTACTGCAGAAAGAGAACATCACCTATCGCTGGGGTTTCCCCTTCAGCCTCACGGCAAAACACCAGGGCAAATCCGCAGTAATGAGGTATCCAGAAGATCTGCGCACCTTTTGTAACATTCTTGAAATCCCGGCACCAAAGCTACCGGACTGGGACATTGTAGCAACCCCACCACCACCGCCTACAGTCTGGCAGAAAGTGCCTCCCTCCAACCGGTCCCGGGACTCTGACCCGCAACGCAAGCCCACCAAGCAAAAGAACCGCTGAGATGCAACCACTGTGACTCTTTATATCTGCAGGACCTAAGCTTTTAGGCTCAATATATACCCCCAGTTAGACTGCAGTTTACTTTAGTTTGTTTTAAGCAACTTCAGCTTAGGACCCCCAAGATTGACCCCCCATGCTGAAATTCACTTTATCACCTAGGGCTTAACTCAGATGAGCTCCGGAGAGATTGGTATAAACCCAGTTCACTACCACCCCCCCCCCCCGATAGTTAGATAGATATCAGTGCAGGGTCATAGACTATGTGCTGTAGAATAATTGTTTTTGGCTGGCTACGGGCTCCCGGGTGCCCCTTCCCACTCCTCCTTCTTGGGGTGTGGGGGCTCAGGGGAATCCGTCCAGACCTGGGCCCGTTGGCCTCTATAGGTTTATTAGGAATGTATGTTCTCCATGTTCCTTACTCACTAACAGTGTTTTTCTCTCTCTCTCTAACTATCCCCCTTCCTTTTCTTCCCAGCCATCATCAAGCCTACCCAGCAACCACCGTGCAGAGTCCTGGTCTCCTCCCGGAGAGTGCCTGCCCCAAGCCCCAGTCCGGACTGCAGATGCATCAACATATCAACATCAGGTGAGCACCTACTCACACAACCCCACACATTACCATGGCTAAGATACTCTCATTAAATGTACATGGATTAAACTCCAATAAAAAAAGACATCTGGCGCTGAGGGAATTCAGGCAGTCAGGGGCTGATATTATTATGGTCCAGGAGACCCACTATGATAGGGGGGGCTCCTTCGCGTTCGCCTCCAGGCACTACTCTCAGATCTATATGGCTTCGGGCACCCATAAAAGGGCAGGAGTGGCCATACTTATTAAGAGGGGGGCCCCTTCACCTGCGTGACCCAGCATTGCGACCCACATGGCCACTTCCTAATTTTACAGGGACAATGGCAGTCACAGGACATTACCTTATGCACCTTGTATGCCCCGAATGTCAAACAGCACAGTTTTCTGTCCAAGGTGTATACCCGCCTCTTTAAAACAACACCTAATGTTCTGGTAATAGGAGGCGACTTCAATCTTACCCACTCATCCTACACAGATCGCCAGACGGTGGGCCCCCAAACAACCTCGCCCAGAGTACTCAGAGACTCGAGACTATTCAGGCAAATCTCCAGACGATATGCGCTCTTTGATGCGTGGAGGGCTCTCCGTCCAGGCGATCGACAATACACGTTCTATTCAGCCCCTCATCGCACCCACTCCAGGATAGACTACTTTTTTGTTAATAATCACACTCTACAGCTCACCCACTCGGCTCAAATTCTCCCGATCTCATGGTCTGACCATGCCCCTATCTTGCTCACCATAGACCTTGGCACTGCCTTCCGTAGGCCTTATAATTGGAAGCTTAACACCTTCCTCCTCCAACACCAGCCCTCCCTGACGGAATTAAATTCCACTCTACAACTATATTTCAAAGAGAATAATAACCAGGAGGTCTCCTCTACCACGCTCTGGGAAGCCCATAAGGCAGTTCTCCGAGGTAAATGTATAACGCTCTCCACAGCGCTAAAAAAAGACGCCCTAACTGCAAAAGTGAAAGCGGAAAAAGAACTTAGAGTATTAGAACACAAGCTCCAAACCAACCCCACAATACCTTTACTTAAAAAAATAACTAACCTTCGTATGACTCTTAGGGACCTAGCCTTAGGTCAGGTAGAGAAGGCCTTGACCAGACTAAAACAATTGTTTTATGACAAGGGTAATAAGGCCCACTCTCTCCTAGCCAACAAACTCCGTGAACGTACCCACATGCTATCCCCGAATCAGATTAAAAACAAGGGAGGTCAGATGTTATCCCACCCAGTAGACATCGCCCGAACTTTTGCAGAATTCTACAAAGACCTATACAACAGACCCGACATACCCAGTAACCCTCCCTCCCCAGACCTGACTCAAAAGATGCGACAATATTTGGAGCAAAGTGGAATTCCACATCTCCAAACATCTGATCTGCTATCGCTTAATGCACAGATAACAGAAGAGGAAATAGAACTGACTGTCAAAAACCTACCATCCCATAAAGCCCCTGGCCCAGATGGCTTTCCTTATGAATATTATAAGGCATTTCTCCCTCAGCTGCTTCCCTATATGTGCAAGCTGTTTAATACCTTCCTCCATGACACCCCTGTCCCACCGGACATGCAGCAATCCTTCATTACCTTAATTCCCAAACCAGACAAAGACCCGTCCCTCTGCGCCAATTACAGACCCATTGCACTCCTGAACTCAGACCTGAAAATTTTCACCAAACTTTTATCCAACCGCCTAAATATGATCCTTCCGTCACTGGTTCATAAGGATCAGGTGGGGTTCGTCCCACTGCGGCAAGCAAGTGATAACACCAGAAGGGTGATTGACCTGGTGGACGTGGCGGACAGGGAGGGATCCGCCGCTATGCTACTGAGCCTTGACGCCGAAAAGGCCTTTGACCGTTTGGGGTGGCCCTTCCTGTTCGCCACACTGACCCACATGGGCTTCTGCGGACCCTTTATGCGAGTGATCAGGCACCTTTACTCCAACCCCACCTCACAGGTCAGAACCCCCTTTGCACTCTCCACACCCTTTTCGGTGGCGAACGGCACCAGACAGGGGTGTCCACTGTCGCCCCTATTATTTGCACTGTGCGTGGAACCTTTGGCCGCCTCGATCCGGAACAATCCGGACATACGGGGGATAATGGTCAGGGATAGGGAATTTAAAATCTCTCTATTTGCCGATGAAATTATCCTTACACTAACCCATCCTCATCTCACCCTCCCGGTTCTACATAGGGAATTAGACAATTTTAGAGCTCTCTCAGGCTATAAAATCAATGCATTAAAATCGGAGGCCCTACCGTTACATATCCCTGAAGCTGAACTTGCACTCTTAAAAGCCAACTTCCATTACAACTGGAAAACGACAGCTCTAAAGTACCTAGGGACCTATATCACCCCCAAATATGCCACCCTATACCAAGAAAACTTTCCTCCCCTCTTCCACTCTGTCAGAACATTACTGACACAGTGGAAAAAGCATCATATCTCCCTTTTGGGCCGTATAGCCTCTATTAAGATGACCATCCTCCCGAAGCTCCTATATCTTTTCCAAACCCTTCCTGTCCCCATACCACTTAAACATTTGAAAAAGCTCCAGTCGGAGCTACTCCAATTTGTCTGGAACTATAAAAGGCATAGAATACCGAGGACAGTAATGCTGGCGTCGCGCAGGGAGGGAGGACTAGCTTTCCCCGACATTACTAAATACTACCAGGCTGCGCAATTAAGAGCGATAGCCTCATGGTTCACTCAAAAATCATTTAATAAATGGACCGAAATCGAAAAGCTTTGGCTAGCTCCAATACACCCGAACAATCTTCTATGGAGTGCGGAGGCGGAGGTGCCCCCCGGGCGGATGCTGGGCCCCATGTCATTGTTACGACGAACTTGGCGGGCACTGGCCCGACCTCACAAATTGTCCTCAGAGAGATCACCACTGACCTCTTTTATCTGCAATCCCAAAGTGCCAGATAGCCTCACACACCAGATGTCTTACCCTTGGTCCTCTAGAAACTTATTTCATTTTGGAAGTATAGTGGAACCTAGAACTCGTAAATTACTATCTTTTTCAGAATTACAAGCAAAATACGACCTACCAAAACAGGCATTCTACGGATATTTACAAATTAGGCACTACGCACTGACTATAACCCCGAACCTGCAGTTCTCTCCACCATCCCCCTTTGAATCTATAATACTAGAGGGGAATGCACAGAAAGGGGTCATTTCGGGAATTTATAAGATCCTAAATGCCATCTCCCTAGAGGAGCAGGGAAAACACTCATACATGCTTAAATGGGAGAACATCCTTGAAGAAGAACTACCTCTAGCACAATGGCAAGCGATCTGGAATCAAAGAGCAAAGAGTTCAATGTGCACCCTTTATAAGGAAAATGCATACAAAATTTTGTTCTTCTGGTATATGACCCCAGATGTACTCCATGCAATTTTCCCTGCTACCTCAGACCAGTGTTGGCGCTGTCAGGGAGCAAGGGGCACCCTCATACATATCTACTGGGAGTGCCCACTGATTGTCCCCTTTTGGGATAAAGTCCAGCATCTATTGTCCCACCTTTTGGAACTGCAGGTCCAAGCTTCTCCAAAGTTCTTTTTACTAGGACTATCACCACTTAAGCTCCGCACACCATATAAGAAACTAGTAAGGCATATACTCACAGCGGCCAGATGTCTAGTAGCCCTAAACTGGAAACGCTGTTCCCCACCCTCTCTCGAAGATCTGTACTCCAGAATCAAAGACGTTGAACTGATGGAGAGAATGACGGCTAGAATGCAGGACAGACTGGAGGCACACAATGGGGTGTGGGAGCTGTGGCATCTCCGGGAGGACCCACCATGACCAGGTACCAACCCTACTTAGATGGCTTACCTTATACTTTCCACCCTCTCTCCCTCTTTCCTTCTTCCTTCCATTCTACTTGTTCCTCTACAGCACAGTTATTACAGATTTGAATTTTCATAGGCATTACCTTACATTAATGTAATTGAATTAACATTCTCAACTCACAAAAGGAATGGCTAGCAGTTAAACAATGAGATATCTTTGAAACTTAATATGATCTCCAAACCCCTATATCATAAGTATATATTTGATTGTGGATAAGATATGTTGAATAATATTTACAACTTTCCATGCTCCTTTATTCTGTATTGCAACCAAGAATGAAACAATAATAAAAACTGTTATTTGAAAAGAAGAAGAGAATTGTGCGTTGCATTTCCAGATTTCATAATTTGCTACGTCACGAATGTTAATTCTCCATTACGAACGCTAGTTTACAAGACCGACCACTTCTGTCTCGTCCTTGCTTCGGAGCATGTGTGTTTGTACTTTGGACTTTTGTCCGACGGACTTGTGTACACACGCTCAGAAAATCTGACAACACACATTTGTCCGTGGAAAATTTTAAAGCCTGCCATTCAACATTTGCGCACAGAAAATTTGACAACAATTGTCAGATGAAGCGTACACATGTTCGGATTTTCCACCAACAGCCTGACATCAAACAATTCCCGTCAGAAAATCCGATTGTGTGTACGCGACTTTAGAGTGTGAGTTCCTGTGAAAGGTAGAAGCTGATGTGAAGGGTTTTATGTGCTACATACATCTTCCTTATAGGAATAAATAAGTAATTGTTTTTAAATATTTTAACAGTTAACAGTAAGACGTTTTTGTGAGAGACTACAATGCTCTATGCATGCATCATTAAAAAACGTATTCACATTTCAAATCTAAAAAGGCAGATTTTTTTTTTCTGTACAAAGGCACCAAAATGTATGCAAATACTGAGACTATTTATGAAGATAATTGAAAGTATGACTATTATCAATGCTTAATGAGCATTTAATTATAACTCATTATTTTGGTGCAGTTAATTTGACATCTTGCTTTATTTTCTGCACAGATTTAAGACCCAAGGGCTGTTTTATTGGTCGGACAAGTGCATAATACCACATGTTAACATGGCTGCCGGGCCCTGCTCATCTCTTCACTATGAATGACTTTTAATAAGCAAATGACACATGGAATGGCAGCCTAAGAGCAGGGGTATGAAAGGCTAGGACAGTGCTTGTTACATGATAAACACACATTTGTCACTCCCAGAAATGCAAAGTAGACCTACAGTGAAAATCTCCCATGTAGCATTTGACAAGAAAAGGCTGTTTGATCAGCTCTGCCTGCGATATAAAGGAAGTTTAAAGGAGCAAGGTTGGGACTTTAAATGAGATGTGATTCTCCATCCCTGTGCATACTGAAAACGGGAGTGGGACTTTGAATGAGGTGTGCAAAAGAGGCCAAGGGATCAGTCACCATGTAACAAACCATTTATTGATAGACAATAGCCTAGTGGCACAGTGTTATTCCAAGAAGTACATAAAACAGTCAAGTATTGTACATATACATCCTTGTATATACCTGGTAAATATAAATAACAAAACCCAAATGATGCAGGTCAAGAAATAATTAACAGGTTATAATGTCCATAAATGCACAAGATCACAACATTGGTATAAGGAAACCTGTAGGTGTGTAACCCTAGTAAAAAATGATGCTATGGTGCATGTGGTAATCCCGACGCGTTTCGTGTGTCAAACATTCTTCAGGGGCAGTTAAGCACCAAAATCTAAGAGCAAAAAGAAAAAATATATAATAAGGGAAAAAGGGTCCGAATGAATAAAAATTCATTGTGCATAAGGAAAAGAAGGTATGCATATAGGAGAGGCAGAGAGCCACAATTCCCAGATGTATATTCACTTGGCAGAGGAGTGCAAACTCCATGGGTTCCACAGTTGCAGGCCACCGACTGAGTCAGGTCCTGGAGCTCAGGGATGAGCACTCAGACAGGGGGGGAGAGAAAGCGCCAGGAGCACACACAGAGTCCCCATGGAGTGGTATTGTCCACACTGGTATGTGAGGAGGGGAGTAAGTCTGTAGTGATGATAAAAAGTAATGTGTGTAAGGTATGCTCCTAAGCTAACAAGAGCCCCCAATCACAAAGTAAATGTGATAAAACATATGAGCATGTAATAACCCCCTTACCTATGGATGGTGGATAATGGCCACATGTATCCTGCCCAGTGATGGACGTGCTGCCTGGAAATAGGCTAGCGAGGAAATGGGGGCCTTTATGTGTACCTAGCCACCCCCAACAGGGAAACTCCCCCCAGCGTCAATCAGTGCAGACACCAGGTGAACCGAGGCCTCCTCCAGCACAGCGGCACTCGCCACAGCTGCTGGGAACGCCGCTGTCCACGTGTCTGCACGGAAGGTAAACACAACACCGGCAGCGGGACAAAGTCACATGCACGGCGTGGAGGAATGACGCAGACGCATGGAGGGGAACTCGCTCCGAACCCCCGTCACCCGCAAGGATGAGGAGGAGAGGAGGGGAAGGGACCCCACCATGCGTCGCAGCTCCCGGACACCGAGACAAGAAGGCAACCATGGAGACATGGACTCCCTATCGGAGGCACACTACAAAGGTGCATCAATAGGGAAAAAAAAAATTGAAAAAAGATGGAAATTAAACCAATGAAAGGATGCATGTACACAAAAAAATAAATAAGAAGGGACATATGTCATACTAGACAACCCCCAATAGGAGGCCAACGATTCAGGGCAAGTGTCCTGTGGACTGATGTCCATGTTGGTGAAATAACCCAGCGATATAAAGGAACTTCAATAAAACAAGCTTTATCCAAAGGAATACAACGCGTCACAAAGCAGAAGTCTAAAGAAGCCTCTGAACTGTTCTCCAAACTACTCTGTTGAAGCCAATGGGAATCTGCTGACCTGCCTTTGATATGAACACGTGTCCTACAGTCTTCCAGATTTGGAAAACCATTCACAAAGTAACAATACCTAGGGATGAAGTGTGTGCAATCATTGCATAACATTTAGGCCCCTCCATTCTGTGGGATACGCTTGCTCAGCAGGGGAGATCTCCGCTGATCCCCATTGAGCAGGCGGATAATAGGTCCGTCTCCGCTTACTGAGCAGAGCGGAGATGAACCCAGTCCCGCTCTCCTCTATGATGAGATTGGATGAAAACTGACCACCTGTCAGTTTTCATCTGATCTGCCAGATGGATGGAAAAAAGGAACTCCATCCATCTGGATCGGCTTGGATAACGGCGGATGCCAGTGGAAATATGTCCGCTGACATCTGCTGCTCCATAGGGGTGAATGTAGGGATGATCCGAACACCCCCCGGTTCAGTTCGCACCAGAACACTGCGAACAGGCAAAAAGTTCTAGCGAACATGTAAACGCTATTAAAGTCTATGGGACACGAACATGAAAAATCAAAAGTGCTAATTTTAAACGCTTATATGCAAGTTATTGCCATAAAAAGTATATGGGGACCCCGGTACTGCCCTAGGGGACACGTATCAATGCAAAAAAAGTTTTTAATACTACCGTTTTTTGTGGAGCAGTGATTTTAATAATGCTTAAAGTGTAACAATAAAAATGAAATATTCCTTTAAATATGGTCACTGGGGGGTCCCCTTAGTATGCCTGTAAAGTAGTGTATCTGTGCGATGTGTAGAACAGTGCCGCAAGCAAAGTTAAATTTCAAAAGGAAAAAACGTAATTTAAACTTGGTCGCGGCTGTAATGTATTGCTAGGTCCTGACAATATGGATAAAAAAATCAAAGAAGAAAAACGCGTAGGCCCCCCCCCAGTCCATACCAGGCCCTTCGGGTCTGGAATGGATTTTAGGGGAACTCCATGCCAAAATGTTTTAAAAAATTGGCGTAGGGGTCCCCCCAAAATCCATACCTGACCCTTATCCGAGCATGTAGCCAGGAGGTCAGGATGGGGGGGATGAGCGAGCGCTTCCCCCCTCCTGAACCATACCAGGCCACATGCTCTCAACATGGGGTGGGTGCTTTGGGGCCCCCACCAAAGCACCTTGTCCCTATGTTGATGGGGACAAGAGGCTCTTTCTGATAACCCTGGCCATTGGTTGTCGGGGTCTGCGGGAGGGGGGCTTATCGGAATCTAGAAAGCCCCCTTTAACAAGGGGGCCCCAAGATCCCAGCCCCTCCCCTATGTGAATGGGTATCGGGTACATTGTACTCCTACCCATTCACCAAAAAAAGTGTCAAAAAGTAAAAACCACAACAGACAGTTTGACAATTCCGTTATTAAAAAAGAAAAGGACCCTGCCCCCTCTGACGTTACATGATGTCAGAAGGGGGTGGCGTCACTCGGTTACATCAATGGGTGGCCCCGCCCTTGTCTATATAACAGCTGTCAAAGCAAAGAGACAGCAGTTGCCGGGAAGCCTCCCATCGAGGCGGAGCTTTTTAATTTTTTTTCTATTCTTCGGGTCCATCGGGCGGCGTGATTGAAGATGGACATTTTTTAATAAAGGAATTGTGAAAAACTGTCTGATGTGGTTTTTACTTTTTACGGTGAATGGGTAGGGGTACAATGTACCCGATACCCATTCACATAGGGGGGCGGGATCTGGGGGCCCCCCTGTTAAAGGGGGCTTCCAGATTCCGCCCACAGACCCCGACAACCAATGGCCAGGGTTGCCGGGAAGAGGCTCTTGTCCCCATCAACATGGGGACAAAGTGCTTTGGGGTCACCCTACCCATGTTGAGGGCAAGTGGCCTGGTATGGTTCAGGAGATGGGGTGCACTAGCTTGTCCCCCCCCTCCCTTTTCCTGGCCTGCCAGGCTGCTTGCTCGGATAAGGGTCTGGTATGGATTAGGGGGGGCTCACTCCAATTTTTTTAACAATTTTGGCGTGGAGTTCCCCTTAAAATCTATGCCAGACCCAAAGGGCCTGGTAAAGATTTTGGGGGGTATCCCACGCTGTGTTTTTTTAAATGTTGGCATGGAGTTCCCCTTAAAATCTATACCAGACCCAAACGGCCTGGTATAGATTTTGGTGGGGACCCCACGCCTTTTTTTTCTTAATTCGGTCATAGGGTTCCCTTTAACCACTTCAATACACTGTATCATGTACTCTGCACTGCACTATATACCCCGCACTGTATTATATATACTACACTGACTGCACTGTATATTCTCCACTGTATTATATATACTCTCCCCTCAAAATAACTCAACACACAGCCATTAATGCCTAAACCACTGGCAACAAAAGTGAGTACACCCCTAAGTAAAAATGACCAAATTGGGCCCAATTTGCCATTTTCCCTCCCCGGTGTCATGTGACTCGTTAGTGTTACAAGGTCTCAGGTGTGAATGGGGAGCAGGTGTGTTAATTTGGTGCTTTCGCTCTCTCTCATACTGGTCACTGGAAGTATAACATGGCACCTCATGGCAAAGAACTCTCTGAGGATCTGAAAAAAAGAATTGTTGCTCTACATAAAGATGGGCCTAGGCTATAAGAAGATTGCCAAGACCCTGAAACTGAGCTGCAGCACGGTGGCCAGGACCATACAGTAGTTTAACAGGACAGGTTCCACGCAGAACAGGCCTCGCCATTGGTCGACCAAAGTAGTTGAGTGCACATGCTCAGTGGCATATCCAGAGGTTGTCTGCTAGCATTGCTGCAGAGGTTGAAGGGATGGGGTCAGCCTGTCAGTGCTCAGACCATACGCCACAAACTGCATCAAATTGGTCTGCATGGCTGTCATCCCAGAAGGAAGCCTCTTCTAAAGATGATGCACAAGAAAGCCCGCAAACAGTTTGCTGAAGACAAGCAGACTAAGGACATGGATTACTGGAACCATGTCCTGTGGTCTGATGAGACCAAAAGATAAACGTATTTGGTTCAGATGGTGTCAAGCATGTGTGGCGGCAACTAGGTGAGGAGTACAAAGACAAGTGTGTCTTGCCTACAGTCAAGCATGGTGGTGGGAGTGTCAAGGATTAATATTTTAGGATTATTTTACTTAATGGTAAATATAAAAAGTTAAAGGTTTTTAGTGTAAGTTGTCAATTTATGGTTTTGTGCATCTGCAATAAAAAAACAAACAAAAAAAAAACAAAAAAAAACAAAAAAAAAACAACACCTTCCCCATGTGAATGAGTATGGGGAACATAGTACCCCTACCTATTCACCAAAAAAGTGAATAGACGGTACATGAGTTTTTGAGAATTCTTTTATTAAAAAATAAAATACAATGTCCCCCAATGTAGATCCATCCTCAATCACACCACCCTCCACAACACTGGACCTGAAAAAAAGAAAAAAACACTCTGGTCTTTAACACTCTGGTTTACTAGGTTTCAAGTCTGGAATGTGTATGTCAAACATAGTAAAAAATAGTATACTAAGGTGCAAAATTGAAGGCAGTACCTGGCAGAAAAAGTGTTAAACCCTTTCGCATAGTCCCGCTTTATGATACGTATTTAACCAAAATAAGGAACTCTGTGACCTGTGATGATACTTTATTAATTTACATATTTGGCCTACAAGCTCTGAAAGCTCTCATGTTCAGCACTTATACTCATACTGGGGTCACTATGGTGCTCCTGTGTCCACTTGAAAAGCGTTAATGAGATCTGCTGAATTAACAAGTTCACAGTTTTCAAGTTATACAAGGTCATTAAAATGAGCAATTGGACAAAAGTTGAAAAGGGTCAGGCAGCCTTGATGTCACAGTTTTCAGTATTAACACCTTAAGAACATTCACAGGAAAATGGATGTGGAGATGGATAAATACAGTCATATGCAAGCTAAAATGTTTTTTTATTCATTGCATTCATCCCCATTGGGGATTTTCCCCTTACTTTTAGTTTGCTCACTGGGACATCAATAGAAAAGCCTTTTACCAGGCTGTGAAAGGTTGAGAATCTGATTATTGTGTCCTTAGAGACCATGCGTAAAATTATGAGAAATTTTCCTGACTGGAACCCCAGTCAAAAATAAAACCTGACAGTGAATTTCATATTCATTTATATTTCTTTCTCAAACATCACGGGGCACAGAGCCACAGTAATTACTGATGGGTTATATAGGGTATCACTGGTAAATGGACACTGGCACACCCTATCAGGAAGTTCAACCCCCTATATAATCCCTCCCCTTGCAGGGATACCTCAGTTTTTACGCCAGTGTCTTAGGTGATGGACGTGTAAAGATGTGCTGTGCTGAGCTCCAAAGGGAATATCCTGATATCCTATACTGGGGCAAGCCAGGCGAACCGGATCCATTCAAAGTGTCCTTTCTAGGCTGAATTGGATGGTACCCGGGCCTCGTAATGTTTCTCTTTTTAGAGAGCTGGACTCCGCATATTAGAAAATGTTTTTCTAGCCTAATTTCTAGCCGGGTGCTTTACGGGCCCAGAACTGCAGGATCCCCTATTCGTAGGGGGCCCCAGTCTCTGACGTTTTTTTCAAACGGAGCCCACCGTGAGAGGTGAAGATTGGGTCTGTGTAAACAGCACCCTGCAGCTGGATAAGGTAAGAGGAGATTCCACAGAATTTTCTAATTCTAGTAGGTTTCTCCTTTAAGGTAAATGCATGCTATGCTGCCTATTGTGTCCACCGGGGGCTGCCAAGAGCACAAACCTTGTCATGCTGGATTGTCTGTCTCAGTGTTCATGCTGCACAAGTTTCACAGCGTCTCCGGCCGGCTCACGGTAGGATGGATGGGGGGATTTCTCATGTATGAATGTTCCCCCCCAGGCTAGGGGGAGGCCACAGGGATCTAGACAGTGGTTATACCGCTCAGGCACCGCAGCCCCCGCCGCCATCTTCGCCATTGCTGTTGTCAGGCAGGCCCTTCACTACCAGCCTCTCTCCCTCCTCCCCCTCCCCCAGCCTTCCTCCATAGTATTTCAGGAGAGTCGGCCAGCGCGGGAAGCGCTCGTTTTTTTCAAAATTCGAGGGGGGGCGGGACGTCAGCACTGGTGCTGAGACTCCCACTCAGGCCAGCTGCAGGCTATTAAGGCACTCTGTGCACACAGCCTTTGGAAAGACACAGAGCTGACGGTCGCATGTAAGATGGGACCCAGGCATTCTCCTAGGCAGCATTTACTGAAGTAACACCAGACTGAACATTGGGTAGCAGGGCTTTTAGCCAGACTATATCGCTCAGCAGTCAGTGTTCATTTGTGATACCTCACACCTTGTTGCTTTGCACTATGGGTAGAAGAGGTTCAAGCACCCCAAGAACCAGAGACACTGGGAGATCTCGTTCAGGTTCTGAGGGCCCCCTGTCGGCAGCATCCTCCCCCCTTGAAGGGCCAGGGACGGCTAGCCAGGGAGAGCCCTTGGGGTCAGGGGCTACACCTGCTTCTGGCACTTCAGCCCCTGTATACATTACTCAAGAGGTTTTTTCCTCAACCATTAATGTTTTAGAGGAAAGATTAATGGCCGTGACTATAGCTTCACTCAGTGGAAGAAAACGTACTAGGCCTTCCTCTGTTCCCCAAGACCCTCAGGAAGAGGAGCTCTGGGATAAAGGATAAGAATTCCTTTCAGAGGATCAGGATGGGACGGATGATTCCTCCTCAGAGGAATCAGGTGGAGAGGGACCCTCTGCGACTTCCTAAGAGGAGAAAGTCTTAGTGCAGATCCTTACTGGATTGGTCCGCTCAACATTTAAGTTGCCCCTAGCTGAAACTGCTAAAGAATCCTCTTCTGCTTTAGGGTCACTGAAACCTTTCCAAGCAGCACAGGCTTTCCTGTTCATAATTTACTTGAAAAGCTCATTTATTCTGAGTGGGATCACCCAGACAAACGTTTTTTCCCGCCGAGAAAGTTTTCAACACTTTATCCGATGGAAGAAAAGTTTATTAAAATGTGGGGAATACCGGCCATTGATGCCGCCATTTCCTCTGTAAATAATAGTCTGACTTGTCCTGTAGACAATGCTCAGATACTCAGGGATCCTGTAGATAAAAAGATGGAATCGCTATTGAAGGATGTTTTTTCCTTAGAAGGTTCAGTGGCTCAACCTGCAGTAGCAGCGATTGGAGTCTGCCAATACTTAAGAGACCATGTTAAGCAGGTCATCAAAGTATTACCTGAACAGCAGGCCCAGGGGTTGGCTAACCTTTCAGCTGCTTTATGCTTTGTGGTTGACGCCATTAGAGATTCTATCGTGCAAACCTCCCGTCTTTCACTGGGGTTGGTGCATATACGTAGAATCCTATTGAAAAATTGGTCAGCCGAAGCACCATGTGGCGGGGTTTCCATTTCGTGGTGAAAGGTTGTTTGGAGAGGACTTAGATAACTATATCAAGAGAATCTCTTGTGGGAAAAGCACTCTCTTACCTGTTAAGAAGAAGAGTAAGCGTCCCTCTTTCAAACGGACTCTTTCCCCAGCGCCGGGGGCTTCAGCCTCCAGGCAGTCTCGACGGCCGTGTCCATCTGGGTCCAGAGACAAGAGTCAACCCCAGGGAGAGAAGAAGTCCTGGGGGGAAGAAGCCTACTAGGCAAAACACTAAGACCTCGGCATGAGGGGGCGCCCCCGCTCACTCGAGTGGGGGGAAGACTGCGACAGTTCTCAGGGCTCTGGCAGGAGCATTTCCAGGACAGATGGGTAATCTCCACGGTAACCTTAGAGTACAAGCTGGAGTTTCAGGAATTTCCCTCTCCTAGGTTCCTCAGATCAAGTGTCCCCAGAGACCCAGAGAAGAAGCAGTCGCTCCTTCTAGAGTTAGAGCGACTTTTGTCGCAGGAGGTCATTATGATGGTTCCCGCAAAGGACCAAGGATTGGGCTTCTATTCCAACCTTTTTACGGTCCAAAAACCAAATGGGGATGTCAGACCCATTCTGGATTTAAGGGATCTGAACCGATTCCTAAGTCCTTCCGCATGGAATCAGCCCGGACAGTAGTCTCTACCCTGCAGGGAGGAGAATTGCTGGCATCGATAGACATCAGAGATGCATATCTGCATGTGCCCATTTTTCCTGCTCATCAGAAGTTTCTGCGCTTCGAGGTAGGAGGGCGCCATTTCCAGTTTGTGGCTCTGCCTTTTGGGATAGCCACTGCACCTCGGGTGTTCACAAAGGTCTTGGCCCCTCCTCTAGCCAGACTAAGGGCTCAGGGTATAGCTGTCATAGAATACCTAGACGACCTGCTACTGATAGACCGGTCGGTAGCCTCCTTGAACGGGAACTTGAGATCCACAGTCAAGTACTAACACCAAGTCAAGGAACACCTAGGTTGGATCCTCAACCTAGAAAAATCTTTCCTAAAACCAGTAAAAAGACTGGAGTATTTAGGTCTGATCATAGATACAAGCCAGGAGAAAGTATTTCTACCTCAGGCAAAGATCACTGCTTTAAGGGAGCTGATTCTGGCAGTCAGGATCAAGAAGGGTCCTTCTGTCCACCTTTGTATGAGGCTGCTAGGGAAGATGGTGTCTTCATTCGAAGCAGTTCCCTATGCTCAGTTTCATTCAAGAATGCTGCAACACAGTATTCTGTCAACCTGGAACAAGAAGGTTCAGGCATTAGACTTTCCGATGCACCTGTCGCATGCGGTGCGTCAAAGCCTCAATTGGTGGCTCATACCCGAAAACCTGCACAAGGGGAAATCCTGGACTATCAGGTTACAGGGCTGCCCGGTCAGGATCCAGTCTGACAATGCCAAAGCAGTGGCTTATGTCAATCATCAGGGAGGCACCCGGAGCCGAGCTGCTCAAAAGGAGGTGAACCAGATCTTAGTCTGGGCAGAGAGGCATGTGCCATGCATATCGGCAGTTTTTATTCCAGGGATAGAGAACTGGCAGGCGGACTATCTAAGTTGCCAGCAGTTACTCCCAGGGGAATGGTCTCTACACTCCGACGTCTTTTGGGCCATATGCCAAAGATGGGGGGTCCCAGATGTAGATCTCTTTGCATCCCAATTCAACAAAAAGATAGATTTGAGGCAAGGACGAGGGATCCTCTTGCATGCGGGACGGATGCGTTGGTGATTCCGTGGCATCAGTTCTCACTGATTTACGCATTACCGCCTATTCTGCTACTGCCACGACTCCTTCGCAGGATCAGGCAGGAAAGGAAGTCGGTACTTCTAGTGGCCCCCGCTTGGCCCAGAAGGACTTGGTATGCAGAAATAGTAAGGATGACGGTGGGTTCCCCGTGGATTCTACCGGTACGCCCAGACCTGTTATCTCAAGGTCCAGTGCTCCATCCTGCCTTACAAACGCTAAATTTGACGGTTTGGCTAGTGAGACACACGTTCTGAAGAGTCGCGGGCTTTCAGGTCCTGTCATATCTACCTTGATTAATACAAGGAAGCCAGCTTCCAGAATGATTTATCATAGAGTCTGGAAAGCTTATGTATCCTGGTGTGAATCCAGAGGTTGGCATCCCAGGAAAATATGTCATAGGTAGAATTCTGGATTTTCTACAATTAGGATTAGAGATGAAGCTGGCCTTGAGTACCATCAAGGGCCAGGTCTCGGCTTTATCGGTATTATTTCAACGGCCACTTGCTTCGCATTCTTTGGTCCGAAACTTTATACAGGGGGTGATGCATCTTAATCCTCCGGTTAAAGCGCCCCTAAACCCCTGGGACTTGAACTTGGTCCTGGCTGTGTTACAGAAACAGCCTATTGAACCAATAAGTCAGATTCCTTTGGTCTTGTTGACAAGGAAGTTAATTTTTCTGGTGGCCATCTCTTCTGCTAGAAGAGTTTCAGAATTAGCAGCCCTTTCCTGTAAGGAGCCTTATTTGATTATACACAAGGATAGAGTGGTACTGCGCCCTCATCCTAGTTTTTTACCGAAGGTGGTTTCTGATTTTCATTTAAACCAAGACATTGTTCTGCCTTCCTTTTTTCCAGATCCCTGTTCTCCGGAAGAGAGATCTCTACATTCATTGGATGTAGTAAGAGCAGTTAAGGCCTATCTCGGGGCAACTGCTCAGATCCGCAAGATGGATGTTTTGTTTGTGCTGCCAGAGGGTCCCAATAGAGGACAGGCAGCGTCAAAAGCTACCATTTCTAAATGGATTCGACAATTGATCATTCAAGCTTACGGTTTGAAACAGAAGATTCCTCCGTTTCAGATCAGGGCACATTCCACAAGGGCTATTGGTACTTCTTGGGCAGTGCATCACCGGGCCTCTATGGCTCAAATCTGCAAGGCCGCAACCTGGTCGTCAGTCCATACATTCACCAGATTCTATCAGGTGGATGTGAGAAGGCATGAGGATATCACCTTTGGGCATAGTGTGCTGCAGGCAGCGGTACAGGGTCCTCAGGTCTGATTGCACCCTACTTGGTCGTGGTTCCCCCCCCTCAGGTAGCATTGCTCTGGGACATCCCATCAGTAATTACTGTGGCTCTGTGTCCCGTGATGTTCGAGAAAGAAAATAGGATTTTTTAAAACAGCTTACCTGTAAAATCCTTTTCTTTCGAAGGACATCACGGGACACAGAGGTCCCGCCCCTCTTCTAATACACTATAATGCTTGACTACAAAACTGAGGTATCCCTGCAAGGGGAGGGATTATGTAGGGGGTTGAACTTCCTGATAGGGTGTGCCAGTGTCCAATCACCAGTGATACCCTATATAACCCATCAGTAATTACTGTGGCTCTGTGTCCCGTGATGTCCTTCGAAAGAAAAGGATTTTACAGGTAAGCTGGTTTAAAAAATCCTATTATTTGGCTGTGTCCCCTTTGCAGAGGTTCCTCTTCATTTCTTGTCCCAGAGTTTCAGCAAACCACAGACTGCAACGAAAAACAAGTCAAGGGCTTCAAAATGATACACCAACAGTGAGTTGGAAGAGCAGCAACCAAATCCAGATTCCAGTTTAGACCACAGAGGAAGGCAAACTTGGCAGAGGTGGTTACCTTTTCATCGGCACTGATGCACCTTGCCACTTAAGTAGTCTATTGAAAAAGTTGGAGGTATTTTATAGTTTACATTTTCATACAGCCAAAACAATCTGTACAGCTTAAAAGTGGTAGTAAACTCCAACCTTCCTCAGCTAAATTTCTAAGGAGATATCGTTACATAGTATGTGAGGTTGAAAAAAGACACAAAAGTCCAACCTGTGTGTGTAATTTTATGTTAGTATTACATTGTATATCCCAGTATGTTGTGGGTGTTCAGGTGCTTATTTATAGTTACATAGTAGGTGAGGTTAAAAAAAAAGACACAAAATATAGTAAATAATTGTAAACAAGTGTGCAGCAAATTTAAGCCCCATCGCATATTTCTTTTATTTTCTGTGTTTATTCATATTCTTCTTTCCGGGGGCAGCCACCACCACCCTAACTATTGTCTTCTGCATCCGATGTGCACTGGCCTTCTGCCCTTTCTTCTTCTCCCCGTCTGTTGTCTTGCTCATGTGCAGTAAATATTTAGCCACGCCTCTATTTTTTTTTTTAGGTATAATTCTTTATTCAAAGATTTTTCCAATTATAACCATGTAAAAAAAAAAGACAAACAAAGAAATAAACCTATTACACTAACCAACTTCGCTAAGCATATACCTATATCTAATAAGCCAACATTGACCCATATTAAATTTATAAACTAAAAATAGGAGATTAATGCAGAATATACATTAATACGCCACTCTAGTGCAAATTCACTTCAAATCAAATAGTAGCCTCCAAAATATGTCAATATACATTAATTACTGCAGTTAACCTATATTACATATACCTTAACTACTTTAAGATGAGAAACCTTTCTCCAGACCCCATCAATGGGGGTCCGGAGACATAAATCTACTAGAAAAGGAGAGAAAAACAAAAACTAATTTAAACTCAAAACCCTCACTTGCTTCCACCCCCCTCCCGGGATTCCCCCATCAGGGCCTGGCTCATCCTTATAAGTCCACCCTCCCTACCTAGATGGATATACAACATATTGAGGAGTACCCGAGAAGGTCATCCATGGCCACCAGGTATCCCTACACTCCTCCTCTCTACCATAGATTGATGCTGTCATAAATTCCATTATCCTAATTTCGTCTAACCTAGAGAACCAATGTTTCAGAGAAGGTGTAGTCGTAAACTTCCACAAGTCTGGAATACAAGCCCGGGCAGCATTCAGCATTTGCGCTAACAGCGTCTTTCTATAGTGAAGGGGTTGTTCATTTAAGTGCAAGAGTTAGCCCAGAGGGTCCGAACCAAGGTCAACAAATGTCAGTTTTTATTCATCTTCCCCACATCCTTCCAGAATGTTGTAATTAAAGGTTACAGACAAAAAATGTGTAGTAATGTCCCTGTCTCTATTACATCACCAGCCTAACTTAGAAATTTGCGGGTAGAATTTGTTCATTAAGGCAGGAACCCTATACCACCTAACCAATAACTTATCACCCTGTTCTTGAAAGCGGCTTGCTATGGAGGATTTAGGAGCCAATAGAATAATCCTGTCAACTTGCGATCTTGTGAGAAAAAATCTGAAGGTCCTCTTCCCAGTGTCGTATATATGCAGGAATTTGGCCTGCTGGAGGCTGAATAATCTGTTTATACAAAAGTGACAACATGTGTGGTACATGTTCCCGCTCCGCACATAAGCGATTAAAGGGTGTCAGTGGCCTTACATATATTTCCGCATCTGCTATAGACTTTAAAAAGTGTGACAATTGAAAGGCAGACCAAGGCCTCAAGGGAGGCTGTGAAAGAGTGGAGAGGTCCTGCATTGACATTCAACCCTGTTGGGTAACAAAATGCATGCATCTAGTTCTACCTATTCCTATCAACCCCCAAAGCTATTTATTATCAAGCCCGGGCGTGAAATCTGGATTCTGGATCACTGGTGTTACTGGGGATGGGTAAGGAGAGAGGCCTTTTGTTGAAAATATATGAGTAAGAACTGCAATAGTAGCCCCAAGTGTAGGATGCCTCTTCAGTCCCCGATAGTATTTATGAGCAATCCATGGGAGTACAGACAAGACGAGCGGTGAGGCATGTTGTTCCACTTGTACCCACAGTTTAGTCTGTGAGGGAGTGCACCATGACACCGCTCTAGACAAGTGTAAGGCTCGATAGTAAGAGATCAGGTCAGGCAGACCAATACACACCCCCCGTGATTTAGGCAAAACCAACAAGTAGCAAAGTCTAGCGACTTTGTTGCTCCAAAGATTTTTAGTTAATGTACAGCACGAGAGAAAAAAAGCTTGAGGTGGTTTAATAGGCATTGCTTGCATTAAATATAAATCTGAGCAGTGTCATCTTAAATGCATTACACCTCCCAAACTACGTGAGGGTAAAGGACTGCCAAAGTTGAAAATGTGATCGCATTTTCGATAATAATGGGCAGAAGTTTGTCCCATATAGTAGGGCCGTAAGAAAGAGGACAACCCGGTCTCATCCCATTAGACAAAGAAAAATACTCTGAACGGACCCCATTGACCAGCAGGGCCGCAGTAGGAGCAGTATATAATGCCTGAATCCATGACTGCATTCGTTCCCCCAGGCCAATATGTTTAGGAGTAGATCGAAGAAATTGCCAATCCGCCCGATCAAATGCCTTTTCAGCATCTGTTGATAAAAGGAGAAAGGGCTGATTCTCTGTGCAATATGAATCAAGTCTATTGCCCTTATAGTGTTATCCCTGGCCTCTCTCTGTGGGATAAAACCTACCTGGTCTGCGTGAAACAGATGAGGAAGATGTGGAAATATCCTATTCATTAGGATTTTTGAGAATAATTTTAAGTCAACATTTAAGAGTGCTATAGGCCGATAGTTTCCCAAATTGAGTATGATCTTTATCCTGCTTGGGAATCACAATAATGTGGGCCCTCAAAGCGTCCTCTGTTAGCTTACCATTAGCTGATATAGCGTTGTAAGCGCGTAGAAAGTAAGGAGAGAGAACATCCTGGAAGGTTTTATAGTATATAAGATTTAACCCATGGGGACCGGGGGCCTTCCCTGGGTTAGAGGATTCTACCGCCAAGGCCAATTCTTTATTTGTTATAGTGGCCCCCATCCCTGCAATCACCTCCAACGGAAGTAGGGGCATACCTGATGCCGTCAAAAAGGAGGATATCAAATCTGCCCGAGTAGAGCATTGCTGGGTTTGAGTATTTCGCAGATTATAAAGCCTCCAATACAATTTTTTAAATTCCTGAGCTATAGCCACACAATCTGACAACTTAATGCCAGAGTCGGTCGTGATTTGAGTGATATGTGGTTTCATTTGTGACCCTTTCAGTGCCCTAGCTAATATAATACGCCTCATTTTTGTTGCGAGTTTACCATGTCAACTGTGCCCCGTGAATCAGAACTGACCTGCTTCTGTGTTACCATAATCGGGGTACTAATGTAAGGAGAATAAAGCTTTTATTAGCCATATTAGTACCTCGTGGCGTAAGCAGGTGAGCAGACATTTCTACACCTTTATATTTTATCATACAAGAAAGGTGTAGCGCTCCTAAATGAAACATTATAAAAGGTCGAAATCACACCAAAGTGAATAAAATATCTAAAAGATCCATTCTTAGTCCACATGTGGTGACTGGTGAGAAGTATGATGTATACAGGTATAGCTGGAAGACAATCCCTCCATCATTTAGGGAAGCACACACGGCCTCTTACCAGATGGTTTTGACCACCCAATTACAAGTGGTCAAAACACACGGTTTTACTCCAAAGAGGGTAGTGGTTCTCAAAGGACCCGATCCAACAGCATATACCATCTAATCTAGATTCCTCCGCCTCAAAAAGACCGAATGACATGAGGCAGTGAATCTTCAAACTATATAAATCAAAAGGAAGAAGCAAAGCCCTCTCATAGTGTAGTAAATTTGTCAATTTGGTTTATTAAGGAAAATATCACTTAGCATAAAAATAGTGTGGTAAATTAATGTTTTAAATCACTAAGATGGCCACGCTCTACTCCAGTACATGATGTCACACGACAATGCTCCCCCCTGCGCGTTGTGCCATCATCAGGGGCGTGAAAACGCCCCTGGCGACGTCTTATGATGATGAAATGTGTAGGGTAGAGCATTGACATGTGAGTCATCACGTACCGGAGTGCGGCAATCTTACAGGCTTAAAACATTGATTTACCAAGCTGTTTTTATGCCGATTCAGGTTAGTGATATTTTACTTAACAGAGGTAACGGGTATATTTCTTGTATATAATTTTACAGATTATATACTATATAACTTGTGGCAAAAGATTTGACATTTTCAAAAACCAGTTTGAGTGTTTGCTTTCCAAAATTGGGTCATTTTGTTGGTGGTTCCACAATCCTGGTGCTCCAGGGCCTCCAAAAATGTGATAGGTAGTCCAGAAATTAATTGCACAATTTATGCTCCTTGAAAGCCCCTTCAATTTTTGGCCCCTCTGCACTTAGGCTGTGAAAAAGTCTAAACATGTGGTATCCCCATACTCGGGAGGCATATTGTTCTTTGGTGTGTAATTATAATTATGCCTATATTGTGTGCGAGAAATAACTTGTTCAAATGACAACTTCGTAAAAAAAAAAAAAACCATTTTACTTAATTTTCAAAAAAATGTGACAAAAATTACTTAAAAAAAACTCACCTCCAAACCAGTCTTACTAGATACCTTGGACTGTTTAAAAAGGGGTCATTTGGGGGTAGTTCGTATTGTCCTGGTATTTTAGGGCCTCATGAAATGAAATAGGTCATCAGTACATCAGGATTGATTTATTTTCAAATATATACAGTATATACACCTTAGTTTGTAGACTATGTTTCACAAAGATTAAATAATATACACTAGTTTGGGTTATTTTTACCAAAGAAATGTACAATACATTCTGGCCTAAATTTATTAAGAAAGATTTGCTAAATTTTATAAGAGAAACAAAGAAAAACGTGAAGATATTTTGTTTAAATAGCATTAGAAAATAAAACCCAGTGGTAAATAAATATCACCAATAGAAAGCTCTATCTGTCTCAAAAAAAAAAAAAAATGCTAAAAATTTTGGAACTATATCCATTCAAAATGTGACAGAGCTGAAAACTGAAAAATGGCCAGGACTGGAAGAGGGTGTCTGGACTTGAAGTGGTTAAAGGGCCTTGCACAGAGCCACAAACCAAAACCCTACTGAACGCCTTTTGAATAAACTGGAAAGATGATTGAGAGTCAGGTCTCTCTCTACTAATAACAATAATAATCACTGGGTCTTTTCTATGCTATGCTGGCAGATCAGGGCTAGTGGGGGTAGGAAGCAGGGTGCTTCCTAAAATACTCCTATCAACAGATCTCAGTCCTTATGCGAGCAGCGGGCTGGTTTTTATGAAGAGTTATGCAAATATCAAAATACTTTGATGGGTGGATGTCAGAAGTAGTGGGCATTCCTAGGCAGGCTGCCATTTGCCAGTAGGTAAATTAGGTAACGCCCATATGTGATGCTGATTAATCAGCATCACATATGGGTGTTGGAGAATGTAGTAATAAACCCGCGCAGTGGAAATGGATATGAGTGTAGGTTATAAAAACAGATTTAGAACTGCTGCCCCCCAACACGCAGTCACCATATAAAATGGAGACAGTTAGATTAGATAGTTTGAGAGAAGGGTGTGGCGCTGTTCCTTTAAATGCCCTGTGATATCCTGTGAATGTGCTGTACTCACTTCACTTTCAATAAAGTGTAGTGGAAAAATCAAAAACCATTCAGTGTGCAATTGGTTAAATCCTAGTTGCCATGATGCTAATCATGTATAAAATATTTGCAACAGTGCAATTCCAGGAAGGGGGGATGGCGGGGGGGGGGAGTGGGAGCAGTGGGAAGGGAGGGGGTGGTGGAATGCAAAGGTTGACTTAAATATTCAACTATAAGTGCAAATTCATTCAATTAAAGTGCACACGTGCAATCAGATACAAAATTATAAAAGTCCTTTTTTCATATAACAAATTATTTTGTGTAATATTCGTGCTCTTGGTGATAGTATTTAAATCCCGTGCTCTAAATGTGCAGACACTCACCAGCTAACTTCACCCCTGCTGGGGTATCAGGCAGTCACAGTCTGTGCCACTGTACGGCAATTTCTGGCAGTCTCAGGATCGTGATATATCATATAAAAAGAGAAGGGGTGCCCATAGTGTAAAATCGTTTTTAAAAAAGTTTATTTAAACAAGCAGAGCGGTACTCACAATTTAAAACCATGTAGTAAGCAAAAAAGACAACGTTTTCGGTTAACCATCAGCTGTTCAAAGTTGTTTGGGAAGCACAGATTAGGCCACGCCCTACGCGTTTCGGCATTGGATGTCTACGGGAGCGTGCCTGATTGTCTGATTTTCTGCCGCAATATCGCAGTCCTGCTTTAAGTTGCTGATCACCATTACTAGTAAAAATAAATAAAAATTCCATAAATATATCCCATAGTTTGTAGACGCTAAAGTGTTCAAACCAATCAATATACGCTTGTGATTTGTTTTTTTCTACCAAAAACATGTAGCAGAATAAATATTGGCCTAAACTGATGAAGAAATTCGATTTTTTTATTATATATATATTATTTATTTATTATTTTATAAATATATATATATATTTTTTGTTAAATTGTCAGTCTGTTTGTTTATAGCACAAAAAGTAAAAAACACAGAGGTGATCAAATACCACCAAAAGAAAGCTCTATTTGTGGGGAAAAAAGGAAGCACTCTCATTCTGGAGCTGTCTGAGGGCATTCCATGTTTCTTTACTGCAAAACTGGGTAAGTATCTACGAGCACTCAAAATATATGTTACTTAAAATATGTTATTAAAACACATACGACCTTTTTTTTTTCTTTTTAACTCTATTGTCACATGAAGAACACATACAATATACCTTGCATAATCTGCTTTTGAATATGCACATACAGTGGACAAAAAAAAGTCTACACACCCCTGTTAAAATGTCAGGTTTCTTCAATGTAAAAAAAAAATGAGACAATGCTAAATCATTTCAGAACTTTTTCCACCTTTAATGTGACCTATGAACTGTACAACTCAGTTGAAAAACAAACTGAAATATTTTTTTTTGGGGAGGGGGGGGGGTAAAAATAAAAAATAAAATAATGCTGTTGCATAAGTGTGCATACCCTCTTATAACTGGGGCTGTAGTGGTGTTCAGAGTGAAGCAATCACATTCAAACCCATGTTAAATAGGAGTCAGTACACGCCTGCCATTATTTAAAGTGCCTCTGATTAACCCCAAATAAAGTTCAGCTGTTCTAGTAGGTCTTTCCTGACATTTTCTTAGCCGCATCCTACAGCAAAAGCCATGGTCCGCAGAGAGCTTCCAAAGCATCAGAGGGATCTCATTGTTAAAAGGCATCAGTCAGGAGAAGGGTACAAAAGAATTTTCAAGGCATTAGATATACCATGGAACACAGTGAAAACAGTTATCATCAAGGAGAAAATATGGCACAACAGTGACATTACCAAGAACTGGACATCCCTCCAAAATTGATGACAAGACGAGAAGAAAACTGGTCAGGGCGATAGCCAAGAGGCCTACAGCAACATTAAAGGAGCTGCAGGAATATCTGGCAAGTACTGGCTGTGTGGTACGTGTGGTAACAATCTCCCGTATTCTTCATATGTCTGGGTTATAGGGTAGAGTGGCAAGAAAAACACCCAAGCCTGGCTAAATTTTGCAAAAACACATCTGAAGTCTCCCAAAAGCATGTGGGAACATGTGTTATGGTGTGATGAAACCAATGTTGACATTTTTGGCCATGATTCCAAAAGATCTTTGGCACAAAAACAACACTGCACATCACCAAAAGAACACCATACCCACCGTGAAGCATGGTGGTGGCAGCTTCATACTTTGGGGCTGTTTTTCTTCAACTGGAACAGGGGCCTTAGTCAAGGTAGAGGGAATTATGAATAGTTCCAAATACCAGTCAATATTTGCACTAAACTTTCAGACCTGAATCCCATTGAAAATCTGTGGGGTGATCTGAAGAGGGCTGTGCACAGGAAATGCCCTCGCAATCTGACATATGTGAAGTGTTTTTGCAAAGAAGAGTGGGCAAATATTGGCAAGTCAAGATGTGCCATGCTGATAGACTCATATTCAAAAAGACTGAGTGCTGTAATAAAATCAAAAAGTGCTTCAACAAAGTATTAGTTTAAGGGTGTGCACACTTATGCAACCATGTTTTATTTTTTTCTTCCCTCCATCTAGTTTGTTGTTTAACTGAGTTGTACAGTTTATAGGCCACATTAAAAAGGTGGAAAAGGTTTTGAAATGATTTATCTTTGTCTAATTTTTTACATCACAGAAACCTGACATTTTAACAGGGGTATGTAGACTTTTTATATCCACTGTATGTACTGACATATTGTAATGTACATTGTATTTCTTAGTACCAATAGGATCCCCTGAGGAAGCTGTAAGAGAAACAAGTAGTGATCCCTCGGTACATTGATTTCCTGTGGGGCCCTGATATGCAAGACCTTCTGCATACACCAGCCACAGAGTCCACCATATCTATGGGCTTCCCTACAGGTTTTTCTGTGTTCACATAGGTTTCACCTAGGTGGCACAATATCATTTATTTATGGAATCACCTGATATGTACTCCATTACTGATTTTAATATGTTTTTACTATGATGTTAAAATAAATTTGGATTTTTATTCAATTGAGTTCTATTTCATTTTGGGTCTACTGGTGGTTACCAATCACAAGTCCGCGTTGGTTTTTCTCTTGTGGGGAAAAAAGGACATTTTAATTGGGTACAGTGTTGCATGACCGCGCAATTGTCAATTAAAGTAACGCAGTGCCGTATCGCAAAAAAATTTTTTTAAAAAAATGGGCTGGTCAGAAAGGAGGGGGTAAATCTTCTGGAGGTCAAGTGGTTAAAAGAACTAAAATCCAAAATAAAAGTGAAGGCCAGAGACAGAAAGACTGGGGAGGAAGGGTCTATATGACTTGCTGTAGCATCCAATGTACATTGTGAGAAGCTCACCGCGTGCAGTGAAATTAAGAGTAAATAAATGCAGTACAAGAAAAGGAACCTGTAGAACTGTGAAATACTAAAGCCAAGGCTGGAGTTCAACTTTCAAGTCTATGCATAGTCTAGAGCCAGCTTACAGGCTGGAGCTCAGCTTTAATTAACGTTTAGAAGGTTTCAATTATCTTATGACAGCCTTACAAAAACAGCCAGCACTTGGCTCTGCTGGTAAAACACATTTTGTAATATCCCCAGCAAATGAAATCTAATTTGTTTTTAAATTAAAGACGTGTGATAATATAGAAACATACTGTAAATGAAGATGCACTATATTGCTGTGAAAGCTTCAATTAAAAATTAAAAAAAAAAAAAAAAGACAAAACAAGTTAACACTTAACCAATCCTGTTTTTTTTTCACTTTTAAACAAAATGCCTCTAGAAACCTGAAAAACTCATGAGAAGCTGCGGTCACGTGATCCCCACTAGCCAATGCGCAAGTTACCAGAAAGCAGTATGAGCGCTACAGACCAAAAGTAAGGCTTGGGACCCGGCTTGTCATGTAACCGGAGTTTCAGGTAAGTAATTGGTGTTCTGGGTAGATTTAAAAAATATATATAAAATCAGGTGAAGGAGTTTGGAGAGGGAAAGGTAAATGTTTCTATTCTTATTTATGCTTGAAGACCAGTTTTAGGAATGAGAAGCTAAAGAGCACTTCCTGATCATATCTAATAAAAAAGGTAGCCAAATGGTGTGGTGGCCAATAATCAAGGAAAATAAAGTTAAAATTAAAAATGAAAACCAAACCCTTGGAAATTTGAAAATGGTGCCTTGTCATGGGGCTGAGTTCAAACATTAGTGAATGTGGCGGACGCGGTATCAGACCCTTGCCCTTCTTACCAACTCGTGACAAAGGACTGGTCAACCTCACACCATGCTGTCAGTGAATACGCAACAATGCTACACTCAGCCTCACCCTACACGAAGATTTTCCAGCTCGCGGGGCCACAATCTAAGTGGCAGCAGTCTGAGAGTGATTTTGCGGAGTTAAGATAGCTAAGCATGTAACCCTTTAAACTGCCACCACCTACTTTTATACAGAAAAGTAGGAAACTGTCACAATATTAGAAATAGCAACTTATGATTTTAAAATAAATGTCTTTAAACACACACGGTTACCACAGACAGATTTATATAACAGTAGTACTCTGCAAGAGACGGGAATTCTTTGAGTTTGCGTTAAGAAAATAGAGACAGTGGAGACAGTTTAACACTTTTCAAAATATAGTTTAATAATGAAAAGGTAAAAAATGGTGCAAACTTAAAAAAATATTTATAGAAAAAGGGTTTTTTACAAAGAAGCAAAGAGACAATGATGCAACAGAGAAAAAAAAATAAATCGAAAATGATAAAAAAATATACTTGCATTTCCTGGTTTCAGCAGACTTCAGTCAATGAACAAGGTGATATATTGGCTCTCATATGACTTTACAGATGTTCTTTGGTTTGATGTTACATGAGAGCTGTCCAATGTGTGCAGTCCACTTTTCTTTTGGTATCAAGGGGGTGTTGACAGAGACCATTTGACCAATTAAGTGGGAGAAGAGTGGCCCTGAGATGTCACCGTTTATGACTGTATCCCAGGTACAGTTTTCTATAAGTAGTAATATCTCTGAATACCTACAGGTTACAGTCTGCTAACTTGCATATTATCGTCCAGAATGAAATTAGCTTTAAAATGGATATACATATGGTAGGTCTTGGATGCTCAGTTCGCCTAGCAGAGGAATTGGGCCAGTTCTGTTCCTGGTACTCCTAGGGTAAGGACTGTGGGCTCAAAACACTACAAATTAATTGAGGGAGGTAAATATGTCCTTATTCTGGCTGTGCTGTTATTTCATGAGTTCTAAATTTTAGTGTTAAGAGCTTTGGCTACTAACCTGTCCATCATGAATGTGTATGGCTATCATGGATCAGGTTAAAGAGCCAATCACAGCGGCCCTTTACCACATGATCGCTCTGTCCAATGACGGAGCGATCAATTTGCCAACAAACTGGCGTCATGTCCAGGTCTCTCTCTCCTCACACCAATACAGCGTGTGAGGAGAGGAGGGAGAAAGTGCAGCATGAGTGGGTTGGATTTGGAGTGTCCACAGTGCTCATCAGGGCCATCACAGTACTCATCAGTGCCAATACAGCCACATCAGTGCCCCTACGGTGCTCATCAGTGAGTGCTTATCAGTGCCACTAAAGTGCCCCATTAGTGCCACCATATCAGTGGATCCTCAACAGCGTGCGCCAGTGCCGTAAAGAAAAAATGCATTTTCATTCCACATTTTCCAAAAACTTGTGGAAAAAAAAAGACAATTTCAAAAGACTCATTATGCCTCATAGAATATAAGTTGGGGTGTTTGATTTCCAAAACGTGTCATTGTGTGTGCTCCAGGGCCTTCAAAAGTCTTGTCAAGAAATTAGAAGTGTAATGTATGGCCCTAGAACACTTGACGATGCTTCCTGCATGTCAGGCCTCTGTATGTGGCCAGGCTGTGAAAAAGTCTTACACATGTGGTATCGCCATACTCGGGAGTAGCAGAATGTGTTTTGGGTTGTAGTTGCCTCTTACTAGATACTTTGGAATGTCTACTTTCCAAAAAAGGGTAATTTGGGGGGTATTTGTACTGTCCTGGCATGTAATGCCCAGTTCATATTAATGCAACATACACTCTGACATTGGTAGCACATGTCGCATGACGTGTATAAATCAATGGTTCCCTATGACACCCATCTTAACTGGCCTGACTTGTGTCGGTCCGACTTTGAAAAAGGTTCCTGCATCCTGCACTACTTTGGTCCAACTTGGGCACGATTTCAGCCCACTGATTTGAATAGAAGTCACATCCAACTCGGACCATCATCTTAACTGATCTGATTTGCGGCATGCGATTTGTGCTCTGAGGATTTTGAAGGGGAACCCCATGGCAAAATAAAAGCGGTGTTAGGTTCCCCCCCAAAACTCCATACCAGACCCTAATCTGAGCATCCAGCCCACCCATTGTACCCCTAACAATGGGGCCCCCAGATTCCAGCCCCCACCCTATGTGAATGAGTATGGGGTACATTGTACCTCTACTCATTTCACCCAAAAATGTGTCAAAAATAAATACAGTACACAGGTTTTTGACAAAATCCTTTATTAAAAATGAAGAATGTCCCCCATCATAGCGCCAACGCGTCTTCTTTCTGCGGTGCTGTCTTCTTCCTCTGGTTCGTCTCACGATGTGCCTCCGCTGTTGTGTTAACTCCTGTGTGCACTATTTCTTAAATAGCCATGGGGCGCAGCCATCTGGTGACGCCATGCAGATACCCTGCCCTCTTGTGACATCACCGTCCCATCATGCCCCGGGTGGTGACGTCACAGGGGGTGGGGTCTCTGGATGACATCACCAAATGACCATGCCCCATGACTATATAAGAAATGGCACACACCAGAGCTAACACAACAGCGGGAGCTAGCGTCGGGAGAAGAACCAGAGAAAGAAGACAGCAGAGGGACGACTGGGGACATTCTTCATTTTTAAAAAAGGACTTTGTCAAAAACCTGTGTACTGTATTTATTTTTGACACATTTTTGGGTGAATGAGTAGGGGTACAGTGTATGCCAAACTCATTCACATAGGGTGGGGTGCTGGATTCTGGGGGGCCCCTTGTTAAAGGGGGCTTCCATACTCTGATAAGCCCCATGCCCGCTGACCCCGACAACCACCGCCCAGGGTTTTTGGGAAGAGGCCCTTGTCCCCATCAACATGGGGACAGGGTGCTTTGAGATGAGAGGTACAGAGCCTCCCCTGCCCCAAAGCATCAACCCCCCATGTTACTAGATTTTTCACAGCAGGTTAAAATGGATTAAAAAATATTGTGCATGTGTACTGTTGTACCGTATATGTCCAGCACCCCAGACACGCATACAAATGTAATATCTGACATAACTAAATCTGGTTGCCATCTCTCTACATTCCAACTTTCCTCATAAATGACAAGAGCTGCCCAGTCCTAAAATTACTTTTTGTAGCTGACTTTAGTCTGATCAACCTCATGGTTCTAGAAAGTGCCAAGTCAAAACAGTTTTGGGATAATGCGATCATTACCCGGGACGCGGAGAAGACCTATGATGTTAGCTTTGAGTGGTTCTCTTGGGTCCTCAGTAATATGGCCTTTTCTTCAACTTAACAGCATGTATTCTTCTCCGATGGCCAAGATCGTTGTTGCTGGTTTGCTGCCGGACAACATCAGGCTTTTTATAAGGGAAGAGAGAAGGGTGCTCATTATCCCCTCTATTGTTCACTCTAGAACCTCTAGATATCTGTCTGAGGTAGCTCCCTTGCACGGTGTCCATATAGGCAGGGTGGAGATATGCACAGCTCTCTTTGCCGACAATGTCCTAACCTTCACCTCTGACCCCCACCACTACATGGCTACTATAAAAAGCCATTTGATTGGGGTTTGATAAGTTTCGGTTACGTGCGGGCGTAGTGGGTCTGTGGCCTGATACTGGCACCAAATATCCCCTTTCCCTGTAGCCAAAATCTGCAAAACATACTGTACCTGGGGATAAAGATAGGGAGGTTTCCTTCATCTCTAGACTCCTGGTAGAAGGAGTACATATCTGATCAACAAAATCAAAACGGTATTCAATCACATTTTATCTAAAGAGCCAGATTTCAAAAGGTAGGTGGTGTAGTAAGCAAATGTGCCGCCTGGGATTTAGAATTGTGACAGCACGATCTGCATGCTGCTGAGTACACATCATAAATAAGGCTTCAGCTTTAATGCCTCACAACTAATGCTAATTAAAAAAAAATTAAAAAATGCTCTCCCATTAATTATAGCTTTCATTTTGAAATAAAAATAACAACTTCAACCAGGAAAAGAATGAATGACAGTACATAAAAGGTCAAAAGGACAACAAACAAATTTACATTTTTCAAATAGTCAACAGAAGACTTCAAATGTTACAAGTAAATAATAATATTTTTGCATTTCATAAAATGTAGCTGGTCTCTATAATTATACATTTACATACAACGCAGTGTTTGACATTTTTTATTTATTTATTTTTTTAATATTTTTTGCTACAAAATGCTCTTTCAAGTCAAGAATAAAAGACGATGAAAATATAGTTTTTAACCACGTTTCAAGTATTTCTCAGCAATATGAAATAGAATGATTATTGTGAATCTTCATTTTCAGTTATTTTATTACTGCAAGCTTACTGAAAGAGAAGGGTGCTAAACCACCTTTACAATAAGGTACATCACAATTAGAATGAAGTCAGTGGCAAACAGCAAAAGCATTTCCCTCGTTACGTAGAATTTTAACTTTAGGCAGCTTTGATGTTACAAAAATCTCTTAAAGGCTAGGTGCACTTTAAGCCATTTACAAATATTCCAGCAGTTCCTTCTTGTACTACCATCCCTGCATCTGTTTTTTTAGATACACAGCTTGATTTCTTCTGATTAGCCCTAAAGACAGGTGAGCATTACCCTTGAAATGTGTGGGCACATAACCATAGTCTTGTCAAAAAAAAGCTGTCCCGTGATCCTTCTTGAATTAAAGTTTGATCGGACCTCTAAAGATCAAGTCTTGGACTCAGCCTCTCTTCACTGATGATTGTATGTAATATAAACATTTAAAGCTGAGATTTGGCCAGCAAAAACAAATATCATATTTACCCCTTCATATGCTCCCAAGCAATAAATAGCTTCTTTAAAATAATTTCTAAGACTCATTGTTTTCTTAAAACCTTGGGCCCAGCGTGCAAGTCTTCTGGTCTTCACCACAGTGGGAAGGTACTTCAGGCAGTGCCCAAGTCCTATTCCTGAGGACATGGATGCTGCTTTTTTCTAAGCCAACAGCCACTCAAACAGTCCAGCAAGGATTACAGTTCAAGCATGGCATCAAATTCAGATACAAAATACATTAAAGTGTTACTAAACCCAGGACCCTGCATTCACTATATCTGGTCTCCCACAGAACATTGGAATGCAATTGTTTTAGTAGATATAAATTGCTAAATACCCTCTCTCATCAGCAGTATACAGCAGCCTTGTGACTTCTACCAGTGTCTGGTTAAGGCTTGTAGAGAAGAAGAGAAGACAGGATCAAACAGCCTTTTTACATAATGTGGAGGATAACCCCAAAGTGAGTACAACAAGCATGCTTTACTGCATATACAGACCAATTACATTTGTGGGTTTAGTAACACGTTAAATAAAACAGGTGCAGAGGAAGATAACGAGAGTGTGGATTAAGATAAGTCAATGACGGTCTTCAAATGATTAGATGACATAGAGATATATATTTTTATTCTTGCTCAGAAACAGAGGAGTAAAAAAAAAAAAAGTATTTTTCCTAGCTGGAGTTCAGCTTTATGCATTTCATGGTGGGTTTCCACATAACACAGAATCCTCTTGCACATGTCAGGGCTTTCCCTTTGCTATGCTATTCATCTGTCAACAGCAGTTATAGTATATTCAGATTAAACAGAAACTAAAAAAATAAATCCATCAAGACACACAGTACATTTTTAGCATCCAAGTCCGTTTCTGTTCTGTAGAGTTTGATGCAGTCTCTGCCAGCGCACTTCCTACCCTACTACAATAGCTCTAGGCAAGCAATCTCAGAACTGTGTATTGTTTTACCTGCTGGATGATATCTAACCAAGATACCCTGCCAAATGTAGTTCTCTGCATTGCACCTAAGCAGTATGTATGACTTCAAGGACCCAACCCCAAACTGAAGATTGGAGAACGAGGAAGCAGCACACCAATAAAGTTACTCATATGCTCTCACATCCTGTAAGCTTACTTTTAATGTTAGACTGACAACACTGCTGAGCAATAGCTCTGACTGGTTCTGAGTACTGACCCTGACTCTTCCAATTTAAGTGTCTCTGTGCAGAGTCTACTATAAAAAGGCATAATGGGATAATTATACTAGTTCTATTTAACACACATGAATGCTGTATTCACTGTAAAATCATGTTTGTGGAATCCATTGAGGGACACAGGAAGACAAACCTTAGGGTTATACTGTCTCCTACTGGAAGACTGGACACCAGCAAACAAAAGACAACTGTAGGCCAGCCCTAGGATGACCCTCTCTTACAACCAGCATACCTCTGTTTAGCACCAAAGCAGTACAAAGGGCCTGATCTTAAAACAGAGGGGTGGAACCTGTGTCTCTTAACATAGTCCAAGAAAAGTTTTTTTCTGTTTTGCTAGTACAAAGAATTCTTTCTTGTCCTAAACCTTCAGGTCATAACAAACCAGTGCAACTGAGGATCGGGCAACACAGTAGACAAATCTAACCGACTGGGGATAAGACTCTTAGAGATGCCCTTGTATATCAGAACCGGAGCTTTAACAGCTATGCCTGTAAACCCAGTGACAAAAGCAGGGCGATAAATTAGCCTTTGGGACAGAAGATCTTAACTTTCTGACAGACTCCACAGCATGTCTGCATAAAGTCTCTTCCAACAAGGAAGTCAGGGTTTTAAGTGAGATGAGAAGGACATTTCTGAGAAGTAGTAAAAGGTTGAGGACTTCAAGCCTGCTTTTTAGGCCTCTTCTGCTATGGAAGGTGGGTTTCACTTAATGATAGCACACAACAGTGACCCAAAGATGTCCTTCGAAGGCCATGCAGAGAAGGTACTTCATAGAAGAAAGTTCTGCAGTCTAGCACTTTAACTACAGAGCCCTGCACTGACAGGAAACCATTGCAAGACCGTAAGTGGGAGGCTTCCAGCAAGCAATAAAAGCTAATATTTAAAAGAAATCTGGTTAATGCAATCAATGATATGCGGGTCAATGTCAGCATTTGTCAGATCATGTTTAAAGGGATTTAACCTAGTCAGCCATAGTCTGGCATAAGAAAACTAACAGCAGCTCTAGCTGCAAGGTGGAACCTACTAAAAGAGAAAACTGCCCTAAAGACATTCTTGTCTCTGATCAGTGAGAGCCTGAAAAGAAGATTGAGATAAAGAAAAAAAAAAAAACACATACATCCCCACCTCAATGCTGCACTATTCCTCTGATGCTGCAGCTGTTCCCCACCAGCTCTTAGCCTGAGAACTGAGCTATCACATAACCACTGATCGCTTAGTGGTGACTTGATCACTTCTTTGCCCCTCTCCCACTCACTGGAGCGCATAAGAAGTGGAACTATCTGGCTCCAGCTCTAAACTGCAAGCGGAGAGGCCGAGGCAGCTGACACACAGGCATCTGGGTGGATCCTAATATTATAGTTGGGAGCCTTCCAGAGCCTGGAGCAGCTCTGATATCAGTTGACAATGGGCCTGATGTCGGCTGATTCTGGGTCTCAGGAGAGCACGAGTACACTTCTGTGATCCACAAAAAAAAAAAAAAGCTTTGGCCATACGTCTCTTTTAAATGGAGACATCATAAACTGGAATTCTAAGATCCTTGTTAAGGTAAGAAATGACAGCATCCACAGCATGAATGGACCACTTAGTAACAACTCCTCATTACAAGGGTAGAGTGACAACAAGCGTTTGGGGGGCACAAAACCTTATCAGGGGACTTCCAATATTCATACAGAATCAAATGAAAAATAGGGTGCTAGGGGGAGGCTTTGGGGGTCTTAGGGGCCATTTAGGACCCAGGGGCAAAGAAAGTACTGAAAAAAAAAATATATAGGATTTAAGAGTGTGGTACACCTCTTTAGGCTTGGTTTACAATAGAGAATGCAGTGGCTCACAGCAGGAGTCTGATTTCAGCAAGAATTTGGGGCTGAATTTGGATCTGAAATGGACCAAAAGACACACAGAACGCCTGTGCAATTTGCACCGGAGCCGCTGCGGAGATGCGAGAGCCGGTCACAATCTCCTGCTATATGAATTGGATGCAGGAAAAATAGTGTGAACCCAGCCTTAAATAGGACCAAAACGATCCCTTTTAATTTAGAAGTTATAGCAAAAGGCTGAACCCTCCCTCACAGGAAAGCTTATCGATCAGCAATTTGGTATAAAAGCTTCCATAGCCAAAGGCTCAAAAGCAGCCAAGGCTGAGGGCTGATCGGGCACCAAGTCTGCGGGCTGATCGGGCACCAAGTCTGCAGGGGAAACTGCAGAAGTGTGTTTGAAGTCTCTGTGGTCAGCACCATAGAAAACCTCATCAATCTGACAAAATCTTTCATAACTACAGTAGAAACTTCCTCCAAGAGGGGAGAAGGCCTAGCAATACCTGACAGAGCCAAAGAGCACTCCAACAAAAATGGGCAACATAACTCTACGCTACATGTGTTGGCATTATCAAGGTGTACACTGCAGGCAGACCCTGACATGTTAGTGAAGAGTGGGTTGGGGACACCAGATACAGCTGGACTATGCGTCATGTGTCTAGAACCAATAATGCTACAGCTGCAAGTGTTGTAATCAGCATACAGGCTTATGGTAGAAGGCAGGTCTCAAAAACTTAAGGAACTTGGGCAGCAGGTAAACCCCCCTGGAGGAAAACCAAAAGGTGACCAAACATCACTGCAGGTGGGCAGTAGGAAAAGATCTGAGATTGAAGTTTCATGCAGCACTTGTAAGAGCAACAGTGGTGAAATGCTTCCTTAATATCGTTTGGGGGAAAAAGACTGCCAAGAACGCGTAAAACGCCACCCACTGAAATGACATCCGCACCAATCAGTTAACCCAGCATTAACCCTTTTCACAACAAGCTGGTAGGAAAAGGGGAAACCAAAATAGGCGCCAAGCGACTAATAAAAAGGAGGGAACTCTTCAGACAGAGGAGAGCAAGCACATAGGCAATGCTAACAGCTCTAGACTTGTAAAGTTAAGACTGAGGAAAACTGTGCTGGTTAGCAAGAGAAATGAAAGGAACCTCCTGCAGCTACACTGAGATTACCCTTAGAGTGTAGACAAAAAGGTTGCTATAAAAAAACAAAAAAAAAGCAAGTAGGTTAAGAGGTTAAGTCGTAAAATCAGCAGAGCCGAGAAAAGATATTCATCTTCCTAGAACATTTACAAGAAACAGAAGCATGCTGGTCGTAGATGTATCAGGGTTGGCATAAAGTATTTTTGTTTGCCAGTGTTCAATCCTTCTGTAGGTAGCAGTATAACCAGATTGTTTTTTAGATTTTCTGAGTTCCTTAATGGACGAGAAAAAAAAAAAAAATTGGGATGTTTAACACAAATAACTGAATGAAGTTGTGTTGGTTAGTCCCGATATTGACCTTGCAGAAGTATACTTAAACTATGCCAAGAGCTTTATAAATGAGATTAGTCACCTTTTCAATTTGATTTCTCAAAACACAAGGTCAATCTTTATTTCACTTACCATCTCGAAGAGGTGAGAGGTCTTAAATTTGGTCTTGAGATTAACAGGCTAACTTTTTTTTTTTTTTTAGTTCTGGATAGAGTGGCCAAAAGGTAAATCATTGACCTAAGCAAAGTTTTTGAGGCAAACTTCTAAATGGGGATATTTCCACTTTTGTTGTCTCCTGGTGATATGAAATGAAGGAGAACATTCTTTTAACTGGAAAATTGACTTTAGATTTTACAGTTTCCACAGTCTATCCAAAAGTAGAGTCCCATTTAATTACTACCCTGTTGAAAAATCCAAGAAACTGGTATCAAACATTACATAAGCCAGACTATGAAATCCAACTCCTGAAGTGCATTGGTAATGTTGGAGAAAATATGGTGGCAGGAAAAGGACCCTTTCAATTACATTTTAAGGGGTTTTGAAAGGGTTATGGTAAGCCCTGCCTTCCACATACAATATATTGTCAAAAGTATTGGGATATCTGCCTTTACACGCACATTAACTTTAATAGCATCCCAGTCTTAGTCCGTAGGGTTCAATTTTGAGTTGGCCCACCCTTTGCTGCTATAACAGCTTCAACTCTTCTGGGAAGGCTGTCCACAAAGTCTAGGAGTGTGTTTGTGGGAATGTTTGACCATTCTTTCAGAAGCGCATTTGTGAGATCAGGCACTGATGTGGCCGAGAAGGCCTGGCTCACAGTTTCTGCTCTAATTCATCACAAAGGTGTTCTATCGGGTTGAGCTCAGAACTCTGCTGGCCAGTCACCCCAAACTCACTCATCCGTGTGTTTATGGACCTTGCTTTGTGCACTGGTCCAAATCATTTGGTAGAGGGGGGATTATAGTGTGGGGTTGTTTTTCAGAGGTTGGACTTGGCCCCTTAGTTCCAGTGAAGGGAATTGTTAAGGTGCCAGCATACCAAGACATTTTGCACAATTTCATGCTCCCAACTTTGTGGGAACAGTTTGGGGACGGCCCCTTCCTGTTCCAACATGAGTGCCCACCACTGCAAAAAGCAAGGCCCATAAAGACATGGATTAGTGAGTTTGGGGTGGAGGAACTTGACTGGCCTACACAGAGTCCTGACCTCAACCTGATAGAACACCTTTAGGATGAATTACAGTAAAGACTATGAGCCAGGCCTTCTCGTCCAACATCAGTGCCTGACCTCAGAAATACGCTTCTGAAAGAATGGTCAAACATTTCCAAAGACACACTCCTAAACCTTGTGGACAGCCTTCCCAGAAGAGTTGAAACTGTTATAGCTGCAAAGGGTGGGCCAACTCAATATCGAAACCCTAAGAACTACAACTGGGAAGCCATTAAAGTTCATGTGCCTGTAAAAGCAGACGTCCCGATACTTTTGACCATTCAGTGTATGTTCTTCCCACCAATATCTTCTAAGCCCTGCTTGCATGCCACCGACACGCATTAAAACCCAAAATCAAAAATATAATATACTGCAGCTAACCAATCCTTGAGGTGGCTGCAATTGTTTTCTTTTGTAGGCTTTTTTCTATTTTCTTCCCGATTTGGACTACAAAAGACATCTTCTTCTCTTTACTGAAAAAAATTAGAAATGGGTTACAACATTGTAGCTCCTCTTTGCTGGCTACTAAATTCTATTGAAGATTTCTGTATTGTAAACTTAAGCTGGAAAAACATGGTTCAGTTTTTTGTTTAGCCAGGAGTCTGAACAAAAAATGAAGCTATTCCTCCATCCACACATTCAAGGTGGATTCTCACTGTGCTACTATATTCTGACAGCGGGAAGACTTCCACTAATGTCAGAATACACAGATCAGCGCTGCAGCCACTGATCGAGTAGCTTTTACCCGACCGGGCGATTGAACATTAGTCAGTTGGTAGATCGCCTTCTGTTCCGGGTGAACCAGCTAAATTTTGAGCCATCTCTGGCCGCTTTTTGTAGATCCGATCATACAATTCACTAGCTTAATTGAGACCTGAAACCAAACATTTTTACCCCCATCAAAAATTCCTCTCGCTCATCCCAACAAATGAGCAAAAGATATAGGATCAAGCATTTCATTGATATGGATGGTAGACTCCATAGTTCCTAGGCTTTTTTTACATCTCTTCATCCTGGTCAGCTGGGTGGAGTACTAAAAACACACATTTCTCATTTAAATAGAATTTAAAGGAGAAGTAAAACCAAAGCTCGTTTGGCTGTGCTTCTCCAGTGGATCACAGGAATGCAGTTCGTTCTGCACGTCTGCAATGTGTTTTCAGCAGACAGCGAGCTGAAGCCCACTGTCAGCTGACGTCACAGGGCCAGTCCAGGCTGGGGAAAGGTAGTGACCATATGGACCGGAATCCACCCAAAACCCTTGACTGGCACCGGGCTCAGCCTCTCAGGGAGGGGCAGAGCAGACAGCGGTGACAAAGTCCCCAGGTCTCCACTTACGGAGGACTGAGAACCGAGCGTTCGGAAGTGTTTGATTACTCAGTTCTCAAGTCTTAGGAGCTGGTGGGGGACAGACCCAGCATCAGACAGACTGCATCCACCTACAGAAGTAGGTTTAAAAAAAAAAAAAAATAGAACACACTTCTCTTTTGATAAGCTATATTTACTGTGAGCGGTCACGTGGTGGTTAAAACAAACTCTTAAGAGTGTTGAGAAAAAACAACTTTACTGATTCTTTTCAGAGATTTGAGGATGGACTGCTCCAGAGTGATAGTAACTACCGAGGTCAGTGAGGGCTTGCTTTAAAGTATATTTACTGCATAAGAATAAGTGAATATTTGTTTTTTTTATAGCCTATACTCAGTTGCGTGTAAACCCTAAGGCTAGGTTCACACTTGTGTGGGTCTGTGCATGCATATTTGGAAGGGCACAGCAGCCCATTCACTGGAGTGTGCGGCTATACCTGCGGGAAACAGGTAAAAAGGCCCATACTCTTTAAAAACACAGCTGCACAGCGTTTTCTGAAGTGTGGGAGTGCCATAATGGCACCCCTGCATGTCTGCTAAAAAACAGCGCATTTTGCTTGAGGGTCGGGAGGGAACGTGTGTGATTAGGCGTGAGTAAAGCTAGCCTTACTGAGAACTTCTCTAATTTGCTTTTTAGTCTGGTAAATAAATCATTGAAAGTTTTGTTAAAACGCTTTGATTAGTGCAAAGTATAAAAAAAAACAAAAAAAAACTGTTGATACTGCCACAAATCCCGTGAGCTTGTAAATTCCTGGGCAAATCTCAGGAGTCCCGCCATTGGCTCCCGCTGCTGTCAAAGTCAGTTAGCCAAGAAGGAGGGGGGGGGGGGGAGTGCCTCCATATGTGAATGGAAACACAGAACAGCGGCTTAGCTGCCCCCATAGCAAGCTGCTTGCTGTGGGAGCACTCGGCAGGAGGGAGGGGCCAGGAGTGCCGGTGCAGAACCCGAGAAGAGGAGGATCTGGGTTGCTCTGTGCAAGACCACTACACAGAGCAGGTAAGTACAACATGTTTGTTATTTTTACACAAAAAAAAACAAGACTTTAATATCAATTAAAGTGAAAAAGCATGAAAACAAGAAACCAAATGCAGTCACCACATCTTAGAATCAGTAAACTGACATATAATAAATGTGTGTTCTTAAGTATAGATATACTTTAAACATAATACTTAAATAACTGGAAGAACCAGTTGCAGTAGCTACCTCTCCTACTCTTTTTTTCAAAGCATTTCTTTACTACTTTAGTAAAGGTTCACTGTAACCACCAGCAAGAACAGTTTTGCAGTAATACACAAAATAGTGTTCACCTGCTTGCAGCATAAAGGTGTAGCTTGTCACATATGGTCATTCTATCAGACTGAGAACACTTCGTGTCATTTGAAATGCTGCACACAAGCTAAAACATTTCACAAAATGCAGAAATTCAATACCATCCAACAAGCCATATATGTACATATGCCTCGTACAGCACATATTAACATCATATTGCACCAAAGCAAGTATATTTTCAATATCAATAAAAAGCTCCATGTTTTTTTCTATCATTTAAAGTGCTTCAAGTAGAACTTCAGCCAGGCTATGGACATTCAAGTGGTTACACATTCTTCACAAGCAGAAAAACTTTAGAACAAGTCCTTATTGACTTCTGTAGCTACATCCTCAAAATTTGCAGCCAAAGCTTCTAAGGTTAACTTTCACTTTTTCTCTATAGACCAGATCCCTGCTGCCAGCAGCGAGTTGGTAATTTGTCAACAGAGCACAGCAGAGCAAAGTGATCCAACCTGGACAACTTCATTGCTTCTGTTGTGAATTTTGAGCATGAATTGCTTAACAGTAGCTGTAATTACAGAGGTTAGTGAAAGATTTCTTTAAAAAGACAATTGTACCTTTGTTACAAGATGTAAGGCATGGCACCACTGCCACCTGCTGCACTCCACCTGGTCTGATACCTACCTCTATCTCTGTGCCAGGCGGTATCGCTTTTCTTCACCAAGCATCCTTGCCAGATTCTCTTCATCCTGCTCATGCATGTTGCAGCCCCATTTATTCTTATGGAAAAAGCAAGGCTGTTGACAGCAGGAGGCAAACACAAGAATTGCTTCCCATAGGAATAGATAGCGCAGTGGAATGCATGTAGGGGGGACGGGCCATTCAGGATAAAGGCTGTGCAGCTCTTAAATCATGGGTGCTCAACCTGGGGCCCTCCAGCTGTGGTGGAACTAAAAGTCCCACAAGGAATTGCAAGGCTGACAGTTACAAGCATGACTCCCAAAGACAGAGGCACGAGGGGACTTCTTGTTCTGCAACAGCTGGAGGGTCACAGGTTGAGCACCCATGTCTTAAAGGATATGTTAATTTAAAAAAAAAAAAAATTCACTTTTTGCAGGAAAAAAATAAATAAAAAATGTGCATTTATTTTTTATTTTATTATTATTAGGAGCCTGTAAGGCATTACACCTGTGATCAGTAGATTGCAGGTGCAATTTCAGGCTCCTGCAGACAGTCAGTGTAGCTGTCCAAGGTACGGGGAGGCAGCTAATGAATGACAAGAAGGAGCAATGAACTACCTAGGAGCACTTATCAGCGTCCTGGTAGTTCATTGAGAACTAAAAGTCGTCAGCCGCAATGGCTGACGGTAGTTGTAGTCCTCTTATTCACAGAACTTGGTGAATGAATGAATGACACAACCGGGTGGACAGAGCCCCGCACGGCCATGCTTTTTTAGAATTGTGACAGCAGGTGTACGGACTCAGGGGCTGCTCAGTAACAGGTTAGATCCTAAATATAGTTTAACATGTAATACTAAAAGTGAACTGATCCTTAAACAGGGCTGCACCCTGGAAACTGCTGAACAGGGGCAGAGGTAAGTACCAGACCAGGTAGGCGGCCCTCACGGTGTAGTCATGCCTTTAAAATGACAACCTGCACTAAATCTACAGTTGCCCTGTTAAGCCCATTTACTACTGATTAAGACTATGTAAATATTTGAATGTCCATAGCCTGTCCAGAGTTCTACAATAATGTTGCTTGGCCTTGGGGAAAAATGTGACTTGGTAGTTTTGAGACTACAGAAAAGAAGAATGAATAAAATGAAACACTGGTATAAAGCTCAGTTTGTAAACAAAAAGAACCAAAAAAAAAAAAAAAAAGTCTTTATTGTGTGTTTCTTTTAAAGATTTTTTAAAAAAAAAACAACTTGTACACAAACAATCCTGCTATAAATAATAGAACGCTGGCCTACTCACTGCGCTTTGGACCAGGGTCTTGTGCGTTATCACCTTCTAGGCCATCAGCAGCACTTGTGCACAGATTTTCTCTCTACGACAAAAAGGTTTCAAGTGCTCTCTTACATCTTAGGTCAAGCCTTGAAATGTGAATGTACTTGGGTACCACAGGCCTAACAAAAAAAAAAACTAAATGTACAACTGTATGACCCAATAGCAACCATTAAAGCAGAACTAAACTTGGTTTGTTAAAAAGTGCATCATTCTTCTGTCAGATGCTTCTACCTGTCAGCACTTTTCTCCGTTACTGTACACTGAGCTGTGCATGTGCAGTTTCAATATTTTGTTACTTGGATGTTCCAGTTAAGCCATGTGGTCCAGGGCAATCAGGATGACTGAAGACGCCGAACCCAGAAAAAAGACCGGGTCAAGATAGAAGCACCAGCCATGGAGGTAAGCGTTGAAGGGGTTAGCGTTGCTAGGAAAGTCTGCTATAATGTGCAAATATGAGGTACATACTTGCACATCATGTCAAAAGGCTGCTGCTGGCCCAATTTTTTTTTTATTTGGTCTGGAAGTTTAGTTCAGCTTTAAAAATGGTTCTTATAGGGCACCAAGGCATTATCGATCTTTTTGCTGGCTGTAACATACTTGAGGTCCCAAGTGACTCCACAGATGTTGCCCCGCTATTATCTCAGCGTGCATTGCCTCCCAGGACCTCTCTTCTACTGTGTTGTACACACCAACCATGTTTTAGAAACCATGTTTCTAGTGCAGATTGTAGAATCAAAGGAGAATCTACTTGCTGGGGTAACACAGAATAAGCTTCTCTAGAGGCCTACTAAGAGGGGGGTTCATTAAAATGAAGCCAAAATCAAGCAGTTATTTATGACAACCAGAACACTACGTATTTTATACAGGAAGTCTTTCACCTTTGGTAGGTCCAAAAGCAGTCCAACTGAAAGGTGCGCAACAAACAATCAGGCCAAAGAAAAAAGCAGAACTGGGGAATGCACATACCACCTGTTAAACTTTAAAGGATGTGTGTACAAAACACCAGATGCCAGCCTTTCAATTCTGAGGTATAGTTGCTTGATGCCAAAGAGTCCATGCAGCACCCATAGATCTATAAGGGTGCATCTGCTTGATTGACAAGAATGGGTGGAACCCAATCCTTGGCTATAGCTTAGATGATTGTTCTAAATCATCTAGAGCTGGTGTACCTCTACGGAGACCATCCGCTATAACAAGGGAATTGGTCTTCCTGAAAAAAAGAAGCAGTGGCTGAGAGATACTCTCACAGCCTGAACCAAACCCAAAGAAGTGAAAATTTCCTTTGTCGAACTGGAGCCAGATAGAAGGACAGAGGAAAAATGTCCTGGTTTAGGTGAAAGGCAGAAACTAGATAAGGCAAAAAGGAAGTCCTGGGCCTAAACACCACCTTGACCTTATGCAACCAGAAAGGGTTATTTGCAGGATAAAGCTGGCCATAAAATAGTTTTTTTTTTTGGGTTCCACCAGCAGGTTTAAGGAAAAAAAAAAGCTGACCTGATTTGCCCACCCACACATTCAAAGTGATAGAATATAAAGACACAGCAGGTAGGATACCCTAACAGTGGGGAAGAGTTCCCTGCTGTCAGAATACACTGATCAGTGCTTGACACGCTTTAATCCTTAATGAGGGTCTTCTACAATTATTCCCTGATTTCAGAGATGGATATTTTTGAGCCACCTGGTCAGGGACAATCTGGTCCTCGGTGCCAAATGAATCTGCCTGTCCAGGGACTTGACTGACTTGGCCATGACAGAATAATGGGCTGTGGAGGAGGTCTGAAGAAAAACTGCCCAAATGGGACTGCCTAGAAAGAGACCACCATCAGGCCCAAGACTATCATGCACTGGACTGGGGAGCTTGAATCTGAGGAAACTCTGAAGTTTCTTCTGTGGAAGAAATGCTCTGGCCGAAGCAGTGTCCAAGACTGGACACAGATACTTCAAGCAGTTGACTCCAGCAACAATTTCTAAAGGTTTAGAATCTAGTTGAATTTGCTAAAAAAGAAATAAACTGTCAAAGCCACATTGTTTGAAAGAGCCCATGACGACTGTTCATAGGGGATGTCCAAGTATCCTACAGTTGGGAAGCCACAAAAGCACAGTAGACGCGCTAGACATGCAGGTACATAAATGTCCACAGAAGCAAGGAAATATCTCTGGTGATGGAGGCAATGACAGACCTGGTGGATTCCATGTGGAACTTCTGAGGTTGAATGAAGACCTTTGGGATCAAAAATGAAACCTATGTCCCCTATAGGTTTGAAAAGTGAACAGGTTGGAGTACAATCCTTGAAACCATCCTGCCACATGAATTAGGGCAATAACACATTTTCCAGAAAATCCAAAAGGGCTTGAGCAGATCTGCTAGTTTGTGCGGTGACACAGCCACAAGAAAGTTGAAGTTAAGAAACAGAGGAGTGGGAGTGAAACTTCAGCTTGTAGCTCTGGGATACCACCTCCTGCATTCGAGTGTCTGATGCAAGCTGCCCAAGTGTCCACGAGGATTAAACACAGCTTCACTCTGGAAAGTGGAGATGAATCTCCATGCCAAAGAAAGGTTCATCTGAGGATTTGGCAGACTTTGAGATCCAGACTTTGTGGGTGGGTTGGGAGCCAAGCTTAAGGGATCTCTACACAGAGGGCAAAAAAGCAGAGAAAATAAAAAGCTATTTAATGGATAAAGGGAGAAGACTTTGCAGTCTGTCCCTAAGCTCTTGCCAACAGTAGCCGGGAAGCCTCCAGCAGCCTGTTTATGTGCACTGCATCTATAAAAACTGAAAACAGTCTCTTCATTTGGGAGTAATAGCAGTGGACTGACTCCTCATGGGCACGCTCATAAGCCAAAGACTAGAATGGCTCATAATCAAACAGTTTCAGTGTCTGATGGCTCAGAAGCCGCCAAGGCCACAAGTAAATGAGAAACATTTTAAATGGAAGGCACAGGAGAGCGCTCGTGGCTTCTGCTGTCAGAGTCCACATATTACTGAGTGATTTAGTCAATAAAGCCGTGCATGATTGTAGTAAATGCCTAAGTTGACAGGGCAGAGGGAACAGCCACACCTGACAGAGCTAATGAGGATTCTGATGATAGACTAAACTATAGGAGCAGAGGGCAAAAGGATTCCAGGTTGCAAATGTTGGCATTCCTAATAGGCATGCAAGCAGCCCTGGAGCCTTTAGTAGAGTGTGAGCTGAGGCAACGATTACAGCTGCAACTGTGTGGCAATAAGACAAAGGAAGGCTCAGGGCAAGAGGCAAGACCTTGGGTACCCACAAAACCCAGAGGCTGTTAGTAGGTTGGGGTAAGTTGGCCGAAGGTGACCATAGTCACTCTACATGGGCAACAGGAATGGATCAACGTAGCTTTTTTGCAAGCAAGAGCAGCAGCGGGGGAGACGCTGTATAGCGGGAAAGAGTACAAAACACATAGGGAAAATCGGGAAGTCCACTGGCTTACTTACAAAGTAAGTCTTCAGAGGTACGGCAAGACCTGAGACTGTGCCTGGGGCTCTGGACCTGAAAGGTGCTCTGCAGTTAATTTTACCAAAATGGAGTCCCTTCACAAAAACAGTGCCCGAAGGTAATTTCCATTTCTATACAATGTCAAGCCAGGTCTTGAAGCAGCATTTCAAAAGCCAGGTTGAGGATGGCCATGCCGGATAAAGTGACTAGCTCTAGCAACATTGTAGAGAATAGTCTTGATTGAACAAAAAAAAAAAAAAAAATCTTGAAGACTAAGAAATAAAAAGGTGCAGTAAAAAATATATTTACACAGCGTAGCTGAAAAAAAAAAATTCTATCCTGTTAGGATAATAGGTAAAAAAAATGGAGGCATTCTTGTAGTAAATCAGATTATCCTGGGCTGGCCCTGCATTATCCAATCCTTCTGTAGGGAGTATAACCCAAAAGGGTAAATTGTTCCTGTATCCCTCGAGAGAGGAGGGAAAAAAAAAAAACGTAGTTAAATTTCAAATTTTTTTTGGCTCCAGTTTTAAAGTAATCCTGTCACTACAACCCAACTCCCAACTCTTAAAAGTTTATTGCCCTGCAGTTTAAAAAAAAAAAAAAAAAGGAGAAAAGGGGAGCTTTAACTGCCGTACTCGACTTCTAACCAGCGTCACCCCCCCAAAGACTCACTACTCTGTGGTCTATCGTTGGATCTCTTCTGGGCTGATTGTTGCCCAGCATCAATCAACCCACTTCCTGTGGGCCACTGGGAAGGAGGGGAGGGAGTTATCCCATCGCCCTGCAGGAAACAGTGCTGATGATTTAGGGCAGTGCTGCCTCATTAATGAACATGCGTCCCTTGTCAAAAGATAGGCGAAAGAGGACCCCAATGTGTCTTTTGACCAGCCAAAAGACAACCAAAAAAGCAGGTTAAACCATCAAAAAAAAAAAAAATCATATTATATTTTCCTTTCTTTCTTGACAAAATTGCTTTTGCATCCTTTCAGGATCTACCAAACCTGGGTGTAAGCTATACATAAATCACAACTTCTGAACTGAGCTGCAACCAGGTTCCCACCCACAGAAGGATGTGTATCGCAGCTCTATGCTTAGGTTGAAATAAAGTTAAGAGATTAACATGCGCGCCAAAAGGTCTCAGGTATACAGATGCACCGTTGTCAAAAAAAAGGAAGGTATGTGCAAACAGCCTGAAGTGTGCTAGACCAATGACAAAAAGTATACCAGAGATGGTGAATTCAACCAGTAGCATGTCCAATTAAATAATTGTCTCAGACATTCTGTGCTGACCCACAGCTCTAATCACATTCTTTCAAAGCTCAAGTCACATTTTCAGCCTCCCCTTTTCTTAGTGCAGTATGGGAGTGCAATATAAAGCAACCCACTGATGGCTAAAGGCAATGCAACATGCTGGTTTTTGTAGTCTCACAACATCTGGAGAGCCAAAAAGGTTTCCATCTATGACACGGAACATGGACAAAGCCAAACAATTTTTTTCTCCACTGAACAAAAAAAAACAAACAACTATCCTTCTGAAAAAACAGAATTCAGTTATTACCGCATTATAGAGTTAGTGCAATCCTGCATAGCCTGGTCACACGACAAGGCACAGTTTATTTATAAAAAGAAAAAAAAAACAAAAAAAAAACACGTAAACTGCCGTACGCAACAAAACATAGATGGGACCTGCTGAGGGTAATTTAAGGCCATTCAGTGAGTCGGAGATCAACCAGTCCAATTTAAAGCTGTGGATTAGATCACATCATCCATCCACAACGATAGCGATGTCCTCAGTCCCCCGTGGGCACGCAAAGTTGAAGTGGGAGAGAACGGATGCCTCAGCTTGTGTGGTACAACAGTTTAAAACACCGAGTGTCCTATCCTTTATTGGTGGAAATACGCAGTTCGTGAGCATGTTTCAGGACTGTTTTAGTCGCTTTCTGGGAATTCCAAAGGGCGGACATTGTGCGGACGCCAGTGCTCTGAAGGCCTCGGCCACTAAATGTGGGTGGGACTGGATCATGGATTTCCAGCCTGCAGTCTCCATTATGTCGGTTGCTTGACTGAAAAAGGAATACACCAAAAGAGCTTAGTGTGGGTATTAAATAATGATGTCATTTAGCCCCCCCCGCGGGTCAGTGCCTTGAAATTTTCCACATTTTGTCATGTTACAACCAAAAACGTAAATGTATTTTATTGGGATTTTATGTGATAGACCAACACAAAGTGGCACATAATTGTGAAGTGGAAGGAAAAGGATATTCATTTTTTTTTTACAATATCTAAAAAACAAATACGTGAAACTTGTGGTGTGCATTTGTATTCCGCCCCCTGAAAGTCAATACTTTGTAGAACCTCCTTTCACTGCAATTACAGCTGCAAGTCTTTTTGGGGATGTCTCTACCAGCTTTGCACATCTAGAGTGACATTTTTGCCCATTCTTCTCTGCAAAATAGCTCAAGCTCTGTCAGATTGGATGGTGAGCGTCTGTGAACAGCAATTTTCAAGTCTTGCCACACAGATTCTCAATTGGATTTAGGTCTGGACTTTGACTGGGCCATTCTAACACATGAATATGCTTTGATCTAAACCATTCCATTGTAGCTCTGCCTGTAGGTTTAGGGTTGTTGTCCTGCTGGAAGGTGAACATCCGCCCCAGTCTCAAGTCTTTTGCAGACTCTAGCAAGTTTTCTTCTAAGATTGTCCTGTATTTGGCTCCATCCATCTTCCTATCAACTCTGACCAGCTTCCCTGTACCTGCTGAAGAAAAGCATCCCCACAACATGATGCAGCCACCGCCATGTTACACGGTGGGGATGATGTGTTCAGGGTGATGTGCAGTGCTAGTTTTCTACCACACACCTGTTTTGCTTTTAGGCTAAAAAGTTCAAATTTGGTCTCATCTTAGTTTTCTGCCGCACATAGCGTTTGGCCTTCTTACACAGTGCTCTGTGAGATGTTCAAAGCTTGGGATATTTTTTATAACCTAACCCTGCTTTAAACATCTCCACAACTTCATCCCTGACCTGTCTGGTTCCTTGGCCTTCATGATGCCGTTTGTTGACCAAGGTTCTCTAACAAACCTCTGAGGGCTTCAAAGAACAGCTGTGTTAATACCAAGATTAAATTACACACAGGTGGACCATTTACTAAATTAAAGGCAATTGGTTTGACTAGATTTTAGTTAGGGGTATCCGAGTAAAGGGGGCTTAATACAAATGCAGGCCACACTTTTCAGATATTTGTAAAAAAAAAAATTGAAAACCATTTTTCATTTTCTTTCCACTTCACAATTATGTGCCACTTTGTGTTGGTCTATCACACAAAATCCTAATAAAATACATTTACCTTTTTGGTTGTAGCATGACAAAATGTGGAAAATGTCAAGGGGTATGAATACTTTTTAAAAGGCACTGTACAAATTGCCCTCTGACCCCATGAACCATCTTTCCCAACATTTCTCTAGTTGCATTGTTAGCCATAATAGGTCACAAGAGGTAAACAAAATAAGAAAAAAAAAATTGTAAATGTTGAGGCTTGGTGCTTCCTGCTGTAAGCCTGTTGCTCTAGCCCAGTGGTCTCCAAACTGTGGCCCGGGTGCTGGCTGCTAGCTTTATCCAGCCCTTGGGGCATTATTCCGCCTGTCATGAGCCACTATTCCTGCCACTGACAGCAACAGTGGGGCATAATTCCTGCCACTGACATTAATGATGGGGCGCTGCTCTTACCACTAATATCAATGATGGAACACTATTCCTCCCACTGGCACCAATGATGGGGCATTATTCCTCCCATTGATACCAATGAGGGGGCATTATTCCTCCCACTGATACCAATGATGGGGCATTATTCCTCCCACTGATACCAATGATGGGGCATTATTCCTCCCAGTGATACCAATGATGGGGCATTATTCCTCCCACTGATACCAATGATGGGGCATTATTCCTTCCCAGTGATACCAATGATGGGGCATTATTCCTTCTACTGATACCCATGACGGGACACTATTCCTCCCACGGATAACAATGACGGGACACTATTCCTCCCACGGATAACAATGACGGGACACTATTCCTCCCACGGATACCAATGACGGGACACTATTCCTCCCACGGATACCAATGACGGGACACTATTCCTCCCACGGATACCAATGACGGGACACTATTCCTCCCACTGATACCAATGACGGGGCATTACTCCTCCCACTTACACAAATGACGGGACATTATTCCTCCCACTGATACCAATGACGGGGCATTATTCCTCCCACTGATACCAATGACGGGGGAAATAATCCTCCCACTGATACCAATGACAGGACATTATTTCTCCCACTGATACCGATGATGGGGTACTAGTCCTCCTCCTATTGACCACCAACCCGTAGGCCATGTTTAATTTTCACTGATTCTGGGACTATTTTCGGCTCCCCTAAAGCTGGAAGGGCAGTAAACTGGCCCTTTGTTTTAGTTTGGAGACCCCTGCTCTAGACACTGGCTTTTATTGGCTATTACAGTTAATACAGTTCTGCTTGTTCCCGTCACACTATAAAGACAGCCCTAGGAAATTAAACAATTAAACATACTCCAAGAGAACCAGTAGGTGGAATACTGAAGAAGCATCCAAAGCAGCTAAGGCCTTGTACAAATGGACAAAAAAATGGTGTTTGGAACTGCAGATTATGTTTTGGAGCAAAAGGGTACATTGAACAGAATGGCGTAGCACACAACCCTAAAGGAAGAAAAGCTTGATCGTACTAAACAGTATCATGCTGAAACAAGGCTTGCAGGATTTGCTGGAACCGGTGCTGTGTCCCCTGCTTTCAAATGTCCAAGCCTCAGTGCAGCAGTCTTGACAATGAAGGAGCCGCATTGTTTTTGCCTACAGAATACTGTGAAGGTAAGCTCTGAGTCCACTAGCCACCTGTGCAGAAGAGAAGGGTTCTGGATTCCGGTGTACAAGATGGCCCATGCCAAAAAATTTAGAGTAAGACATCACTTTTTTTTTTACAAGCTGCTTGAGATGACATATGCATGTCCAATGTTGCTTTGGGTCTTTTTTTTTTTTTCCTCGATTTGTTATTTGAAATGCACACCATTGGAATTAAGCAACTAAGCTATGGTTTTTTTCAAAATAAGAATTCAGCATTAGCACCCTCCAGGAAAGATTTACTTTTAGATGGTTAATGATGAACTGTGTATTATGTTGTTGCAGTTTTGTACGTATGCCCGTACAATGAGTGATGTATTTTCATTGCTATATTACTATTTTCTATTACTATACCACAGACAGTGCTGTGAAAAAGTATTTACCTCCTTCCAGATTTTTTTTTTTTTTTTTTTTAGATCTTTTAGCATGCTTTACTTTGTCAGAAAGCTTCTATTGAAGGGATTTCTTGATTCAACAGGTCTGGCAGTAATCAGGCCTGGGTGTGCAAGTGAAATTTAATTCAGCTTTCCAAAAAATGAGGTTAAGCATAGTCCTTTCACGATTTAGCACGGTGGGGGCAATTACTTTATTAATTACACACAGGGCCAGGCAGATTTGGACAGCTTTTTTCCCCTTTAGTTTAAAAACTGCACTTTGTATTTACTTGGGTTATCTTTGTGCACTGGGTTCACGCTATTGCGAATTGGATGCAGATTTCTCCGCATCCAATCTGGATGGCAGGAGATTGTGATCGGCTCTCTAAGAAGCTGGTTTACACATCTCTGGAGCGACTCCGGTGCAAATTGCACAGGAGTCCTGTGAGTCTTTTGGTCCGTTTTTGGTTCAAATTCAGCCAAAAATTGACCCGGCTCTGTCTTTTTACGTGGCCTACCACTTCGTAACTGAGTGGCTGTTCCCAGTTGCTGCCACTATAATACCACCATGGAATATTTAGTAGCAAGGAAATTTCACGGATGGACTTATTGCACAGGTGGCAACCTATCACGGTACCACGCTTGAATTCACTGAGCTCCTGAGAGCGACCCATTCTTTTCACAAATGTTTGTGGAAGCCGTCTGCATGCCTAGGTGCTTGATTTTATACACCTGTGCCCATGGAGGTGACAAACACCTGAATCCAATGATTTGGGGGTGTACCAATACTTTTGGCAATATACCGTAAGTACCTGTAATAAAAAACTTACTAGCCCTCCCTTGGCTCAAGTACTCCCTGCACCTCTCTGTTCCTACACCACCACTTAAGGTGCAGGATTATTTTTGACACCGTTTACAAGTTAAAATCTTTTTTTTTTTTTTTTTTCTAGAAAATTACTTCGAACCCCCAAACATTCAATTTTTTTTCAGTCACACCGTATTTGTGCAGCGGTCTTACAAACACAATTTGTTGAATAAAAAAATAAATAAAAATAGTAAAGTTGGCCCAATTTTTTTTTTTTTATATTGTAAAAGATAATATTACACAAAGTAAATTGATGCCCAACATGTCGCGCTTCAAAATTGCGCCTGCTCGTGGAATGGTGACAAACTTCGGCACTTAAAAATCTCCATAGGCGACGTTTAAAAATTTCTACCAGGTTATCAGTTTTGAGTTGAAGGTCCTCCTGTGCTAGAAATATTGTTCTTGCTGTAACGATCGCTGCGATACCTCACGTGTGGGTTGAACACCGTTTTCATATGTGGGCGCAACTTACGTATGTGTTCGCTTCTGCGCACGAGCTTAGAGGGGCGCTTTAAAAAAAAAATTTTACTTTTACTACTCTTTTTTTTTTCACTGTCCTTTTAAAAAAAAAATAATAACTTTGGATCACTTTTACTCCTATTACAAGGAATGTAAACATCTCTTGGTATAGAAAAAAAGCATGACAGGACCTCAGATCTCACATTTACACTTAAAAGCAATAAAAAAAAATTTGAATAAAAATTTGTCACTTTAAGGCCGTTGGGCCAAAGTGACGTTTGACGTCGCTGCCATCATCCAATGGCATAGAGTCAAGTGGGAGGCCATCATTCCCTCACTCGACTTAGTGGCAAGCAGGGTAAAGGATCGGATCGCCTCCGCTGCTACCGACGGATCTGGTAAGCGGTGGAGACGAGCGGGACGCAGCAGGGGGGGGGGGGGGGGGGGGGGGGGGGCGACGACACACACACCTCTCCCACCGCCGATAAAAGGAATCTCATGGTGAATCCACCGCAGAGACTACTTTTATCTTAAAGCGGACCGCCTGCCTTTGAAGAAAATACCGGGGTAATGGCAGCGATCTGTACATAAGCCAGGTATTTAACGTCAAAAGACAGACGTATAGTGGCGGCGGGCGGTCCGGAAGCGGTTAAACTACTTTAAATTCATTATTTCCTAATCCCACGCATGCGCAGACATACCACAGGTCTCTAGCAAGTATTTAGGACCTGACAGAGCCTTGTGGTGCAGACATGCCACAGGGTGCTTTGTCGGGTCCTAAACACTGTGATGCTTTATTCCTGACTAAAAAAAAAAATGCCTACCAAGAGGTGGGATCTGAACATCGCAGGTGGGTGGCTGACACTACACCTCCGTGCTTAATGCACAAAATCTATTTGATGCCGTGTAGGGGGGGGGTCGTGCAGATGAGAAGTACTTCAGTTTGTGGGTGAAGGTCCGCTTTGAAGATTACCTTCAGAGAACTTTGCAATTATCTTGAATGAGTACACCATGATTTCCTAATCGAGATGCAAAATGCATCAGCACAGGGTATCTGGAGGAGTCAGGGCTACCAGTCCTGAACCTATTCACACAGACATGAAATGTGTTATAGCAACTTATAATTGTGTTTAGTGAGGGGGCAGCTACACTGATTACCAGGGGCTGTTTGTTCAAGTATGACCAGAGTGACACAAGGCGGAAATATTTCAAGTAAATGCATCACTCTGCCATGTACAGTATGTACATATCCACCCTCAGTGTTTAATACCAAGTACTTTGCTTCATCTACATGATATATATATTTTTTTAAATGAAGCTCTTAGATGCACACAGGCGCAGCTGCTTTGTTTACTTTTCAGAAAGAAGCGGATTTCTGTACCGGAGACACGAGAATGAAATTATAAGCACTTACCTGCCATTCCAGTTTTTGCCGTCCTTGCAACCTAGTTGCCTGAGAAGACTACTTCTGTAAATAAAGAGTGTTTAGAAGCAATGTCAACAGGATAATGCACAATATAGAAGAAGATATATACAATTACTAGATGGATTTTAAAATGAAAGGGAAAAACAGAATTTTTTTTTTTTTGTGACAGCCGAGGTGGCGTCCCCGTACACCATTATACAGCATGATGATGCACTTTTAGCCCTTAATTAGGCTTTAAGTCGGCGAGAAGATATCTTGTTTGAACAGAAACACTTTTTATGCAATGTATTGGAATTCCATCTATCCCATAATTATTTCTGGTATAATAGCGATTTCTACTCACAAATTAAAGGCGTAGCTATGGGCGCCAAATTTGCACTGAGCATAGCAAATATTCTTATGGCCGAATGGGAAGACAAAAATATATATACGGTAAGGAATATAAAGGGCTTCTACTTTACAAAAGATTTATTGATGACCTGTTTTTAATCTGGGAGGGGTCCTTATCTTTAGAAATATTCATGGAGACATTAATAACAATATCAGAATAGATTGTTTTTGTTTGTGTGCAAAATCGTCATCAAATGCAGCCTCACCAGTGTCCATCAATGCAGCCTGATTAGTGCCCATCAGTGCATTAGTGACCAGCGGCAATAAACCCTTTGTGCGGCATTCGTGGCACCAGTGTCAGTGTCATGCTGCAACATAAAGGGGTTAATTAGCACTGCCACTAATGCAGCACAAAGGGGTTAATTAGTTGCCACTGGTCACTAATGCATCAGTGACCAATGGCAATACATTAACCCCCCCCCCCCCCATGCTGCATATTACAAATAGCACTGTAGATTAATTAAACCCCCCCCCCCCCCCCCCTTAAAAAAAAAAAAAAAAAAAAAAAATAAGTTAAGCACTGCAGCCTGCCACCATGTCACCTGCCACCTGTAGCCATGTCACTTGCCATCCACAGCCTGCCACCATGTCACTTGCCATCGCAGCCTGCCACCATGTCACCTGCAACCATGTCACTTTCTACCGCAGCCTGCCATCTGCAGCCATGTCACTTGTCACCGCAGCCTGCCACCCACAGCCTGCCAAATGCAGCCATGTCACCTGCCACCGCAGCCTGCCACCCACAGCCTGCCAAATGCAGCCATGTCACTTGCCACCCATGTTCCCCTGTGTAACCTTCCCCTCACTAACTTCACTTGTCACCTTCATCGGTGTCCACCTGTGTGACTGTCACCCTCATCTTCCTTTAACTTCCAAGTTCCAATATCCCCTCTGGTGAGTGGTTTCTGCGAGTCGGGCCGTGGGTGGGAGGAGGAGAAGAAATAGGGCACTAGGGTAGCCGTTGATCTGATCCAGCAGCACACAGAACAGACACCAGACGACCATGTCCCTGTTGCTGTCACTCCCTCCATGCCGCCGGGTGGTGGGCAACGGTTGCCATAGAAGGAGGTGGGTGGAGAGGAGACACTGGAGAGTCAAGATCACATCAGTCCCTGATGCTTGCGCCAGAGAAGGAGATGGTGCCGATGTGGGTGAAGACAACTGCAGCACTAAGCAGGGCCTTGCTCCCAGCTTCACTGAGTGAGTGAGAGTTTGTGATGTCACTGGTTGCTAGACACCAGGCAGAGGAGGCCCTAGAAACCAGTTCTGGAAGTGTAGGGAAATGATGACTGTGTCCTCAATTTACCCGGCATCAGAGCAGTGCGCACAGCGGCACAGGCGGTGTAACCCCTGCCCTTGGTGCACGTACCCCCAGGGGGACAGGGAAAGTGCAGGGGCCCTAGATGTACCTGGGGTCCCTGGAGAGTGCCCGACACCCCCTCAATGTGTGTCACCCAGGGTGGTCCTTTAATTGATATTACTCATTGTGTACTCAGGTCATTACAAGTGTAGTTCAAGGTAAAGCTGTCACTATTCAAAATGACAAACATGAGTAATCCCCGTGGTTAAGCTACAGGTCTCTGAGTTGTCGGATGTATCGGATAATACCAAAGAATGCCTTAGTAATCCATAAAGTTGTGTGTATATAGTACTCATGGGGGGGCAGGCTTTAAACCCAAATTCAGATTTTGCCACCATGCAGTTTCCATCAGACCAGTGCCATATTTACACCAATCAGCCATAGCATTATGACCACTCTCAGGTAAAGTGAATAACATGGATTGTCTCGTTAGAATTGCATTTGAAGTGGGTGGGATATATTAGGCAACAAGTGAACGTGTTATCCCTGAAGTTGATGTGTTGAAAGCAGGAAAAAAATGGGCAAGCGCAACGATTTGAGCAACTATGACAAGGGCCAAATTGTAATGGCTAGACGACTAGGCCAAAGCAACTCCAAAACTGCAGCTCTTATGGGACGTTTCCGGTCTGCAGAGGTCAGGACCTGCCCAAAGAGGTGCCCTGTGTTGACCCGTGTCCACAGCCAAATGCATATAAAATGGGAATGTGAGTATCAGAAGTGGACCTATATACACACAGTTGCTCATAAGTTTACATACCCTGGCAGAATTTATGATTTTGTGGCCATTTTTCAGAGGATATGAATGATAACACAAACTTTTCTTTCACTCATGGTTAGTGTTTGGCTGAAGCCATTTATTATCAATCAACTGTGTTTACGCTTTTTAAATCATAATCACAACAGAACCTACCCAAATGACCCTGATCAAAAGTTTACATACCCTGGTGATTTTGGCCTGATAACATGCACACAAGTTGCCACAAATGGGTTTTAAAGGCTATGAAAGGTAACCATCCTCACCTGTGATCTGTTTGCTTGTAAGTAGTGTGTGTGTATAAAAGGTCAATTAGTTTCTGGACTCCTGACAGACCCTTGCATCTCTCATCCAGTGCTGCACTGATAATTCTGGATTCTGAGTCATAGGGAAAGTAAAAGAATTGTCAAAGGATCTGTGGGAAAAGGTAGTTGAACTGTATAAAACAGGAAAGGGATATAAAAGGATATCCAAAGAACTGAGAATGCCAATGAGCAGTGTTCAAACTCGAATCAAGAAGTGGAAAATGAGGGGTTCTGTTGAAACCAAACCACGGTCAGGAAGACCAACTAAAATTTCTGCCAGGAAAATTGTTTGGGATGTAAAGAAAAACCCACAAATAACTTCAGGTGAAATACAGGACTCTCTGAAAACATGTGGTGTGGTGGTTTCAAGATGCACAATAAGGAGGCACTTGAAGAAAGATGGGCTGCATGGTCGAGTCGTCAGAAGAAAGCCATTACTACGAAAATGACACAAAGTATCCTGCTTATAATACACCAAACAGCAGAGACAGGCCTCAAACCTTCTGGCACAAAGTCATTTGGAGTGGCGAGACCAAAATTTAGCTTTTTGGCCACAACCAAAAATGCTTCATTTGGAGAAGAGTCAACAAGGCCTATGATGAAAGGTACACCATTCCTACTGTGAAACACGGAGGTGGATCACTGATGTTTTGGCGATATGTGAGCCACAAAGGCACAGGAAATTTGGTCAAAATTGATGGCAAGATGAACGCAGTATGTTATCAAAAAATATTGGAGGAACATTTGCATTCATCAGCCAGAAAGCTGCGCATGGGACGTTCTTGGGCATTCCAACATGACAATGATCCAAAACACAAGACCAAGTCGACCTGTCTTTGGCCAGCAGGAAAAAGTGAAGGTTCTGGAGTGGCCATCTCAGTCTCCTGACCTCAATATCATTGAGCCATAATAGGGAGATCTCAAACACTGTTCACGCAAGACAGTCGAAGAATTTACAGGGACTGGAGGATTTTTGCCAAGAGGAATGGGAAGCTTTACCATATGAGAAGATAAAGAGCCTCATCCACAAATGCCACAAAAGACTTCAAGCTGTCATTGATGTTAAAGGGGGCAATACACGGTACAGGCGGTCCCCGGGTTACAAACAAGAGGTTTGTTCTTAAGTTAAATCCGTTTTCAAGTCGGAACAGGTAAATTTTTTAAGTGTACCTGCAGCCAAAAAAAATATTTTTAAGCTTTTTGGATAGCATAGGGAAGGGTTAACACCCCTGTAATGTTTGTTATCTGTCTGTGCCCCTGTTCAGAAGATTTCACCTTATTTTCTGTCCCGGTGATAACTGGATTTTGAAAATTTTGGGTTGATGTGCAAACAAGCCTTGGTGATAGAGCATGAGTGGAGGTACCTTTTTCCCATAATAACTCTTAGAGGAGTGAATTTCCTTCCCTAGGGGGAGATTTCCTCTCACTTCCTGACGTCTACCCTTGTTTGTAAGTAGGAGCCATTTGTAAGTCGGATGTATGTAACTAGGGGACCGCCTGTATTAACAACGGGGGTATGTAAACTTTTGATCAGGGTCATTTGGGTAGTTTCTGTTGTGATTAGTAAATGGCTTCAGCCAAACACTAACCATGAGTGAAAGAAAAGTTTGTGCTATTCATATTCTCTGGAAAATGGGTAAGAAATCAAATTCCGCAGGGTATGTAAACTTATGAGCACAACACACTATATATATATATATATATATATATATATATATATATATATATATATATATATATATATATATATATATATATCACACATACATACACAAGCAGATATCAGCCACATAACATTAAGACTGACAGGTAGAGTGAAAAACATTGATTATCTCATTACAATGATATCTGAAAGTGGGTGGGAAATATTAGGCAGCGTGTGAACACATAGTCCCTGAAGTTGATGTGTTGAAAGCAGAAAAAAAAAAAAAGAAAAGAAAAAAGAAAAATATAAAAAAAAAGACAAAGCTTAAAAAAAAAAAGTAACTAAACCCACATCATAAAAAAAAAAAAAAATGTATTCCATGTGGTTCATACTGAGTTACTATGAGATTTGTTTTCTATATTTTGCGAAAAATCCTGGTTGATCCTGCTGTTCTCTGTCTCCACATTCTGTCCATATCTCCAATTCAGCTGTGTTTTGCATCTGTGGTGGCAGCTCTGCACATGCTCAGTTTTCAGTGAGTTTCTATGTTGAGCATTTCCTCCTTATCACATCTGAGCAGCCCATGTGACTATAGAGTCACACATGTGGGTGTATACACAGTGGTAAATTACAGCCCTACAGCAAAAGGGAACCCACTCAATATTAGGTGGTTGGTCATAATGTTAAGGCTGATCAATGTGTGTATTACATACGTCACACACATACATACACACAAACTCGTACAGGTGACTGGTAATAACTATAAAGGGCATACATTGTGTATTACATTTGAAAAACACCGCTGTAGGGTAACATTCAGAGACTCTAGCAGGCTTAAAATGGTTGTAAACCCTTAAATATGGCCTCAGGTGATACTCAGATTAAACAAATCCTCCTACATAAGTTGTACCTGTTTATCTGCGGTCTTCTCTATATCTGTGTAGAATTATAAAGCTTGTCTGAGAGTGCAGAAAAAAAAAAAAGCGATGGAAATCGGAAGTTACACTCTGCAGAGCTCTGAGGAGCTAATTATAGGAAAGGGACACACCCCTTCACACAGGAACAGAGCTGAGGCTGTCAATCAGCTGGAGGTCCCTCCTCTGTCACCATTTTTCTCTTGGTGTCAGGAAAACTTGTCAGAAGTGATTCATACTGATAGCAGAGGAACAAAGCAGCAGACAAAAAGTAACACTTAGTGCTCTTAATTGAGACAAGTACCCACTATAGAGCTAAGCTAAGCAATTCTTCCACTAAAACTGGTAACACAGCACAAAACCAAGGCAATCCTAAATAATCAGCCACCTTTTCTAATACCATACTGTTTATGGTATTCCCACTGTTACCAGTCAGACATAGAATAACATTTCATACATGTGGAGTTGTTAGCTCTTCACCAGCATGGACACAAGGCAACTCTCACCGACTTCCAAAAATGGAATTACTGTAGGGGTCTGCTTTAGGCAATTAGCCATCTCCCCAGCTTGAGGAACAAAAAATAAAAATGGTTAATAAGTTTACATCTGAAGATCTCTGCTATTAGGTTCCTGGAAGAAAAAGAAAGAAAGCTTTTGTTTTAAACTACCGGTAGGTGTTTGACTCTAGTCGTGCATCAAAAGCCCCAAAGCCGCATCTTGTGGTGAACGCAGCGCACACTTGTACTTGCCTGTTAATAAAGTCTATTGCTTGTGCTTTCAGCTGCTCGGCACTGTGCAAATCTGCCAAGATAAGGACATCAGCAACATTTTCCGCTGAAAGGTTACTGCATAAAGCCTCTTCACACAGGACTTTTAATCGCTCTAATGCATACTGTCAAAACAAAGACCATATCAATGACAAAGTGTTAGGGGAAAAAAAAAGGAAAATTAAAAAAAAAAAAAAAATGCAGCAAAGAAAAAAAGCGTGCAAGCTCCGAACATGGTACATGAGATGGAGAACAGTGACGTGGACAAAACCCACAGCAATCAGGAGTCATTTTTCATCAATTAAGGGTTGGTTCACACCACAAAAACGCACTCCAGATTTTTTTCCATCATGCTTGTCTTTAACGCGTTCCGGTGCGTTTGTGATGCGTTTCCGGATGCATTACAGATGCTTTTTTTTTCACTGTACAGACAGTCCCTGGGTTACAAAGAAGATTTGTTTGCAAGTCGAAACAGGTACATTTTTTAAGTGCAACTCCAGCCAAAAAAAAAATTCATTTTTATGTTTTGTTTATAGCACAGGGAAGGGTTATCACCCCTGTATCATTTGTTTTGCTGTCTGTGCCCCATGTTCAGAAGATTTCACTTTCTGTCCCGGTGACAAGTGGATTTAGAAAATTTTGGGTTGTTGTGGAAACAAGGATTGATAAGGCTTCAAGTGGAGACACCTTATTCCCATGACAATTCTTTTAGGAGCGATTTCCCCTTCCTAGGGGTAGATTTCCTCTCACTTCCTGTTGTCTCCCTCTGTAAGTACGAGTCGTTTGTAAGTTGATGTTTGTAACCCGGGGACCATCTGTACTGGGATTGTGCGTTTTTGATGCGTTCCATTACAGTCCAGTGCAGGAAAAATGCAGCATGTTCTACTTTTTTTTTCTCTGGAACTAGAAAGCCCTGGAACTGACTGCACATGTGTTAGCTACACCATTGCAAACCATATAACCTACCTTCCATGCGTTTTTGATGCAGAAAAACAAACAAAAAAAGAACTCTCTGGACTGTATTTGGGTGTGAACTGGCCCTTAGAGCAGTCAAGAAGAAAGAAGAGCTTTGACCCGTTTTTGTGGATGAAACCACAAAAATGAGTATGGAATACAGCCCCGGTGAAGTATACAAGTAAAATCGTGGACTCGTTCACACAGGTGTAATAAGTATACACCTGCGCAAAGGCAGTGTTTACCTGCACGGGGATGCATAGCTTTCCCATGCATCTGCACACAGGCAGTCCTATTGATGTCAATTGGGACACAAAGGCTGCACAGACACTGTTCTCGATTTGATATTGGTGCAGGAGCGAGTTCAGGAGGGACCCACCTGTACATATGTCAAAGTGGGAGCAGCAGCTGCACAGACACATGAATAGGACTGTCTGCACACAGATGCAAACCTGTACGCCCCCCGTCTAGCAAACACGGTCCTCGCACATGTGTACACTTAAAAGGGGTTGTAAACCCTCATGGTTTGGAGGGACAAGGTCGAGGATGGGGAGGGGGAGGGACAAGGTCGAGGATGGGGAGGGGGAGGGACAAGGTCGAGGATGGGGAGGGGGAGGGACAAGGTCGAGGATGGGGAGGGACAAGGTCGAGGATGGGGAGGGACAAGGTCGAAGATGGGGAGGGACAAGGTCGAGGATGGGGAGGGACAAGGTCGAGGATGGGGAGGGACAAGGTCGAGGATGGGGAGGGACAAGGTCGAGGATGGGGAGGGGAAGGGACAAGGTCGAGGATGGGGAGGGGGAGGGACAAGGTCGAGGATGGGGAGGGACAAGGGCGAGGATGGGGAGGGACAAGGTTGAGGATGGGGAGGGGGAGGGACAAGGGCGAGGATGGGGAGGGACAAGGTTGAGGATGGGGAGGGGGAGGGACAAGGAGGGGGAGGGGGAGGGACAAGGAGGGGGAGGGACAAAGTCAAGGAGGGGGAGGGACAAGGTCAAGGAGGGGGAGGGACAAGGTCAAGGAGGGGGAGGGACAAGGTCAAGGAGGGGGAGGGACAAGGGCGAGGAGGGGGAGGGACAAGGGTGAGGAGGGGGAGGGACAAGGGCGAGGAGGGGGAGGGGGACGGACAAGGGCGAGGATGGGGAGGGGGACGGACAAGGGCGAGGATGGGGAGGGGGACGGACAAGGGCGAGGATGGGGAGGGGGACGGACAAGGGCGAGGATGGGGAGGGGGACGGACAAGGGCGAAGATGGGGAGGGGGACGGACAAGGGCGAGGGGGACGGACAAGGGCGAGGATGGGGAGGGGGAAAAGGGCGAGGATGGGGAGGGGGAAAAGGGCGAGGATGGGGAGGGGGAAAAGGGCGAGGATGGGGAGGGGGAAAAGGGCGAGGATGGGGAGGGGGATAGGGGCGAGGATGGGGAGGGGGATAGGGGCGAGGATGGGGAGGGGGATAGGGGCGAGGATGGGGAGGGGGATAGGGGCGAGGATGGGGAGTCGGATAAGGATGGGGAGGGGGAAAAGGGCGAGGATGGAGAGGGGGATAAGGGTGAAGATGGGAGGTGATAAGGTGAACCCAGTATAGAAAGGGAAGTGCCATCTAGTGGCAGTTTATTAAAAATAATATAACTCACATTAAAGTACATATCTGGTCAAATCCAACTCTGCATAGTGACCCCGTCCCACCGATGATAGAAAACCACGGCCGCTGGAGGTGCTCATAGGGCTGGAGGAGAAAGGTGCCCCCCCCCCACCAAGCTGACATCACTTCCGCCCTATGGATCCCTGAACTTATACTCCAGCCCTGTGAGCACCACCGTAGCCGTGGTTTTCTATTATCCGCGGGATGAGACTGTTCCATAGTGGAGCAGAGATTTGTTTTAGAGCTCAACCAATAAATCAAAGAACATATACCCAGCACACTTTCAGGTGTGCATACACTTCCCTGCTGGCCACTGGGTGCTGCTGACTTTAGCTGTGCAATCTGCTGATCAGTTGCTTGATTACACTAAAACCTGCCTCTGGAACAGATTGCACAGCTAAAGTCTGCAACACCCAGTGGCCAGCAGGGGGAAACATGCACGGTTAAAGGAATGCCATGAACGGGTTCTTTTAGATAAGACCGAAGCAAGCCAATGAGGAGGGTCATGTGCGGCTGCTTCATGGGGAGAAAAAAAAAAAAGTACATGGCTTCCTCTCAGAGGAGAACTGGAGCAAGCACCGTGAGTAACAACCTCTAAGATGGAAAATCAGTGGGAGCACACAGAAGGAGAAAGGAGGAATCATCACTGCCGGCTATTGTATTTAGACAGATACAGCACCTTCGGCTGTCTGAATATCCACACAGTGACTGCATGTGATTGGATGAATTTATTGTTGAGCCGACAATTTTATCTCCTCCTGCAGCCCAGGCAGTGTCAATTATCAGCTCTGCACTCAGACAGGTCATCTTTTATAGGGGTCTTACCATACTGACCATTCTGCCCCGATATGGAAATAACACAACACACAATTCTAGACCTGAGAGGCAAGACTAAAATATCAACCACCACCATGTAACAGTGTAACCTTGCGGCTTCCTCTTTAATATATGAGATTGTGGTGTTGGGAAGACTTGCTTGTAAATGACACTATATAAAGGCTGTCACAGGCAGTTCAACCAGTTTAGTAAACGGTGTGAAAATACACAAACACTTTTAATTGGCGAAGGACTTACTTTATCTGCTGCTGCCAACAAGTTATCAGCCATCGTGTCTAGATTGGGGGCTTTTCCTGTATAGATAAATCTCAGTATTTCTTTAAATACTTCAGGTTCCACATCGTGAATGTCTACTCTATTCTGTACAAGAAAAAAAAAGAGCAAATACATAAAGTAGGAAAGCAGTGCAAGCTTAGTGAATAACCAAGACCCTCAAAAAACCAAGAAAGTAAACAAAAAAAAAGAGAGTCAAAAAAACATAAAAAAATTATTAGTCCAGCTGAGCATACAGTTTAAATCTAATAAAATATATTCCAGGTGCATAAAAAAAAAAAAAAAAATATGTACAAATTCTTACAGCATAAAAAAAAAAAAAAAAAAAAAAAAAAAAAAGGCGGAGTAGAAAAACCGGTCCCCCGCCAGCACACTGCGGAAGCAGCAGTCTCCCTCCCGCAATCTGTACACATATATGCAGCCTCACTAAAGTGGGTCTTTTTCCATATATGGGTACATGTGTTTCTGCTGGAAGCGCACTTTACAGAGTCCTCCCAGCCTTGGGTCACGTACTAACAATTGGGAACTGGGGGGGGGGGGGGGGGTAGCTAGTTCCCAATCACCTGATCACTGTGCTAGCCTCTGACAGTGATCAGTCACTGTACAGCCTCTGTATGTTTGCTCCCCCTGAATGAACGATACATTGTATGCTTTTATCCTTGCTAGAGGAGAAAAATGTAAACAAAGAAAAGTATGCGTAAAAAAGAAATAAAATAATAAAAAGTAGAATAGCTAGATCACAAAAAAAAGATGTCTTTACTATACCTTACTTTATTATTTGCACAAATCCCTGTAACCTAGGATTGTGGGCCCCTACTTCATTGCTATGTATTGTTTGCTACTTTGCAAAGTTAAAACCAATAAATTGAAGTTAAAAAAAAATATCAAAATCAGGGTTCAAAGTTAGGGTCAAGGTCAATGTATTTTAGGTAGGATAAAAAAAAAATTATATTTATATATTTATATTTATATATATATATATATATATATATATATATATATATATATATATATATATATATATATATATATATATATATATATATATATATATATATATATATATGTGGATGTGAAACACCGCGCTAACTAATAAGACAAATGGGAGCTGCTGCATACAGTCTGACAAAAACAATAAACTTATATAAGGGAAAAATGCAGCGCATGTGTAGTAAAGTAAATAAATGTGATTAAAATAGTGAGATAGTGCTAAAATAATTAGCCAAAGGTGAGTTAAACAAAATGTCCATAGATGGGTATGAATGTCCAACTGCACAGGAGGTGTGGATACTCCAAGGGGTGGTGGTAATCTGATGGTTGTCAGAAGTCACCTTGCATCTTAAAACGACTTCCCAGCAGGAAGAGCCAATAAGAAGAAATGCAAAAAAGACTCTTACCAGATCCCGTGGATTCCCGCGTCAGCGACAGGGAATCGCATGCGCAGTTTGTCACTGATGACATGGAATGGAAGGTCTGGAGTCTCCAATCCTTTAGGTTGTGGTCTGCATAGGTCTCCGAAGGCAACCAGATGGGTCCTCGCACCGAACAGCCAAAGCGTGAATCAGGAATTTCCAAAAAGACACCAAGGGGACGGTTGGAGGTACTGGGCCTCATGCAGTAAATGTAAAGACAAAAAGGATATGCCTCCACATGGTGCAGATAAAAAGGGGTGTTTTTATTGAGAAAACAACCATAAAACAGATAAAAAGGTGATCACGATGCATAAAAACAAATGGGCAACATAGAGAGAGGTATATGAACCCGACGCGTTTCGACCTAGGGGTCTTCAACAGGGGCATAGACGCGTTTCGAACTAGGGGTCTTCAACAGGGGCATTTGTTTTTACATTTACTGCATGAGGCCCAGTACCTCCAACCGTCCCCTTGGTGTCTTTTTGGAAACTCCTGATTCACGCTTTGGCTGTTCGGTGCGAGGACCCATCTGGTTGCCTTCGGAGACCTATGCAGACCACAACCTAAAGGATTGGAGACTCCAGACCTTCCATTCCATGTCATCAGTGACAAACTGCGCATGCGATTCCCTGTCGCTGACACGGGAATCCACGGGATCTGGTAAGAGTCTTTTTTGCATTTCTTCTTATTGGCTCTTCCTGCTGGGAAGTCGTTTTAAGATGCAAGGTGACTTCTGACAACCATCAGATTACCACCACCCCTTGGAGTATCCACACCTCCTGTGCAGTTGGACATTCATACCCATCTATGGACATTTTGTTTAACTCACCTATCTATCTATATCTATCTATCTATCTTAAATTTGTATGAGTGTCAGTGTGTTTTAGGCAAGATAAAGCAAAATGCACACCATTGTTTCTTGCCGTATCCCTACGATCATTAGGCGCTGGGGAATTTATTTTGAGTTGTTCTTTGGCAGCAGGTTATGGTCATAGCAAGAAATATACAGTTAAATTTAAAAAATATATATTTTGTACTTTTTTTGGGCCAGTTTTCTTGTGAATAATAGCGAATGACTGATTTTTTTTGCAAAAAATTACGATAACCCACCTGGATACACCAAGTTATGGGTGCTCAACCTGTGGGCCTCCAGCTGTTGCAGAACTTCAACTCCCATCGTGCCTCTGCCTTTAGGAGTAATGCTTGTAAATGTCAGCCTTGCAATGTCTCATGGGACTTGTAGTTCCGTAACAGCTGGAGGGCCACAGGTTGAGCACCCATGCACCAAGTAGTACTTTACTAACACATGTCAAAGTTGCAAAATTGAGGTCAGGCGTTGGGATTTGTTTTACCTTCATCGCGGAGTTAAACTGTAAGCCTTTACACATGTTTCTAAGCAAGCCAAATACCATAGGGGAAACCAGGAAAAAAAAAAAAAAATTCCTTTGCTAAGGAAAGGGACCTATGTACTTCCGCTAGCAGCTGGTCACAAGACCAATGCCACAGAGCTGGTCACAAGACCAATGCCACAGAGCTGGTCACAAGACCAATGCCACAGAGCTGGTCACATGACCAATGCCACAGAGCTGGTCACAAGACCAATGCCACAGAGCTGGTCACATGCGTTCTGCCATATTGCCCGATGTTCTCATGGTGTAGGGGACTGCTGAATCTGCCAACTTCTAAGTAATGCGGGCTGAATGACAAGTTTCATTTCACATGGTTCCTGCTGCTTTTGAACTTAGGAAGATAATGAAGCACTTGCCAATTTATATACACAACCCATGCACCCCCTTAAAAAAAAAAAAAAATCAAGTGCATATACCCCAACATAAATTGTACATATAAGCCATATAATAAGCCAGTGTTACAACCTTTTGTACCACCTGCCCCACCCCATTATATTGTAAGCTCTTCTGAGCAGGGCCCTCTTAATCCTCTTGTATTTTATTGTATTATAACTGTATTGTCTCTCTTTTATATTGTAAAGCGCTGTGTAAGCTGTTGGCGCTATATAAATCCTGTATAATAATAATATTATAATAACATTGCCGTTACTATTTTTCAGCGTAAGTGGAATTAACTCCTTTTAAACTAACACTATCTGACTTTGGTAGATACCAAAAGCCTATAAATATATCACTGCAATGATCCAAAAAGCAGAAGATATTTCACAGCACCAATGAAAACATGTCTGGTGTTATGTAACAGGAGAAGCAATAGAGAAAGTACAACAACAATGAAAGTGGAAGCACAGCTGTAAATAACACAGGATGCTGACTGTAAAAGGTTTTCCAGTGAAATATTAGGAAACAAAACCAAAACAGAACTAGAGATAAAAAGACAGATTTATCACTCTGCTTGGAAACAGTAAAACATTAATACCTTTTTATTTTCCTCCATCTCGTGTTCAAACATTGCACCGAATACGGGGGAGCGAGCTGGAACAAAGCAGGAGAGAGCAGTCAGCACAGGACGGCGGCGATGTTTTCAGGGAAAGCAGAAGAGATATGGGAATGATTATGGAGCAATTACCTGCTAGGATAGATTTATGAGCTTTAAATTCCTGACCTCCTACAAAGAGGCTGCAATCTGTGAATCGGGTCGTCTCCCAGAGATACCCCAAGTCTTCCGCTAGACGACATTCTGGAACCTTCAAGTTGTTGTTACAGAACTGGCCCGACATGTTCACAGAATCCTGAACCACACTCACCTAAAAAAGGGGGGGGGAAAAAAGAAAGAAAGGTAAATACATTTCTTAGGACAGAGGTCTCCAAACGTCTCAGTATGAGAGCCACTTTGTATTTTGTACCACATCAGTCTTGGCTCCCAACACCCCCCCCCCCCCAACATTAAATCAGGGTCCACATTAGATTCCATTTTGCATTATAGTCTCCCCCCCCCCTTACATCTTAGGGTCCCCATGCACGTCAGGGTCCCCATCAGTCTCCCCCCCATACATCAGCAGGGTCCCCATCATAGTCTTACATTAGGGTCCCCATCATAGTCCCCCCTTATGTCAGGGTACTCATTCTAGTTCCCCCCTTACATCTGGGTCCCCATCACTATCATAGTCTCCCTTTACATCTGGGTCCCAATCAGAGCTCTCCACCCTTACAGAGTCTAGGTGTAGGTTGTAGGTTGTGGGGATGGTGAAGACGAGGCCATAAGCAGCTTCTGCTGACCTTAATCCTCAATCTGTGCACACTGAGTATACGTCAATGACCGTAGCTATGCCCAGGATAAAATCTTATAGTAAGCCAGATGTGGACGGCGGGACATATAGTTTGGAGTGCCCTGCCTTCGAGATAAAAATTTACATGACATAATTGGAACATGTCCTCATGCACAATCAAGAACCAATTCCATCCTCTACAGTGATAAAATGCCCAATACAAATCTATTACAACAGTTATGAAAGATGCTTCCTTATGGAATAAAGTTTAAAAAAAGGATTGTACCCATTTACATTGACAGTAGCTGACAAGACAGTGCAGTCTACCATACACAATCAATTGCCTGGGAGGAGGGGCAGGGGGTGGATTAGTGTCCGAGTCTCAGGGTTGTCTGTGCCAAGCTCACTGGTTGGAATGTAGTCCCGGGAAGGGAGCATGAACAGAAGGCGTCACTTAGAAGTGCTTTGAAATTTTGCATACCATGACCAACCATAGTGTAAAGATACAATGACGCGTTTTGACACATCTACATCACTTTTAATAACATTTTCCAGGCTCCTCCTGGTGTATTTTTCTATTGTATGGATTCTTTTACTATCATCTAGGCTAGTAACACTTGCAGCACAAATTATTTGTAAATGACATAGGGGCGTTTAGGAGGCATCTGTGATTAGTTTGCAACATGTTTACTTTGACATGAGGCAAGGCATTTAGAAAGCAGTAAAGCCAGTTGCAATGCACATATTTTTTTTTTTATCTAAACGTTTTTATTATGGTTTATCAGTAGAATAAACAAGTGATAGACATTATCAGCTATAAGATGGTATAGATCAAGTACAATCAAAATTGTAAATACAATCGAACTGAGAATACAGACTACAGGAGAGAAGGAACAAGTGTACTTTTTTTTTTTTTTTTTTAGCACATATTTTTTTTATTACAAGTACTTACAGTGGATAAAAAGTCTACACACCTCTGTTAAAATGTCAGGTTTCTGTGATGTTAAAAAAAAAATGACAAAAATAATTTCAGAACTTTTTCCACCTTTAGTCTGCATTCACACCTAAGCATAGCGCCTTTGAGTGTTTTTCTGGCGTTTATTTGCGCATTTCTATGGGCAATTTTGGCACGTTTTTATGCGCTACATGAGCGTATTTATGCAGCGTTTGAGCTTTGGCAATTTTTCATTAGCCAATAGAGAAAACTATTATCTGTTGCATCATTTGTTGCTAGGTATTTCAGCTTTTTTAGCTTTTCCCCTAGCTTTCATCTTTTTTTTAATGATTATTATTAATTTTTTTTGTTAGGGTAAGGGGTTATGATTAGGCATTGGGGTTAAAGTGTCACATATCCTGGTTGCAGGCCGAGTAGACGAGAGGGCTTCCTTGCGGCTATGGTCCAAGTACCCCTGAATGTGGTGACTGAGGTACCAGGCTGAAAGAAGCACGGGTGCCAGTAGCTTTATGGCAGGTGACGGCCGCAGTCAGAGATGTAGTCAAGGTGAGCCGAGGTCATACACAGTAAGACAACAAAGTGGTCAGGAGGTGCCTACGTGTCAGTGCACACCGGATGTTAGCCAGAGCTCGTCTGTGTGCTGGTACACATACATACATACATACATACATACATACATACATACATACATTACATTACATTACACACAAGCATTAGCTCTATGGGGATGAGCAGTAGCTGCAGAAGAATTTGCATTAGCTGTATGAGAATTTGTATTAGCTAAACTAGCCTCCTGACATTGGGTTATTTAAAAAAAAAGGTTTGTTAGGCTCTTAATACTACTATTACTGATAATGATAATAATAAATAAATATAAATAAAAATAATCAAATAAAATGAATACTAAGGAATAGTAAATAATTAACCCCTTACCCTAACCCTTAAAATATTCATATTTTAACTAAACAACCTAACACAAAACAATTAATATTAATATAAAAACAATTTCTTTGTTCAGGTTTTGGAGTTTATTTATAATAATTTCATATATTTAATTTTAAGGTTAAGGGTTAATCATTCATGTATTACATATTAATTATACCGATTTATGATGATTTTTAGTTGTGTATTTAGTTTACATTTATTTATTCAAATATTATTGCTATTTTATTAAAAATTTTTTCATTTGAGCAGGAAAAAAAAAAAATATTGCACGAATGCGCACATAAAACGTGTGAATTGCGCGTTTCCATTCATTTCTATGGAAATAAAAAAACGCACAAATCTGCCCAATATGAGCGACAAAAAAAGCTCCAGAACTTGTTTAGGCTTCAGGCGATTTGGAGTGGCGATGTGAACAATCTCCATAGAGAAAATATTTTTTTTCTCTTCCAGCATTTTTTAGTTTCAAGCAGAAAATCGCTCAGGTGCGAATGGGGCCTTAATGTGACCTATAAACTGTACAACTCAGTTGAACAAACTGAAATATGTTAGGTGGAGGGAAGTAAAAATAAAAATACACTAAAATATGGTTGCATAAAAGTGTGCACACCCTTAGACCCCTTTCACACGGAGGCGTTTTTCAGGCGCTTCTGGGCTAAAAAATAGCACCTGAAAAACACCTCACCTACAGTCCCAGTGTGAAAGCCAGAGTTCTTTCATACTGGGGCGCTGCGCTGGCAGGACGGTAAAAAAAAAAGTCCTGCAAGCAGCATCTCCTGCCCATTGAAATGAATGGGCACCGCTGCCGAAGCCCCTGCAAAGCGATTCGGCAGCTGCGCTACACGGGCGCATTTAACCCCTTTAACCCTTAACCACCTTTTGGATTTTATTGCAGCACTCAGTCTTTTTGGGTATGAGTCTATCAGCATGGCAAATCTTGACTTGGCAATATTTGCCCACTCTTCTTTGCAAAAACACTCCAAATCCGTTTCGGATTGCAAGGGCATCTCCTGTGCACAGCCCTCATCAGATTACCCCACAGATTTTCAATGGGATTCAGGTCTGGGCTCTGGCTAGGCCATTCCAAAACTTTAACCTTCTTCTGGTGAAGCCATTCCATCGTTGATTTGGATGTATGCTTTGGGTCGTTGTCATGCTGAGAGATGAAGTTCCTCTTTATGTTCAGCTTTCTAGCAGAAACCTGAAGGTTATGTGCCAATATTGACTGGTATTTGGAACTGTTCATAATTCCCCCTACCTTGACTAAGGCCCCTAATTCCTGCTAAAGAAAAAAACAGCCCCAAAGTATGATGCTGCCACCACCATGCTTCACAGTGGCTTTGGTTTTCTTTTGGTGATGTGCAGTATTGTTTTTGCACCAAACATATCTTTTGGAATTAAGGCCAATAAGTCCAACCTTGGTTTCATCAGACCATAACACATTGCCCCACATACTTTTGGGAGACTTCAGATGTGTTTTGCAAAATTTAGCCAGGCTTAGATGTTTTTCTTGGTAAGAAAAGGCTTCCGTCCTGCCAGACATATGAAGAATACGGGAGATTGTTGTAACATGTACCACACAGCCAGTACTTGCCAGATATTCCTGCAGCTCCTTTAATGTTGCTGTAGGCCTCTTGGCAGCCACCCAGATCCAGTTTTCTTCAGGGACATCTAGTTCTTGGTAATGTCACTGTTGTGCCATTTTCTCCACTTGATGAGGACTGTATTCACTGTGTTCCATGGTATATCTAATGCCTTAGAAGTTCTTTTGTACCCCTCTCCTGACGGATACCTTTTAACAATGAGATCCCTCTGATGCTTTGGAAGCTCTCTGCGGACCATGGCTTTCGCTTTAGGATGCAACTTAATAAATGTCAGGAAAGACCTACTAAAACAGCTGAACTTTATTTGGGGTTAATCAGAGGCACTTTAAATAATGACAGGTGTGTACTGACTCCTTTTTAAACGAGTTTGAATTTGATTGCCTAATTCTGAACACAGATACATCCCCAGTTATAAGAGGGTGTGCACACTTATGCAACATAATTTTATTTTTTTTTATTTTTTACTTCGCCCCCTATAAAAGATTTCAGTTTGCTTTTCAATTGAGTTGTACAGTTTATAGGTGACAAAAAAAAAAAAAAAAAAAAGTGGCAAAAGTTCTAAAATTATTTTTGTCTTTTTTTTTTTACAACACAGAAACCTGACATTTTAAAACAGGGGTATGTAGAGTTTTTATATCCAATGTATATGGCACCATCGATGTACGCAGTGCTTTACATATATATTGGACATTTACATCAGTCCCTGCCCTCAAGGAGTTTACAAACTAAGGTCCCGAACTTACAGTCATACATATACTAGGGCCAACGTAGAGTCCAACCTACCAGCATGTCTTTGGAGTGTGGGTGTAAACTGGAATACCCAGAAGAAACCCACGCAGGCACAGGGAAAACATGCAAACTCCAGGCAGGTAGTGGCATGGTTGGAATTCGAATGGACGGCCCTAGTGCTGCTAGGCAGAAGTGCCAACCACATAGCCACACACAGCGCATTGACAGGTGTTTGAGGCTTCAAAAAACGCAGTTGAAACGCCTGCTTGACACTAGTGTAATCGAAACCTAAGGGCCGCTATTTTTGGGGTTCCAGGGCACCCTTCATTATAGCGTAACAACCCTCTAGTTGGAAATGCGGAAGAGAGAAATTATGAAAGCTGAATGTAAAGAAATGAAGGGCTGCAATCAAAATGCACTAAGCAATGTAAGAGATGAGGTATGCTGCTATACGTCTCCTTTTACCAGGAAGGTTTAAGAATACTCTAAAGTTGATGGAGACCCAATCAAATTTCATTTGAGCTTCAGCAAATGTTATTGTCATTTCAAAAATCATTTTCAAAAATGTACAAATGCAGTTATTTATTAGAAGAAAACTTGGCAAAACCTGCCATTGAGGTCCTTATTCAGGCACTTCCTGTCATAAAATGACATAGTTGTGACCCCCGTCTCCTACTTGTGCTGCTGAATGTCACTGTGTCACGTGGACTTCAGTTAGAGAAGACAACATTTCACAGATCACGTTTATTGTTGTCACTATTGGGATATCCAGCCTGGAAAAATGGCAAAACACACATCAACTTTTCCTGCTTTTCACCTGAATGGCTCTTTCACGCTGGTAGCCGAGGGAGGCAGTAAAAATATGGGGCTGAGCTGCATTTTTATATCCCCCACCTGACGCCCACCAACATTACAGCTCGTAAGGGCTGTACACGAGTTTGACAGGCTGCATAGCTGTCAAACTTACTCACTGAGATCAATGGGGCCGCATCGTAACCCTAAGCCGGTTCACACGGGGGCGACTTGTCAGGCGACCTAGCCGCCTGACAAGTCGCCTCCCGTTCTGTACAATGGAACCGTTCTAATCGGAGCGACGCAAGTTCCTGTACTACTTTGGGGGCGACTTGCATAGACTTCTATACAGAAGTCGTCTTGCAAGTCGCCCGGCAGTTGTGTGCAGGTCGCCTCAGTCATGCCGCGTCTAGTGTGAACCGGCACTGACCCAATATCTTGACTCGCAGTTGCAGCTCAGTTTGGCAATAAAAAAAAAAAAAACACACACACACCCCAACTGGTTTCGGTAGCGCCACTGAAATGCCTGCCAGATGCTGATATATCGCCCTCTGAAAAGCATTGCCACCTGTCTAAAAGAGCCCTGAAGGCTGTGCTGGAATCTCTGCCTGCCTGGCCGATGCCTGGGTAAAGATTTCAGCACACAGATACAGGATTTCCATAAACAAAGCATGCTAGTTTGCCCAGTTTTCCTATTAAACAACAGATATGGTTTTGTGTACAATTTTTCCTAGGCCCGGACACATCAGCACAAGTGACCTGCACCACATACAACAAAAATACCGATGCACAGCGATCAAACTACCTCTGCTTATTTCAAATCATTTTTTCAGTGTCCTGCGATTGATCCACAGAGGGATGTGTATAAGACAGAAACCGGCCCTTACAAATCCCTCTGAAGGTAATGATGGGGGGAATCATATCTACAGCTTGCCTCAAACCGTAGAGGACCAATCTGGATGCATAAAAGAAAAATCAGAAGGCAATGATAATTTTCACAATGGATACAATCTGAATTCTGCTAGAGCAAAAACACATAACATAAGGGTCAAAGGGATCTTTCTTATGACTTTTCTAATCTTCACATGTGTTACAAGTCAGTATTTCTGTAAGTATTGAAGCCAGCAATCCCCTGTCATCGCCGGACATTTCCCACTGACACCACCACAGATGGGGCGCTACTCTTCCCACTGACACCATCACCGATGGGGCGCTACTCTTCCCAGCGACACCATCACCGATGGGGCGCTACTCTTCCCAGCGACACCACCACCGATGGGGCGCTACTCTTCCCACCGACACCACCACCGATGGGGTGCTACTCTTCCCACCGACACCACCACCGATGGGGCGCTACTCTTCCCACCGACACCACCACCGATGGGGCGCTACTCTTCCCACCGACACCACCACCGATGGGGCGCTACTCTTCCCACCGACACCACCACCGATGGGGCGCTACTCTTCCCACGACACCATCACCGATGGAGCGCTACTCTTCTCACCGACACCATCACCGATGGGGCGCTACTCTTCCCACCGAAACCACCACCGATGGGGCACTACTGTTCCCACTGAAACCACCACCAATGGGGCGCTACTCTTCCCACGACACCACCACCGATGGGGCGCTACTCTTCCCACCGACACCACCACCGATGGGGCGCTACTCTTCCCACCGACACCACCACCGATGGGGCGCTACTCTTCCCACCGACACCACCACCGATGGGGCGCTACTCTTCCCACCGACACCACCACCGATGGGGCGCTACTCTTCCCACCGACACCACCACCGATGGGGCGCTACTCTTCCCACCGACACCACCACCGATGGGGCGCTACTCTTCCCACCGACACCACCACCGATGGGGCGCTACTCTTCCCACCGACACCACCACCGATGGGGAGCTACTCTTCCCACGACACCATCACCGATGGAGCGCTACTCTTCTCACCGACACCATCACCGATGGGGCGCTACTCTTCCCACCGAAACCACCACCGATGGGGCACTACTCTTCCCACTGAAACCACCACCAATGGGGCGCTACTCTTCCCACGACACCACCACCGATGGGGCGCTACTCTTCCCACCGACACCACCACCGATGGGGCGCTGCTCTTCCCACCGACACCACCACCGATGGGGCGCTGCTCTTCCCACCGACACCACCACCGATGGGGCGCTACTCTTCCCACCGACACCACCACCGATGGGGCGCTACTCTTCCCACCGACACCACCACCGATGGGGCGCTACTCTTCCCACCGACACCACCACCGATGGGGCGCTACTCTTCCCACCGACACCACCACCGATGGGGCGCTACTCTTCCCACGACACCATCACCGATGGAGCGCTACTCTTCTCACCGACACCATCACCGATGGGGCGCTACTCTTCCCACCGAAACCACCACCGATGGGGCGCTACTCTTCCCACTGAAACCACCACCGATGGGGCGCTACTCTTCCCACGACAGCACCACCGATGGGGCGCTACTCTTCCCACGACACCACCACCGATGGGGCGCTACTCTTCCCACCGACACCACCACCGATGGGGCGCTACTCTTCCCACCGACACCACCACCGATGGGGCGCTACTCTTCCCACCGACACCACCACCGATGGGGCGCTACTCTTCCCACCGACACCACCACCGATGGGGCGCTACTCTTCCCACCGACACCACCACCGATGGGGCACTACTCTTCCCACCGACACCACCACCGATGGGGCGCTACTCTTCCCACCGACACCACCACCGATGGGGCGCTACTCTTCCCACCGACACCACCACCGATGGGGCGCTACTCTTCCCACCGACACCACCACCGATGGGGCGCTACTCTTCCCACCGACACCACCACCGATGGGGCGCTACTCTTCCCACCGACACCACCACCGATGGGGCGCTACTCTTCCCACTGACACCACCACCGATGGGGCGCTACTCTTCCCACCGACACCACCACCGATGGGGCGCTACTCTTCCCACCGACACCACCACCGATGGGGAGCTACTCTTCCCACGACACCATCACCGATGGAGCGCTACTCTTCTCACCGACACCATCACCGATGGGGCGCTACTCTTCCCACCGAAACCACCACCGATGGGGCACTACTCTTCCCACTGAAACCACCACCAATGGGGCGCTACTCTTCCCACGACACCACCACCGATGGGGCGCTACTCTTCCCACCGACACCACCACCGATGGGGCGCTGCTCTTCCCACCGACACCACCACCGATGGGGCGCTGCTCTTCCCACCGACACCACCACCGATGGGGCGCTACTCTTCCCACCGACACCACCACCGATGGGGCGCTACTCTTCCCACCGACACCACCACCGATGGGGCGCTACTCTTCCCACCGACACCACCACCGATGGGGCGCTACTCTTCCCACCGACACCACCACCGATGGGGCGCTACTCTTCCCACGACACCATCACCGATGGAGCGCTACTCTTCTCACCGACACCATCACCGATGGGGCGCTACTCTTCCCACCGAAACCACCACCGATGGGGCGCTACTCTTCCCACTGAAACCACCACCGATGGGGCGCTACTCTTCCCACGACACCACCACCGATGGGGCGCTACTCTTCCCACGACACCACCACCGATGGGGCGCTACTCTTCCCACCGACACCACCACCGATGGGGCGCTACTCTTCCCACCGACACCACCACCGATGGGGCGCTACTCTTCCCACCGACACCACCACCGATGGGGCGCTACTCTTCCCACCGACACCACCACCGATGGGGCGCTACTCTTCCCACCGACACCACCACCGATGGGGCACTACTCTTCCCACCGACACCACCACCGATGGGGCGCTACTCTTCCCACCGACACCACCACCGATGGGGCGCTACTCTTCCCACCGACACCACCACCGATGGGGCGCTACTCTTCCCACCGACACCACCACCGATGGGGCGCTACTCTTCCCACCGACACCACCACCGATGGGGCGCTACTCTTCCCACCGACACCACCACCGATGGGGCGCTACTCTTCCCACCGACACCACCACCGATGGGGCGCTACTCTTCCCACCGACACCACCACCGATGGGGCGCTACTCTTCCCACCGACACCACCACCGATGGGGCGCTACTCTTCCCACCGACACCACCACCGATGGGGCGCTACTCTTCCCACCGACACCACCACCGATGGGGTGCTACTCTTCCCACCGACACCACCACCGATGGGGCGCTACTCTTCCCACCGACACCACCACCGATGGGGCGCTACTCTTCCCACCGACACCACCACCGATGGGGCGCTACTCTTCCCACCGACACCACCACCGATGGGGCGCTACTCTTCCCACCGACACCACCACCGATGGGGCGCTACTCTTCCCACCGACACCACCACCGATGGAGCGCTACTCTTCTCACCGACACCATCACCGATGGAGCGCTACTCTTCCCACCGACACCACCACCGATGGGGCGCTACTCTTCCCACCGACACCACCACCGATGGGGCACTACTCTTCCCACTGAAACCACCACCGATGGGGCACTACTCTTCCCACTGAAACCACCACCAATGGGGCGCTACTCTTCCCACGACACCACCACCGATGGGGCGCTACTCTTCCCACCGAAACCACCACCGATGGGGCACTACTCTTCCCACCGACACCACCACCGATGGGGCACTACTCTTCCCACCGAAACCACCACCGATTGGGTACTTACTATTCCTACACCAAATGATGGGGCACCAACTCTTTCCACTGACATCAATGATGGGGCACTATTCCTCCCACTACCAATGATTGGGTACTATTGCTCCCACTGACACCAATAATGGGACACAGCCCACCTCCGGATTGTGGGGAGTGCCATTTGCCAGGGGAGCGGAGGATGAGGCAGCTAAAACGTTTTTTCCTCCCCCTTAAACAAAACCAGCTATTAACTCTTGCAGTGGGGCTGTGCCTGCGCTACAAGTGGTACTTTCTAACTTGCCTGAAGTTGAGCTTTAAATGAAAATCTTTCCGCTTGGTTTGAAAGATGCCGCCATCCGATGCTCCACCAAACACCACCATCTTTTCTGTCAGCTGCTATGGACAAAGGCTGTTCAGCAGGGTTCTCACTCATGCATGAAATGATCCCTCCCATTTCGTGCATGCATGGTACAATCCTGGTTGGCTGCACAACACACCCAGACACACTTTTACAAGGAGGGGGATGGTAGTAGAAAAGCAAAAATGAAGGCTGTAGATAGACCCATTGCTTTGCCATGAAAAAAAAAACAAACAAAAAAAAAAACACCATACACACGACTAGCAAATTGATTGTGCTTTGTTATGTTGTAGTTTGTCCAAGAACTGGAAGGTGGACACAGGGTCAAGGTGACAAAATTGTCAAAAACGGACAATAGCTGTCAATACAGCTATACTTTACATGAAGCCATCAGACACATGCACAGAGAAGCATTTCTAGCGTCTTCCCCTTTGCCATGAATATCCTCAGTCTATATACAGTGCCTTGAAAAAAGTATTCAAACCCCTTGAAATTTTCCACATTTTGTCATGTTACAACCAAAAACGTAAATATATTTTATTGGGATTTTATGTGATAGACCAATGTTTCTCAACTACAGTCCTCAAGGCACCCCAACAGGTCATGTTTTCAGGATCTCCCTCATATGAAACGGTTGTGGTAATTACTAAGGCACTGACAGTGATCAAATCAATCGTGCAAAATAATGGAAAGCCTGAAAACATGACCTGTTGGGGCACCTTGAGGAGTGAAGTTGAGAAACACTGATAGACCAACACAAAGTGGCACATAATTGTGAAGTGGAAGGAAAATGATAAATGGGATTCAAACCATTTTACAAATAAATATGTGAAAAGTGTGGCGTGCATTTGTATTCAGCCCCCCTGAGTCAATACTTTGTAGAACCTGAAAGTTATTTTTGGGATGTCTCTAGGAGAGTGACATTTTTGCCCATTCTTCTTTGCAAAATAGCTCAAGCTCTGTCAGATTGGATGAAGAGCGTCTGTGAACAGCAATTTTCAAGTCTTGCCACAGATTCTCAATTGGATTTAGGTCTGGACTGGGCCATTCTAATACATGAATATGATTTGATCTAAACCATTCCATTGTAGCTCTGGCTGTATGTTTAGGGTCGTTGTCCTGCTGGAAGGTGAACCTCCGCCCCAGTCTCAAGTCTTTTGTAGACTCTAACAGGTTTTCTTCTAAGATTGCCCTGTATTTGGCGCCATCCATCTTCCCATCAACTCTGACCAGCTTCCCTGTCCCCTACAACATGCTGCTGCCACCACCACCATGTTTCACGGTGGGGATGGTGTGTTTAGGTTGATGTACAGTGTTAGTTTTCCGCCACACACAGCATTTTGCTTTTAGGCCAAAAAGTTAAACATTGGTCTCATCTGACCAGAGCACCTTCTTCCACATGTTTGCTGTGTCCTCCACATGGCTTCTCGCAAACTGCAAACGGACTTCTTATGGCTTTCTTTTAGAGGTGCACTGAATGGAAATGGTGCCGAAACCGAAAATGTAGGATGCACTTGGCCGAAAATGACAGTTGTTTTTAAAAAAATATTTATACTTTTATTTACAAATTGGATTATCTTTGACTTTTTAATATCAATTTAAAATGAATATGAATTTATTGTCTGCCATTATTGGCACCTTTTAGCACTAGAAAAGTATAAGAAAAATGAATGTCTTAAGGCCCGTACACACGATACGAAAATCAGATGGAAAAATTCGTATGACGAGCTGCCTGCCGATTTTCGGAATGTTAGTACGGTGCTTTTGACAGCCGATTTGATTTCTCATCTGACAAAAGCTGGATGTGCAGACTATAAAATTGTCGGATGTGAACTCAACGTCCGATTTTCGTTTCATTAGTAGTTTTCGTATGAAAAAAATCTTAAGAGCAAGACTACGCATGCTCGGAAACGAAAGAACACATACAAAACTATTCAGCACATCACTTCTGACGTTGTATTCTGTCGTACAAAAATATTCGTATTGTAAGTAACCCCTTCGCTTTTGACATGTGACTAACATGCCACAAAAAAAAAAAAAAAAAAGACGCTCAGATGTCCAAAAATCTAAGCGAGGCTTTACACACTGGTCCGTTGCACTTCCGTTGTGGTGTTAAAAAGCCTGTGTGCTGCATTTCTGGTCAGGAAAAAAAAAAAAAAACACACACACCAAAAATGCACCTCCCTGTTGAAATGCATTGAAAACGCAGTAAGAATGCATCATTAATGCACCCGTGTTACGTTTTTGATGCAGTTTTTGAGTCACATTACCTATGAAAAACCAACCATAAGCACAGTAAAATAGGATTTTTAAACAGCTTACCTGTAAAAAAAAAAAAAAAGAAAAAAAATCCTTTTCTTTGAAGTACATCACGGGACACAGAGCCATAGTTGTTACTATGTGGTTTATAGGCCACCTTCAGGTGATGGACACTGGCACACCCTAAGACAAGAAGTCCACTCCCTATATAACCCCTCCCATTACTGAGAGTACCTCAGTTTTGTACCAAAGCAATACACGTGTACACCAAAAAGGGAGGGGCCTGTGTGTCCCGTGATGTTTCCCCTTGGAATCCCCTTGGGATTTCTTGCTGGTCCACAGTTATTGTCTCTTTTTCAAGCGCTTGTATTCCTATAGGCAAATGTAAGTGTAATACCTATGATTTTATCTGGAATAAATATCTTATACAGTATTACGCTATGTGCCCTATCGCTTTCCTTTATCTATGGTTTGGCTGATTTGCATCTGCATGTAAGCCGTGTCTACTCTGCTGAATTCAACTGAACTTCCATCCAGATGCTGTATTCCATACATTGAATTGGTGCCTCATTGGTTACCTTCCAAGCTTGATTGGCTTGTCAGGTGTACACCTGTACAAGTCCAATCTTTCTGGTAAGAGAATAGTACTTTCGGTGGTTTATTCCATATGTTTCATAGAACATCTGTATGTATACTGAGATTATACACAGGTGGACTAATTAAGTGAGTCTGAAGGCAATTGGTTCCACTAGATTTTAGTTAGGGTTATCAGAGTAAAGGGGGCTGAATACAAATGCACACCACACTTTTCAGATATTTGTATAAAAAAATAGAAAACCATTTATCATTTTCCTTCCACTTCACAAATATGTGCCACTTTGTGTTGGTCTATCACATAAATCCAAATGAAATACATTTTTGGTTTCTAACATGACAAAAATTTGGAAAATTTCAAGGCACTGTAAACAGGTAACATAACCAATATTTCAGGCAATATACATATTGTACCTTTTAAAATACATGTCACGTTTGTCTTCCTATTTTGATACATGCAACAATGGACTGCGTAAAATCCACAAATGCCCAGCTCCCTCTGCATCTGCTAATAACATCCTAAAGATTACCAGAATTACCAAACGGTTAGGCCATTAAGGGGAGAGAGCGGCCGTCAGCTCAGATTGTGTTCATTCCGAGACAGACAGACGCTGCATCCTCTTTGTCAGCCCCTTAATTGTATTCATAACAAATTCATTGTACAGCTCATTTCACTTGTCTAAATGGAAATCGGATGTGCTATATTTGCACCATGTGGTCTCAGGGGCTGTATATCAATTATTCCCTTGCACACAATAATATCATATAATTAAGTTGCAATCTTGCCAATTTTACACATTTTCAGGAGGAGACGCAGACCACAAGGAAGTGTATTAACCGTTAACACGTTCACAAGCCACGCAAGCTACTAATCAAGCTGAGCTGGAAGATGGCGGGGGGGGGGGGTGTGTGAAAAGGTCTTTAAGCAGTCAACTTCTGAATCTGCCCCTCCGCTTATGAAGGGGTTACAAAACATTCTGCAAGTCACATCCATGGCGGAGTTTTGCTGAGCTTGTACTGAACACTGCGCAGCATACAACCAAGAAATTACAATCACCGTATACTGTATTCCCTATAAAGCCAAAGCTATCATTTGGATTTATAGGGAAACTTTAGTATATATATTCAGTATATAGGCCCAAATTATTAAATTATTATAAACCTCTGATGTGAAAAACAAAGCATATTCTTCCATAGTGTGTACTTCAATGCCTCAACCTAAAGCACAGAGTGTGATTTCTGTCTGCTGTCTTGTTCCTCTATCTGCAGGAGTCACTTCTAACAGGTTGTGCCGACTCCAAGGGATCTAGAAGAGATGAATGGGGGGGGGGGGGGTGCGCTCCAGCACACAATCTGCGATTGACAGCCTTAGCTGTGTATGATTCCCAATGAGAGACTGTGGGGTTCATTAACTAAAGGCAAATCGACCATGCACTCTGCAAATGCAGTTGCTCCAGAGCTAAGTAAAGGAGGTAAAGCTTCACTTTGCAAAGAATACCCAATCAAGTGTAAGTAAAATTTTAAAAAATGACCCAAAACACACGACCAAGGCAACAAAAGAGTGGTTTAAGAAGAAGCACATTAAGGTCTTGGAGTGGCCTAGCCAGTCTTGATCCTATAGAAAATATATGGGGGGAGCTGAAGGTTTCGAGTTACCAAAAGTCAGCCTAGAAACCTTAATGGCTTGGAGAGGATCTCCAAAGAGGAGTGGGGCAAAAATCCCTCCCGAGATGTGTGCAAACCTGGTGGCCAACCACAAGAAAAGTCTGACCTCTGATTGCCAACAAGGGTTTTGCCACAAAGTACCAAGTCGTGTTTTGTGAAGGGGTCAAATACTTATTTCACTCATTAAAATGCAAATCAATTTATAACTTTTGAAATGCGTTTTTCTGGATATTTTTGTTATTCTGTCTCTCACTGTTAAAATAAAACGACCATTAAAGTTATAGACTGATCATTTCTTTGTCAGTGGGCAAACGTACAAAATCAGCACGGGATCAAAGTACTATCACCACACCTAAAAAAAAAAAAAAAAAGTTTTTATACACATACAATAATAAAAAATTAAAAGGTTTCATTCTAAAAGCCCATTCCAATTTGAATGAAAAAAAATATGAACATTTTAATAATGTCCGGTGCACAAAATATATCAAGTGTCCAATCATAAGCATGCCAAATCTTCTAGAAGATCACACATGTCCTCCATGAGAACCCCTTCAAAGTGCTCATCAAAAATTGATCGACCTCTTAATAAGCAGGTCTAAACACGCTCAAAGCAGAATGGAATCTTCAGCTCTCCTCCTCCCCCTATTCAACCTTCCGAGAGGGTAAGAATATGGAAACAAGCATTTCCTGTTGGTCACCTCATACAGTTCATCTGGAAAGTATTCACAGCACTTCACTTTTTCCAAATTTTGTTATGTTACAGCCCTATTCCAAAATGGATTATGTTTATTATTTTCCTCAAAATTTGACAAACAATACCCCATAATGACAACGTGAATTTGTTTGAAATCTTTTCTTTTTTTTTAATAGGCAAGCCCATGTACAGAAGTATTTACAGCCTTTGCTCAATACTTTGTTGAAGCACCTTTGGCACCAATTACAGCCTCAAGTCTTTTTGAGTATGAAGCTACAAGCTTGGCACACCTATTTTTGGGCAGTTTCTCCCATTCTTCTTTGCAGGACCTCTCAAGCTCCATCAAGTTGGATGGGGAGCATCGGTGCACAGCCATTTTCTTCTCCAGAGATGTTCAATCGGGTTCAAGTCTCCGCCCTGGCTGGGCTACTAAAGTACATTCACAGAGTTGTCCCGTAGCCACTTCTTTGTTATCTTGGTTGTGTGCTTAGGGTCGTTGTCTTGTTGGAAGATAACCCTTTGCCCTAGTCTGAGGACCAGAAAGCTCTGGAGCATGTTTTCATCAAGGATCTACATTGCTGCATTCATCATCTTTCCCTCAATCCTGGCTAGTCTACCAGTTCCCGTCAATGAAAAACATCCCCACAGCATGATGCCATCACCACCACGTTTCATTGTAGTGATGTTATTGGCCAGGTGATGAGCGGTGCCTGGTTTCCTCCAGACATGATACTTGCCATTCAGGCCAAAGATTTCAATCTTTGTTTCATCAGACCAGAGAATTGTGTTTCTCATGGTCAGAGTCCTTCAGGTGCCTTTTACTGAGGAGTGGCTTCCATCTGGCCACTCTACCATACAAGCCTGATTGGTGGAGTGCTTCAGAGAAGGTTGTTCTTCTGGAAGGTTCTTCCCTCTGCACAGAGAAATGCTGCAGCTCTTTCAGAGTGACCATCGGTTCTTGGTCACCTCCCTGACTAAAGCCCTACTCCCCCGATTGGGCTGTTTGGCTGGGCAGCTCTCTCTAGGAAGAGTCCTGGTGGTTCCAAACTTCTTACAATTACGGATGATGGAGGCCACTGTGCTCATTGGGATCTTCAATGGTGCAGAACGGTTTCTGTACCCTTCCCCAGATCAGTGCCTTGATACAATCTTGTCTCCGAGGTCTACAGACAATTCCTTGGATTTCATGGCATGGTTTGGGCTCTGACATGCACCGTTAAATGTGGGACCTTATATAGACAGGTGTGTGCCTTTCCAAACCATGTCCTATCAACTTAATTTACCACAGCTGGACTCCAATCAAGTTGAGGAAACATCTCAAGGATGATCAGTGGAACCAGGAGGCACCTGAGCTTAAATGTTGAGTGTCATGGCAAAGGCTGTAAATACTTATGTACATGGGATCTTTTTTTTCATTCAATTATTTTTGAAAAATTTGCAAAGATTTCAAACAAACTTCTTTCACATTGTCATTATGTGGTATTGTTTGTAGAATTTTGAGGAAAATTAATTCAATTTAAGCCATCCAGCCTTGGAACAAGGCTGTAACAAAATGTGCAAAAAAGTGAAGCACTGTGAATACTTTCTGGACGCACCGTATGCTCAAATAATGCAGAGGACACAGACCAGAAATATCATCACATACCTCTTTATTAAAAAATAACCCACAAGACAAAAAGAATTGCACTTACAATATATTGTGTTAGTCTGGCACCAGAAGAAACCAGGCAACCAAATGTATTTTCAGTGACCACCGCTGCTCCCCTACATCCTGTATTCTTTGCTGTAAAACATACGAAAGACTTACTCCTCATTAGCTCCAGCTAGAGGTCAGCTGGGACTTGTAAAGTAGAACTTTCATTTTCAGGGGGTGACCGCCCTTCCCCACCAGTTTCCTCTGTGCAGATTTTTCAAGGTTCGATTCCTCTTCTCCACCAGAGTTTCTTTTGTGTGGATCTGACGTCAGAACTTTAAGCTCCACCTCTACGCATTGTCATACACCAGGTGTCTTCCTGTATGACGAAATGCGCAGAGGTGGGACTTCCGGTTCTCACGTCACATCCACACAAAAGAAGCTCTGGTGGAGAAGAGGAATCACACCTTGAAAAAAAAAAAAACGCAGAGATGAAGCTCTGGTGGAGAAGGGGGAATCACACACTAAAAAAAAAGTTCCACTTTACAACAAGTCCCAGATGTCGGCTACAGAGGAGTAATTGAGTCTTTTATTTATAGCAGAGAATACTTTCAGTTCTATCAAATCAGGTCCTCTTACTCCCCCCTCTAATCAGTGACTTGACAGACTTCCAGTCACTAAGAATAAAGTGGAATTCTGACCAGTAATAAATAAATTGATAGATGCCCTGCTTTACATTTATAGCTTACAGTGGCTCTCAGAGTGCACAGAGTACCTCATTCTACAGTTCCACATGTTTCCTTTCTGCCGGACAACTGGTCTCCCGTATCTGCTTCTCTTCACTGGTCATGTGTCTGCACCACCACCAAGTACGTTTGTGACAATGCTGAGGGCACACCCACATTGATGGCTGGACGAAGAAAAAATCTTCTGACCCAGGATCAAGGTTTTAAAGGTATTTGTCTTTATTGTACCCCCACATTAAAAATGCAATATATTATGTATATGTGGGGGTGGGGGCTATTAAACATTTTTAGTGAAAGTCAACTGTTGGCATTTAAAGAGGAAGCAAAGTCTTCCTGTTTAATTGTACCTACAGGTAAGCCTATAATAAGGCTTACCTGCAGGTACAGTAAATATCTCCTAAACTTGCACAGTTTAGGAAATATTTAATATTTACCCGCCACCATCAGCACATGCGCACTGAAGGAGCGGTCGATCGTGCCGTTTCTTCGGGGCCCTGTGCCATGATCGGTGGCACCCGCACGCGAGTGATATCATCGCGGCCAATTACAGCGCCGGAGCCCATGAACCCGGAAGAAACCCTGAGGAAAATGTCAGCCGTCTCAGCTTCGTTCTAAGGTATTTCATAATCGGCTGGTATGCAACGCATACTAGCTAATTATGCCTTTGTCTTGCAGTTTGTTTTTTTGTTTTTTTTAGGGTTCACAACCTCTTTAAACACACAGCAGGTACACAAGACGAGAGAGGGAGAGAGCAGAGTGCACAGACAGTGAGGGTTTGGTTAAACTTTATGTACTCCATGTTAAGAACACAAATAGTGAATGTCCATAGCCTGGCCACAGTTTTACTTTGAGCTGCATTCACACCTGAGCGTTTCAAAGTTGCGCATTTTCACCATGTTTATTGCCTCGATTTTGACATGATCTTGTACATGTCAAAAGATCACCAATGTAAAAAGCACAAAAAAAGCCTGTAATTTGCCTCCAAGAAGCTCATATACTTTTTTGAGCTTCAGGTGTTTTGCTTCAGGTGACAAAATGCTCAGATGTGAACCGGTGCCATTGAAATGAATGGGATTTTGCTTGAATGCAGCCTCAAGATCTACTGAATTTCATTAGCCATGGAACCATTTCACATTACATTACAATTGCAAGCAGTGAAAACATTGAGGAAAGAAAGAATTCCACCTACCTCACAGAACAAGGTAAGTTTATCATCCGGTAAGAGACCATTAGCTTCATCAAGTAAAAAATCTCGCCGAATAAATTTCTTAAAGCCCCAGTCTTTGCCTTGAACAAACCGGTAAGCTCTTTGACTTTCTGAATAAAACACCAAAATAAATAGAAGTGAATTTTAAAAGCTTTTATAAGTGCAAAGGTACTGTGAGAAAAGCATTCGAGCAAGAAGAAACAGAAAAAAATAAAATAATAATAAATTGGTTCACCTAAGGGGGTCGCTGTGAATTGTGGTTTCATAAATATTAATAAACTCAGGCTTCATGCTATTGAAGTTCGGGAGGAACATTAAAGCGTTTTGTTTTTTTTTTGGGGTTAACAAACACCCTGAATCTGGCACTTCCTATATCCCCTCTCTAAACAGAACACGAAAATCAGAGCAGCTCCGCCCTGATCACCGTGGTCTAATTGCGGGCCTCCGTCATGCGCTGCTGTCCCCTCTGCTCTCCTGTCTCCCCCTTCACCCCCTTCCTCAGCTTGCGTCTGTGTCTCAGTCTCCGCCCCCCCGCCACCTCTAGTAAAATTACAAATCTTTTTTGCTCACTGCCAGATACTCTTTCATATCCTGGCAGAGCACACTGTACCTTTCTTTTAGAAAAACGCGTGCTGTAAATACAGTTTTAGCGCCATCTTCAGGCTGGTCATGTGAGATTCGGCCGGTTTCCATGGCTACTGCAGGAGAGACTGAGCGACCATGTGATCTCCCCGGCTGCTGTCAGAGGGAGATCATGATCCCTCCTGCAGTATGCTTCCATCGGAGCTGTACAGCGACCAGGAGTCATGTGACTGGCCTGAAGACAGCTCAAAAGCGGTATTTACAACGCTCATTTTTCTATAAGAAAGGTACAGTGTGCTCTGCCAGGCTCTAATAGGAGGAGTCTGGCAGAGTTTGAGTTATATGGGTTAAGAAACCCTTTAAGGGTTTCTCCTTAACCAGTTACCAACCGGCCCATAGCCAAATGACGGCTGCAGGGCGGTTGGATAATTCTGGGAGGGCGTACCGTGACGTCTTCCCAGAATCCTGCTCTCGCGCGCACCCAAGAACATCCTCTGGACCCGGTGCATCAGAGATCACGCTCATCGGGGCCTTTTATCATGTGATCGCTCCATCAAATGACGGAGCGATCGCATGTAAACAAACCGGCGTCATGTCATGATGCCGGTTCCTCCCTCCACTCTGTGTACCGATCGGTACAGAGGGGGAGGGATCGGATGGCAACAGCGCTGTGGGCTGGATGTGTAGTGCCCACAGCGTTGCTCTGTGACAATTGCTGTCACATCCATGGATCCATCCATCCATGCTCAGCCATCCCTCCATACTCTGCAATACTCTGCATTACCCAGCCATACCATACTCTGCCATATCCGGCCATACCCAGCAATACCCAGCTATACTCTGCCATGCTCAGCTGTACTCGGCCTCTGTGGCCAGGCTGTGGAAGTCTCACACATGTGGTAACACCGTACTCAGGAGGAGTAGGAGAATCTATTTTGGGGTGTCATTTTTGGCATGTACATGCTATGCGTTAGAAATATTGTATAAATGGACAACTTTGTGTTTAAAAAAAAAAAAAAAAAAAGCGTTTTAACCACTTCCCGCCCGCCGGCCGTCATATGACATCCTTGACTTTGTGCGGGGATATCTGAATGATGGGTGCAGCTACAGGCATCATTCAGATATCAGCTTTTTCAGCTGGTGATTCCCTACACCATAAGAATGATCATATCGGCTGTTCCACTGCTTGATCGTTCTTACAGGAGGCGAAAGGGGATGTCCCGCCCCCCCCCCCTCCCGCCGCCCTCAGGTGCTTCTACCGAGTCACCGCTATGATCGAAGCCAGGATCGTTTTTTTTATTTATTTTTTTTTATTTCAGGCTTCCCAGCCTAGAGGTGAGATGTGGGGTCTTATTGACCTCATATCTCACTGTAAAGAGGACCTGTCATGCCACGAGATGTCACGAGAGAAACCAGGAGGTTGCCTTTGCTCAGCTCCACATCTGAAAATACATGTTTCCTGGCTGCCATGCAGAACTTCCTCCTTTAAAGCCAAACTCCAGGAAAACAGAAAAAAAAAATACACAGATGAATAAGTCCAGTCACAGCTCTGCCAAACCACACAGATCTTTCTAGCAGGGCAGGAGATCTGATTTCCCCTGCTGCAGTTCAGTAACACTTACAAGGTCTTGTCCTTTCCCCCGGCCCGTGACTGGGCAGAGAAAAGGAAATATAGCAGAATGACAAAATCACGTCTCTTTGCTCTCTGATTTTTTCAGCATGCCCTATGCACTGTAGCACGACTGACTGGTTTCTTGTGCTGCTAACACCCCCCCCCCCCCCCCATCCCATTTGAGCTCGGCTGCACAGGTATTACAAGAGCCTGGTACCTGGTAAGTTAGATTCAGGTACTTACAATAGTGGCATTAAAAAAAAAAAATTAAGAATGGATTAATACTTAAGTTATCTGATCTTTTTTATTTTCCTGGAGTTAAACTTTATTAGGGCACTTGCACACAGTAGTGATGTATTAATATTAGACATTCCTGGCAGGAAAAAAAAACCTTAGACTTACCGGTGACAGCATTTCTATGAGCCTTTCAGGACAGCACCTTGGAGAGAACGTAGCTCCACCTCTTAACAGGAAACACTGCATGACAACACCCCTTTAAAAACAGCTGCTTCCACCATGTCATCAGTTGTTCCTGAGAATTGCTCAAACATGCTGGAAGATATAAACAATTACCGAGCCCAACGATTATAAACTATACAGAATAACCTAGGGAGGGAAGTGGGCTGCTGTCCTGAAAGGCTTGTTGAAATACTGTCACTGGTAAGTCTAAGGTTTTCTCCCTCGCCTTTCAGGACAGCACCTTGGAGATGATAACTGAGAACTTACTTCAGGGTGGGACCACTGCTTGTAAAACCTTCCTGCCGAAGGACTGGCCTGAGGCTGACAGTAGATTCAACCTGTAGTGCCTTATGAAGGTTGAAAAACTGCACCACGTGGCAGCTTTGTATCTCTGCTCTGGTGATGCCCTGGTCCTCTCTGCCCACGAAGCCGCCACTGCCCGCGTAGAGAGAGGCAATATTCCCTCCAGAGGTTCTAACCCCAAGGACAGGTAAGCTTCTTTATTAGCCCGTTTTAACCACCTTCCTAGGGTACGTTTGGAAGCTTTATCCCCTTTATGACTTCCTTCCATTAGGACAAAAAGAGAAGATGACTTTCTGAGATTCTCTTTTACTTCCAAATACTTTAGGAAGCACCTTCTGACGTCCAGAGTATGGAAGGCTTCTTCTCCTGGAGCAGAGGACATGGGACAGATTGTAGGGAGTATGATCTCCTGTGTGCGGTGAAAAAACAAAGACAGCTTAGGTAGGAAGGCTGGATCTGTCCTCAGCACTATCCTGTCTGGCAGACATCTCATAAAGGGCTCCTTGATTGGTAATGCCTGTATTTCGCTGATTCTACGTGCAGGGGGCAATTAGGATCAGATCTGTGGACTCTTTTCTGAACTTTGCCAACACTCTTGGTATTAAGTCAAACGGGGGGGAAAGCGTAAGACGGGGGGGGGGGGGGGGGAGTCCCACTTGTGAGCTAATGTGTCCACTCTAAGTGCTTGATCCTGTCTCTGGAGAGAGAAAAGGCCTGTTTTTGCACTTATTTGGTTTGCAAAGAGGTCTACCTGAGGAAGGCTCCAACTCTCGGTGATCGTCTCAAACAACTCTTGGTTTAACGGCCATTACGCCTTCCTTACTTCACTTCTACTAAGAAGGTCTGCCAGGGTGTTTTCGGTGCCTTTCAGATGGACTGCGGACAGCGAGGCCAAATTGTCATCTGCCAAAATCAGTATTTGATGAGTTAGGTCCATCAGGGTCTTGCTCCTTGTGCCACCCTGCTTTGTTGTTAGGTATAATACTGCCGTCGTAATGTTGTTCGACAACACCTGGACATGCTGTTCTTTTAGGGCCTGCTGGAAGAATAGGAGGCCAAGATGGACAGCCTTTAACTCCCTCTAATTTCTGGACCTTCTTGCTTCTTGCTTGGACTAAGCTCCCTGTGTTGTCTGCTCCTCTAGGTGAGCTCCCCATCCCCATGAGCTTGCATCTGTCGTTACTCTCCTCGTTACTGGAGAAGTCCAGGGGAGTCCTTTTGAGATGTTCCTTTGGTCTCTCCACCACGAAAAGTAACCCTTTTGCCCTTGTTCCTATTTTGAACTTCTTTTCCAGAGGTTCCTGGTGTGTTCAATTCAGTAGAATGTCTGCCTGCAGACGCCAAGCATATGGCCTGGCCCACTGCACTGAAGGGATTGCTGCGGTTAACAGACCTAAAACTGACACGGCTTCCTTTACTGAAACGTCCGTGTTGGTTTGAAGTGTTCTTAGAGCCAACTGCATTTTTTCTACCTTCTGTGGGAGGAAGATTCTTTGTTCTACTGAATTTATTTAGAATCCCAGAAACCTCACTCGTTGAGATGGTAACAGATTTGATTTCTGGAGATTCAGAAGCCAACCTAGGCTGTTTAGATGTCCCTGGGTTACTTGCAGAGTGACCACTACCTGATATTTTGTTTCTGCAAAACAGAAGTTGATCGTCCAGATAAGGCACTATGGAGATCCCCCCCTTCAGCCTCAGGGACTTAAGAGCCTTTGCCATCACTTTCGTGAACACTCTGGGAGAGGAGGAAAGGCTGAAGGGCAACGCCCTGAACTGAAGGTGCCAAATCCCCCCCCAATTGACTACTAGTCGAAGGAATTTCTGCAATGTAGCTGCAATTGGTATATGGAGATAAGCATCCCTCAGGTCGATGGATGCCATGTAACAGTTGGGGGTGAGTAAATTCTTCACAGAGAAAATAGTGTCCATCTGGAATCTTTTGTACTTTAGATCGGTTCAGAATCAGACAAAATTTCCCAGATGGTTTCTTGATCAAGAAAACGTGGGAGTAAAAACCCCTCCCTTCTTGGCCCTTTGGGACTTGTGAACTAACGCCCTGTTGCATCAGTTCTCTCAGAAGAGGGCTTTTTCCTGATCCTGAACCCTCGGAATGCTTGTAATGTAAAACCTCCCGTCTACTGGTAGATGATTGTCATTGCTTTTTTTGAGGTTTGCTCGGGGGGTGGGGGGGCACCTCCTCTACCCCTTTGAGGATTCTAGGGTATTTTCTGGGTCTGATCTTTTTCTTTATGGGCTTGCTGAAAAGGATGAGAAGTCTTCTTTTGCTGCACCCCCTTTTTTTTCTGCGGAAAAGCTTTCTTCTTGTCCGCCATTCTATCAAGGACTCTAATTCTGGCCCAAACATCAGATCTCCTGTAAAAGGGAATTCCGCACAACTTTACCTTTGAAGCGGAATCCCCTGACCAGGTCTTAAGCCAAAGAGCCCTGCTGGCTGAATTAACTAGGGCTTAAGATCTGGCCGACCTCCTGATGGATTCCGCCGAGGCGTCTGCCAAAGGGTAGGGAAGGACGCTAGCCAATCTTTCCTAGAGGTGCCTGCTACCACATGGCCTTTAAGCTGTTCCAGCCAGCATTCCATGTTTCTGGCTAGTACTGTAGTGGCCATCGCCAGCTTTAGGTTAGGAAAGGACGAGTCCCAGGCTTTCCCAAATAGTGCATCTGCTCTTTTGTCCATGGCGTCTTTAAGTACGCCCATGTCCTCAAATGCCAGATTGGTCTGTCTAGACACTTGGGAAAAAGTGGCATCAATGTTTGGTCTTTTATTTCACACCAACGCTTCATCCTCCTCAAAAAGGAAACATCCTTTTGAGGGCTCTAGGAAAAGAAAAAAAAAAAAAAAAAGTCCTTTTTCTGGATCCTTCCATTCTTTCTTAAAAATTGTATCAGTCAGAACTTTATGGACAGGAAAAGCTCTGTGTTTTGTCTCCTCTAGCCCCCAAAAGATTTTGTCATGTAATGACAGCTCTCTTCTGGAATTTCCAAAGTGGTATAGACCGCTTTTAGTAAGTCATCCACCTCTTCTAGCATTAGTTTATATCTAGACATTTTCGTCTCCTCTTCCCCTCCATCTTCCTTAGAGTCAATTGTTAAATCACTTTCAATTAGTCTTGAAGTGGTTGGAGGAAGACTGGACTGGGAGCTCTGTTCCTGGCTGGAACTCTGGCCTTGTTTTTACATAAGGAAACGCACTGTCCCTAGGGTCTCTGCTAATTCCTTTCTCTCTGAAAAAAAGAGCTCCTTACATGCCTGTGTGGACTCTTCCTTTACTAAACCAGTGATGCAGGATCTGCAAAGCGGTTTGGCCCATGAGTCCCTTAATGGGTTTTTGCATGAAGGGCATTTTCTTCCTGCAGTTCTGTCTGTTTTGGCAGGGCTTTCTGTAAGACAGGAAAAACCCCATACCTCTATTAGGGCGAGATACTAGTGCAACAGAGAGACAAAGAAACACAGTGCCCAAAGCATACTCCCCACCATGCCCCAGAGTCTCCCCCCATGCTGAACTGCTAACAAGACGTGTCATCCAAGCAGGCAGCTGCAGGCTCTAACCATCACACAAACAATCACCCAGTGAAGAAAGCAAAGAGGTGCCCCTGTCCCTCTCCTACCTGGGCCTGACTAGGAACCTGGGTGCCTGCATTCGCCATTGCTGCCGATGACTGTCTCCTTCATCACGAGCACCGCAGCAGCCACCTATGTGTTCCTTAAATGAAGCTCCTCTGGCGTCCATCGCTCAGGAGTGGAAGAAAGTCCCAGCCAGTTGACCCTGCGCTCCAGCAGCCAGAACCATGTGCTGCTATGCCCCGTCCGAAGTCTCCGCCCCCCCCCCCTGGAAATGACATCACCTGCCATCTGGGACTCGGTGCAGACATGTAGAGACCTGGAACGGATGCTCCAGCTGAGCACACCTGCGGGCCCCGAGCACCCAGGGTGGATGACCAGCGAACCCTTACTCCTGCGGAGGAACGGGCACTGGAGCAACCCCCCCTGGGCGAGAGGGAGCTGGGCTGGTCTGATGACAGAAAAAAAAAAAAAAAAGTTACTGCCAAAACCCCTTCCTTGGAGAGCGCGCAGCCCCTCTGGTTCCCCAGCAGTGCTTCCACCATGGCTGAGAAAACACTAAAACTGATGACATGGTGGAAACAGCTGATTTTAAAGGGGTGTTGTCATGCAGTGTTTCCTGTTAAGAGGTGGAGCTACGCTCTCTCCAAGGTGCTGTCCTGAAAGGCAAAGGGAGAAACACGAGAATGGGCTGTAAAGCACCTGCGTGTATTTGTGTGTATGCATGCACACGTGTAAAATTTATTCTAGCCTTATTTTAGGCTCCATTCAAATTAGCCCGCCTCCAAAGTTGCACGATTTCCAGTGCGACTTTTGATGTGACTTTGATCAGACTTTACATTCTCTGGACCAAAGTAGCATCAAAAAGTCTCAAAGTAGTGCAGGCACCTTTTCAAAAATCGCTGCGACTTTAAAGCGGGGGTTCACCCACACCGCCAAAAAAAAAAAAAAATATTAAAAGCCAGCAGCTACAAATACTGCAGCTGCTGACTTTTAATACATGGCCACTTACCTGTCCCGGGGTCCAGCGATGTCGGCAGGGGACGCCGAGAACCCGCTCGGTTCTCAGCAGCTGCCGTCGCCATCCTAGGTGGGGGAATCATTAAGAGAAGTGATGAGGCTTCACTTCCCGGTTCCCTACTGCGCATGCGCGAGTCGCGCTGCGCATCCTAAGTGGTCCCCGCTCTCTCCTGGGAGCTGTGTGTTTCCAGCAGACAGCGCGGTGGGGACGGGAAGAGGCATAGACTCCCATGGGAGTCTATGCCGGAAGTGGGTGCACCCCCTGCACCCCCCTCCCCCCTGAAAGGTGCCAAATGTGACACCGGAGGGGGGGAGGGTTCCGAAAAGCGGAAGTTCCATTTTTGTGTGGAACTCCGCTTTAAGTCACACACAGATTTGAACAGGTGCCGTTGAAAAGAATGGGCTGCGACGTGCCATGTGTAATTGATGTCCAAAGTTGGATAACAAAAAGTCACAAGTGTTAATGGAGCCTAAAGTAAAACTAAAAAAGGCATTTTTTTCCCTCTCATTTCTGATAGTGTAAGGCTGGAACTCTTTTATGAGAAAGCCAGGCGCCGGCTGTTAAAAACAATACCAGAGTTATGTCCAATATCTTCATATACAGCGGGGAAAATTATTATTTGATCCCCTGCAAATTTTCTAAGGTTGCCCACTTACAAAAGAAATGAAGGGTCTATAATTGTTATCATAGGTGTATTGTTAATGATAGAGACAGAATATCAACCAAAGATCCAGAAAAAAAAAAAAAAAAAGAAGAAGGTTGGGCTTTACGTGTGCATTGAAAGCAATACTAAAACATGTCAATTTCATTCTATTCCGTTCTTGTGTTTGCAAATGAGACCCCAATGGTACAGCATACAATCTTTCAGACATCAGCAACAACTCACCCATGGCTTTTGTTTCTTCCCTTTTTGCATTTAATAGAGAAAATTTAAACTTTGCTCGAACTTCACTTTTCGAACAGCTAACCAGTAGCAGGTATAAAGACAGATAATCCTTGCTCTCATCATCCAGCCCTTTGGGGTTCACTCGTAAACACCTAGAAAAAAGGAGGTACTTTTTTTTAAATGCATTATTACATACGTCTCACAAAGAGGATGAAAACATGCGCTTCCCATAATACAGTGAAAGAAAGCCTCTTACCATTTCATCTTATCATTTGGCCCCGAAGAGAAAGTAGAACTTTTTAAAACTTCTCCCATTTCTTCTCGGCAAAAACTAAAATTATTTATGGTCCACATATAGGAAAACTTCACTACCTTAACCTGATGGGGAAAAAAACAAAAAAAAAAACACCATTTACCTCATCAATAATCTAACATTAAATTAAAAAAAAAGTGATCTGTAAGCAATGAGGGACAGAAAACTATAAGGGGATGAGGAGTAGAAATACACATGGAAAAAAATAAATAAAACACACAACATAAAAGCTGCTTTAGCAAAGACAAAGGGGATTCTCCTTTTTGGCAAGAGTGGAAAACAGGTCCATCTGTGGGCCAAAACAAATGGGTCTCAGAGGTTGGAGGGTGTTGTACAGAAAAATGGTCCAACAAATTAAAGCAGAACTCTAAACATGTGTTCCCCCATCCTAGGGTACCTCCAATAAATACACCTCCAACAATCCCAAGTGTTCTTGGCGGTCCGGTGTAATCACAACAACTTTTTCTGACGGTAGCAGCATTCTTTCTGGACTGAGAGACACTCATATATTGGAATGTAAGCCCAGCCTGCGTAATGCTGCACCCTCCTAAGGGGGCCATGAAAATCACCCTCTTCACGACCCGGCCATTTTTTTTTGCTATTCAGCACTACGCTACTTTAAGGCCCCTTTCACACTTTTGCAACTTGTCCTGCGACTTGGGACTGCAAAGTCACACAAGTCGCACCCCATAATTTCCAATGAGTACCATTCTTATTTGTGCAACTTCAAGTCGAAAAAACTTCAACGTAGTCCCTGTAACTACTTTGGTCTGACTCTGATGCGAGTTGAGGTCCATAGACCAGGAATTCCCTGAAATTGCGGCAAAATCGCAGTAAAAATCAAGTGACTTTTAAGTCGCAGCAGTGTGAAAGGGGCCTAACGGGTAATTGCTCGGTCATGCAACCTTGTACACAGACTACATTTACATAGTTAGTCAGGTTGAAAAAAGACACAAGTCCATCCAGTTCAACCATAAAAAAAAAAAAAAAAAATACTGTACAATCCAATATACCCAATACTATACCCACAGTTGATCCAGAGGAAGGCAAAAAAACCCCAGCAGAGCATGATCCAATTTGCTACAGCAGGGGAAAAAATTCCTTCCTGATCCCCCGAGAGGCAATCGGATTTTCCCTGGATGAACTTTACCTATAAATGTCAGTACCCAGTTATATTATGTACATTTAGGAAAGTATCCAGGCCTTTCTTAAAGCAATCTACTGAGCTGGCCAGAACCACTTCTGGAGCCTCGTACTATGTAACTAAGCTCCATTTCATGCTGAATAAACTAAATTATTGATCTTAAATAGAAAACTATCTTTAGATAGATTTTCACTCCAAAAGCTTTTTATTAAAAAAATTTAGATAAAAATCAAAAATATCAGAATTTATCTTTTTTTTTTTTTCCCACACAAAGAGCTTTCTTTGGCGATATTCGCCCATTCCAGCCTTGTGTAGGTCTACAATCTTATCCCTCACATCCTTGGACAGCTCTTTGGTCTTAGCCATGTTGGAGCGATTGATTTATTGCTTCTGTGGACAGGGGTCTATTATACAGGTAACAAGCGGGGATTAGGAGCCAGGGTGGATATAAATCAATGATTAAAAAAAAAAAAATTAATTCTGATATTTTTGATTTTTATCTAAATTTTTTTAATAAAAAGCTTTTGGAGTAAAAATCTATCCAAAGATAGTTTTCTATTTAAGATAGATCAATAATTTAGTTTATTCAGCATGAAATGGAGCTTAGTTACGTAGCACGAGGCTGTATATTCTGCAATATTTACATTTTTGGTAATCTCATTCAATGAATCCAAGCTCTGCAAGCTGATAACATGCACTGCATTGATGCATTCACACAATTTCACAGTAACTATGAGATAAAACAAAGTTCAGGAATATTCCTTTAACCCATTGCATTGCATACTAGCACATTATGTGAAACTTGCATCCATCTTGCTTCCGGGTTCACAGACTCCAGCTCTGCGACTGGCGGAAGCCGCGATGACGTCGCTCCTGTGCATGCTCGCGAGAGCCGTCGATCACGGCACAGGGCTCTGAAGGAACGTCGCAGGTGGCTCCTAAACGGTACACGTTTCGGAGAGATTTACACTACCTGTAGGCGAGCCTATAATAAGGCTTACCTATAGGTAAAAAAGTTACTGATCGAACTTCACTTCTAATTTAAGACCCCGGCCTCTCTGGTAATAAATGTGAAAAGGGCACCCCAAAACTGTGTGAGAAGAAACAGGGCAGCCGGTGCACCGAAATAAAAATTTTGGTGCCAAAACTGATATTTTAGGATGCATTTGGCTGAAACCGAAATTGACGTTTTTAAAAACATTTATAAAAATATAAATATCTGATATATTCAACGTTTTAATTCATATCATGAATTTAAATGAATATGCATTGATTGTCGGGCATTATCAGCACCTTTCGAAGCGCTGTTAAAAATCCTGCTTGCTGCATTTTTTGGTGCATATATAGTCAGTTAAAAAAAAAAAAAAAAAAAAAAGGAAAAAAGGCACCTCCCTATAGAAATGCATTGAAAAAGCAGCAAAAACGCATCAAAGATGCACCTGTGTTGCGTTTTTGATTTACATGGCCTATGAAAAACACACCAAAAAGCAAGGTAAAAATTGTGGCAAAATCACGGTAAAATCATGGGCGTTTTCAGCAGCACTTTTTTTTTTCTTTCGGTACAACGCTAAAACCACTATTGTCGGCCAATAATTTTCGTCGGCCGAATTTTCAGTGCAATACTATTTTTTTAGAACAGGAGACAGAATTGCTGGGACAGCCCCCCCCCCACCCACCCTTTAGAATATAGCCTATAATCCCAGGAGTGCATCTCCATAGCCTTTTAACCTGAGTCAGCATTTTTACGAGGCTATGGAAACATCTAAACGCCTGCTATCTTAACTCAGGAATAACCATTCTGCTGTACCATTACTTGGGAAATAACTAATAAACAGGGATTTGCAAAAGCTGTAAATAACTAATTGAACGCTTTAGCAGAGGATCTGGAACAGAACACAGAAGTACGTCGGGCGTTGCATATCTTAGGCCTCATTCACACTAAGTGCAGAGATGTGAGATGCTCTGCAAGGGCACAATGTTCCCTGTTCACACCGCGATTTTTTCTGCGCATTAATCTGCAACGTGTATAAAACTCACTGAGTAGTGGAAACCTAAGTGTGAATGGAGCCTTAAAGTGGAGTTCCACCCAAAAGTGGAACTTCCACTCATCGGATTCCTCCCCCCCTCCGGTGTCACAGTTGGCACCTTTCAGAGGGGGGAGGGGGGGCGGGTGCAGATACCTGTATATTACAGGTATCTGTACCCACTTCCGGCATAGATAGACGCAGAATCTGCGGTTATTTACGCCACTTCCTGTGCCCCCCCCCCCCCGCTGTCTGCTGGGAAACACACGGGTCCCAGAGACAGCAGGGACCAGCCGTATTGCGCTGCGCGACTCGCGCATGCGCAGTAGGGAACCGGGAAGTGAAGCCGCACAGCTTCACTTCCTGATTTCCTTACCGAAGATGGAGGCGGCAGGACCCGAGGGCCGAGAGACGGTTCGGCCTCGGGTGCCGACATCGAGGGCGCCCTGGACAGGTAAGTGTCCATGTTTTAAAAGTCAGCAGCTGCAGTATTTGTAGCTGCTGACTTTAAAAAAAAAAAATTGGGGCGGAGCTCTGCTTTAAAGAGGAACTGCAGTCTGATCACGTAATTCGTAATAAAAACATCTTTGCCATTCTGAAGCTTGCCTCCAACCACTTTGCATATTATTATATATATACTGTGATTCTTTACTTGTCAAATATGCTGCAGAAATCTCACTCCACTGAGTCTGGCTGCATCCATTTTAACTGTGGGCAGCTGAAGCTGCTGCCTGTTCACTTCCTGGATTTACACAGAGGAACACCTCCAGCTCTGCAGCTTTCTTTGGCCCTCTTATGACTCAACCCCCTCCCTTCCTGGCAAACTCATGAGAGTGAGAGCGCTGTGCATGATGTCATAAGCCTAGGCTTTTTACCAAACAGGAAGTGGGCTGTATAAGGTATTTACTGGCAGGAAAAAAATATTTTTTACTATCCAAAGTTAAAACAACAAGGGCAGAAGATTTAATAGATGGAAAGATGAAAAAATTACTGAAGTTCCGCTTTAATGTCTGTAAATATCTACCAAGCTCATCAGCAGTTCCTACTGAAGCCGGCTATAGACTTTTCTAATATCGGCCGGTTCAGCAGGAACTGGCCAAGATTTGACCGTGTGGGGGCAGGCTGAATGTACCAAGTTGATCGATCAACTTGGGTGCAACCAGCCTGCTGGCTTCACTTTATTGCTAGTAGCTGCTTTCTGTCTTGTCCCAGCAGGAGCAGACAATTGCGTGGCAGGAGGGATTCCCCTGAAGCACTGTCTGCGTTGCTGTGGGAATCGCGTGAATTTCTTTCCTGCCCGTGGTTGCATGGAAAGAAATCTGCACCATGCATGGCCTGCCTGGGGGAATTGGGATTAGCCCATCGTAAAGTGGTAAAAACATTTCAGCTCTGTCACACTCTGGGCCTCGGGGTAATTAAACCCATTAGGAGTACATGGTGTGCAATAAAGTGTCTTATCCCGGGGCTAATTGATATTGTAAAAGCCATAAAGGCTGTATCTGTACTGATAGCCATCCTACTTGACCTCCAAGTCAGTTTACAACTTCAAAGACCATAATGAATATAATATATATATATCCTTGAAAAATTATTCAGAGCACTGTTCAATCCATCATCCGAAAATGGAAAGAGTATGGCACAACTGCAAACCTACCAAGACATGGCCGTCCACCTAAACTGACCGGCCGGGCAAGAAGAACATTAATCAGAGAAGCAGCCAAGAGGTCCATGGTAACTCTGGAGGAGCTGCAGAGATCCACAGCTCAGGTGGGAGAATCTGTCCACAGGACATCTATTAGCCGTGCTCTCCACAAATCTGACCTTTATGGAAGAGTGGCAAGAAGAAAGCCATTGTTGAAAGAAAACCATAAAGAAGTTCCATTTGCAGTTTGCGAGAAGACATGTGGAGGACACAGCAATCATGTGGAAGAAGGTGCTCTGGTCAGATGAGACCAAAATTGAACTTTTTGGCTTAAAAGCAAAACGCTATGTGTGGGGGGAAAACTAACACTGCACATCACCCTGAACACACCATCCCCACCGTGAAACAAGGTGGTGGCAGCATCATGTTGTGGGGATGTTTTTCTTCAGCAGGGACAGGGAAGCTGGTCAGAGTTGATGGGAAGATGGATGGAGCCAAATACAGGGCAATCTAATAAGAAAACCTGTTATGCCCCGTACACACGAAAATGTGTGATAGGACCTTGTTGTCGGAAATTCCGACCGTGTGTGGGCTCCATCACACATTTTCCATCGGATTTTCCGACACACAAAGTTTGAGAGCAGGCTATAAAATTTTCAGACAACAAAATCCGTTGTCGGAATTTCTGATCGTGTGTACACAAATCCGACGCACACAGTGCCACGCATGCTCAGAATAAATAAAGAGATGAAAGCTATTGGCTACTGCCCCGTTTATAGTCCCGACGTACGTGTTTTACGTCACCGCGTTCAGAATGAACGGATTTTCTGACAACTTTGTGTGACCGTGTGTATCAGGGGATGATGAAGTCACGTGGGTCGTGACGTCACGCGTAGGGATGGGACAGGCACTCTATGTTTGATTTGTATTACGAGCTCGCCGCTCGTCGGATCTCCGCCTAGTAATTTTGTTTTTAATGTGAGTATTTGTGGATTTTAATAAAATTCGAATCTTTGCCAAACAATATTACACCATTGTGGGATCTTCCTTTTGGTTTCTATCCTGGTGACCCCGGAACACTACTTGAAGAGACATCTGTCCGTAGAGGAGACAAGCCATGATAGGATTATACCACTACCGCCCCCACTGCTGGTTGATTCCATGGTCTTACCAACTAAAGGCTGCCATGACTAAAATTGGCTAAACGCGAGTACCCCATTACCCCCAGGTAAGGGGCCACTTCCCACCATTGTGTGCCGTGCTGCATGAAGAAAAACTATCACTACTATATTTAGTCACGTATATCGGCATCAAGCGGATCACTTTTATACACTATTTTTTGGACTTTATGCTGATTATTATTTGATGGCTCACTGTTTTATGCACGTTCATCAGTGGACCATATTGGTTTTAATAGTACACGGTCTTATACAAATCGTCACATATATTACGTATGTATGAGCACTATTCACATTTATTTATACACCCGTTTGCTGCGTGTTTAGTGGTATTAGGTGCATACAAGTTCAGTCAGAGACTGCTATGCTATTTTTGGATTTTATCTTTTTTTTTTTTTTGCATAAGGGTGATAATGTCACTTATTATATGTTCTTATGAGCACTAGTCACTTGTGTATACACTTGTATTATATGTGCCTGGCTATCATCTTCAGCCAACACTGCTATTAGTAATCTGTTTAGAGGCTACTATATCATGTTATATTTATTATTTGTATTCTATAGTCACTAATGGTTATTGTCACAACACACACAGTAAGATCTTTTTACACATATTGAGAGGATTAGCGCAGCACCACACTCTTATTTTTACACCGTTCCATTTAGAGGCAAGCTGTACCCTACTCGGTGCAGGCGGCTTTTCCTGATTTTATATTGTATACTTTTATACTCTATATATATTTTCATTCCCCTTCCTCCATATATGATAGCGCAGGAATACCTCCTATTTTTCTTTTTACCGAGATCAGTGATGCGGTGTGTCGGACTGACATGGCACACCACAGATCGGCGCGAGATTGCGGCTTATCCTGCTGGACGTCACATGACGTGCAGTCAGGATAACTGAACCACCGTCCGGCGGGAAGTGGTTAATGGCTGTGTGTTGAGTGTTCTTGAGGGGACAGCAAATTTACACAGTAATGCCGCGTACACACGAGCGGACTTTACGGCAGACTTTGACGGACTTTACGACGGACTTTCTGAATGAACGGACTTGCCTACACACAATCCACCAAAGTCCGTCGAATTCGTACGTGATGACGTACGACCAGACTAAAATAAGGAAGTTGATAGCCAGTAGCCAATAGCTGCCCTAGCGTGGCTTTTTGTCCGTCGGACTAGCATACAGACGAGCGGACTTTTCGACCGGACTCGATTTCGACGGATAGATTTAAAACATGTTTCAAATCTAAGTCTGTCCAACTTTTGAGAAAACAAAGTCCGCTGGAGCCCACACACGATCGAATTGTCCGACGAAATCCAGTCCGCCGTAAGTCTGCCGTAAAGTCCGCTCGTGTGTACGCGGCATTATACAAGCTTTACACTCACTATTTTATAGTGTAGCAAAGTGTAATTTCTTCAGTGTTGTCACATGAAAAGATAATAAAATATTTACAATGTGAGCGGTGAAAAAAAATTCATACATACATACATATACACACACACATATAAAACCGTAGGACCCAAACAACGAATCAATTAATCGACAACTAATCGATTATGAAATTAATCGATTACTATTTTCATAATCTATTAATCGGCCAGTAACATAATGGGGTTAAAAAACTAAAATTAGCCCTTTATTAGTACAAAAAGAGCAAATAATCGCTACTGTAAGTATTACTTTCACTGTTCCACGGTAAAAAAATGAACCCCTACATTTGCTCTTTTTGTACTATAGAGGGGTAACTTTAGTTTTTTTTTTAACCGCATTATTTTACTAAATGTCTTAGGCCTGGTTCACACCTATGTGCTTTTTGCAGAATCGCACTACAGTTCATTTACATGGTTTCCAATGGGACACGTTCTATGCTTTTTTCAGCCGCTGCGTATTTGGAAAGGGTCAGGGACTTTTTTCAACGCAAAACGGTGCTTTTTTGGTTCAATATACTTTAACGGAGAAGCTACAGAAAAGCATATAGTGTGTTTTTGCAACAATGTGTTTTTTTTTATCAGCTCAACAAATTGGCCAAAAAAAAAAAAAAAATCATTGAAAAAAAATGCAAAAAACGCAAATCGCAGCAAAATCACATTTGCAAAAATCAAAACGCACAGCAAACATCACTGCAGAAACAGATCAAGAATCAAGAATATTCATATGAAAAATCTTTGTACATTCACTGAATGAAAGAATGTTGTTTGAAAATTTCACTTGCTTTTAACATTCTGGTTTTAAAAAGAATGTAATTTCTGAACGAAAACCACAAACACTGTCTGAAAATTCCTTTGACCAAGCAGTTTTCTATTATTTCTAAATGTTCCCGTCACTGTGGTTGAAAACAAACGTCGATTTGACTCCACTAACGATTAGAAAATCGAACGAACGTTCTTGAAATTAAATATTTTTTTGAAGGAAGACATTGTTTTTGTATGGCCATCATATAATATACAATTTCTGTTTGAAAATCTGCAAAACAGTCTTTAACAAAAAAAAAAAAAAATGTATCTCCGAGTCTGATGATATTTACCAGCTTCAACCTCTAATAGTATATACAGTATATCTCCTCTGTCTGTTATTCTCAGAGTGAATTAGAGATTTTGCTCCCTAATCATATAGTTGGTTATTTATATTTACCACTGCATGGAGATATTTAGGAATAAATTGCCTTTTTTAAACTTTACATATTAACTGAATTATACATCACACTTTTTTTTTAAGGTTATTAACAATAAATCAGCCAACTAATCGATTTTGAAAATAATCATTAGTTGCAGCCCTATAAAATTATATTATTTTTTTTTTTATTATTATTTACATTTTCTTTTTAGGATTGGCTTACACGGGCACCGGAAGTGACGTCAGGCCATGAGCTCGCTGCTGGTTTTTATCTCGTTTTTTACCCGTTTCATTATGCGAGTATTTTTGAACCTGCAAACTCAAATATCTGTGATTACATACTTCACGATTTGGGTCCCCCCCCCCCCTCTCCTTTTTACTCTATGTTCACGGACCTGGGAGACTGTCCACTGTCACTGAGGCATATAGAGATAACCTATCATTATATATGAATACTATACATCAGGCTACCAAGGTATATTAGGATATCTAGTCCATTGACGCTTTCCATGGCCTCTACCACACAAAAGGAACATCAGGTGCAAGGCATTGGAGGATTTACTGACCACCACCATTTGTTGCTGTTACCTTACAGCGGCAAGCTAAGTTAGCCACTGCACACACGAGTCGTTTATCCACTTCAGCCCCGGACTATTTGGCTGGCCAAAGACCAGAGCAGTTTTTGCGATTTGGCATTGCGTCGCTTTAACTGACAATTGCGCGGACGTGCGACGTGGCTCCCAAACAAAATTGATGTCCTTTTTTTCCCCACAAATAGAGCTTTCTTTTGGTGGTATTTGAGCACCTCTGCGGTTTTTATTTTTTGCGCTATAAACAAAAATAGAGCGACAATTTTGAAAAAAAAAAAGCAATATTTTTTACTATAATAAATATCCCCCCAAAAAATATATAAAAAAACATGTTTTTCCTCAGTTTAGGCCGATATGTATTCTTCTACATATTTTTAGAAAAAAAAAAATTGCAATAAACGTTTATCGATTGGTTTGCGCAAAGTAGGGATGAGCCGAACACCCCCCTGTTCGGTTCGCACCAGAACATGCGAACGGGAAAAAAAGTTTGCTCGAACACGCAAATACCGTTAAAGTCTATGGGACACGAACATGAATAATCAAAAGTGCTAAATTTAAAGGCTTATATGCAAGTTATTGTCATAAAAAGTGTTTGGAGACCTGGGTCCTGCCCCAGGGGACATGGATCAATGCAAAAAAAAATTTTAAAAACGGCTGTTTTTTCAGGAGCAGTGATTTTAATAATGCTTAAAGTCAAACAAGTGTAATATCCCTTTAAATTTAGTACCTGGGGGGTGTCTATAGTATGCCTGCAAAGGGGCGCGTGTTTCCCGTGTTAAGAACAGTCTGACAGCAAAATGACATTTCAAAGGAAAAATTCCATTTAAAAACTACCCGCGGCTATTGCATTGCCGACAATACACATAGAAGTTCATTGATAAAAACGGCATGGGAATTCAACACAGGAAAACCCCGAACCAAAATTTAAAAAAAAAAAAGACGTGGGAGTCCCCCTAAATTCCATACAAGGCCCTTCAGGTCTGGTATGGATATTAAGGGGAACCCCGGCCAAAATTTAAAAAAAAAAAATTACGTGGGGTTCCCCCTAAATTCCATACCAGACCCTTCAGGTCTGGTATGGATTTTAAAGGGGAACCCCGCACCAAAAAAAAAAAAAAAGGCGTGGGGTCCCCCCCAAAAATCCATACCAGACCCTTATCCGAGCATGCAACCTGGCAGGCCGCAGGAAAAGAGGGGGGGGACGAGAGTGCGCCCCCCCCTCCTGAACCGTACCAGGCCACATGCCCTCAACATTGGGAGGGTGCTTTGGGGTAGCCCCCCCAAAACACCTTGTCCCCATGTTGATGAGGACAAGGGATTCATCCCCACAACCCAGGCCGGTGGTTGTGGGGGTCTGCGGGCGGGGGGCTTATCGGAATCTGGAAGCCCCCTTTAACAAGGGGACCCCCAGATCCCGGCCCCCCCCCTGTGTGAAATGGTAAGGGGGTACTAACCCCTACCATTTCACTAAAAAACTGTCAAAAATGTTAAAAATGACAAGACAGTTTTTTACAATTCCTTTATTTAAATGCTTCTTCTTTCTTCTATCTTCCTTCATCTTCTTCTTCTTCTGGTTCTTCTGGTTCTTCCTCCGGCGTTCTCGTCCAGCATCTCCTCCACGGCGTCTTCTATCTTCTTCTCCTCAGGCCGCTCCGCACCCATGGCATGGGGGGAGGCTCCCGCTCTTCTCTTCATCTTCTTCTTCTTCCTTCTTCTCCTCTTCTTCCTTCTTCTCCTCTTCTTCCTTCTTCTCCTCTTCTCTTCTTCCTTCTTCTCTTCTTCCTTCTTCCTTCTTCTCTTCTTCCTTCTTCCTTCTTCATTTTCTTCTCCGGGCCGCTCCGCACCCATGCTGGCATGGAGGGAGGCTCCCGCTGTGTGACGGAGTCTCCTCATCTGTTGGTTCTTAAATAATGGGGGGCGGGGCCACCCGGTGACCCTGCCCCCCTCTGACGCACGGTGACTTGACGGGACTGCCCTGTGACGTCACGGGGAATGCCACAGAAAAGAAGGAAGAAGAGAAGAGGATGAAGAAGAAGAAGATGAAGAGAAGAGGGGAAGCCTCCCCCCATGCCATGGGTGCGGAGCGGCCCAAGGAGAAGAAGATAGAAGACGCCACGGAGGAGATGCTGGACGAGAACGCCAGAGTAAGAACCAGAAGAGCCAGAAGAAGATGAAGGAAGATAGAAGAAAGAAGAAGCATTTAAATAAAGGAATTGTCAAAAACTGTCTCTTGTCATTTTTAGCATTTTTGACAGTTTTTTAGTGAAATGGTAGGGGTAAGTACCCCCTTACCATTTCAAACAGGGGGGGGGCCGGGATCTGGAGGTTCCCTTGTTAAAGGGGGCTTCCAGATTCCGATAAGCCCCCCGCCCGCAGACCCCCTACAACCAACGGCCAGGGGATGAGGCCCTTGTCCTCTGGTATAGAATTTAGGGGGAACCCCACGTCATTTTTTTTTAAATTTTGGCCGGGGTTCCCCTTAATATCCATACCAGACCTGAAGGGCCTGGTATGGAATTTAGGGGGACTCCCACGTCATTTTTTTTTTTTTAATTTTGGTTCGGGGTTTCCCTGTGTTGAATTCCCATGCCGTTTTTATCAATGAACTTCTATGTGTATTGTCGGCAATGCAATAGCCGCGGGTAGTTTTAAATGGAATTTTTCCTTCGAAATGTCATTTTGCTGTCAGACTGTTCTAAACACGGGAAACATGCGCCCCTTTACAGGCATACTATAGACACCCCCCAGGTACGGAATTTAAAGGGATATTACACTTTTATTGTTTGACTTTAAGCATTATTAAAATCACTGCTCCTGAAAAAACGGCCGTTTTTAAAACTTTTTTTTGCATTGATCCATGTCCCCTGGGGCAGGACCCAGGTCCCCAAACACTTTTTATGACAATAACTTGCATATAAGCCTTTAAAATTAGCACTTTTGATTTCTCCCATAGCCTTTTAAAGGGTGTTCTGCGGCATTCGAATTTGCCGCGAACAACCCAAATTGTTCGCTGTTCGGCGAACTTGCGAACAGCCAATGTTCGAGTCGAACATGAGTTCGACTCGAACTCGAAGCTCATCCCTAGCGCAAAGGTTATAGCGTCTACAAAATAGGGGATAGTTTTATGGCATTTTTATTAATCATTATTTTTTGGCGGCGATCAGCAATTTTGTATCGTGACTGTGACATTATGGCGGACACATTGGACACTTTTGGCGCTGTTTTGGGACCATTCACATTTATACAGCGATCAGTGCTATAAAAATGCATTACTGTGTAAATGACACTGGTAGTGAAGGGGTTAACCAGGGGGGGGGGGCGCTGAAGGGGTTAAGTGTGCCCTAGGGATATGTTTTAACTGTAGGGGGGTGGGGCTATGTGTGTCACGACACTGATCACCGCTCCCGATCACAGGGAGCGGTGATCAGTGTCCTGTCACTAGGAAGAATGCGGAAATGCTTGTTTACATCAGCATCTCCTAGTTCTTCCTCTTCGTGAGACAATCGTGGATATCCCCGCGGACATAGAGTCCGCAGGACCCGCGATCACACTCACGCGCCCACAATGCCGCATCTTAAAGGCGACGTACAGGTACGTTAATATGCCTGTCCGAGCCATTCTGCCGACGTATAGCGGCGTGAGCCGGTCGGCAAGTGGTTATACACTGAAGAGGATTGACATCACCTACGCACTGAAAGACCGTATTTTCACTGACTGTCACTTGGAGCACTTCACCGCACCTCATTTTTAATTTTATTTTTTGATTTAATTTTTTTCTATTCATATGCACTGTTGGACTCTACCTCATATTTTGTCAGCAGTAGCACCTTTTTATTCTATGCAATTTGAAGGTTATGCGATTATGTAGCAATTTTATGCATTTTATGTATTTTTGTACATGTATATATAGCACTTTAATTTAGCACTTTATTTATGGTACTACATTTTTTCACTAGAGCACGACACCATATATTGATTTTTATTTACTTATTGTTAGTGTGGTTTGACCAGTTCAGTGTCTGCTGCAGCCAGTGTTCCGTTGTTTATTTTTGTCCTGGTAGTGCGGAGATATTCTTTCCTATTTATACATCTATAGGGAATGTAGACCCCAACGCTTTCTTCATTAGAGCCCTGCAGGTGCAGCCGCTGATTGATAAATTATGAAATAACTCCCATACAGATTCTCTCTGGACATGGACACAAAAAACACACAAACACCTAATTCTTCAGAACAACAAAAAGGAAAGAATCTGCAACAAAGTTTTTTGTTTTTTTAATCCTTGCAATGCACATAGATCACCCAGAGGAGAATGTTTTTTCTTCAACAAAAGCAGAGTTTCTCTTTAAGGAACAATATGATGAATTTAAAGTGTTGAATTGGCCTCCAAACTCTCCAGATCTCAATCCAATCGAGCATCTGTGGAATGTGATGGAAAAACAAGTCCAATCCATGGAGGTCCCACCTCCCAACTAACAGGACTTAAAAAAGTTCTCCTACTGACAGCTTAGTGCCACATAGACCAACATACCATCAAAGGTCTAGTGGAGTAGAGGATTCCATGTCTCTATTAGTTATAGTGGGTGGTTAATGTTATGGCTGATCGGTGTACAGGTTATAAAATAAAGCAGGGGGGGGGGGGGTCTGAGGGGGCTCCCAGACTGATGACCGCCTCGGCCCACAGTACCCCCAAAGCAACGACTGCCTTGGCCCACAGTACCCCCAAACCCACAACCGCCCCACAGTACCCCCAAACCCACAACCGTCCCACAGTACCCCCAAACCCACAACCGCCCCACAGTACCCCCAAACCCACAACCGCCCGACCCACAGTACCCCCAAACCCACAACCGCCCGACCCACAGTACCCCCAAACCCACAACCGCACGACCCACAGTACCCCCAAACCCACAACCGCCCGACCCACAGTACCCCCAAACCCACAACCGCCCGACCCACAGTACCCCCAAACCCACAACCGCCCGACCCACAGTACCCCCAAACCAACAACCGCCCCGTCCCACAGTACCCCCAAACCAACAACCGCCCCGTCCCACAGTACCCCCAAACCAACAACCGCCCCGTCCCACAGTACCCCCAAACCAACAACCGCCCCGTCCCACAGTACCCCCAAACCAACAACCGCCCCGTCCCACAGTACCCCCAAACCAACAACCGCCCCGTCCCACAGTACCCCCAAACCAACAACCGCCCCGTCCCACAGTACCCCCAAACCAACAACCGCCCCGTCCCACAGTACCCCCAAACCAACAACCGCCCCGTCCCACAGTACCCCAAACCAACAACCGCCCCGGCCCACAGTACCCCCAAACCAACAACCGCCCCGGCCCACAGTACCCCCAAACCAACAACCGCCCCGGCCCACAGTACCCCCAAACCAACAACCGCCTCGGCCCACAGTACCCCCAAACCAACAACCGCCTCGGCCCACAGTACCCCCAAACCAACAACCGCCTCGGCCCACAGTACCCCCAAACCAACAACCGCCTCGGCCCACAGTACCCCCAAACCAACAACCGCCTCGGCCCACAGTACCCCCAAACCAACAACCACCTCGGCCCACAGTACCCCCAGACCGATGACCGCCCCATAGTACCCCTGAACCAACAACCACCTTACAGTATTTAAACCTTTACTCCAGTACCCCTTGGTGTAAACTGTAAAGGCTTACCCACTGCAGAGCAAGAACGACCCATGAAAAAAATAAAAATGCTAAAAAGTCTGAGAGGGCTTCGGGATGCAACAAATGAAATTCGGATGGAACGCCAGTGGAAAGCAGAGGAAATCAGTTTCTTTTTCCATCACATTTTTTGTTTTATTTCAACCAATAGAGCCAACTACACATACAATCAAAATGTGATAAAACCACACACTCTGCAATTCCCCTGAAAACAAGCCAAAATGTCCTATTATATGGATATAGTAGTAGTACTGGGGGAGGGGGGAATTATATAGTGTCAGTTTGCACAGCGCTTTACAATATAGGCCTCATTCACACGGATGTACTAAAGCATTCCCCCATGGGAAGGACTGTTTTTGACTACAGAGCATAGATAGGAGTCCCGTGTATCTGTGTGCAGACAGTCCCATTCATGTCTATAGGGACATAGCGGCAGCACAGACACAGCACTGCCAACTATGCTGCGGGGTGCGTGTCCCCCAACTCACACCGCTTTCAGATTTAATACCGCTTTAAAAAAAAAAGAGACAGGAGGGATCAGTGGGCTCCACCCGTGAGAGCTTACAATCTAAAGGGGATGTGCAAGCGATACAACAGGTGATAACTGTGTGCAGATCAGTTGATGGAGAAAGTAAAAGTCCCCTTGGTAGGTGGAGATGGAATTGGCTTCCCTGAAGGGACGAGTTTTCAGGGATCACCTAAGAAGACAGATTAAGAGATAGTAAACCTGACTGGGGTGGAGGGTATTATTATAGCTCTAGTAGTAGGAGGAGTATTAGTATACATTATAATTATAGAGTTTTTAGGGGGGTGTATTATGTTAGCAGTATTGGGGAGATAGGTGTGATATTACTATAGTATGATAAGTAGGCTCCTAGTAACTGGGTGTAGTATTACTACAGTGAGTAGTAGACGGGGTCTTCCAGTCACCTCGCTGTAGTATTATAGGTTATGAGGTTTCTGGGGAATATGATATCTGGTTACCTGGGTTTATTATAATTCAAGTATGAAGTTTTGGGGTGTAGATGGAGGGTCTCCCCGTAACCTGGGTGTAGTAGAGGAGTATGACATACAGGTTTCCTCATTACCTGAGTGCAGTGTCAGCAGGGAGTATAAGGGGGTTCTGCTCGTTACCAGGGTATAGGATTATAGTATGGGGGTGTCACTATTATCTGGGTGTGGTATCATAGTATGGGTTTTTTTTAATATGGGGGTCTACTCATTACTTACACGTGTAGTAGGAAAGTATGATATGGGGGATTCTGCTCATTACCTGGAGTGTTGTATTCGGGAGTATACGGGTCTCCCAATTACCAGGGTGTAATATTATAGTATACAGTATGATATATTGGGGGGGGCAGTATGATATGGAGGTCTCAAGCTCATGAGCCATGTGTAGTAGGGGAGAATTATATGGGGGGCTTCCTATTATCTTAGGGGGTTATTTACTAATGGCAAATCCACTTTGCACTGAAAGTACACTTGGAAGTGCAGTCGCTCTAAATCTAAGGGGAAGATCTGAAATGAGGGGAAGCTCTGCTGATTGTATCATCCAATCATGTACAAGCTAAAATGCTGTTTATTTTCCTTGCATGTCCCCCTCAGATCTACAACACCTCCAAGTGCACTTGTAGTGCAAACTGGATTTTCCTTTAGTAAATAACCCCCCTTAGTGTAGTATAATAATACAGTGGGATCTCACTATAACCTGGGGGGAGTAGTAGTAGGAGAGTATATTATTGGGGGGGTACCATTATCTGGGTGTAGTAGTGGGGGAGTTTAATGTTGGGTGGGATGTATGCTATGGGGGTCTCCCCATTTCCTAGGGCTAGAAGTAGGGGAGTATACTATGGGGAGTTTATGATATGGATGTGGAAGGGTCTCCCCATTACCTGGGTGTAGTAGGGGAGTATAATACTGTGAGGTTCTTCTATAAAGTGGGAGTAATAGTAGTAGGGAATTTTTGAGGGGGGGGTCCCTATATACTAGAAGTAGTAGAAGAGGAGTATACTATGAGGAGAGAATGATGTGGAAGGGTCACCCCATTACCTGGGTGTAGAAGTAGGGGTGCAGTATATGTTGGGGGGACGGATTGATATTGAAGTCTCCTTATTTTCTGGACGTAGCAGTAATAAGCGAGTTTGGGATTGGGGGGGGGGGGCGCGATCTCACTATTACTTGGGTGTGGTAGGGGGGTATAATATTGGGGGATTGATATTGGAGTCTCCCTATTATCTGGGTGTAGTAGGGGAGTATAATACAGTGGGGTCTTACTAGGACCTTGAAGTACTAGTGGGGAAGTATATTATTGGGGGGTGGGGGTCTCCCCTTTACCTGGGTGTAGTAGTAGAGAAGTATAATATGGGGGGGTCTCCCCATTATCTAGGTGTAGTAGTAAAGAAGTATAATATGGGGGGGTCTACCCATTACCTGGGTGTATTAGTAGAGAAGTATAATATGGGGGGGGTCTCCTCTTTACCTGGGTGTAGTAGAAGTATAATATTGGGGGGGGTCTCCCCATTATCTAGGTGTAGTAGTAGAGAAGTATAATACTGGGGGGTCTCCCCTTTACCTAGGTGTGGTAGAGAAGTATAATATTGGGGGGGTCTCCCCTTTATCTAGGTGTAGTAGTAGAGAAGTATAATATTGGGGGGTCTCCCCTTTATCTAGGTGTAGTAGTAGAGAAGTATAATATTGGGGGGTCTCCCCTTTATCTAGGTGTAGTAGTAGAGAAGTATATTGGGGGGTCTCCCCTTTACCTGGGTGTAGTAGTAGATAAGTATAATATTGGGGGGTCTCCCCATTATCTAGGTGTAGTAGTTGAGAAGTATAATATTGGGGGGTCTCCCCTTTACCTGCGTGTAGTAGTAGAGAAGTATAATATTGGGGGGTCTCCCCTTTACCTGGGTGTAGTAGTAGAGAAGTATAATATTGGGGGGGGTCTCCCCTTTATCTAGGTGTAGTAGTAGAGAAGTATAATATTGGGGGGTCTCCCCATTACCTGGGTGTAGTAGGGAAGTATAATATTGGGGGGCCTCCCCATTACCTAGGTGTAGTAGAAGTATAATATTGGGGGGGGTCTCCCCTTTACCTGGGTGTAGTAGTAGAGAAGTATATTGGGGGGTCTCCCCTTTATCTAGGTGTAGAAGTATAATATTGGGGGGGTCTCCCCTTTATCTAGGTGTAGAAGTATAATATTGGGGGGGTCTCCCCTTTACCTGGGTGTAGTAGTAGAGAAGTATAATATTGGGGGGTCTCCCCTTTACCTGGGTGTAGTAGTAGAGAAGTATATTGGGGGGGTCTCCCCTTTACCTGGGTGTAGTAGTAGGGAAGTATAATATTGGGGGGTCTCCCCATTACCTAGGTGTAGTAGAAGTATAATATTGGGGGGGTCTCCCCTTTACCTGGGTGTAACACCAGTTCTCAGCCACAGGTCCTCCGGCCGCCATGTGAGCGGAAGGGGGCGCTGTGGACCCGACAGACATGGCGCCTCCTATCGGAGATCAGGCGCAGCGCACACAGTCCTGGCTCTCCGTGCCGGGGGGCTCTCAGTCCCGGCACTCCATGGCTCCATGGGCAAGCCTCGGCACACGCGGGCTCCGGGAAGGTCACATAATGCAGCCGGGACGTGTCCGGCCACTTTCCGGCTTTTCCGCCGTTACTCCTACCCAGCTGAGTACCGGCACTTCACAGGATTCTCCGTACACTCCGCGCATGCGCCGCCTAACTCTCATCCCGCCGGGTCTCCCTGTTGACGCGAGATGTCAGAGCGCAGGCGCCCTGGGGGTGCGGAGGGGTTAGGGTCAGGAGGGGAACGGAGCTTGCGCACTGAAACAGAGCTGTCAGAAAGCTGACAGTGTGCGCATGCGCGGAAGCTGCAGTGTATGTTACGGTTGCAGCAGGCTGAGTTTTATGGGCTCATCACGTGCAACATGTTTCTCTCACTAAGGGAAAATAGCCTATTAATACAATATAATGCCTATTAAATGTTTATGTGCTTTTATTTGTATTCAGCATCACTTGTATTGAAAAACTCCAATTATATTTTTTACAACTGCAGGAAGGTGGCTGAGATAAAGGGCTGCATTGTGTGTAATGGGTAGTCCTAGTTGCCAACATTGTAAAAAAAAATGTATAGGGACACTTTTTTGGCTGTAGGCGGAGTCCTATTATAATTAGGGGCAGGGCATGCGTTTGTAGGCGTGACATAACAAAAAAAAATGCAGGGTGCGCTGCGCCGAAAAACGGGCGTGGTTTACGTGAAATAGTGGGCGTGGTTCAAACGGGGGGTGTGGTTAGAGTCTGAGATGAATGAGAGATGGAGAAAGTTTGGGGAAAAGAGGGAGGGAGAGAGAAAGAAGGAGGGAAAGAGAGAGAAGGAAGGAAAGAGGGATGGAGGGACAGCAGGCCCAGATCCTACACCACAATAGAAATGTGTATCCAGAGTTTAACAAATCAGCAGATAAAGATACTCCAAACTCCTGGTGTTAGCGCTTCAATCATCCCAGCACCATGGTTGTTGTGGTGTCAGGATGATTGAAGCGCATTATTACTATTATTACATTGTAATATAGAATGAAATCATTCAACTCACCATAATCCAGAATCAGTGGGACCCCTGAGCGTGTCACCTGCCACGTCGCCTGCCACCAGATGCCATAAGGTGCCCCCAGCAGAGTCCGTCCTTGCACCAGGTGCCCCCAGCAGAGTCTGTCCTTACATCAGGTGCCCCCAGCAGAGTCCGTCCTTACATCAGGTGCCCCCAGCAGAGTCCATCCTTACATCAGGTGCCCCCAACAGAGTCCGTCCTTACATCAGGTGCCCCCAGCAGAGTCCATCCCTACATCAGGTGCCCCCAACAGAGTCCGTCCTTAGATCAGGTGCCCCCAACAGAGTCTGTCCTTACATCAGGTGCTCCCAGAAGCAGAGGCCCTCCTTACAGATCTGTGTCCCTGGGAGCGGAGCCCCTCGTTACATCTGGTGTCCCCAGTACAGTACCTCTTACATCAGGTGTCCCCAGCAGAGTGTCTCTTACATCAGGTGTCCCCAGCAGAGTGCCTCTTACATCAGGTGTCCCCAGCAGAGTGCCTCTTAAATCAGTGCCCCCAGCGGAGTGCCTCTTAAATCAGTGCCCCCAGCGGAGTGCCTCTTAACCTCCCTGGCGGTATGATTATTTCGGATTTTAGGTGCTGAAAGCGGTACAATTATTTTGCATGGAAATTTGGCGTTTTATATTGTAGGCCTGTAATTCTTAACAATAACACACTTAAATCTGTCCAAACAAGAGTCTAGTAGATATCCCGGGTATGATAAAGTTTGAATCACAAAAACATAAATTATAATATAATAAATAAAAATAAATAATTAAAAAAAATAAAAATGAATAGTAATAAAATAAATTTCCCCACGATTCACTATCGCTCAATTCTGCAAGTGTTCTAATTTACTATCGCTGTTTTCTAGCTGGTCTAAAGCCACTTTTGATGAAAAGGGACACTTTTTGGTTGCTATGGACAATCTCCAGTTTCCAGGCAGAAAGAACAGTATATATCACATAAAACTGCATGCAGGGCATTGGCCAAAGCACTGGGGACAAAAGGGATGTGAAATCATTTCATACAGTACTGTAATCTCTAAGATTACAGTACTGTATGTGTTATGATTTTGACATTTTTTGAATTTGCCGCCAGGCTCCGCCCCGTGCGTCGCGGCGCTCGCAGGGAATGGAGCCTGGCACAGAGAGGCTTCGGGCAGAGGACAGAGCCCACGGACACTGCGGGGGACATCGCAGGATCCTGGGGACAAGGTAAGTAAAGCCACACCAGGATCCTGCGATGTAATCCCCAGTGTGGCTCGGGGTTACCGCTGATTTTTAACCCCGAGCCACACTCGGGAAAATCGCCAGGGAGGCTACATCAGTGTCCCCAGCGGAGTGTTGCCTGCAGATGGAGTGTTGGCTGCAGTCTAGCTACATCTCCTCTCATTCCTCGTGTTTAGTGGAGAGGGGAGGGGCCGATTCGTGCAGCTAACCCTGGCTGGAGAATTGTGAAGAGAGAGGCTGATTCATTGGCTACACGGATCGACCCCTCCCATCTCCACCAAACATGAGGAACGAGAGGAGATGTAGCTGAACACAAGGGGAAAGCTCTCGCGGCGGCCGGTGGCCATTTTGTTGGAGCCAGGAGCTAGAACTGCTGCAGAGCCAAACATTCCCAATTTTCCATGGACAAAAGGCAAAATCCCGAATCGGGACGGCCTCCAATCGGGACCAGGGTTCCAAAATCGGGATTGTCCTGGGAAAATCGGGACTGTTGGCAACTATGGGTAGTTGGTGGCCTTTGTGATACACTATATTACCAAAAGTATTGGGACACCTGCCTTTACACGCACGTGAACTTTAATGGCATCCCACTCTTTGTCCGTAAGGTTCAATATTGACTTGGCCCACCCTTTGCAGCTATAACAGCTTCAACTCTTCTGGGAAGGCTGTCCACAAGGTTTAGGAGTGTCTATGAGAATGTTTGACCGATCTTGCAGAAGTGCATTTGTGAGGTCAGGCACTGATGTTGGATGAGAAGGCCTGGCTCGCAGTCTCCACTCTAATTCATTCCAAAGGTGTTCTATCGGGTTGAGGTCAGGACTCTGTACAGGCCAGTCAAGTTCCTCCACCCCAAACTCATTCATCCATGTCCTTGTGGACCTTGCTTTGTGCACTGGTCCAAATCATTTGCTGGAGGGCAGATTACGGTGTGGGGGTTGTTTTTCAGGGGTTAGGTTTGGCCCCTTAGTTCCAGTGAAGGGAACTCTTAAAGGGGTTGTAAACCCTCTGCATTCTTTGCATTAAGGTAAAAAACCTCCTTTAGTTTAGCAGCCCCCCAGTGCCCCCCTTTTATTTACCTGAACCCTGATCTTTCCAGCACCGGGAAAGAGCACACCTGCTCTCGCCGGTGTCTCGGTCCTGATTGGATAGGTTGATAGCAGCGCAGCCATTGGCTCCCTCTGCTGTCAATCAAATCCAATGATGCGGGGGTGGGGCTGGGTCCTGCTGTCTGTGTCAATGGACGCAGCAGCAGGACTCGGGAGCGCACCCGCACGGGTGTCCCTAGAGAAGAGCTTCCGTGAGAGGGGCACTCGATGCGGGGAGGAGCCAGGAGCACTGCTGAGGGACCCCAGAAGAGGAGAATCGGGGCTGCTCTGTGCAAAACCCTTGCATAGAGGAGGTAAGTATGACATGTTTATTATTAAAAAAATAAATAAATAAAACAAACCTTTAGTGTCCCTTTAAGGTGCCGGCATACCAAGATATTTTCATGCTCCCAACTTTGTGGGAACAGTTTGGGGATGGCCCCTTCCTGTTCCAACATGACTGCGCACCAGTGCACAAAGCAAGGTCCATAAAGACATGGATGAGCGAGTTTGGAGTGGAGGAACTTGACTGGCCTGCACAGGGTCCTGACCTCAACCTGATAGAACACATTTGGGATGAATTAGAGCGAAGACTGCGAGCCAGGCCTTCTCATAAAACATCAGTGCCTGACCTCACAAATGCACTTCTGAAAGAATGGTCAAACATTCCCATAGACACACTCCTAAACCTTGTGGACATCCTTCCCAGAAGAGTTGAAGCTGTTATAGCTGCAAAGGGTGGGCCAACTCAATACTGAACCCTATGGACTAAGACTGGGATGCCATTAAAGTTCATGTCCGTGTTTTGTGTATAGAGACCACCAATCTAAGGTGTCATTTATACACTGACACCAATGTTGGGGTATATCACAATTTTACTGTTTGAGAATTGAATACATGATGTCACCTCTCGGTAGTAGGAAGTCAGTTGAGGACTTCCGGGAACTGCATAGTGTGAGTGCAGGCTTGGGACTGAACAGCGTGGCCGCAATTGAAGAAATGAAAAAAAAAAAATTGACATGATCATACTCAGTACAAAGTCGCTCAAATTTTTTGAAATTGGTATTTTCATATAATTGTCATATATCGCACCCCTTCAATTTATATAGCTCCCCATATTTAAGGTTGTTTCATATGGTAGTATATTGAATAAACCTGTCAATGCCTGTAGTTTTTTTTTCATCATTTGCTATAGTTTGTCTAAGGGCCCATTCACACCACATGTAGTCCAGTGCTTTTCTTTCTGCATCAAAAACGCATGGAATGTAGATTATATGGTTTTTAATGACATAGTTCACACCAGTGCTTGCAGTTCCAGTGCGTTCCAGTTCCATAAAAAAAAAGTAGAACATGCTGCATTTTTCCTGCACTGGACTGTACTGGAACGCTGTAAAACGCATCAAAAATGCACTGGAACGCATCTAAACGCATCAAAAACGCACTGGAACACACATGTCCTTATTTAAGGTAAGGAAAAAAGAGGGGTAAAAAATTCACCGGACTGCATCAAAAACGCGCCGCAACGCATTAAAAATGCATCTAAAACGCACATGCAGAACACATCTGGACCGCAATTCTATGGTGTGAACTGGCCATAAAAATGGAAAATGTAATACTTACCTTTCTGTAATTTTCCTTTCCTGGTGCCTATCAATGGCAGCATACGCCTTTTGACTTCCTGCCCACTCACACCTGCCCATGTGTATGGTGTCATGAAGGCACCAAGAAAGGGGGTATTTACCATATTTGGTGAGCAAGTATGACTAGTTGTATTGGATCTGACCCGTCCGCCCTGTCCCATCCTAGAGAGATGGATCTGGTGTGAGGAACAGGAAACTCTCCCAATTCCTTATCCAGTATCAGCGTCGTTAATTACTTTGTGGACACTTTTTCTGCCATATTAAATCACGGAAAAGTAAGTCTATCTTTTTGTACCAGGTGGATGTGATCCAGATAGGGGAGTTGGTTGTGAATAGGGATGAGCTTCGTGTTCGAGTCGAACCCATGTTCGACTCGAACATCGTCTGTTCGCCCGTTCGCCGAATTGCGAACGATATGGGCCATTCGCGCCAAATTCGTGTGGCGCGTCATGGCCCATAATTCACTGCGGCATCGCAGTGCATTGCTGGCTGATGATTGGCCAAGCATGCACTATGACCCGCATGCTTGGCCAATCACAGCGCCGTCTGAACAGAGAGCCGTAATTGGCCAAAGCCAAGGAGGCTTTGGCCAATTATGCCCCAGGGGATTTAGTACACGCCCCACACTATATAAGGCCGCCTGCACGGCGGCCCTGTGTAGTGTGTGTTCCGGCGTTCATTGAGAGAGAGAGAGAGACAGTGTCATTTGATTTGAGTTAGATAGATTAGGCAGAACAGTCAGTCAGTTAGCTGCACTTACAGTGTATTGTGTATATATATGCATCCCAGGTGTTGCATATATATATATATATATATACACTATATTCAGTTTAGCTAGATCCGTTCCTGTTATCTTCTTACTGACAGGCAGGCTTGTCTTGTTACAGTATATACAGCTACCTGAAGAAAATTGCTGGTGTTCTTTTGATCCTATTAGTACCACAGTCAGGCAGCTAGACTATTTACAGTTAGTGCAGTGCGTCCTGCTCACAGTGTTCAGCTAGATCCATTCCTGTTATCTTCTTACTGACAGGCAGGCTTGTCTTGTTACAGTATTTACAGCTACCTGAAGAAAATTGCTGGTGTTCTTTTGATCCTATTAGTACCACAGTCAGGCAGCTACACTATTTAAGGTTAGTGCAGTGCATCCTGCTCACAGTGTTCAGCTAAAACTACAAGTTAGTGTGGTGCGTCCTGCTCACAGTGTTCAGCTAAACCTACAAGTTAGTGTAGTGAGACCTCTGCACAGTGTTCAACTAAAGCTACAAGTTAGTGCAATGCGTCCTGCTCACAGTGTTCAGCTAAAACTACAAGTTAGTGCTGTGCGTCCTGCTCACAGTGTTCAGCTAAAACTACAAGTTATTTTTTTGCGAGCTCTGCACAGTGTTCACCTAAAGCTACCTGTAGAAGGTTGGTGGTGTTTTCCTGATCCTATCACTACCGCAGGCAGCTAAAAAAGCTACAAGTTCGTTTTTTGCGAGCTCTGCACAGTGTTCAGCTAAAGCTACCTGTAGAAGGTTGGTGGTGTTCTCATACTACAGGCAGGCAGTTGATTTTGCTAGCTGCAGTATCAGTATATATATATATATATATATATATATATATATATATATATATATATATATATATCCCAGCTTAGTGCAGCTACAGGCCATTAGTATGTCTGGAACGCCAAGAAGGAGAAGCAGACAGTCACAAGCCAATAAGAGAGGGCAAGCAGGCTCTGTGTCTAGTGCTGGTCGTGGAGACGGTGCATCCTCATCAGCACGTGGCCGTGGGACACGCTTGGCCTTTTTTTCGGCAGCTGGCCGTGTTGAGCCGCAACATGCTGAAGACTTGGTCGAGTGGATGACTAAGCCGTCCCCATCCTCCTCATCCTCTCTCACCCATGCCCAGGGTACTTTGTCTGGCAAAGCAGCGGCCTCTTCCCTCAGCTCAATGTCATCAGTGACTCCTTCCCTAGCCCCACCATGTCCTCCTGAGGAGTCCCTCGAACTGTTTGACCACAGTGTTGGGTACATGCTCCAGGAGGATGCCCAGCGTTTGGAAGGCTCTGATGATGATACTGAGCTCGATGAAGGCAGTAACATGAGCACGGACAGAGGGGGTGCCCAAGAAGGACAGCAATCTGGCAATCATGTTCCCCCTGCTGCAGCATACTGCCAGGTTTGCTCCAGTGATGAGGAGGGAGGGGATGATGAGGTCACTGATTCAACGAGGGTGCCTGATAGGAGAGAGGAAGAGGAGGAGGAGGTGGCACATCACCAACGAGGCAGGATGCCCTCCAGGGGCCAGCCTAAGGGCAGCACATTGACTGCATCACACCCCAAAGCTCCACATGTGCAGGGCACTGCAGTCTGCGCGTTATTCAAAAAGTTCTTTGGTGTTTGCCTTTTTTGAGACGAGTGCATCAGATCGCACCGCTGCTATTTGCAACATATGTCTCAAGCGCATCTCGCGTGGCCAAAACATCTCCCGCTTGGGTACCACATGCTTGACCAGACATATGTTGACCTGCCATGCAGTTCGTTGGCAAGTGTATCTAAAAGACCCATACCAAAGAACAAAGAGGACCTCTCCTTGCTCCTCATCAGCTGAGATCTCCAACCCCACTATACCTTCAGTCCTCTCTGAGACCTGCACTGAGAGGAATGAAGGTGTAGAATTAGGTGTGTCACAGCCAAGTACTTGTGGGCAATCTGCTTTTGGTACACCGACGTCAGATTGTACCAGGCAAATTTCCCTGCCCCAGCTGCTGCACCGCCGAAAGAAGTTCGCTCCCAGCCATCCACGTGCGCAGCAGTTGAATGCTAGCTTGGCAAAATTGCTAGCACTTCAACTGCTGCCTTTTTAGTTGGTAGACTCTGCCCCCTTCCGTGAGTTTGTGGAATGTGCGGTTCCTCAGTGGCAGGTACCCAAACGCCACTTTTTCTCACAGAAGGCGATTCCGGCTCTTTACCGGCATGTGGAAGGCAATGTCCATGCCTCGCTGGACAGGCATATTACCGCTGACTCATGGTCCAGCAGGCATGGACAGGGACGTTACCTAAGTTTCACGGCGCATTGGGTGACTCTGCTGGCAGCTGGGAAGGATGCAGGACAAGGTGCAGTAGTGTTGGAGGTTGTTCCGCCACCACGCCTCCAAAATGCTAATGATTGTGACACACCTCTCTCCTCCACCCCCTCCTCTTCTTCTTCCTCCATGGCCTCTTCCTGTGCTTTGTCCTCGGAACCAGCGGTGCTCTGTAGCCGTTCAAGGGGCTACGCAAGTACGCAGGCCAAAAGATGCCATGCGGTGCTTGAGCTGGTGTGCTTGGGGGACAGGAGTCACACTGGGGCAGAGGTTCTGTCAGCTCTGCAGGGGCAGGTTCAGAGGTGGTTGACGCCACGCCAACTTAAGGCAGGAATGGTGGTTTGCGACAATGGCACCAACCTCCTCTCTGCCCTCCGACAGGGACAAATGACCCATGTGCCCTGTTTGGCTCACGTCCTTAACTTGGTGGTGCAGCGGTTATTGGGCAGGTACCCGGGCTTACAGGTTGTCCTGAGGCAGGCCAGGAAAGTCTGTGTGCATTTCCGCCGGTCATATAATGCCAATGCTCGGCTGACAGACCTCCAAAAGGAGTTTAACCTGCCCAAGAACCGCCTAATCTGTGACATGCCCACCAGGTGGAACTCAACGTTGGCCATGCTGCAGCGGCTGCACACGCAGCTGAGGGCCATCAATGAGTACCTGTGCGACTATGGCACCAGGACAGGGTCAGGGAGCTTGTTTTTTTTTCCCCACGTCAGTGGGCCATGATCAAGGATGCATGCACTGTCCTGTCACCATTTGAGGAGGCCACAATGATGGTGAGCAGTGACAGTGCATGCATCGTTGACACTGTCCCCCTTGTCCACCTGTTGGAGCACACACTGCATGGAATAATGGACAGGGCACTTGAGGCAGAACAGAGGCAGGAAGAGGAGGACTTCCTTAGCTCTCAAGGCCCCCTTTATCCAGACAGTGTTCCTGCGTGCCCGCCGATCACACAGGAAGAGGACGAGGAGGAGGAGGAGGAGGAGGAGGAGGAAGATTGTGTCAGTATGGAGGTGGAGCCTGGCACTCAGCATCAGTAGCAGTATTTAAGGGATCAGTCCCAAGAAACACATGGACTTGTACGTGGCTGGGAGGAGGTGGCTGCGGACCATGTCGTCCTTAGTGACCCAGAGGACTCCGGACCGAATGCCTCAGCAAACCTACGCTGCATGGCCTCCCTGATCCTGCAAAGCCTGCATAAGGATCCCCGTATTCGTGGTATCAAGGAGAAGGACCAATACTGGCTGGCAACCCTCCTTGATCCACGTTACAAGGGTAAGGTTGCGGACCTTATCTTGCCATCGCAGAGGGAGCAAAGGATGAAACATCTTCGGGTGCCTTGCAGAAAGGTCTGTGCAATGCGTTCCCAGAGACTGGGAGGTTACAAACTCCTGTTTCTGGACAACGTGTTGCTGAGGCTTCGGTCAGTCAAAGAAGGAGCGGTGGAGAAGGTGGCCGTCTGACCAATGTGTTCAGACAATTTTTTGGTCCGCAGCCCAAAGGTATGATTGGTTCCAGCAACCATCGCCAGCGTCTGTTTTACATGGTGCAGGAATACCTAGGGGCAAGATCTGACTTGGACACCTTTCCCACCGAAAATCCTCTGGGTTACTGAGTCTTGAGGATGGATCACTGGCCAGAGCTTGCACAGTATGCAATTGAGCTACTGGCCTGTCCTGCATCCAGCGTTCTTTCGGAGCGCACATTCAGTGCTGCTGGAGGCTTTGTAACCGATCACAGGGTGCGTCTGTCCACCGACTCGGTCGATCGACTGACCTTCATAAAAATGAATCAGTCTTGGATCACCACCAGCTACCAAGCACCTGATGCTGATGTAACCGAATAATTTTTTTTAAAATCTCAGATCCCTTCAAAGACTGCCTATGCTGATGCTGAGTGACTATCCCTGAGTAATTATCCTCTTCCTCCTCAATCATCACGCTGATAGCTTGTAAGAACATTTTTGGTTCTGGACACCACCACCAGTGCCTAAGGCACAATTTTTCAGCCCCTGTTTAACAGGGGCGTGTAATTACAATTTTTGATGCAATACTTTGCAGCAGGGCTCATTTCAGCATTCCAACTAGAGTATCTGTGAGGGGTTGCAGTGTTGTGGCACCAGCACCAGTGCCTAAGGCCCAATTTTTCTGCCCCTGTTTAACAGGGGCGTGTAATTACAATTTTTGATGCAATACTTTGCAGCAGGGCTCGTTCCTGCGTTCCAACTAGAGTGTCTGTGAGGGGTTGCAGTGTTGTAGGCACAAGCACCAGTGCCTAAAGCCCAATTTTTCAGCCCTTGTTTAACAGGGGCGTGTAATTACAATTTTTGATGCAATACTTTGCAGCAGGGCTCGTTCCTGCGTTCCAACTAGAGTGTCTGTGACGGGTTGCAGTGTTGTGGCACAAGTGCCTAAGGCCTAATTTTTCAGCCCCTGTTCAACAGGGGCATGTAATTACAATTCTTGATCTAATATTTCACATCAGGGCCCATTTCTGCACCCACCAAGAGCGAGTGAGGACTTACAGTGTTGTGGCACCAGCACCACCATCACCACCACCACCACCAAAGGCCCAATTTTTCTGCCCTTGTTTAACAGGGGCATGTAATTACAATTCTTGATCTAATATTTCACAGCAGGGCCCATTTCTGCACCCACCAAGAGCGAGTGAGGACTTACAGTGTTGTGGCACCAGCACCACCACCACCAAAGGCCCAATTTTTCTGCCCTTGTTCAACAGGGGCATGTAATTACAATTCTTGATCTAATATTTCACAGCAGGGCCCTGTGAGGGCTTACAGTGTTGTGGCCACAACAACACCTAAGGCCCAAATTTCTGCTGAGTATATAGGGCAGGCCCCTACTTTCAAACATCTAACTTACAAACGACTCCTACTTGCAAACGGAAGGAGACAACAGGAAGTGAGATGAAATCTACCCCTAGGAAGGGAAATTCTCTCCTGTAAGAGTTAATATGGGAAAAACAATTCTCCTTTCCACTTATGCTTTCCAATCCTTGCTCCACAAAAAAACCCAAATTTTCAAAAAACATTTGTCATTGGGACAAAAAGTGAGGTGAAATCTTCTGAAGAGGAGGAAAGACAGCAAAACAAATGTCACAGGGGTGATAACCCTTCCCTATGTTTTCCAAAAAGCTTAACAAAGATTTTTTGGCTGGAGCTAAACACGTTAAAAATGTACCCGTATAAAATTACAAACAGGTTCTACTTAACAACAAACCTACAGTCCCTGTCTTGTTTGCACCGCCTGTATACTGCTGTTCAGAGTATATAGGGCCTGGTGGCCCCACACCTTTCCTTATTTTAATTTGGGTGCGGGGTTCCCCTTAATAACCATACAAGACCCAAAGGGCCTGGTAATGGACTGGGGGGTACCCATGCCGTTTGTCTCACTGATTTTCATCCATATTGCCAGGACCCGACATTACATTAAACCCGAAAGCAGTTTTAAATGAGATTTTTTCCTTTAAAAATGACATTTTGTGCAGGGACTGTTCTAACCACGGGAAACACGCGCGTACTATAGACGTACAGGCATACTATAGACACCCCCCAGGTACGATATTTAAAGGAATATTTCATTTTTTTTTTTTTACTTTAAGCATCATTAAAATCACTGCTCCCGAAAAAACATCAGTTTTTAAAAGTTTTTTTTGCATTGATACATGTCCCCTGGGGTAGGACCCGGGTCCCCAAACCCTTTTTAGGACAATACCATGCAAATTAGCCTTTAAAATGAGCACTTTTGATTTCGAACGTTCGCGTCCCATAGATGTCAATGGGGTTCTAACGTTCGTGCAAATTTTCGGTCCGTTCGCAGGTTCTGGTGCAAACTGAAGCGGGGGGTGTTCGGCTCATCCCTAGTTGTGAATTATGCACAACAATTGTGGAGCCCAGTTCATTTTGATGAGATTTTCTCTCCCAATAGCTGTGAACATAATTTACATCAGCTTGAGTACTTATCCCTAAAGTGGAGCTTTACCCAAAACTACTTGATAAAAAATAATGTTCTTTAGCAAGGAACATCAATAATCATGCTACCAAAATTAGTGTGTGCTGTAAATTGCCTCTAGCTTGTTGCTGTTACTTCCTGCCGGAGGCCGCCATTTTGTTGAAGCCCAGCGCCCCTGAACAGTAATAAATCTTTAGTCTGTCAGCATATCGGCCTTTACAAATTCACAGTACCTACAAATAGAGAGCAACTGAGCCTGTGCAGAGAAGGGTAAGACAGTATTACTGGATTTTAAACAGTATAGGCAGTTATTTTTAATGTTTTACATCGATATACCTGCAAAAGGGGCCAGCCTGAAGTGATCTAGCAGGATCCCCACTTTAAATTAGTTTAACCACTTCCCGCCCGGCCTATAGCAGAATGACGGGCAGGCGGTGGTTGTGTTATCCTGTCTGGGCGTCATATGACGTCCAGCAGGATAACATGCTGGAGCGGCCCATGATCACTAGTGCGGCGTGTCAGTCTGACATTCCGCATCTCTGATTGTGGTAAAGAGACTCTGTCAGAGGCTTCTTACCACCTGATCAGCTGTGACCAATCACAGCTGATCATCACGTGAACCAGGACGTGCCGGTAAACGGCATTCCTCGGTTCGCACTGACAGGGAGAGCCGATTGGCAGCTCTCCCTGTCAGAGGGGGGGTCTGATAACAGCACATTGACTATCAGCACATCCCCCATCAGATGTGAGCATCAGCTGCCAATCAGTTCCCCAATAATAAAGTCTGTCAGTGCCCACCACAGTGCCAATCAGTGCCCACCACAGCATACCTCCCAACATTTTGAGATGGGAATGAGGGACACCTACCAGCAAACATATGTAGGCATCAGACACACCTCCTGCCACACCCACTTAAAGGAGAATTAACCAAAAAAAAAAGGTTAATTAAATCCACAAGGGCTTTTTTTACCACTACTATTCCTTTATATTGGATTTTAAAATTTACAAATGCAGCAATTTAGAAATTGGATGAAAGATTTAGCACTGGGAAACACTTTTTGAAACATAAAAAGTGCATTTTATATACAACTATATACAGTCAGGTCCATAAATATTGGGACATCGACACGATTCTAATCTTTTTGGCTCTATACACCACCACAATGGACTTGAAATGAAATGAACAAGATGTGCTTTCTGCAGACTTTCAGCTTTAATTTGAGGGTATTTACATCCAAATCAGGGGCCAAAAGTAATGGGACAATTGGCTGCTCAGCTGTTCCATGGCCAGGTGTGTGTTGTTCCCTCATTATCCCATTTACAAAGAGCAGATAAAAGGTCCAGAGTTCATTTCAAGTGTGCTATTTGCATTTGGAATCTGTAGCTGTCAATCTCTCAATATGAGATCCAAAGAGCTGTCACTATCAGTGAAGCAAGCCATCATTAGGCTGAAAAAACAAAACAAACCCATCAGAGAGATAGCAAAAACATTAGGTGTGGCCAAATCAACTGTTTGGAACATCCTTAAAAAAAAAGAACGCACCCGTGAGCTCAGCAACACCAAAAGACCCGGAAGACCACGGAAAACAACTGTGGTGGATGACTGAAGAATTCTTTCCCTGGTGAAGAAAACACCCTTCACAACAGTTGGCCAGATCAAGAACACTCTCCAGAAGGTAGGTGTATGTGTGTCAAAGTCAACAATCAAGAGAAGACTTCACCAGAGTGAATACAGAGGGTTCACCACAAGATGTAAACCATTGATGAGCCTCAAAAACAGGAAGGCCAGATTAGAGTTTGCAAAACAACATCTAAAAAAGCCTTCACGGTTCTGGAACAACATCCTATGGACACATGAGACCAAGATCAACTTGTACCAGAGTGATGGGAAGAGAAGAGTATGGAGAAGGAAAGGAACTGGTCATGATCCAAAGCATACCACCTCATCAGTGAAGCATGGTGGTGATAGTGTCATGGCGTGGGCATGTATGGCTGCCAATAGAACTGGTTCTTTTGTATTTATTGATGATGTGACTGCTGACAAAAGCAGCAGGATGAATTCTGAAGTGTTTCGGGCAATATTATCTGCTCATATTAGAAAAGCTATAAACAATAAGAAAAGAGCTTTTAATAAATATAAAAATGAACGAACACTAGTGTAGTTTAAATGTTACAAAGATTTTAACAGAATATGTAAAAAGGAAATCAAGGATGCAAAAATTTAAAATGAACGACAGATTGCAAAAGATAGTAGGACAAACCCCAAAAAAGAATATAGTCAAAATACTTTTATTAAAAGAAAACGCTCCCCACACCGGGGTACTCACATGGCACTGGTGCGTCAGTGCACCATACTATAACGGCTTTCTATGCAAAATCACTGGATGTTTGGTGCGGTATGCTGTGCTGGGACAGCGCTGGTGTAAAGTCCGTGTCAGTCTCTCCTTTCTGGCCCCTCCCCAGGATATATACAGACTCCTCTTCAGTTTTCCTCCTGCACACACTTTGCTCCTTTCTTGCAGAACTTCTACTGAATCACTCCTGATGGAACGGACTCCTTGTCAGTTTTGTAACAGCCCTTTACAGGCAGGAACTCACAGTCCCTTAAAATAGCACATGTGGAGTAAAACAGTGTGTAACCTTTCCTTCTGCTTCCTGTGTGGCTACTGATCCCAGCACCACTTCTTCAGGCAATGTTAGCCCACCTGCCTTTGGCTGCCTCTTTCACCAGCCCTCCTGGCTGCCTCTACACCAGCCCACCCAGCTGACTTCTTCACAAGCCCACCGCTGTCTTCAAGGGAGACTGGCTATATGTGGAAGTCTCCCCCCTTTGTTAGCTCTCACCAGTGTTACACTGCTCACTCTGTCCTCTCTTTGCTCCTGTGCCTCCAGGAAAGCCTAATCTCTTTGTGTCTTTTGCAGGATCCTTCCAGCACCTGATCCTCGGCCCAAGGCAAGACCCTCCCCCCAAACTAGGGGATACCCCTTAGGGCCACCAACAGCCTCCTCAACACTGCATCTCCATCTTCCACCCGACTGCCCCTGCTGGCCTGGCCCATGTCTATTTATAGGGTGGTGTCAGCCCCTCCTAGCCCCCGCCCTCTAGTTTTAGAAGGTTCTCTAATCTTCCAGACACCAGGGGGAGGCACCAGAGAGCTGCCAAGATGAGTCATCCAGTCCTGGCCTCTAATAACTGTAGCGGTACCCTCTTGAGGGCTGCTGAGCCAGGCACACAGTTCTCATTCAATCTTAGGCAGAAAACCAGTCCTTGAACTTTGTTTTTGTGTTTTCATTGAGGGGGGTAAACTTGGATGGGGATGGGATATTCATGAGATGCCCAAACTGATTTGCAGAACAATATACATGGGACCAACTATATACAGCTCCGGTATATACAACTCCAATCTTCAACTCCAGCACAGAACTTGCTTGCAGATGGATACCCATACTAACGATCAGGACCCGGAACGCCGGCTTCTGGGTCACCTGATCGCTATAATAACCTCTGATTGGCTATTACAGTGATCAGCCTATGTGAAGCCCGTCCCCCCTATTTTTTCTCTGTGAATGGAGGAGAGAGATGCATCGTATCTCTCTCTCTCCTTGCAGGGTAAAAAAAAAAGTGCGTGTAAAAAAATAAATAAGTAATAAAAAAAAAAATACAAAAAATATGATCTAGGCCAATGTCGGGGTTAGTGTTTGGGTCAAGGTCAGAGTCAAAGGTCAGGGTCAGTATTTTTTTAATTGATATCTGTGTCAGTTAGTGTCATTGTCAGTGTGTTTTAGGTAGGATAAAAAAAAAAAAGAAGCAAAATGTGCACTATTGTTTTTGGGCTGTAGTACGGGTACAAACAACAGCTAACATACACATATGTGGAATCACTATGATTGTCAGAGCAGGAGAATTGAACTTTGTTGTTCTTTGGTGGTAGGTTATGGTAATAGCAAGAGATATACGGCTAAATTCAAAAATACATTTTTTTTTTTACTATTTTGGGCCAGTTTTCCTTTTGATAATAGAAAAAAAAAAAATATGTAGATGCCCATTACCATTTACCACCAAATAAAAGCCAAATTTGTCAACACGGTATAATCCACCTGGATGCACAAAGTAATTGTCATGATATGTACAGTTTTACTAACACATGTCAAAGTTGCAAAATTGTGCTTAGGCATTTAGATTTGTTTTACCCTTAGGTGCAAAGGGGTTGAAAAGGCCAAAAGGCACCAGTATCCTTGTGCGTCTATTGGCACGCCGTTCTGCACTCAGGTATGCGCATTCCTGCATTCTTAGTTAGGCTCCAATACCTAAAAACATGTGTATCCTTACGGCTGACATAATCTCTCTGGTGGCTGATGTGATGTTCATAAAACAGATATTAATTGTCTTAGAACACGACTGGAGGTGTGAAAAGTCAGTCTGGTGGGTTTTACTTCCTTTTTTCCCCCCTGCAAACTAAAATCATAATTGTGCTTGTATGCATCCCATACTAGCACATTATGTGACACTCACCTGCAAACGAAGCCCATGCTGTCCTCACTGCAGGCCGCATCCATCTTCGCCCGTCTTCCTTCCGGGGCCGTAGACTCCAGTACTGTGACTGGCCAGAGTTGCGTGACATCACTCCCCCGCATGCACGCAGGAGCTGCCGGTCACGGCACTCCCTATTTAAGAAACAGCACGGGCAGGCCGCTTCTTCACAGCGCATGCACCAATGACATCATCGGCACAGTGTACAGCAAATATCTCCTAAATGGCACATGCTTAGGGGATATTTACAATACCTATAGGTAAGCCTTATTATAGGCGTAGCTATAGGTACAACTTACTAATGGAGGTTTACAACCTCTTTAAGTAGAATTATAGGCAAACCCTCTTTTTTTATATTTTAATATTTTTATTGGAGAAGAAACAAAGTCTACTAGGAACAGACATATTATTGGAACAAAGCCATTTCTCAGGTTGTCAACATAATAATACAGAAACATGAAAGGTATGACCATAAAAGATAACTATCATCCAACATTACATCAAAGAAGCAGGTTTTATGCAAAAAAAAAGAAAAAGAAATAAAAGAAAAAGAAAAAAAATCATCTCAGGTTAACCTCCGAGGATTGATTGTACTATCCATCATCATCAAAAAACAAGACAAAACAATCATCGTCCAAAAAAAAAAAAAAAAAAAAGAAAAGCATAACATAATCAAAAAACAAGACAAAACAATCATCTTCCAAAAAAAAAAGAAAAACATAACAAAATCAAAAACAAGACAAAACAATCATCGTCCAAAAAAAAAAGAAAAAGAAAAACATAATCAAAAAACAAGACAAAACAATCATCGTCCAAAGAAAAACATAACAATCAAAAAACAAGACAAAACAATCATCGTCCAAAAAAAAAAAAGAAAAAAAAAAAAGAAAAACATAACATAATCCTGAGTAGTAATGGAACCGAACAATTATTTCTCATCGCTAATCAGGAATATTACTATGCATGATGGATGATGGAGAGCAGGAACAAGGGCATGGTATAGGGAAAAGGGGAAGGGAGGAGGAAGGTAACGGGTAGGGAGCCATGGAGAAATCCTGTCCCTGATCCCTGAGATTATCGTGGGAATCACTATTGTGTGAGGCCCCATAAGCAACCAAATGTACCGTACCTGTAGATGCCAGAATAGGAGAGAAATAATGAGGAAAAGGAAGGAAAGGAAGAAGAAGAAAGGGAAAAAAAAAGAAGAAAAAGAAGGAGAGGGTCATCCCGGAGTTCATTAGGGAGTCGAGATATAACCGATCCACAGGTCCCATATCTTATCAAATTTTTAGGATTTATTACAAAGTATATGAGTGAGTTTATCATTAATCATGATCCAATTGAGTTTACTTCTAACGTAATCAAGAGGAATAACCGACTGTTTCCAACGCCTAGCATTTGTAATTCTCGCTGCCAGCAATCAATGGCGACCCTAGGGGGGGCCAGAGGGGGCCCTGACCCCCCCAACATTATGCTGTGCCCCACCATGTGCCCCCCCCCCCCCAAAAAAAATTTTTTTTTTTTTTTTTACAAAAAAGGCAATGTCTAAGAGGGAGAGCATCCCCTCAGCTCCTGCGGGTGATTCCTCCCCCCTCCCTCTGCTCGCTGACACTGCATAATGTGAGCGCTCACACAACCACGGCAGCCCGATCTGCTCCTTCCCCTGCATCCTCATTGGCAGGGAGAAGAGCGAGTTGCAGGAAGGACTCCACCAGGACTCTTAGTTACTGAAAAAACAGACTGATTTCTCCCGTCCTTAGGACAGGAGAACCAGTCTGTAAATTCCAAGAGATGCCAGACCAGCGCTGTCAATAGCAGGGGCAGGACTGCAAGAGGAAGCTGGGGAACCCCATAGTGGCAGAACACCAGGGCCTGGTGGCAAGACAACCTTTGCAACCCTGATAGTTCTCCCACTGCTTTGGACCCTTATATTTTCTTGGTATGCTGGTGACATATATCTCTTGTTTTCTGCCACCCTGGGGGCCCCAATACATTAGGAATGGAGCTCTCTGCAGAACATGTGAAAGGGCCATTGTGGGATCGTAGTAAAGGGCCCCAGGATATATATAATTGCATTTTATAGTTGCCCCCCTACTTTTGTCCCTGTCCCCCCATGTGCCCCCCCTAAATATGAAAGCTGGAGATGCCACTGCCAGCAATATATAAGTAATCAATTTCACTGATTTTTTTGGGCACTTCATCAGGCAGTTCAAACCCTTTTTTTTATGTTTGAAAGAGTAATGGAGGGTAATGTGAGATCTGAGGTCTGTGTAACTCAAAAAAGAGGTCCTGTCATTCTTATTTCTTTTACAAGGGATGTTTACATTCCTTATAATAGGAATAAAAGTGTTAAAACTTTATTTTTAAAGGGACAGTAAAAAAAAAGAAAGAAAGAAAGTAAAATAAAGAAGAAAAAAAAATTGTTTTTAAAGAGCCCTGTCTCTCCGAGCTCGCACGCAGAAGCGAACGCATACGTAAGTTGCTCCCACATATGTAAACTGTGTTCAAACCACACATGTGAGGTAATACTGTGATCGTTAGATCGTTAATTCTAATGCAAGATCTCCTCTGTAACTCTAAACTAGTAACCTGTAAAGATTTTTAAAATGTCGCCTATGGAGATTTTTTAGTACCGTAGGTCATTCCACGAACGTGCACAATTTTAAAGCATGACATGTTAGGTATCTATTTACTCGGCGTAACAACATCTTTCACATTATACAAAAAAATTGGGCTAACTTTACTGTTTTGTTTTTTTTTGTAATTAACAACCACAATACAGGGCACCTTCACCCCCTTCCTGCCCAGTCCAACTTTCAGCGCTGTCGCATTTTGAATGACTATTGCGCGGTCATGCAGCACTGTACCCAAACAAAATTTTTATAATTTTTTTTCCCCACAAATAGAGCTTTCATTTGGTCATATTTGATCACCACTGTGTTTTTTATTTTTTGCGCTACAAATAAAAAGTTTTTCTTCATTTCTGTTACAAATCTTTGTAAATAAGTACGTTTTCTCCTTCACTGATGAGCACTGACGAGGCTGCATGGATGGGCACTGATGCGGCAATACTGATTGGCACTAATGAGGTGGCACTAATGAGGTGGCACTAGAGCTGTACGATCTTAGCTAAAATGAGAATCATGATTTTTTTGCTTAGAAGATAGATCACGATTCTCTCACGATTCTCGCGGCGTAACATCATCTTTCACATTAAAACAAAAAAAATTGGGCTAACTTTACTGTTTCGTTTTTTTTTTTTTTATTCAATGAAGTGTATTTTTTCCCAAAAAATTACGTTTGAAAGACCGCTGGACAAATACAGTGTGACATAAAATATTGCAGCAATTGACATTTTATTCCCTAGGGTCTCTGCTAAAAAATATATAATGTTTGGGGGTTCCAAGTAATTTTCTAGCAAAAAATATTGATTTTAACTTAAGAAACAAGTGTCAGAAAAAGATGTAGACTTGAAGTGGTTAAACTTCCTGCATTTACACATTGTTTAAAAACTTGGCAGACTGCCTAGATTTTTTTTTTCTTTACACGCAGAAGTTTGCCTTTGATCAAAGAAGGGAGTTAGTTACAATGTTTCATTTTAAAAACTTGGCAGAATGCCTGGATGTTTTCTTTTGACAGCTGAGTGAGCAGATAAGTCTCTCCACTTGTTATATGAAAGAATCGGCAAACTCTGCAATAGAGATCTTCAGAGGGGTTGAATCGAGATCACAATTTTTTAACGATTAATTGTGCAGCTCTAGGTTGCACTGATGGGCACTGATGATGAGGCACTTATATGCAGCACTGATGGGTACTGATAGGCGGCAATGAAAAGCAGCACTGATGGGCACTGATAGGTGGCACTGATATGCAGAACTAATGGGCACTAATAAGTGGCACTGATGGGCACTCATAGTCGGCACTGATTGGCACTGATAGGTGGCAGTGATAGGCAGCACTGATGGGTGGCACTGATAGGCAGCACTGATCAGGCAGACATCACTGATGGGCTCAGAGTGCCATCCCTAATGGGCACTGACTGGCATACCTGGTGGTCTCCAGTGGGCATCCCTGGTGGTTTCCAGTGCGCATCCTCGATGGGTCTGCACTGATTATTAATGCGCTGATTATCAGTACAGACCCCCTGTCAGGAGAGCAGCCGATCGGCTCTCCTCTACTCCTCTACTCGCGCCTGTCAGCACGACTAGAGGAAAAGCAGATAAACGGCACTTCCTGGTTACCATGTGATGAGCTGTGATTGGACACAGCTCATCACATGGTAAACAGCCTACGTCTTAAGCTCTTTACCTAGATCGCAGATACGGTGTGTCAGACTGAGTGCTAGTGGCTTATCCTGCTGGACATCATATGACATCCAGTCAGGAAAACTTGACTACTTTGCGGCCATCATTTTGCTATATGGCGGGCAGGAAGTGGTAAACAAAAAGTATTTTTTGAAAAAAAAAATTGAAATAAAATATTTCAACGATCACCATTTTATTCTCTAGGGTCCCTGCTAAAAACAAAATATATAAAGTTTGGGGGTTCTAAGTAATTTTATAGCAAATAATACTAGTTTAAACTTGTAAGCAAAAAGTTCCAACCAAAACTAGATCCACTGCAAAATCTAAAATCCATCCACTCCATCCAAAACTAGAAAAAAAGTTTTGCCTTTAGTTATACTTTAACCTATGTATGTTAATATGGGAATAGATAGTGGTGAATGGTGATGGACATTTGCGATGGACATTTGCTTTGACCAATAGAAAGTTCCACATTTATACAGTCTTTGTAGGTGAAGTAGATACATGGAATAATGATCTCACTGTGAATTCTGGAACTTTGATGGAAGATCTCAGGATGACCTTTACTGGAAACCTTTAACTTGCTTCTCCTTCCATCCGCATCCTTTCTATCGTTCAGCGACCTTGTCACAGCTCTATTTCTGAGACTGGTCCATTGGCCAAAGAGAGAGGAGAGGACCTTTCAGATGGCACCATGTATCTCTCCTTCCATGTCATGGCTGTTGCACTGCTAAATTTGATAGATAACATGTAAAGTATATATATATATATATATTTTTTTTTTTTTTCATAGAAAAGGGCAGTGCAATCTGTGAGCCGTCGAAACGATCGCTTCCTACCTGCTTTCTCTTTTCATTTATTTTTAGGTAGTCATTGGTTGAATTAGTCAGTGTCCCGAATATTACACTCTATTTTCTGTAGTTTTTTTTTTTTTTTTTATGGAGTCACAATCCAACGTTCTACAGAAACAGAGCCTAAAGCAGTCTAAATTATTCAAATTTCTTATTTCCAACACAGGTGGAAGGAAAGAAAATTGCTCAATTCCCCTATATTAACACAATCAGTGTTGATGGGGGAATGCCTCCCACAAAGCTATTGTGTTCTGCCGGCGCCGGGAGAGCAGGGAGCCTTCCAGGCTGGCAGAACGTAATGATTACTGCTAGCGGCTATAGCCTCCGGTGGTAATTGTATGTAAAAAATCCGACAGGCTGGTTGCACCCAAGACGATCGATGGTTCAACTTGGGTACAACCAGCCTGCCCATAGACGGATCAAATCTCAAATCAAGATTCAATCCATCTATGGTCAGCTTAACTCTGTAAGGGAACTAAGCAGCTTCCATCCTTTTACCAATACATGAAACTGTGAGACCTGCTGATGTTCTTATTATAAACCCTATATGACTGATCTGCAGCAAACGAGGTGGATTTAAAATAAAGCCGTCCATACATGGATCATTTCTATCCATGTATTGGCACTGTCGTTGTACAGAGGCCGGTCTACCAATCAACTTCTGTACAACCGCCCTTTCGGGTTTTCCCTGATCACTCAGCACTGCAGGCTATAGCCTGCAACACTAATAAATGCATTCTGATGGCGGGATTTCTCTCCTTTATCAGAATACAATAGCTCAGCGGCAGTGCATGAGTGTATGAGCATTATGTGTCAGCAAAAATACCCCCCCCCCAAAAAAATCGAGCACTACTCTGCATGCTTACCCATTAAAGATAAATTCCCCCTCCTCCCAGTACAAATCTGCCCCCTATCCTCCCTCCAAGCTCTAATCCACTCTCTCTCTCCAAATCCCCCCCCCCAAAAAAAACACCCCTCCTAGCATAAATCCTCTACTCCTCAAATTTTCCCCTCCAAGCACAAACTCCCCCCTCCACTCTGAATCCCCCCAGCACAAATTCTCCCTCCATACCTCCTCCTAGCACAACCCCCCCCCCCCCCAATTTGCCCTCCTAGCACAAGTACCCCCCAATCATCCCTACTATCACAAATACCCCCCCCAAAAAAAAATTCCCCTCCTAGCACAAATTCCCCCCCCTCTACCATATCACCTCTTCTAGCACAAACCCCTGAATCCCCCTCCTAGCACAAATCCTCTCCCCCATCTCCCTCAACACAAATCACTCCAAATATCCATTCCTAGCACACACTCCTATTTTCCCTTCCTAGAACAATTCTTATCCTCTGCCACCCTCCAAACCCCCCCTACCAACACAAATGCCTCCCCTATCTCCTCGAGGTGCCCCCCTCCCCACCTCACCTGATACCACAGTGCCCAGGGCAGCCGCCCCCTCTGTCTACCCCTTGTCCCGGCCCTGCTTGATTCCCCAATCGACCTTGAGTGTGTGGATGGAGGAATCAAATGAGTTATTTTTCATTGTGTGTGTCAGTATTACTCACTGGTACTGTTTTGAGAGACTTGAACCTTTTCTGAAGTCGTTCCGGTCTGATCCCACGCTGAGCTGTCAGCTGCGGCTTCGCTGTGTAGGTGGGTAGAGGACACATCCGACAACGGATGCCCCATAGTAACTCTATGGGTGACGTCACTTCCCATTCATTTCCCAGCCGTTGTCAGCTGTCTGCTTTACAAGGATAGATAGGTTAGAATGTGGCTGCCAGTAGATTTAGAGATTTTAGTTTTAGGCTGAACTTCCACTTTAAGGAACCCCTAGCAACCTCTGGTGGACCCTAGAATTCCATGGAACCCTGGTTGAGAATGGCAGCTGAGAATAGGGTAATGCACTTGGCATGTCTAAGGTACTCTATGCTGCTTTGCCAAACAAAACTGATAGACCAATTTGAAGTTTATGCGTTTTTCTAAAGATTTTGTTCAAACAAAACTCCATGAAGAAGTCTATCACAGCATATGTGCTCCAAATTCTCTAAATACCAAAATATACTCCAAAAAGGCTTCCTACTTCCAAGTACCCTAAAAAGTAGGGTTTTTTTTGCTACAGTCAAATGACCACAGCTTACAGTTGTCATGTTGTTTTTCTGCAGGGTTGGGTGCACGGTAATAATAAATTTATTGACAGCGAGATTCTGACCGGGAGCGATTCATTTTTTTTTTTAATTATTATTTATTTTACTTGAAAAAAAAATGTTGTCTCCTTTTTTTTTTGTTTTTGCCACTTTTATTTCTATCACAAGGGATGTACAACATTATGATAGTATGAGCAGTAATAGGTCCTCTTTACTGAGCCATCTGGGATTTCTCCTTTGCCTTAAAAGCATCAAACAGAGATCGGTTTGATCAGATGCTTTCACGATCCAGTAATTATTTTTATACAGGATTTATATAGCGCCAACAGTTTGCACAGTGCTTTACAACATGGGGGCAGACAGTACACTTATGATACAAATCAGTACAGGAGGGATCAGAGGGCCCTGCTCGTTAGAGCCTAGAATCTAGAAGGGAGGGTCAAGTAGAACAAAAGGTTATAACTGTGGGGGGTGAGCTGATGGAGAAAATGAAAGTACAGTTGTTAGGTGTGGGTAGGGTAGGCTTCTCTGAAGAGGAGAGTTTTCAGGGATCGTCTAAAAGCTAATAGAGTAGGAGATAATAGGACAGATTGGAGTAAGACATTCCATAGGATTGGAGAGCCTCTGGAAAAGTCCTGGAGACGAGCATGGGAGGAGGTGACGAGGGAGCTAGAGAGCAGGGGGTCTTGAGAGGAACGAAGAAAACGATTAGGTTGGTATTTGAAGACTAGGCTAGTGATGTAGCTGGGGGCTAAGTTGTGGATGGCTTTGTATGTAGTTGTTAGTATTTTGAATTGAATTCGTTGGGTGAGCGGAAGCCAGTGGAGGGGTTGACAGATTTGTAGCGATTTGTAAGGTGGATGAGTCTGGCAGCGGCATTCATGATGAATTAATTGGTGGATAGACTATGTAGAGGTAAGCCAATGAGAAGGGAGTTGCAGTAGTCGAGGTGAGAGATGACCAGGGAGTAAATTAAGAGCTTTGTTGGGTCATTGGTTAGAAAGGGGCATATTTTGGAGATGTTGCGAAGGTTGAGGTGGCAAGATTTGGACAGTGATTGGACGTAGGCCTTAACGGAGATTTCAGAGTCCAGGACTACACCTAGGACCTTGGCATGCGAGGATGGGCTTATAGTTGTGCCATCGATTTTGACAGAGAGATCAGGGGAAAGGGCACATGGGGGAGGAAGAATTTCAAGTTCGGTTTTGGATAGATTGAGTTTGAGGAAGTGGTGTGACATCAAGACTGATATATCTGATAGTAAATTAGTGATATGTGGGGACATAAAGGGAGTAAGCTGAGGGGTAGAGAAATAGATTTGGGTGTCATCAGCGTAGAGGTGGTATTGGAAGCCATGGGAGGCTGACCCAGGGAGGAGGTGTAGATTGAAAATAGGGGAGGTTCAAGAACAGAACCTTGGGGGACACCAACAGAGAAAGGAAGGGGAGAGGAGGTAGTAGAGTTGTAAGAAACGCTAAAGGTGCGGTTGAATAAGTAGGAAGAGAACCAGCGAAGAGTGCAGTCACGGACACCAAAGGTGTGGAGTTTTTTGAGGAGGAGGGGGTAGTCAACTGTATCGAAGGCAGCAGAGAGCTCCAGGAGTAGGAGTACAGAATAGTGTCCATTGATCTTGGCCATTAGTAGATCGTTTGCTAGTTTTGGGAGAGCAGTTTCTGTGGAGTGTTGAGGACGAAATCCAGACTGAAGGGGATCAAGAAGGCTATTATCAGCAAGAAGGTCGCTCAGTCGGTTGTAGACCAGAAGTTCAAGGTTTTTGGATAAAAAGGGGAGCAAGGAGATGGGGCGTAGTGTGTTAAGATTGGATGGGTCCAGTGAGGGCTTTTTAAGTATGGGTCTGACAAGTGCATGTTTTAGAGAGTTGGGGAAGATGCCAGAAGAGAGGGAGAGATTGAAGATGTGGGTTAGATAGTGTAGAATAGAGCCAGAGGGTGAACGTAGCATTTGTGAGGGAACAGGATCCAGAGGGCAGGTGGTAAGATGGACGTTAGTAAGTAGTTTAGCAACCCCGTCTATAGCGGTGGGGTTGAACGAGGGAAGTAATGATTGTACCTGTGGGCATGAAGTGTAAAGCGTGAAGGGTATCTGAACAGTAGAGATCTCCTTGCGAATTGTATCAATCTTCTGTTTAAAGTGATTGGCGATCTCCTGGGCAGCGAGTGAGTTGGTGGGTGGAGGCAGTGGAGGACAAAGTAGAGAGTTGAAGGTCGAGAAGAGTTGACGGAGACGGAATGATAAGTTGCTAATGAGAGTGATAAAATAGGTCTGCTTGGCAGTGAGGAGGCTGGAATTATATTTTTGGAGGGCAGATTTATATTGGTTGTAATATTTCTGAGACTTATGCCCCGTACACACGATAGGCATTACCGACGGAAAATGTTCTATGGGAGTTTGTTGTCGGAAATTCCGACCGTGTGTAGACTCCATCGGACATTTTCCATCGGAATTTCCGACACAAAATTTGAGATCTGGATCTCAAATTTTCCGACAACAAAATCCGTTGTCGTAAATTCCGATCGTGTGTACACAATTCCGATGCACAAAGTTCCACGCATGCTCGGATTCAAGCAGAAGAGCCGCACTGGCTATTGAACTTCATTTTTCTCGGCTCGTCGTACATGTTGTACGTCACCGCGTTCTTGACGTTCGGAATTTCCCACAAGATTTATGTGACCGTGTCTATGCAAGACAAGTTTGAGTCAACATCAGTCTGAAAAAAAATATGTTTTTTGTTGTCGGAAAATCCTATCGTATGTACAGGGCATTAGTCTTACGCCACAGGCGCTCATGAGCACGGCTACGTTTTTTCAGACTTCTAGTATCATCTAGTATCATTTGCCAGGGTTGAAGGGGTCGGGGTCTGATTCTGTGTGTAGTAATCGCTTGTTTACATCCTGGCAAAGCCGGAAGTGGCAAGATCCTCATCGCTTCTGGTTTCTTGTACCATAGAGATGAAGCCAGCTTCAGTCCTGGGCTCCCTGGTGGGATTGGAAAGGCACTGAAAGGTGGTGCTGAACCCCTACCACCGCATGTAAAAGCCATCCAGTGGCTATTTAGCCACTGGATGGCTTTTACATGCGCTTTCTATCCCCTTTATTACGTACACCTTGCTAGTACTGGGTTGGACCCCCTTTTGCCTTCAGAACTGCCTTATTTCTTCGTTGCATAGATTCAACAAGGTGTTGGAAACGTTCCTCAGAGATTTTGGCCCATAGTGACATGATAGCATCATGCAGTTGCTGCAGATTTGTCAGCTGTACATCCATGAATCGAATCTCCCATTCCACCACATCCCAAAGGTGCTCTATTGGATTGAGATGTGGTGACTGTGGAGGCCATTGGAGTACAGTGGCCTCATTGTTATGTTCAAGAAACCAGTGGTGAGATGATTTGAGCTTTATGACATGGTGCATTATCTTCCTGGAAGGAGTCATCAGAAGATGGGTATTGGGGACACTGTAGTCATAAAGGGATGGACATGGTCAGAAACAATACTCAGGTAGGCCGTGGAGTTTAAACGGTGCTCAATTGGTACTAAGGGGCTCAACGTGTGCCAAGAAAATATCACCCACACCATTACACCACCACCAACAACCTGAATCATTGATACAAGGCAAGATGGATCCATGCTTTCATGTTGTTTACACCAAATTCTGACCCTACCATCTGAATGTCGCACCTGAATTAAGAATTAATTAAAAAAGAATTAACAGACCAGGCAACATTTTGTCAATCTTCTATTGCAGTGGTGGCTGGTAAAGTTTGAGGATGGGGGGGCGCCAGACCCTGTCCTTCATTGTTGACCCTCCCACTTCTCATAAGCCCCACCCCTTATAGAATCCACCCACTCCATCTCCTGTATTCCACTTGCTTTCACCCATAGTGTCAGGAGTATACAGCTCAGCATCACAGGACAGAGTATACAGCCCCAGAATCACAGAACAGGAGTATACAGCACCAGCATCACAGGACAGAGTATACAGCTCATCCGAACAAATCAGGGAATATAGCTCAGCCTCACAGATCAGGGTATATAACTCAGCCTTACAGATCAGGGTATATAGCTCAGCATTACAGATCAGGGTATACAGCCCAGCCTCGCAGACTAGGGTATATAGCTCAGCCCCTCAGATCTGGATATATAGCTCAGCCTCACAGATCAGGGTATATAGCTCAGCCTCACAGATCAGGGTATAAAGCTCAGCCTCACAGATCAGGGTATATAGCTCAGCCTCACAGATCAGGGTATATAGCTCAGCCTCACAGATCAGGGTATATAGCTCAGCCTCACAGATAAGGGTATATAGCTCAGCCTCAAACATCAGGGTATATAGATCAGCCTCACAGTTTAGGGTATATAGCTCAGCAGGGTATATAGCTCAGCATTACAGATCAGGGTATATAGCTCAGCATTACAGATCAGGGTATACAGGCCAGCCTCACAGATCAGGGTATATAGCTCAGCACCTCAGATCTGGGTATATAGCTCAGCCTCACAGATCAAGGTATATAGCTCAGCCTCACAGATCAGGGTATATAGCTCAGCCTCACAGATCAGGGTATATAGCTCAGCTTCACAGATCAGGGTATATAGCTCACCCTCACAGATCAGGGTATATAGCTCAGCCTCAAACATCAGGGTATATAGCTCAGCCTCACAGATCAGGGTATAAAGCTCAGCCTCAAACATCAGGGTATATAGCTCAGCCTCACAGTTTAGAGTATATAGCTTAGCAGGGTATATAGCTCAACATTACAGATCAAGGTATATAGCTCAGCATTAAAGATCAGGGTATATAGCTCAGCATTACAGATCAGGGTATATAGCTCAGCCTCACAGATCAGGGTATATAGCTAAGCATTACAGATCAAAGTTTTTAGCTCAGCATTACAGATCAGAGTATATAGCTCAGCATTACAGATCAGGCTATATAGCTCGGCCTCACAGATTAGGGTATGCAGGTAGACATGATCTGTCTCTTATACAGCTAGCTGGTAGTAGTAGTAGTGATGATGGTGGTAGTAGTGATGATAGTGGTAGTAGTAGTGATGATGATGCCTAGTAGTAGTAGTGAGTCAGTGACACCTCCTGATTGGACATACATGGCACTGGCAGAAATCCCCAAAATGGCACCCACCCTCATGCTCCTGTCCAGCTGCGCTCATCCGCTCTGGCCTGGGCCCAGTCTGAGTGGAGAATGACTGAGAAGTGCAGGGAAGTGTGTGTGGAACAGAGGGGCAGCTAGACTAAGAGTGTATGAGTGCAGCACAGAAGTCTGAGCCGGAGGCCCGCGACGCCGGCACTTACCATTACAGGAATCACAGGCACCGCTCAGGCCTTCCTCAATCCATCTCTATAAACCCTAGAGATAATCGTGCATGAAAATCCCAGTAGATCAGCAGTTTTTGAAATACTCAGACCAGCCCGTCTGGCACCAACAACCATGCCACGTTCAAAGTCACTTAAATCCCCTTTCTTCCCCACTCTGATGCTCTGTTTGAACTTCAGCAAGTCGTCTTCACCACGTCTAGATGCCTAAACGCAATGTGATTGGCTGATTAGCAATTTGTGCTACCAAGCAATTGAACAGGTGTACCTAATAAAGTGAGTATAAATGTGCATTGCCAGCTGAGAAAAAGATACAGGGATGATGCTTGTATAACCATAGTATAACCATGTCATATCACATTCTATGGATGGGAAGTGGTTAAAAGCAGCAAAATGTTGATTAGTATTTAAAGAGGAATGCACACTGGCTGTTTAATTTTTAGGGTTAACAGACACTAACAGGTGTATTCATAAAAGATTTACAGAGCTATTTATCCTACAGAATTGCATGTACAATCGTTCTGTGCGAATGCTGGCAAAATAGAATATTACTAGGCTATGTTCTTTCCAGGTTGGATGTTCTTTGTTCATAAGAATAACGTGAGTTAGGAAAAAATACTGCATTATGACCAACAGATGGAGCTGATGATCATTGGAAATAAAAATGATTGCTCTATCTAGTGCCCATAATGCAGTATTTTCCTGATTCATACTATTCTTATAAATAAACAACATCTGACCTGGAGATAAAAATAGCCTACTAACATTTGATTTTTGCTGGCATTCACAACGAATAAATGTACATGCAATTTCTGAGGATAAAAAACTATTCAAAAGTTTTATAAATCCTGCACCCCCTTGCGCCACAGGTTGTCAAAAAACATGAAATCAGGCCGAAACAGAAGTACAGGTAAATCACACTTGTTTAATAATAAAAGTAAAAAGAACAAACGTAGTCAAAACATAGCCAAAGTTCAGTAACCGGAACGGACAGTCAGCCAAGCCAGAAATCAGGGATCAATGTAGTGGAACAGCAAGCAGGATCTGGAACAGATAGTCAGCCAAGCCAGAAGTCAGGGATCAATGTAGTGGAACAGCAAGCAGGATCTGGAGCCAGAAGGGATGTCAGCAAAGCAAGTCTTGAACAGGATCGCAGGAGATAGTTTCTGTGATGTTGACCAAGGCGAAGGCAGAGATCCTCTGGACTGGACGGCTTAAGTAGGCAGGACTGACGAGCAGGATATCATCAACAGCTGAGTAACTGTGGAGAGATAGGAGCTGGCAACTAGCTGACAGCTGAGCGGCCAGCTCTGAGAAGGAAGGGCTGAGCCCAGCCCTGACACAGGTCTAGGATTCTGACCTCATCAAGACCAGAGAAGGGTCTATAGACTTGTTAGGATGTTAGGATGCCGAGGAACAGTCTTCCGCTGGATCGAGGAGAAGAGCTGCCTGCCAAGGGAGCGAAGGATTAGGTGGGTACCATGTCAGGACAAGGTCATCCAGCACCCAGGGCAAAGATGCCAAACTGCGCCCCCCCCCCTCCCTTCCCTTAGGATTAGGGCGCCTCCTATCCCTGCAATAAACCATTGCACCCAGGGCAGCCGCCCCTCCTGCCCACCCCTTCTCCTGGCCCTGGGTAAGTATAATGGTTTCTCCTCTCCCCTGGACAAAACAAGTAATTAACCCTTGCAGATGGGCTGTCTGGAGTTGGCCTTTAAGCAAGGAAAGAAAAAACACGACTTTGATTGGTGGTTATGGGCGATTGTGAGACTTTTCTTCCCTCTGCTCGCTTTTTAATGTATACCATTAATATTAATTAGCGAGAACTCCGTGGATTCTTTGAATCTGAATAAATTATACTCACTTTTCCTTAAAATACAGCAATCGTTTACATTCCTTGCGTTTAAAACACATTCCATTAAGTTATTGACCTTTCCATTATTGATTTCCTGGTGAAAAAGTAAGGAGCGGCTTGTTTACAGCAATTAGGGCTAATGAAATGTATTGTGTAAGTGCATACGTGATGTATTATAATGAGAGGGAGCAGCCAATGGCAGCCATGTGCTGATGTATTGTGATGGTGATACACCAGCTCAGCTTTTTAATGTACCGTAACCCGCTTTATTTTGTTATCTAATTAATACCCTATTATCCTCATCATCATGATCCAGATTTTCTGTTCAATAGCTAGTTAATAGTTTGAAAAAAAAGCAATTTATTGCAAAAACGTAATTTTTTATGTGTGCAGCAATAAAATTCACAACTTGAAAAAGAGGCATCGTTATACAGTTTGTAGGAATTCATCCTCGGAGACCTCCAAATGTATATACAGTATCTCACAAAAGTAAGTACACCCCTCACATTTTGGTAAATATTTTATTATATCTTTTCATCTGACAACACAAGAAATTTGTTATTTTGAGGGGACAGCACATTTACACATTTATACAAGCTGTACACTCACTACTTTACATTGTAGCAAAGTGTCATTTCTTCAGTGTTGTCACATGAAAAGATACAATAAAATATTTACAGAAATGTGAGGGGTGTACTCACTTTTGTGAGATACTGTATATATTTAACCACTTGCCTACTGGCACTTTCACCCCCTTTCCTGCCCAGGCCAATTTTCAGCTTTCACACTTTGAATGACAATTGCACAGTCATGCAACACTGTATTGCTATAACACTTTTATAATTTTTTTTCACACAAATAGAGCTTTCTTTTGGTGCTATTTACGGTAATCACCACTGGGTTTTTTTTTTTTTTTTTTTGCTAAACAAACGAAAAAAAAATGAAACTTCTGAAAAAACATGTTTTTCTTCCTTTTTGCTATTTTGCAAAACAGGTATTTTTTCTCCTTCACTGATTTCCGCTGATGAAGCTGCACTGATGGGCACTGATGAGGCGGCACTGATGAGACAGCACTGGTGGGCACTGATAGGCTGCACTGATGAGGCTGTATTGATGAGGCGGCACTGATGGGCACTGATAGGCTGCACTGATGAGGCTGCAATGATGAGGCGGCACTGATGGGCACTGATAGGCTGTACTGATGAGGCTGCATTGATGAGGCGGCACTGATGGGCACTGATAGGCTGCACTGTTGAGGCTGCACTGATGTAAGCTGATGAGGAACAAACTGATGAGGTGGCACTGATGGGCACTAATAGGCTGCACTGATGGGCACTGATGAGGCAGCACTGGTGGGCACTGATGAGGAGTCACTGATAGGCAGCACTGATGAGGAGGCACTGATGAGGCGGCACTAATGAGCATTGATAAGGCTGCACTTATAGACTGGACTGATGAGGCGGCACTGATGGGCACTGATGAGAAGGAGTGAAGGAGAAGGAGGAGAAGTCACTTCATGTGGGAGAGATTCCAGGTCAGTGGAATGAGAGAGTTGGGGAGACCATAGCTGAGACAACTGGAAGAGAGAGTCTTGGGGACCAGAGGGGACTATTATCCATCTGAGATGACCCGTGGGAAGGTTTGCCATTTATCTTGAGTTCCGTCAGAAGTGTGGACATACACTGAAGCCTTACCACCATCCAATCGCAAGGCTCTTCTCTTTGATTACCCGTTGGGGTTACAAGCTTGATTGACTCATTGAACGTATGTTCTTATGAGTTCAATCCTTCTGGTAAGCCTTCATTTTTCCTTATGTGGAGGGTTCATCACTCGTTTGCATGCATTATCCACGTGGTGAATAAGGAACTATACACACCTTTGGACTAACACCGGTTCTCTTCAAACCTTTAAAAACATCTGAAGAAACATCAGAGACTTTATTTTGTTTATTTTTGTCTATTGTCTTTATCTGTGAAGATTAACATAATTTGCAACTATGGTTGTTTGACATAGACGTTTGTCCTTTATTTTTATTTTACTAGCTTTTTAATCTACAGCGCTACACTTGTATATGCATTTGTAACTACAGTATATGCCTTTGTATGCCCGGTTCACATGCGCAAGCATTCCTTTTTTGCCCTTTAGGTATCTGGTTCACCTGGATGAAATTTCCTGTTTTAGCAAGCTTCAGTGCATACTTACTAGTCTGGATCCATTAGCAATAGCAACTTGTTACACTCCCAAGCTGCCACTTGTATGCCCCGTACACACGGTCGGATTTTCCGATGGAAAATGTGTGATAGGACCTTGTTGTCAGAAATTCCGACCGTGTGTAGGCTCCATCACACATTTTCCATCGGATTTTCCGACACACAAAGTTTGAGAGCAGGCTATAAAATTTTCCGACAACAAAATCCGTTGTCGGAATTTCCGATCGTGTGTACACAAATCTGACGCACAAAGTGCCACGCATGCTCAGAATAAATAAAGAGATGAAAGCTATTGGCTACTGCCCCGTTTATAGTTCCGACATACGTGTTTTACCTCACCGCGTTCAGAATGATCGGATTTTCCGATAACTTTGTGTGACCGTGTGTATGCAAGACAAGTTTGAGCCAACATCCGTCGGAAAAAATCCTAGGATTTTGTTGTCGGAATGTCCGATCAATGTCCGACCGTGTGTACGGGGCAGTAGAGTTTATGGGTACAACTCTTTGCAAGACTACAAGAAGTCTTGGAACTTTTGGTAATTTGTTGCATTCTGTCCAGTTAATTTCCATTTTTATGGAGCACTTCTGGAGTGCAGGTGGATTTGTGCAGTTTGGATAGAAAAGCTACACCCAGCTCATAAAGGTTTTGCCTCAGGAGGGCAGGGCATGGTGCACTGGTAGGTGGAGCATGAAATTACATTCTTTGATTATTTAGACTAGAAGTCTCCAAATGTTTCACTACAAGGGCCGCATTATATCTTTTACAAATAATCGTGGGCCAAGAAAAATCCCCATCAGGGTCCTCTTAAAGAGGCGGTCCAGCCTCCTTCAGAAAATAATAATAAAAGGACACTTACCTGTCCAGGGAGACCGCAATGACAGCACCCCAGTCGATGTTTCCATTGGCTCTCGGGTGCTGCTGCCGCCATGCCTTCTAAGGAAAACTGGCAGTGATACCTACTTTGCATGCTCTGCGCTTTCTGAATGGCCCATCGACGGGGATAGGAGGGGAGCCAAACTTCTGAGTGATCATGCCGTGGCGTGATCACCCAGAAGTGGGAGCAGGTACCTGTCAAAAACAGGTATCTGCCCCCCCCCCCCGAAGGTGCCAAATGTGGCACTGAAGGGGGGGGGAGGCAATTAAGCGGAGCTTTCACTTTTGAGTGCAACTCCGCTTTAACATCTATGTCCCTACTAAAGTCCCTTCCAACATCAGGGTCCACATCAGAGGCTTGCATTAAATCAGAATCCCCCTTACATCAGGGTCCCCATTAGAGTCCCCCTTACAAGAGAGCCCTGCCTTCTGTTAGGACCCCCATTACATCTGGATCCCCATTAGAGTCCCCCTTTACATCAGGGTGCCCATCAGAGTTCCTCTTACATTAGGATCCCTATCAGAGCCTCCTTACAATAAAGTCTGCCTCAGGAGTTCTTCCTTCCTTTAGGGTCCTCATAATAGTCCCCCCTTCCAAAAAGGTCTCCATCAGTGTTCAAGCTTACTTTAGTGGAAGACATAAGCAGCCTCTACTGACCTTAAAGTAGTCCTAGCAGAAGGTTTTTCATTCTCTGTATTAAGGCTGTGTTAAGCCTGTGCTCCCCTGGGGATCCCGATCCAGTGCTGTGCCCGGGCAGGCCTGGCCACTCTCTCTCTCCTCACTGGCCAAAGAGGCAGCAGCGGGAGCCATTGGCTGTTAATCACAGCCTGTGAGGAGAGACTGGGGGATGAGCCCAAGCTGCACTGAGTTTGTCACTGGATGCAGGCAGCCCGGCTTGGGATCGAGCCTGCATGAGTGCCCCCCCCCCCTGCTATGGGGGAACTTAGAAGGGGGAGGAGCCAGGAGCGCCAGCAGGGGGCCCAAGAAGAGGAGGATTAGGGCTTCTCTATGCAAAACCATTTTACAGAGCAGGTAAGTACACCTAGTTTTTTTTTCTAAAGTAAACTCCACTTTGCACTTGAAAGTGTACTGAAAGTGCACTTGGAATTAAAGTCGCTGTAGATCCGAGGGGGATAGGCAAGGATAATAAAAAACAGCATTTTAGCTTGCACATGATTGGATGATAAAATCAGCAGAGCTTCCACTCATTTCAGATCTACCCCTTAGATTTAGAGTGACTGCACTTCCAAGTGCACTTACAGTGCAAAGTGGATTTGCCTTTCGTAAATAACCCCCCATGTTTGCTGTTTTATAAAAGAATCCCTTTACACTCTTCAATCACTTTAATCCTCAATAAGTGCACATTGAGGATATATCACTGACCCTAGCTGTGTGCCAGGTAAAACCTCGTAGTGGGCCAGAGGTGGTCCGCCGGCCGTAGTTTGGAGACCCCTGATTTAGACAATTAAATCATTTACAGAATATGTCATTAGCACTTCACAGGGGAGGCATATTAGACCGCATGGCAGCAAAAAGGCATCAGAGCTTTTCATTATAATATCAGTTTGATCATTTTGACCCTTCGTTAATAAAAAAAAAACAATCAATGAGAATATTTAATTAATGAAGTATTGAAAAAAGAAAAGAAAAAATTAGCTAAAGTAGAGGCAGGCTCCATCATCCAGCGTGGATGAAATATTACAGCTCTTACCTATAGACCGCATGTATAATAGTACGGAGCATGAACTTTGTGAAATGTACAGGTCGATAACTCAAATTGAATTTTTTTTTCTCCCCTTAGTGCAGCACAATCAATAAATGGGCTGCTGAAGTATGGTGGGGAGAGGTACCAGGGAAAGTCACTAGGATCCTGAGCTTGTGATGAGGAGAGATAGAAAGATGAAATCAAGAGCCACAAGAGAAATGAAGAAAGGGAAGAACCCATCCTTCTAGAAGAGAACTATAGACAACATCTAGTTAATCAAGAGCCTTACGAGATGTCAGTGCTTTTTCCAATGAGAAAGACAGCACTGAAACCCTTAAAGGGAATGCATAGTTGTATATATTTTCTTTATTTATTATGTTCAGATCTGAAATAATATTTTTTTGTCCAGTAAATCTGGAGTATTGCATATAAATATTCCTTATTCTTTTTTTCTTCAGCCAGAAACTGTAGCTCTAGGTTCTTTTTCATATAGTTATTAGGTAAGTCTTACCTGTTTTTCTAAGAGAAATGTCCATTGTTTACAGAGCTCAATAGCTGAATGTAATGATCAGCCTTAAAGTGATTGTAAATGGCTACCTTGTAAAACAGTGGTTCTCAACTCCTGTCCTCAGGACCCACTAACAGGCCAGATTTTAAGTATTGCCTTGGTGAGATGCAGACCAGAATACTGCAATCACTGAGCAGCAAATTATATTACCTGGGATGTATTTTGGTTATCTTGCAAACCTGGCCTATTGGTGGGTCCTGAGGACAGGAGTTGAGAACCACTGTCGTAAAACAACCCATTCTGTTTAAAATAAAAATGAAAGGCAAAATATTTTTGTATTAATATAAAAAAACATTATAAATACCTTTTTCCCTTTTTTTTTATAAGTGATCACATTCCCTCAGTTCTCAGCTGCATAAGAGCTGGGGGGAGGAGAAGCAACACTACTGAACAGAACAGTACACTGAGCTTCCCAGTGAATGGTTGTGCAGTGGGGGCGTATCAGGACAAGTCTGATCATTGGAGGAGAGTACACTGAGTTACTGGTAAAACGGTGGGGACCCATCTTGGGTGTGGCGTCCTCTAGTTGGTAAAGTTCAATGCATAGTGACCGGGTAGTGGTAAGACCGATGGGTGTCTGAGGTCAGCTGGGTTTGTCCTTGAGGCGGTGTTTGGCAGCTGGGGTCATAACTTAACTAACTGGTCCCACAGACACAACGTTTTAGTTATATGGTACCATCAAGGGTCTGCTACCATTGCTATCTGGATTAATATTTTTATTATTATTTATTTATTTCAGGTACTTGTATAGCGCCGTCAATTTACGCAGCGCTTTACATTTACATTGTACATTCACATCAGTCCCTACCCTCAAGGAGCTTACAATCTAAGGTCCCTAACTCACATTCATACATACTAGGGACAATTTAGACCGGATCCAATTAACCTACCAGCATGTCTTTGGAGTGTGGGAGGAAACTGGAGTACCCGGAGGAAACCCACGCAGGCACAGGGAGAAGATGCAAACTCCAGGTAGGTAGTGTTGTGGTTGGGATTTGAACCAAGGACCCTTCTTACTGCTAGGCGAAAGTGCTATCCACTACACCACTGTGCCGCCCTAATATGCATATTGCTATGTTTTAATAAGCTTATTTATAAGCTTATGTTTAATGAAAGGCCAATTCGGACATTTACCTCCAATTGCGAGTAGCATGGTTATTCCTTGGGGTTATAGGGAGGTGTAGTTGTGGGAAGTTTTGGGTGAGAGGTTAACAATGGACATGAGCTCTGATCTACTCTGGTCAAGCGCTACAAAAATTCTCTTCTCAATCACCTTCTCAGTGCCGCTAAGGCCAGCATACCAGCTATGTGGAAGAATCCCTCTCCACCTATTACTGAGCAATGGCCGAGTATCTAACACAAAGTTGATGGAGTAGTTAACAGCCGATCTGAGAGATCAAACGAAAAAAACACTTCTCAATCTGGACCCCTTGCTTCATCCACAAGGACTCTGAGACCACGTGAGTTAACTGCATAGAACGATCCTCTGGGTGATGGGTCATGGGAACTGTCTCCCTTATCTCTTGTCCCAGGCACCTTCTTAAAGGTGTAGATGCTGGGACATGTTACATGTTCCACCCTAAAAGCAGGTGGAACATGTAACATGTTCCAAATGTGAACTTATCTATGTGATTCTTTAATTTTGTTGTTAATCTCTTCTACCCCTTGTGCATGTTTCATTCCCTATCCCAGATAATGGAAAATAGGAGATAGAGCACTGGTTACATAAGTGCCATTTGGATTATTTCTTATTACCCATGACTTAGATCCCATGGTATATGCATTTGTATCTGTCTTTGACATTTCATTGTAGACCCTTGTTGGACGATATTTAATTTGTATGCCACCGTGTTACTGTATTCTATAACCTCTAGCTCTGCTCCAAAGGTTTTGAAAATTCAGAATTTTATAAAAAAAAAAAAAAAAAAGAAAACAAACAAAAAAAAAGACATATATACAGTGCCTCGAAAAAGTATTCATACCCCCTTGACATTTTCCACATTTTGTCATGTTCCAGCAAAATACGTAAACATATTTTATCTGGATTTTATTTGATGGACCAACACATAATTGTGAAGTAAATTTTTACAAATAAATATGTAAAAATTATGGTGTGCATTGCTATTCAGCCCCCTTTACTCTAAAATCTAGTGGAACCAATTGCCTTCAGAAATCACCTAATTACTAAATAGAGTCCAACCTATGTGCAATTTAACCTCAGTATGAATGCAGCTATTCTGTGAAGCCCTCAGAGGTTTCTTAGAGAACCTTAGTGAACAAACATCATCATGAAGGCCAAGGAACACACCAGACAGGTCAGGGATAGTTGGGGTAGTTAAAAAGCAGGGTTAGGATATAAAAAAATATCCCAAGCTTTGAACATCTTACAGAGCTCTGTTCAATCCATCATCCAACAATGGAAAGAGTTTGGCACAACTGCAAACCTACAAAGACATGGTCGTCCACCCAGGGGCGGATCCAGGGGGGGGCAACGGGGCAATTACCCCCTCCGAGAATTCGGGAGAGTGATGAGCCGGCAGGCATCGCCCGGGTGAGAGAGCCGGCGGACGCCGGCTCCGCGGCTGAGAGCACGTGCGGCTCCGTTGCTGAGAGACAGCAACAGACAGGTGAACAGCTGTGCGGCTCGTGACAGTGTTTAACTGTGAGCGGGCTGCCGGCCAATCAGGGATATGGCGGGCAGGGGAGCAGAGAGATGACATCATCTCTCACCGCCTGGCGCCCGCCCTGCATCCCTGCAGTTCCACTCTCGCTGTGCAGTGTGCAGGCAGTCGCGGCAGCAGAGAGATTACATCACCTCTCTGCTGCTTGACTGGTAATCTGCTGCCTGACACTGGGACACAGCAAGACAGAGACAATTATAGCAGGCAAGTGACAATCCGAAATGTGTGGCATGGGACGTGGCAAGTGAAATCCTGCAACGTGTGGCAAGGGACGTGGCAAGTGACGTGGCAAGTGACAATCTGCATCTGGTATCAGGCGACGTGGCAAGTGACAATCCGCAACATGTGGCATGGGACGTGGCAAGTGATGTGGCAAATGACAATCTGCAATGTGTGGCATGGGGCGTGGCAAGTGACAATCCGCAACGTGTGGCATGGGACGTGGCAAGTGACGTGGCAAGTGACAATCTGCAACGTGTGGTATTAGACGTGGCAAGTGACATGGCAAGTGACAATCTGCAACGTGTGGCAAGGGACGTGGCAAGTGACAATCTGCATCTGGTGACAGGTGACGTGGCAAGTGACAATCTGCATCTGGTGACAGGCAACGTGGCAAGTGACAATCTGCAACGTGTGGCAGGTGACAGTGGCAAGTGACACGCTCGGGGCTCCCACTGATTCTGCATTATGGTGAGTTGAACCATTTCATTTTTTATAACAATGTCATTATAGTAATAATGCGCTTCAATCATCCTGACACCATAACAACCATGGTGTCATGATGATTAAAGCGCTAACACCAGCCATTTCCCCGATAAATTTACCCCAAAAAAACGTATTTTCTGGCAGTGCCCCTCCCGAGACTAGGCTCTGGATCCGCCCCTGCGTCCACCTTAACTGACAGGCCGGGCAAGGAGAGCATTAATCAGAGAAGCAGCCAAGAGGTCCATTGTAACTCTAAAGGAGCTGCAGAGATCCACAGCTCAGGTGGGAGAATCTGTCCACAGGACAACTATTAGTCGTGCTCTCCACAAATCTGGCCTTTATGGAAGAGTGGCAACAAGAAAGCCATTGTTGAAAAAAAGCCATAAGAAAACCCATTTGCAGTTTGCGAGAATCCATATGGGGGACACAGCAAACATGTGGAAGAAGGTGCTCTGGTCAGATGAGACCAAAATTGAACTTTTTGGCCTAAAAGCAAAGCGCTATGTGTGGCGGAAAACTAACACTGCACATCACCCTGAACACACCATCCCCACCGTGAAACATGGTGGTGGCAGCATCATGTTGTGGGGAGGTTTTTCTTCAGCAGGGACAGGGAAGCTGGTCAGAGTTGATGGGAAGATGGATGGAGCCAAATACAGGGCAATCTTAGAAGAAAACCTGTTAGAGTCTGCAAAAGACTTGAGACTGTGATGGAGGTTCACCTTCCAGCAGGACAATGACCCTAAACATACAGCCAGAGCTACAATGGAATGGTTTAGATCAAAGCATATTCATGTGTTAGAATGGCCCAGTCTAGACCTAAATCCAATTGAGAATCTGTGGCAAGACTTGGAAATTGCTGTTCACAGACGCTCTCCATCCAATCTGACAGAGCTTGAGCTTTTTTGCAAAGAACGGGCAAAAATTTCACTCTCTAGATGTGCAAAGCTGGTAGAGACATCCCCAAAAAGACTTGCAGTGAAATTTGGTTCCACAAAGTATTGACTCTAGGGGGCTGAATACAAATGTACACCACACTTTTCACATATTTATTTGTAATAAAAATGTTGAAAACCATTTATCATTTTCCTTCCACTTCACAATTATGTGCCACTTTGTGTTGGTCTATCGCATAAAATCCCAATAAAATACATTGACGTTTTTGGTTGTGACAAAATGTGGAAAATTTCAAGGGGTACGAATACTTTTTCAGGGCACTGTGTGTGTGTGTGTGTGTGTGTGTGTGTGTGTGTGTATATATATACACACACACACATTTTTTTTTGTCTCAGGATAGATCTGTATTTGTACCAGGCATGTTTGAATCCACTTACTGTTGACTTAAGCCTCGTACACACGGTACGATTGTTGGCCAACCGAGCATCTGATTTTTGTCAAAAGGGCGTGCGCCAGGATCTTGTCTTGCATACTAACGGTACACAATTGTCGTGCAACAAACATGAAGGTAGTGACGTACTACGAGGAATTTCAGCTCTTGATCACCACCCTTTGGGCCCCTTCTGATTTCGTGTTTGGTGAGCATTGATCCCAAACATGCGTGTTTGTACTTTCAACTTTTGTGTGATGGATTTGTGTACTGACGATACGAAAATCTGACGTCAAACCGCTGTCCGCCAAAAATTTACTAGCCGAAAGTTGGACAACAATTGTCAAGAGGAGCGTACTTACGGTAAGGTTTTAGGACAACAGTCTGTAAACAGACAACCCCCTGCCAACAATCGTACCGTGTGTACTCACTACCTCTGCTGGAAGTCTATTCCAATCATCAACTACTCTTTCGACAGAAAAATAGAAAAGTTAAAAGCTAGTAACAAATTGATCTGAACGGTTGATATTTTTGTGTTGATTTTTTCCTTTTTTTCCTTTTTTTTTTTTTGGCGCATGCATCTCTTTATTACATGACAAAATATCTGTTCCCATTGCCTGGAGGGCTAAATAGGAAGGGCTGCCTTTTGCTAGTATTTACAGCTGGATGTCTTTTTTTTTTAAATTTTTTTTACAGGGATTGAAAAATGCTCATATTTAAAATAGAGGCACAGAATCTGTTCATGCATTGATCCATGTAATGGAATCATTCAGTTCTCTGACAGTCTATTACTATCGCAGTAATTATGCAGCTCCTGTATCTGCCCATTAAAAGAAAACAAATCATTAGCACAAATTTTCCAATAGGAAGAGCAGTCATTTTCTTGACACATCCAATTAAAGGATGGCGCAAGGTGAGTAAAACTGTTCAGTAAATAAGGATTTGCATAAAAGAATATTTGTATTAGAGAGCTGTTATTTATTTATTTCCTTCAAGGAAAACCTGTGCTTCGAGAAACATGGAGGCTGCGATTGCTGACCGTTCCTGAAATTGTAAATCAGAAGTTATGACTTCAGTCTGATCCTACTGACAATATACCTAATATAATAGGACTCCATTCACTCCATGCAGGTTCGACAGAGCGTTTGTGCGTTTCCCCTCATTTTCCTGTGTGTTGTGTGTAGGGAAGTCCATTCATTTCAGGCTTTATTCACACCATGCAGGTGGTACATAGTGCTCAGACATTTCTGCACATTCCCACGCATTGTGTGTAGGGCAGCCTATTCACTTATGTGCAAGAAACACGCAAAAGAAGTCCTTGAGTCTCCCGTTTTTACAATGCATTTTGGCACATGCGTGGGGGTGCCATCAACAATCAATGGCACTACCGCATGTCTGCTAAAGTGCAGAGCTTTTCTATGCGTGCCAAAAAACTGCATGATTTTGCACATGTTCCCGATACAAATGTGAATGTTGCCTTAATCAGCTGCCCTACACGTGGGCCCCTTTTTTTTGGATCCTGGGGTGTTGTTCTTTGACATGGTCGCCGCCGCGGTCTTGGCAGTGAAACTCTAATTGTGATTTGTCTGGGTATATTTCTTCTTATGTGATTGCAATACCGTATGGTTTTTATCATGTAGAGCAATTATGTAATATATCCATGTAACAGACTATTGATATACTCCTTCTTAATTCTGATAGTGTGATTCTTCTCCACCAATTGGCCCTGATGAAGGGACACCTTGCATAAGTCCCGAAACGCGTAGGGCCACGTGTAAGACTTCACAAGCATCACGACCACTTCACACCATTGTTTTTAGTGGATCTATTGTTACATATTTTTCTATTTATATGTCTATATTCTTATTGTCATTTTGTATATCCTCTTTTTTGTATTCAATAAAATTGTTTTTTTAATTACTCGGTTGCCTTGAAAGTCCCATAAACCTTTTTTGGGGGTATTTTTATTCCTTGAACCTATGGATGGTGGCAACTTTTATGATCTAACTGGATGGTTTTCTTCTTTACACGTGGGAAATGAACAGAAGAAGTCTCTGACTCTTTTGCAAAATAATATTGTGTCAAAATGCCTTTTGGCGCACGCGAAAATGCCTGTGTGAGCAACCCTTAAGAATGTTTACTATTTACCAAAGGGCAGCATATTTCTGTGTGTGTGTTGAGAACAGTGCAATTTTGTACATGTTCCCGTCATGCACAAGTGTGAAGTTATTGTAAGATATTGAATTCAGAGGATCAGTATGACTGCTGGACACATATGGGATTCTTCTGCTATGCAATCACAATATAGAACAGCCGCTCTCAAACTTTTAAACACAGAGGGACCCCTGAAATTAATTTTATGGTCTCAGGGAACTCCTGCTAAAAATGTCTATATCAGTGTAGCACGCTCTAGTGTGTGCTAGAGGTAGAGTAGGCAAACTATACCCTGACTCACTCTGTAGATTTGTGTCTTATAGGGTCAGGGTTTATTAGAGTTCAGGGCTGGGTGACTCAACCTGGTAGCCCTCTGGTGCCTCCCCCTGGTCTGGAAGGTTGGAGAACCGTCTAGAATTAGAGGGCGGGGGTTAGGAGGAGCTGCCATTCATATTCATTAAGCCTCGGCCAATCCCCTGTAATGGGCTGGCAGGGGGCAGAGAATACCTCATAAATAGATGTGGGCCATGCCAGCAGGGGCAGTTGTGTTGAAGATGGAGATGCAGTGTTGAGGAGGCTGCCGGTGGCCCTGAGGAGTACCCCCTAGTCTGGGGGGGGGGGTGTCTTGCCTTGGTGATGGAGGAATCCTGTCAAAACACAAGGGAAGAGGTCTTCCTGGAGGCACGGGAGCAAGGAAGGACAAAGTGAGTAGTTCAACACTGTTTGGAACTAACAAAGAAGGGAGGTTGCCACGTGTTGTCAGTCTCCCTTGAAGACAACAGTGTGCTTAAGTCTTCAGTCCTTTCCCTGAGAGACCTCCTAAGAGTCAGCTGGGTGGGCTGGCGAAGGGTCAGTCAGGTGGACCAGTGTAAACAGGCAGCTGCAGCAAGGTGGGCTGGCAGGGCCTGCAGAGGTGGTGCTGTGATCAGTGACCACAAAGGAAACAGGAGAGAAATTTACATTCTGTGTCACTCCATGTGTGCTACTGTAAAGGGACTGCCCGTAATGGGCCGTTACTAAACTGACAAGTTCCCCCAGAATGCACCAGCAGAGGCTGTGCAGGAGGAAAGTGAGAAGGAGACTGTATATAGCTGTATATAGGAAGTTGTCCCTGAAGTTTGCTGAAGTCAAGTGGGCATCCCATAAGTTTCCATCCCCATTCAAATTATTAACCACTTATTAACAACAAAAACAAAGTTATGGACTCTTACCTGACTCTGTGTGTCTGAGAAGATTCGGTGTGCCTGGCTGTGCACGGTTGGGAGATCCCTTTCATCTGCAGCTCCTATATGGTGCTACATCCACAACACGTGAGCGGGAAGAGGTTATGGGGTTGATTTACCAAAGGCAAAAAAACTGTGGTGCGCTTTGCAAATTACAGTTGTTCTCTGCAAGTGCAGTTGCTCCAGAGCTTAGTAAAGGAGCAGAAGCTCTGCTGACTTTCATCATCTAGTCATGTGCAAGCAAAAATGCAGTTTTTTTATTTTCCTTGCACGTGTTGCACTGTCCCCGTAGGGCTTGCTGTGTGTTGACTTCATAGGCCTCTCTCTGTTTACCTGCAGCTGGTTGCTAATAGTTTCCAGTTGATTGCTGAATGTTCCCTCTTGGCTGCTAGGGGTTCCTGCTTGTTTGTTAGGAGCTCCCTCTTGTCACACTCTAACTCCCGCTTGCGCGTTACTAAAAGACCAGTCCAGGGTATTTGTGTTTTTGTATTTTATTTTGGAACTTGGATGGGAGAATTGATGAGTGGGATACTCCAACTGGAACTGTTTACAAAGGAAAAGGACAATTCTCACTTGACCTCTCCGGATTATTTGCAGAAGCAATCACACTGCTTTAACTATACAGCCACATGTATAGAGTAGTTAAAGTGGTGTTCCGGCCAATATTATACTTTTTAAATAAAAATACCCCTATAATACACAAGCTTAATGTATTCTAGTAAAGTTAGTCTGTAAACTAAGGTCTGTTTTGTTAGTTTATAGCAGTAGTTTGTTATTTCATAAACTTACAGCAGGCCGTGGCCATCTTAAGTGTGGGCATCTGAAGCCAGACTGTATTTCTTCCTGGATCTCATCCTTTGCAGATCTCGCACATGCTCAGTGCAGCACAAGCAGTGTAATAGGTTTCAGATCAGGTTTCCATAGCAATGGCAGTGTCAGAGGAAGTTGCCGCCCCTTCCCAGAAGGCATTGCAAAACAGGAAATGATGCAATGGGCCACGGCCAGGGAGGAGGAAGTGAAAAATGAATACAGCAGATATACAGTAGGTGCTGAGAAAAGAAATAAAAAAATATCCAATTCGTTTACAGTGCACAGTTTAGTGAGGGATGCTGAAGAGTTGTAATTGTGGGTGGAACTCCACTTTAAGTCTTCTTGCTCTCACTAGCAGCAGACTTGATGCACTCTTCAGGACACTCTCTTGCATCCCCTTTACTGGCACCCGTCCACTGACTCTTCTAGCTGAAGGGGCTGTCCCTCACTTGACAAGCCCCAAAGACACAGATCTGTACTTACAGTAGGCAGAATCAGATCCTTCCTGGTGTCTCCCTTCCAGTCAGCTCTGCAGGACTTCTGGGTTCAGCTTCTCTCTCTAGGCCCCTGGGTCGACCACCCAGGGCCACACTGCCTCCTCCGCGGAGGAGAGGGCAGACGCCCCCCTCCCTCCTGAACTCTGTTCCCCGGCTCAACTAACTCTGAGCACATGTACTCTGGCTTTATATACAGTATCTCAACATGCAATGCAGCACTTTTCCTTCTGCCAATTGCGAGGGCTGTAACAAAGCCTGTGCACTCACTTGTCAGGTCCCCTCCCACTAAGGGTGCAACGGATCGTCACTGATCCCTGATCCGAACGGGTCAACCTGTACGGATCGGCACACCGCGCGATCCGCGGAGCGCTCTGCTGCCTCGGCCATAGAAAAGGCCATGGCTTCGGCCCAGCTCTGGAGCGATGGCCATCTTGGTACACTTGGCGGCGGCCACTGTGTCGTCAGGAAGTGACATTTCGTCACCGCCATCTTGCTACACCTGTAGAACTGTAATCAACACAGAGCCTGATATAATGCAGCAAAGGGTGCAGAACCAAATATTATAAAGCAAAATGGTTAAAATCATAGAAAGTAGCACAAGATCAGACCAGATATAACCAGATATAATGTAACAGGGTTATGTACCAATATAAAATATACCAGAGTGACAGAATTCGATGAAAGCATCTAGAATGCACCAAGGAGGATCATCTATATACAATCATGTAGAATTTATATACTGATGTGCACCCAGGAGGGTCATCTATATACAATCATGTAGAATTCATATACTGATGAGCACCCAGGAGGGTCATCTATATACAATCGTGTAGAATTCATATACTGATGAGCACCCAGGAGGGTCATCTATATACAATCATGTAGAATTTATATACTGATGTGCACCCAGGAGGTGCACATCAGTATATTTAACACATTTAGTACATTTAACACATTTAGTTAAATGTGAAAATCAGAGGTGTTCTGTCACATTAGCAACCATGTAAGGTCAGCAGGTTTGCTGCTGCTTTTAAAATTTTACATCTAAACAGTCCGTCGGATTTACAAATAGTGTATTTAAGCATATAAGCTCCATTTTGTGTTGAAAATAACTGTGAAATCTAAAACTCTGGTGGGTGTAACAGGATTTGCCTTGTCTATTTTTTTTTTTGCTGATCCGAAAAATGATCCGATCCGTCACTCAGATCCGAGGAACTATCTGATCCGTGAGTTTTTTGATCCGTTGCACCTCTACCTCCCACTGTCCAATATACCTCTCTATTGGACCAGCGAGGGACAGTCAGAACAAGCTGAACTGCACCTGAGTACACTGAGCAGACCAAACCAATAGATCCTGCTCCCTGGTAGGCAGAGAGCACACAAAGTTTTGCCTGACCATCTTCCTGGTAAGCAGAAAGACCAAAAACTATACTCTCTTCTAGCACCTACCTAGGAGGGTGCTGCACAAGTGATTGGGTACACTTTGCAAAGTGAAGATTCACTTAATTTACTAAGCTGTGGAGCAACTGCACTTACAGAGTGCACTTGCACTTTGCAAAGTGCACAGTCTATTTGCATTTAGTAAATCAACCCAAATATCTCATTCATGTATACCAGGTAGGGGGAGTAGGATGGCAGGGGTGTGTCCTTTGCCTACATACTTTTGGTTCCCAAAGTGAGTAAAGGTATAAAGAGTTGTGTGTACCTCCTTAGGAGTAATACAGACAGACAAAATATTGATATATAAAATCTTGACATTTTATTAAACATATAGTAAGCCTTAAAATTGGTTAAAATCATATACATAGATTGGCCATCCAAAATTGTTCATGCTATGGCCTTGAGATCCGTCTATCATGCCGACGCGTTTCGTGGGCAGGTCCACTTCCTTAGAGCCTCGGATCTTACTACAGGGTACTGTAAGTGTACTCATAGATAATTTGGTGGTAAAAGCCTGCCAGGCCTGTGGGGAGAAATCAAACCCCTTATAATCGCTCCACATCTAAAAGTGGGAATTATATGTCTTTATATTATATGGGGAACGTCATGAATAAGGGATTCTGTTCTCTTGTGTCCACAGTAAACTTGTGATCGAAAAAAATTATTAAAGATATATGAACCTGGATCTCTAATACTACTTCTGCTGTCTCATGCATCCCACTAGGAATCTGACATGTGCTCAAGATGGTGTACCATGACACCATCTTGGTCTCAGGAAAACTTTTCTGAAGTGACTCATGCAGAAAGCAGAGGAACGGGGGCAGCAAAGAGAAATCACACTTAGTGCTCTGGATTGAGACAAGTCCACACTATAGAGGGATATGCTTTGTTCATATTTCATGTGTGAGGTTTACAACCACTTTAACCACTTCAGCCCCGGAAAATTTGGTTGCTCAATGACCAGGCCATTTTTTTGCGATGCGGCCCTGCGTCGCTTTAACTGAGAATTGTGCGGTCGTGCGACACTGTACTCAAACAAAATTGATGTCCTTTTTTTCCCACAAATAGAGCTTTCTTTTGGTGGTATTTGATCACCTCTGCGATTTTTATTTTTTGCGCTATAAACAAACAAAGAGGGAAAATTTTGAAAAAAAACACAATATTTTGTACTTTTTGCTATAATAAATATCTCCAATTTTTTTTTTAAAAAAGCACATTTTTCCTTAGTTTAGGCTGATATGTATTCTTCCACTCATTTTTGGTAATAAAAAAATCGCAATAAGCGTATATTGATTGGTTTGCGCAAAAGTTATAGCGTCTACAAAATAGGGGAAAGATTTATGGCATTTTTATTATTATTATTTATTTTTTTTACTAGTAATGGAGGCAATCTGCAGACAGATCGGACACCTTTGACACATTTTTGAGACCATTGACAATTATACAGTGATCAGTGCTATAAAAATGCATTGATTACTGTGTAAATGTCACTGGCAGGGAAGGGGTTAACACTAGGGGGCGATCAAGGGGTTAACTATGTTCCCTAGGGAGGTGTTCTAACTGTGGGGGGGGGTGTGGGACTGACTAGTAGACGTGTGCGCCGTCAATACATTTTTTTCCGCTTCATTCCGTTCCGTTATGTATTAGGATTAATTCATATTTCGTAATTTGTGTCCGAAATGCAATTTGAATTTGTACGAAATACGAATTTTCGTTAGGTTCGTTAACTTTTCGTAACAATTACGAACGTTCGTTATGATGAATTTATCATTATGAGGGGCTCCCACCATCCCTGTGCTGTGCTGATTTCCTGGGTTTTTAGCTTTTAGGTTCGTTAACTTTTCGTAACAATTACAAATGTTCGTTAGGAATTTGGATTCGAAATTCATAAACGAAATTTCATATTTCGTACAAAATTCGGAAGCATAGCAATTCGTATTTTGGATCCTCCCGAATGTACGAATTTACGATTCGTACGAAACTAATCGCACATGTCTACTGACTAGAGGAGATGACAGATCGTTGTTCCTAGCTAGTAGGAACTCACAATCTGCCTCTCCTCTCCTCCCTTCACAGAAAAGGGATTTGTGTGTTTACATACACATGTCCCTGTTCTGGCTCTCGCACCTGCGATCGCGCGTGGCCAGTGGTCATCGCGACTACCGGGCAGATACATCGGGCACCCCCGGGGGCACATGCGCGCCTGCTATCCAGCTTAAAGGAGCCGATGTACAGCTACGACGGTTCGCGGGATCGTGCCGACCTGCCGCTGTGTAATGACGGCGGCTGGTCGGCAAGCGATTAAAGTGGATGTAAGCCCCCACATATACCCAGTGAAGTGAACAGCCTCAGAGTATACACAGGGATGAAACAAATCTCACTACATACTTACATGTATATCTGCTGTCTTCAGCTTTATATATTCTTTAGAAAGTTCAGATCGTGTTAGAATTTTCTCTTCCTGTTCCAGCAGGGGGAGGGGAGTGTTACCATTGGGAGACAGCTGATTGGAGGAAAGGCACACACCCCCACTCCTCATAGGCAGAGACTTGCAGAGCTGTGCATTGACCAGCTCTTTGCTAATCCATTTATAGTACCCGCCCTGACACAAATTTCAGGCTGGTTTTATCACATGTGTCAGAGAACTTGTCAGAAGTTATCATGCCGATAACAGAAGAATGGAGCAGGAGAAAGCCACGGGACTTAGGGCTTTGGAGAGAGGTAAGAAAGCACTGCAGATATATGAATCGGGTTTACATCCACTTTAAATTATTTCAATGCACTTAAATTTTTTTAATAGCCAGAATAAATGATTATTCTGGCCAATTAAATGAATTAGCGCCCAAGTGCTTAATGAGCCCAAATGTGTTTAGACTCATTTACCCGCTTCAAACATCTTTTCTGCCAAAATGCTGTTGCCAGGGGGAAAGGCATTTAAGAGAGATGGGCAAACGCCATGTGTGCATGGGGCCTGATAAGGCATAGGCAGCATATTCATTGCAGAACCGTCGTATAGTTCCATCTCATCTGACTTGGAGCCTTTAAATTCCAGCCTCCTGAACACCGTGCAAATGCTCGACAAAATAAAAACATTGTAATTTCCAAAAGTGTCACATGCAAACTGAGAGGCCATTACCGGAATCTAATGTACTCCGTATGAACTAAAGAATGCTGTTATTTTTAATTAAATTTTCTAGTCTTAGGGTGCAGTAGATTAAGTTTTGTTCTGCCTGGGGGTAAGACATATTGCTATAACACTCCACAAAGTTATTTACTGACATTTCTATTAAATGTCCCGATCACGGTTATTTCTAGCATTGATAGTTGCTACGCCTCTAGAAAAGACGCACACGAGTGCAGAGTCACGGCTTCTGCGGCTGCGGCTGCTGCCAACGAAGTCACATATTTTTACAGCCTTGCCGAGCAGCAGGGGAGCCGGACTCTGCTGGCATTGATTCACTAAACCTGCTGCAATGTGTGCTGCACATAAAAAAGTGTCAGTCCACACATAACTGCTATTTCCGTTTTAAAGCTGAACCCCAGGCATGAAAAATTTAATTCAAATATCATTCTTAAAGAGATATTAAACCCAAAACCAAAAATGGAATATAGTGCAGCCATAGGTGTGCGCACAGGGTGTGCCAGGTGTGCCTGGGCACACCCTAATCACTCCGTGTGGCACAGATTTACCCTGTTTAGACCCCTGATATTTCATCAAAGCCTCCTAACAGGGCTACTAAAAAAATTATAAAAAACTAAATAATATATATTTTTTTAAATAATACAAAATAAAATAATAAAAATAAAAACTACTGACACCATCCACTGCCCTACTGACACCAATCTCTACCCTACTGATACTGTCAGTATATATACACATGCACACACACGCATATGTGTTTGAGCTTTGGGGTGCACACCTTAATGTAATAGGCTGCGCACACCTACGATTGCAGCTTACTAATTATTAGATGTGATGGCTGCATTCGTTTTAAAGTATTAGTATATATAAATACACTAACAATTGAAGCCAAACTCCAGCTCACACTTTATAATCAGTTACGGCAAACTTTTTTTTTTTTTTTTCGTTTTTTTTTTTTTTTTTGGTCTTTATTCGTTTGTTTAGCAAAAAAATGAAAAAAAAACTGTGGTGATTAAATACCACCAAAAGAAAGCTATATCTGTCTTAAAAAAAAAGATGATAAAAATTTCCTATGGGTACAGCGTTGTATGACCGCGCAATTGTCATTCAAAGTGCGACAGCACCGAAAGCTGAAAATTGGCCCTGGGCAGGAAGGGGGTGAAAGTGTCCAGTACTGAAGTGGTTAATGTATTTATTTATTTTTTTACTACATGTCATGGTCAGTGCCCAGCTCCCTTGTCATTTGATTGACAATCCCTAGCCTAATAGCCCAGAAACTAGCTATTGATAATTTATTAACCACTTGAAGACCAGGCATTTTCTGGCACTTTTTGTTTCCATGTGAAAAATCTTTCTTTTTTTTTTCTTTTTTTGTTTTTGCAAGAAAATTTGTTAGAACCCTCAAAAAATAGTATCTTTGTTTTTTAAAGCAGAGACCCTGTAGAAAGAATTGGCGGGTCTTACAATTTTTTATGTCACACGGTATTTGCGCAGCAGCTTTTCAAACCTTGAAGAAAATTCACTTTTTTAATGCAAAAAAAACACAATACACACCCCAAATTTTTCGTAAAATATAAAAGAGGATGTCACGCTGAGTAAATAGATACCAAATATGTCATGCTTTATAACGACGCATGCGCACACAATGGCGACAAACAGCGTAGATCTTCTACTATCTATAGGCGAAGCTTTAAAAGCCTTTACAGGTTACCACTTTAGATGTACAGAGGAGATCTAGTGCTAGAATTACTGCTCATGATCTGACATTCGTGGCGATACCTCACATGTGTGGAATGAACGCGGTTTGCGTTCGTGCGGGACCGACGTACGCGTTCGCCATTGCGCGCTAGCAGGGGGGAACGGGGGACCTTTAAACATTTTTTTTTTAATTATTCATTTTTTTTAACATTGTTGCTTTCAGTTTTTTTTTTTTTTGCTGCCACAAGGAATTTAAACATCCTTGTGACAGCAATACGGAGGTGACAGGTACTCTTTATGGAGGGATCAGGGGACTAAAAGCATTCAAAAGGCCAAGATCGGCGTTTTTGAATACTTTTGATTTTCAAAAAAATGGCGCCGTTAACATGCCGGTAAACGGGAAGTGAGGTCATGTCATCGCTTCGGGAGTTACCATACCGGCGACCTGATCAAAGCAGATTTTGGCTTTCTTCGGGTCTCCGACTAGCCGGTGGAGGTGCCGGCTACTAGCTCGGGTCTCCCGGTGAATAGGCTGCCCCTATGCTAGAGGAGCAGATATGCGTGAAAAATGTGAATGAGGCCTAACTTCCCTGCCTCAGAACACATGGCATGTGAGTCAGGAGATGTTGCTTCCTTCAGAGCCCAATCACACAGGTGCTCGGTGAGTCCCTTTAAGCTTCCATTTCTTTAGCAGAGTAAAAATTTGGTAGGATAAAATAATTCCAGCTCCAGGGTATGCATCAAAGAATATCTGACACTCTATCACCGGAGAACTGCCAAGCCCCGGACTGATCTTAGCCTTGATTTAAAGTTACGAGCGAGTTAAGGAGGAAGAAAGTGATTTAATAACGTGTGCTATGCTTTAAGCAGTTTTATTTATAGTTTTGCTGCTCTAAACATATTTCACTGTTAAAAAAGTTGCAGTCAGATCTTCTGCGGAGATACGCGGGTCCTTCTGCTGACCAGGAGCATACCGCGGCCTGCGGTGCAGATGTCCGCCATCCCGACAGATGGAACCAACGCTGACTAAGCCAAGAGTCCTTGACATGTTTTACTGATGAACTGTGACATTTAATGAGGTGACTGCAAACTCTGTCTTTGAGAATGATTTAAAGTAATCCTGTGGGGGTTAAAGTCAGAGCTTATAGACCAGGGGTCTCCAAACTGCAGCCCTTTGTTTACCTTTATCCGGCCCTTGGGGTACTATTCCTCCCACTGACCCCAACTATGGGGCACTGTCCTTACCACCCACACCAACAATGGCGTACTATTCCTCCCACTGACCCCAACTATGGTGCACTGTCCTTACCACCCACACCAACAATGGGGTACTATTCCTCCCACTGACACCAACTATGGGGCACTGTCCTTACCACCCACACCAACAATGGGGTACTATTCCTCCCACTGACACCAACTATGGGGAACTGTCCTTACCACCCACACCAACAATGGGGTACTATTCCTCCCACTGACACCAACAATGGGGAACTGTCCTTACCACCCACACCAACAATGGGGTACTATTCCTCCCACTGACACCAATGATGGGGTACTTATTCCTCCCACTGACACCAATGATGGGGCACTATTCCTCTCACTGACGCCAATGATGGGATACTATTCCTCTCACTGACACCAACAATGGGGCACTATTTCTCCCACTGACAGCAACAAAAGGGGGCACTATTCCTCCCACCGACAGCAACAAAAGGGGGCACTATTCCTCTCACTGACACCAATGATGGGGAACTATTCCTTCCACTGACATCAACAACGAGGCACTATTCCTCCCACTGACACCAATAATGGGGCACTATTCCTCCCACTGACACCAATAATGGGGCACTATTCCTCCCACTGACACCAATAATGGGGCACTATTCCTCCCACTGACACCAATAATGGGGCACTATTCCTCCCACTGACACCAATAATGGGGCACTATTCCTCCCACTGACATCAACAATGGGGCACTCTTCCTCTCACTGACACCAACAATGGGGCACTATTCTTCCAACTGACATCAGCAAAAGGGGGCACTATTCCTCACACTGACACCAACAATGTGGCACGATTCCTCCCACTGACATTAACAATGGGGCACTATTCCTGATGCTGACATTAACAATGGGGCACTATTCCTCCCACTGACACCAATGATGGGGCATTGTTACCGACGCAAGGACATTTTTTATCCCACTGGACACAGTCCGGCCCCTCTAAAGTCTGAGGGATAGTAAACTGGCCCTTTGATTGGAAAGTTCGGAGACCCCTGGTTATAGACTAAAGCTGGCCATACATTATGCCTCGGTTCACATATATGCAATGTGGGAGATGCATGAATCCTGTGCTTTTCCCACATCACATTAAAATCGCAGGGCATTCATGCGTTCTGCTGCTGATGGTGTTAAATTAATGACACCCCAAAACAGCTCACAAAACGCAGTGCGATTGCCTGAATTGGATGTGACCTGGTGTGGCAAAAAAAGGGTCTTGCACCATTTTGGTGCGGATGCCGCATATTTGAGCCATTTAAAATGAGTGGCTCAAATCGCAAACTGCACAGACATTGCATGTGATTTGCACAGGAATGCGGTCACATGCGATAAGCTACATCGCGGCAGTGTGGACCTAGGCTAAACTATTTTCTTTCCTTCAACCACCGGTAGGTTAACATGCAGGGACATTGAAAAAAAAAAAGAAAAAGCCAGACGCCCCTAAGAGCATAATTAACCTCTACATGCCAAACGTACGCAAATATGTGGCCCCATTGGACGGGGCTTTTTTCCGTGGGGCCGCATATTTTCGTATTTCGCTTTGTGCTGGGAGCTCACAGAGCCCCGGGCCCCGTACTAACGATTGGGACCCAGCTCTCCCGATTCTGATTGGGTATCACATTGATCAGTTACTAAGAAGCCCGTGTTTTCTTTGTCTGTAAATGGAGGAGAGAGATACTTAGTATCTCTCTCTCTTTGCAGAGAAAAAAAAAGTGTGTGTAAAAAAAATAAATATTAATAATAATAAAATAAATACAAAAAAATACCTAGATCAAGGTTTGATCTATGTCAGTGCCAGGGTTAGTGTTTGTGTCAAGGTCAGGGTCAAAGGTCAAGGTCAAGTTCCGCTTCTGCCTTTGTGATCGCAGCAGAAGTTCTGTTCCTCCTGTCTCCTAACTGTCTTCCGGGACACATCGCAGGTCCCAGAAGACTGCGGGACCAGTGGCGTAGCGTGGGTTGTCAGCACCCGGGGCAAGGCAAATAATTTGCGTCCCCTAATCTGCGGACTTTTAGCTCTCCCTGAGTCCCTTCAAATACAATAGTACTGACCTACCTGATTCCTATGCTGACCACTACACTAACCTACTTGATTTCAACACTGACCAACCTGATTCCTTTACTGACCATTACACACTACACTGACCACTATACTATACTGTCCACTACACTGAGAACTACACTGACCACTATACTGTCCACTACACTACTGACCACTACACTGTGCACTTTACTGTCCACTACACTGACCACCATACTATACTGTCCACTACACTATACTGTCCACTACACTATACTGACCACTACACTATACTGTCCACTACACTGACCACCATACTATACTGTCCACTACACTATACTGACCACTACACTGTCCATGACAGACCACTATACTGTCCACTACACTGAGAACTACACTGACCACTATACTGTCCACTATACTGTCCACTACACTATACTGACCACTACACTGAGAACTACACTGACCACCATACTACACTAACTGACCACCATACTACACTGACCGCTATACTATACTGTCCACTACACTGAGAACTACACTGTCCACTATACTATACTGTCCACTACACTATACTGACCACTATACTACACTGTCCACTACAATGACCACCATACTACACTACACTGTCCACTACAATGACCACCATACTGTCCACTATACTACACTGTCCACTACACTGACCACCATACTTCACTAACTGACCCAACATACTACACTAACTGACCACATACTACATGAACTGACCACCATACTACACTAACTGACCACCATACTACACTAACTGACCACATACTACACTAACTGACCGCCATACTACACTAACTGACCCACCATACTACACTAACTGACCACCGTACTACACTAACTGACCACATACTACACTAACTGACCACATACTACACTAACTGACCGCCATACTACACTAACTGACCGCCATACTACACTAACTGACCCACCATACTACACTAACTGACCGCCATACTACACTAACTGACCACCGTACTACACTAACTGACCCACCATACTACACTAACTGACCGCCATACTACACTAACTGACCACACCATACTACACTAACTGACCACACCATACTACACTAACTGACCCACCATACTACACTAACTGACCACCATACTACACTAACTGACCACATACTACAGTAACTGACCGCCATACTACACTAACTGACCTTCTCTCTCTCTCTCTATCCCCTGCCCCCCCCCCCGAGGCCAGTAACACGACTCTCACGAGGGAGTCTCACTCACCTTCGTGTCTGGCTGGCCTGCATCAGTCCGGAGGAGGAGAAGGAGAAGACAGCGGCGGCTCGGCGGCTCACATTGCTTCTCTCCCCCGCGCTGTAGCTGCCATATTCAGTGTCCGGCGCAGTGCACTGTGATTGGGCATATGGGGGTCATGTGTGGAGGCGGGACTTCAGGAGTGATCAAGGACAGGCCAGCTCTACACCTCACATGACCCCCATACGCCCAATCACAGGGCGCCGGACACTGAACATGGCGGCCGGAGCCCGGGGACACAGGAATTTAATATTAGGAGGAGGAGGCAGCCAGTGACACATACTGGCGCCCCCCTAAATGTCGCGCCCGGGGCCACGGCACCCCCTGCACCCCCCACGCTACGCCACTGTGCGGGACTATGTACAATGTGCAGCGGGTACCCGGCTGTGAAGCCACAAGCTGTCAATTAAGATGCCGGTGCCGGGGACAGACGACAGAGGGAGAAAATGGCTGGGGTGAGCACAGCGCTGGATCCTGGGTCAGGTCAGTGTGTGTTTATTAAAAGTCAGCAGCTACAGTTTTTGTAGCTGCTGATTTTTAATTTTTACACAGGAGATTGGAGCTCCTCTTTAATTAACTTTCTGCAGTCATTTATGTTATCCAAATCTAAAACTTCCTGGAGAGTTAAGCCTCGTACACACGATCGGATTTTCGGCAGGGAATTGTGTGATGACAGACTGTTGGCCTAAAATCCGACCGTTCGTACGCTCCATCAGACAATTGTTGTCCAACTTTCAGCCAGCAAATGTTGGATGGCAGGCTAGTAAATTTTCGGTGGACAACAGTCTGTTGTCAGATTTTTGTATCGTCTGTACACAAGTCCGTCACACAAAAGTCCAAAGTACAAACACACATGCTCGGAATCAATGTCCACCAAACACGACATTAGCAGAAGGTGCCCAAAGGGTGGCGCTCAAGAGCTGAAATTCCACATAGTACGTCACTACATTCGTGTTTGTTGGCCAGCAATTGTGTACCATTGTGTATGCAAGACAAGTTCCCAACACACACCCTTCGGACAAAAGTCTGACACTCTGTTGGCCAACAATCGGATCGTGTGTACAAGGCTTTACTTTCCTTGTCCCCTGCTGCATTCAGTGCTTTAATCTACCATTTCCCATGTCACTACTGTGTCCCAAGGATCAGTGGGAGAAACCACAGAGTGCAGAGGGAGACCAGAAAATCAACACTCCCAGAAGTGTCAAATTTGCAGAGTGATTTCTCTTAATTATGGCTGAGATCTGGGCAGCAGGAGAGAGCATCATATGTCTTCATTGCAGGGAACATTTTATTTTATACATTTATTTCAGCAGCAGTGTCACTTTAACTCCCAATACAGTCTATGGAAGACACTGGCTGCCTCAATGAATGAAAGAGCATATTATCATTTTTTAGAATAATAGGGAACGGTTCACATAGCAGACAATCTTCTGCAAAGTGTATAGGAGAAAATGATTGCAGTCTATGGATTTCCATTTCATCCAGCATCAGCAGGAGGTAGGGATGGACGTAAGGGAATTCAATATATGGTAGCTAAAACTGAAGAAAATGCCTGTGTATTGGATCATATACATTCGGGGGGATTGCTTTAAATAACAATGAACACATAAACGTGATAGCTAAAGAAGAACTTCACCTAAAGATGACATTTCAGATTCTGTTAGCTGCAGCTTCTTATATGTCATAGGGACTCTGGTGGTGTGCTGTTTGCTCCCGAGATCCCAGGTCTGTACACCTGAAGCAGGAATTACAAGGGATGTCCATTAATTTATACAAAGCAGAATTAAACTCTGCAAAAACAGACTTACCTGTCAAAGGATGCTGTTCAGCACTGCACTGTCAGTGCTCGGGCACTTCCATCTTCTCCTGGTCTTCCATCAGGGTTTTTTCTGTTTGACCACTTGAATGACCAGGCTGCAATGACCTCACTCCCATGCATTCGTAAGCGGGTCCTTCATCAAAGCATAGAGTAGTGCCGTAAATGTACATGTATGGCTCAGTGTACCCTGTTTCCCCCAAAATAAGACCTAGCGTGATTGTTGGTGATGGCTGCAATATAAGCCCTACCCCCCAAATAAGCCCTAGTTAAAGTCCTTGTAGGTCTTATTTTCAGGGTAGGGCTTATTTTCGGGGAAACAGGGTAGGGCTTATTTGGGGGGTAGGGCCTATATTGCAGCCATCACTGACAATCACGCTAGGTCTTATTTTCGGGGAAACAGGGTATATTACTGCTGACAGGCAGGGGAAAGCAGTTGCAGCGCTGCCTGTGTAGGAGCCCGCTGATTAAGATGGGTTCTCTGTCTTTGCCTCCACTTCCATATAAACTTAAACCCCTTTGACACACCAAGTTGAGAGCACAAAGCATGCAATATCACAAAAAATCACTAAAAGTAATATCTAGTAACCATTAATACAACCAACATTAATACTACCATGTCCTAGAAAACAGGCACTGAACCATTTAGTAAAGGCAACATGAATATATTGTCACCCAAAATGGTGGGTAAAGAGGCAAGCTTGCAAAGGCAATCACACAATTTAGCGTACAGAGTGATTACTAGGCATAAGATGACCCTCTGTGTCCAGATTCACATAAACAGTAGCAAGGTCACCTAAAGTGCAGCTGTTGGCAGTAATAAAGCTTATTCTACTGAGTGCTGGAACTATTCTACCAGAGCCCAATTTATGGCGACAATTCTAGTCCTAGACTGGCTGGGTATGTATTGTCCAAAAGAAAAAGGGACTGGTAGTGAAGGAGGGAAGGGGAATAAAAGGAGCTTTGCAAGATAAGTATTATGGGAGGGGCAGACCTTTGAGTTGTTCTTCTGCCGGCTATTGTTGGGGCCTTTTAAGAGTGTCAGTGCACTTAATGACACTCCCAGTTTACCTGCATGCAGTATAGGTATATATAGGTACTGTATATTAGGTGTATAGTCTTGGCACGGGTGTAAGGTAGATGTGGTTCAGATTCGGTAAAATGTAGTATAGAGTTGGTGTAGGTGCAGTAAAGATGCGGAATGGATGGGGTATAGATGCTGAATAGGTATGGCACAGGTGTAGTATGACTGTGATAGACATAATACCATATCTTCAGTGACTCAGTTCCTGCTTACAGTGTGCATGGTGGGCACGCTGTAAACTCTTACTGTAGAAGGGCCCCCCCCTCTCTCAGATGCCTCCAATGATCATCGTTGGAATAAAGAGGGTGAGAGTACATTGCAGCCTCCCTGCCGCAGCTGTGGTCTATGCTGTGCAGCCCCGAGCATCTCTACTTAGGTTTCAGGCTCAGTCCCCACTGGTCTGGCCCCTCTCCATTCTGTCAGCCTGCAGCAGATGTGCTCCCCTTGCTTTCTTTAGCACCAACAGCCCACTGTGGAGGGGGTGGGGGAGAATGGCTCAGGCTCTCAGCGGCTTGCTAAGAGCCTGAGCTGGGTGCCAGTCCAGGCATGTGGGTGGATACCAACCATACAGTGGCGATCTTGCCCGAGCTTGGACCAGCTCTGTGACGTCAGGCGACAGCAGGCTTCAGCACGATGTCTGCTGAAAATGGGTCACAAGAGTGCAGAACAAACTAAACTCTTGTATTCCATAGGAGAAGTACAGCCAAACGAGCTTTGACTGTACTTCTCCATTTAGTTCTAAAACTACTATACAGGCTTTAAAGGAGTTGTAAAGTCTCAAGGTTTTTTACCTTAATGCATTCTATGCTTGCTTTTTTTGTGTGACAACCGATACCAGAAACAATCGGGTGACCAGGGGGATTTTTTACATTTTTGTGAACTTTCAGAAGAGCATAAAAAGTTGGTATAATTGGCCATTTAACTTCCAGGTATTCAAAAAGGTCCTTATCAATAAGGGCCTGTTGATATGCCTCAGTTATGATGGGTTGATATTGTACTCTCAAATCGGTCAAGCTGTCCTGAGGGATCTGTTGATACCATTCATTGTTGTTCAGGATAGTATCACACATCTTTACATATTGGTCTCTATCCATTATAACTACATTAACGCCTTTGTTGGCCGGTTTTACAATGATCTGGTCATTCTGGATAATATTTTTGAGGGCAGATTGCTGTCCTTTGGTAAGGTTACTCATAAAGCACGGTGGGAAGGAAATCCTCTCAATATACTTCATTGTCTGCTTGAGAAATGCCCATACAGCTGGGAAAGTCTGTAACTGTGGAAATTTAGTAGATTTAGCCCTAAATTTAAGTGGTTCAGTTTTTATCTTCAAATTACTATCGGCCTCATCAGAGGAGGAGAGGGCCGTTTGCTCATCCCCATCGAATCTCTCATTCTCATCAAGTAACTGGATAAGAGTTTGTTAATTCAAATGTATCGATCTTCTGAAGAGGACAAAAGCTGAGGCCCAACTTAAGTACCTCAGTCTCAATCAGAGACAAGAGATAAGAGGACAAGTTGACTATGTCTCGTGCTGATTGCTCTGTGTTTGTTTGACCACAAATGGATCTATCTTGCCTATGTGTGTATGTGCTATAGGGGTGTGGGAGACATGACCTGGACCTAAAGGGGCCGAACCTGGGTTAATATTGGGTTTGGTCGAGTTGGTTTTGGGTAGTTTAGTTACTATCTGTTAGTCGCCGAACATTGACACCTGTGTTATACCCATTGTCAATTCACCATGTGCATAGGGGATCCTGTATTATCCCCTTGGTTAGATCCCAAATGGGATCTCTGTGGGGAAACAATACGCTTCTTATTAATACCACCATGTGTATTTGAACCACCACCTTTACCACGTTTTTGTGCGCGTCCTTTCCCTGAGGTACCTTTTTGTGCCATGTTCTGTGATCTCTGAGAAGAAACAGAGGAAGAGACAGATATGTCAGAATCTGATTTATACATTGAAGTATCCTGATGAAAATGTTGTTTAAACGTTTTCCCTCTTCTATTGGAGAACCCTTTCTGCCATCTGTATGCGTAACCACCTGAGAATGCTAATTTATCCTTGTAAAATTTCTGATCCTTCTTAAGTATTACATTTTTATTTTGCTTTTCCAGATGTTGTATTAGGTCTTGTTCTTTCTTTTTGAACTCAGGGTTTTGAGACAACTGATTGCCGCTAGTGCGTAGTGTCTCAATCTTCTTGTCCATATCTGCCAAGTCTAACCTGTAGCATCTCCATCATAGTGGCAGAGCATTGTATCAAGTTTCTTTCCCATCCTTCATGGAACACAACATCCGTTACCTCAAATGATGGAAAGATTTGTATCCTTAAGCCTTGAGGATTTACTTCCTCCCTTAGATAGCGATCAAAAAACTGTACATCCCATCCAAGATTGGATTTTTTCTCCATCACAAGTTTAAAAAAGAAAACATCAAGTCCTACCTCAGTCTGTACCTGAGAGGTACAAGTCGTCTGGATAGAATCAAGAAAGCTTTCCCAACCAGACCCGGAAAGCTGCGACATCATATGCAACCAATTAGCTCACCATAAGAAGTATCAATCTTTTCTAAAAGAGATTGATAACCTAAAAAGGAATAGCTAGTCCCTAATAAAGTTAAAATACAATTGATGGATATATATATATGAAATCTCATGTAAAGAGTGTCCTCATACTAGAATGTGTTCAACTAGAAAATGGGTTTTACACCCTGAATAATAGAATATATGTAAATAATTTTGTTGGACAGATTCTAGGGACAGAATATTGCATCCACATCCCTGTTGTATAGATAAAACCAAGAGAGAATGAGAGAGAGAAAGAATCTGTCCCTCAAAGAGTGATGGGATTTTCATGGATGCATAAACACACCCACAAAGGGATACATCAAAAAAATATAATTTATTACAAAGTGTACATGTTTTAAAATGGTAACAGTATTCAGTCATGTATGTTTATGACCAAAATTGATACTCATTTCCAAAAGCTTGAACAGATGCTTGTGTGTATTAATAGCCGACGCGTTTCGCAGACTAGTTTGCTGCTTCTTTGGGGCTGTTCACCATGCATCTATATCATTGTCCAAGTTGTAAAGAAATATAACATTAGTATCAAAAATACACAAAAGTTTTAATAATCATATTAACAATGTTTAACAACATCTCATTAAAGTGCTCACCAAAATGTCCTGGCATTGATTGAAAAAAACCCCGCAACATCAGAGAAAGGAGAGATGAGTCACATCCAGCGACAATAAGGTGATGTCAGAATCACCAATATGGTCTTGTGGATGTCGGACCATATATAGGGTTTTGATGGTTGGATCAATGAAAATCTACAAATTCAAAATATATATGTTAAGATGCAAAGGCATCATAAATTAACACATATATACCTAGTGGGTGCAAGACTGGTTCAAAATGTGTATTGTAGGGTGGCATATTTTAGTATAACTGTAGATGAGGGTAAAGTACCTCACCATATTAATAGGTCGCATATGCGTAGCAAAGAAAGACTCCTCCCATACCTTTATATAAAACAACACAAGCAGGATATGGAGATCGTCACCCAGACAGTCATCCCACATCCCCCTATTGTCAATGTTAATATATAAAACTGAAGATAGGGGGAAGGAGTAAATACTACACTGACCATCATAGTACATAGCCACCGGACAATATTACATAAAGCCAAACCGCGTTCACATAGGAACGACATAAAAAAAAATGCAAAGAGGGAGGGCTGGAAATGTAGTAAGCTACCTGATCAATCTCCACCAGAGGGAACAAGGAATCAACCACAGAGTACTGTGGTCGAAGTGCGTTAACACCGCAGTCCATGGCCGGTCCTAGCTCATCACAAATCTGTGCGTCCTGGCTGGAGGCTGAGTAGGGCTCCTCTTCTACCTATGGTAAGACTGATCCAGTCCTTCCTAGCTGCCGTGATGTGCGTCTCAGCGGACTGCTCATCTGGACTGCCCTTAAATTTATGGTCCCCCCAGAAGTAAATGAGCAAAGGTCAGCTCACCGACATTACCTCCGGTGCGCGTGCCCCCTGTATTGCGCATTGCGTAATGACCCGCCAGCCGTCGTAATGGACGGCGGACGAAGGGCCAGAGGCAGAGGCGCCACCCAGCTGCCAGGATGGATAAAGACAAATGGTTATCGAGGAGAAAAATACCTAGATAAACTTGACTTGGCTTTTCTGTTCCTGCTGCACCTCCGTAGTTGTTTGCCTATTAACCGGAGCTCTGTCTATCTATCTATCTATCTATCTATCTATCTATCTATCTATCTATCTATCTATCTATCTATCTATCTATCTATCTATCCTGAATGGTCTTCAGTCTTGTTCCTTCTATCAAGTTCCTAATACACATCTTGATCCTGTTACTGACTCCGCTTCCCCTCTGACCTTGCTTTTCGGATCCTCCTTGTCTGCTCATTTTTGCTGACTGCTTCTGCTACTGACCTTGGCTTGGACTTCTGACCACAATTCCCACCTTGTATATGGAAAAAAGCTAAAAACAAAACAAAAAACTGTGCTTGTGTGTCAAAATAAATAGCAATAAGAAAATGCAACTCCACAATGAGATATGTATCATAGTAACTAGACCTATTTTTGGACATTAAGGTGTGCTAGCAGAGTGTGAAAAAAAATACCCAAATACCGGTATATGTGCTATAATGGTTACTCAAACATATGAATCACAAAAAAATCCATGTGATAAAGAATAAAGTCCTCCGTTATGTGCTCAAATATAAATTACAACCAAAGATGAATAGATCCATTTTCCAACATCATAATATATTGGAATCCATGCTTCAAAAGCACAATCTCAATAGTACAGATGCAAGCTTACCAGCAATAAATGACCCTCTAACTAAAGAGAAGTCATAAAGAGCTCATTGCTCAAAGGATGCATCACTTCAGCTGATACTCTTCTATAACATTAGGGATTGTCAGGGAAGACGGAATGTGCTCAGACGCCTAAGGCGAGAACATACACTAAAGTGCCTTAGTTGACAGGGATGGAGGCACATGGTTCTACCCAGCCATAATGGCCTCATTTAAAGTCCCAATTTCCCAATTCCCCCCTTTCCATTTATATGCTCAGATGCCTAGTTCTGAGCAAACGTAGAATTCCTATTAGCCAGACTCATGCTCATGCGCATGTGTGCAAGTGCGGGCAGGGGGATAGTCTGCGACATCTGGCAGTGTCTCCTGTATCCTCTTTCCTTCTAAAATCACGGCGGCTTCAGCTATGTGTGTCTCCTCCCCTACTCCTAGGCATCCAATAGAATCGCCTGACCTTTCAGCCAATTGGGAAATGGGTAACAGACCCGCGCTTCCTGATTGGCAATGAGGCGATTCAGTGTTAGAAAAGCGAATATTCATTTGCTTTTCTAACACATCTGGGTGGGCCCCGAGCGCAATGCTCTACGCTCCGAGTCCACCCTATTTTGAAGCATATTAGAGCCTAAGGCTCTAATCAGGTGCTTCAAAAAAAACACCCCTGCCGCTATGTAATTCACACGCCCGTCGTCCTGTAAGGGGCCGGATGCATGAATGGGGGGGCTGCGGCGGCCATGGATAGATTCATGCTATGCATGAATCTATCCATTAACCATATGGGGGGTGTGATAGAGGGGGTGGCGCCCATGCGCCCTTAATGGACGGGTCACTGCTGATATCTGCTACCTGTTTCTGTATCTGATCTCCTGTTGCCGACCTGATCTGCCTTGACCACACTTGAACTCAGCCTGTACTGATCCCTGGCTTGCCTCTGGACCACATTTCTTCCTGCTTCCTCTGCCTACCTGCATCAGCATTGCTGACTCTAGCCTGGACTCTGACCATCTTTCTGTCTGTTGTTTTGCTTCTGACCTGCCCACTAGTTACTGACCTCTCCACGTCAAGTTCCATCACCAGGTATGCAGCGCTCATGAAGGGTTATAAAAGCAAACATCCCACATAGTGTCAAATCTTCAAAACAATGTTTATTATGCTACAAATTACACTTGTATACAAATTAAACTGATTGTGCAGTGAAAAACTTTATCCAAACAGCAAGTACAACAAGCACGTAGCTCCGTCCTACGCGTTTTGTCATAAATGACTTCATCTGGGGTAAGAAAATAAATACGGAAAAAAATGTAGGTCATTGATTTTCTTGATTCTCACAGACAGAGATCAAAACAGTTTGTAAAAAAAAAAGTCTAATTATTATTATAAAGAACTCCCCTTCAGTTGTGCCGTAGTTCCCATACTTGTTGGTTTATACCCAACTCTCATTGAGATACGCTCCAAGATACAAATATAGGGGACCTGGTGAATCGGTACCTCGCTGCTCGATTGTTGCTGACTTCTGCCTGTTCCTTACTCTGATTCTGTTTATGTCCTGGTGTCCTTCCAATCGAGGTTTTACTAGACCAGGTTTGGGACCGGACTCCACCTTTAACTAGACTTGGCATCTCCACGGTGCATCACCAGCTGTATTTCTGCCCATCATATACCAGTGCTCCCAAATTCCTGCTATAGACCCTGTCTCAACTTCCAGGGGTGCCAAGACAGGAACTGTGTAAGAGGCCACCCTTGTAATCTCAGACTCCGTATACAGGTATGTGACACCTTTGTTGCACAACTCATATGTTATACTAATGTCAGGGGATGACTGTTTGGCTCTGCCCTACACCTAGAGTTCTTCACCACCGAGAACAGACACTGCAATGTTTAAGTGACATTAAAGTGTATAATTTTATTTTTTTTCACAGCAAAGTTTTGTCTTTTTAATTGCAAGTCAACAGCTGGAAGTGCACCAGCCATCTCGGCAAGACAAATTTCACTTTTCTCTCCTCACTTTCCATTATGAAGTCTCTGTAGCAACAGATGTTTAATACAACAGGTTAAGCCCGAGGGTCCCCTGGGAGATGAGTTTAAAGATTGGTAAATGAAAATCAGACGCTCGCTGTGTTTACTCTCAAGCCGAGCAAACAGGAGATAGAAGATGCCTTTACGGAGAGGTGCGAACAACCGTAGAATGGCGCCATTTTTCACGTCAGTTGCGAAGACATTAAGGGAGCAATTTAAAATTTAAAAACACCACAAATCTTACTCTGTAATGATAATGTCTCACCGTGTGGGCTTTAATGCAAGTTTAGGTATTGCAGGGATGAACAGTTCAATACAAATCATGGAATTTTTCTTTTAATGTTTTCTCCTTGCCGCTTGCAGTACAGTAACTGGGAAGTAGAGACATAAGTTACCAGAATACATTCAGTAAAAAGGAGCTGTGCCTTTTGGAATCACCTCTTTATCAATCAGCTTAACCATTTAAGGACCGCCCCATGTAGACATGCTTTGGCAGGGCGGCCCTTAATGTCGTGTTCCGGCCGAAATTATACTTTTTAAATAAAAATACCCCTATAATACACAAGCTTAATGTATTCTAGTAAAGTTAGTCTGTAAACTAAGGTCTGTTTTGTTAGTTTATAGCAGTAGTTTGTTATTTTATAAACTTACAGCAGGCCGTGGCCATCTTAAGTGTGGGCATCTGAAGCCAGACTGTATTTCTTCCTGGATCTCATCCTTGCAGATCTCGCACATGCTCAGTGCAGCACAAGCAGTGTAATAGGTTTCAGGTCAGGTTTCCATAGCAACGGCAGTGTCAGAGGAAGTTGCCGCCCCTTCCCAGAAGGCATTGCAAACAGGAAATGATGCAATGGGCCGCGGCCAGGGAGGAGGAAGTGAAAAATGAATACAGCAGATATACAGTAGGTGCTGAGAAGAAAAATAAAAAAATATCCAATTCGTTTACAGTGCACAGTGTAGTGAGGGATGCTGAAGAGTTGTAAAAGTGGGTGGAACTCCACTTTAAGCGCAAAACCACGTACCTGTACGTGATTCCTCGGATCGGCTCTGGGGTGCGCGCGCTGCCGGAGCCGTGCTCCCGCTGTGATTGTCCAATCACAGCGGGAGCCAATCGGCGGGTCTGGCCGCCGTGATGGTCGCCGACCGTCCGCGATCGTTGGCAGGAGAGGCAGAACAGGAGTCTGCCTATGTAAACAAGGCAGACTGCTGTTCTGTCAGAGAGGAAGAGAGAGATCTTGTGTTCCTGCTATTCAGGATCACAGATCTCTCTCTTCCTCCAGTCAGTCCATACCCCACACAGTTAGAAATCACTCCCTAGGAGCACACTCAACCCTTTGATCGCCCCTGATGTTAACCCCTTTCCAGCTAGTGTCATTTATGCAGTGACAGTGCATTTTTTTGGGCACTGATCATTGTACTGGTGTCACTGGTTCCCAAAAAAGTGTCACTTAGTGTCAAATTTTTCCGCTGCAATGTCGCAGTCCTGCTAAAAATCGTTGCCATTGCTAGTAAAAACAATGGACAATAGACATGAGTTTTATTTGGGTACAGTGTCGCATGTCCGGGCAATTGTCAGTTAAAGCAACGCAGTTCTGTAATGCAAAAAATGGCCAGGTCAGGAAGGGGGTAAAACCTTGTGGTTAAAGCAAACCTGAAATGCAGACAAATATTGATGACCTTCTTCTAAAGCTGGTCCTTCCCAGGCCTGTCTGGCTTTAAAGCTGATTTTCAGGAATTCAGCAACTTTGAAAAAAAGGTGCAGGCACACTATGAGTTAAGTCCAATTAGGTGCTTGTCACCTCCAGTAATCACTATTACTATTATTATTTATTGCACTCCCAGAGAATACACTTCAGTTGTCAGAGGAGAGAGACACACAGAGCAGCTATGCCTGCCCCTCCCCTCTGCTACCTATTCACAGAAGCCTTTGTATTTTTTGAAAAAGTTCACACAATACAAAGGCTTCTGTGAATGGGCAGAAGGAGGGGAATTGGCGGGAATAGCAGTTTCAGTAACTCTGCTCTTGAAGTATCTGCAACCACAGTGAGCAACGTCAGAGCTCCAGAAGTTATCTTCCTGGAGCACAACAAACCTTTCAGATGTAAATAACAGAAATATGTCTATGTGGAGGCAGGCACCTCCTTGGATTTAAAGTGTTACTAAACCCAGGACCCTGCATTCACTATATCTGGTCTCCCACAGTACACAGAACATGGAAATGCAATTATTTTAGTAAATCTAAACTGCTGAATACCTTTTCTCATCAACAGTATATAGCAGTCATGTAACCTCTATCAGTGTCTGCTTAAAGTGTGTAGGAAGAGTTTTAATTCTCCTCTGACTGCCCTATGAGGCGGCAGGACCCCTAACCCTCTGTCTGGACAGTGCTGATTAGCCCTGTGCTGATCACATGCACTCTCCCAAGAAAAAAAAGAATCTCTCTATCAATACACACCAAGCGTGTGGAGAGTGCCCCCAAGACTCTGTTCTATCAGCATATAAATTGGGGACTGTGGAAGAAGGGGAGGATCAGAGAAGTCAGAATCAAAAAGCCACTTTACACAATGCGCATGATGTACCCCTTAGGTTCCACAATGAGTATAACAAGCATGCTTTACTGCATTTACAGACTGATTTTACTGTTGTGGGTTTAGTAACACTTTAACTCTTGAATTCTTGGAGTTCAGCTTTACTTTATGGGTTACCATACCTAGCAGGCAGCCAGTGAAATTAGAACTCCTTCTCTTATCCTGTTACAGGTCAAATGCATTATCTGATTGAATGAGGTGAAAAGGTGGGGCGATGATGTCAACAATCTCCACCTCATCCAATCAGATAATGCATTCACTGAGAAAATGCAAAGCATTCTCTGAATGGTGCCCGTGCCATGCCAATACTACCTAGTTACCTGGCTATACTTTTTTTTTATCCAATGTTTTCTAAACTTTTCAGCGTCTTTGACCTGTAACAGGATAAGAGAAGGAGTTCTAATTTCACTGGCTGCCTGCTAGGTATGGTAACTCATAAAGTAAAGCTGAACTGGTGAAAATGAGGTGAAAAGGTGGGGCGATGATGTCAACAATCTCCACCTCATCCAATCAGAGAATACTTTGCAGCCATTGAGAAAATGCTAGGCGTTCTCTGAATGGAGCTTGTGCCAAGCAAGCGAAAGCCTGTGATCAGTAAGCACCAGGGCAGCCTCTGGCATGGGATCTATGAGCTAATGATCAGCTCAGATCTCCAGCTTCTAGACGGATCCCACCAGTATGGTATATAAATGCTTACATTGGTCCAAACTGTAGCTAATGATTAAAAATGAATTTTATATTTTATTTTATTTATTTAAAAGAGAAGTTTGGGAATTGTTTTTATTTTACAATCATACTTACCTAGGTGGATGTCCAATGCTGCGTCTATGCCCCCCCACCTGCTCCAAGGCTGAGAACCGAGCGATCAAATACCGCTGATCACTCGGTTCTCATAGTTCCCTAAGCAGAGAGCTGCTGACTATCAGTCACCAGTTCCAGTGGCGGCTGGTGATTTTTTTCTTTTGGGGGGGGCGGCAAACAGCACCCCCGTCTTTCGGCGCTTACTGATTGGTGGAGAGGCGATTCATTGTTAGCAAAGTGAATAGTCATTTGCTTTTACGCGGCATCAGAGTCTGCAAAAGACTTTGCAGACTCAGCAGAACAAAGACCCTAAACATACAGCCAGAGCTACAATGGAATGGTTTAGATCAAAGCATATTCATGTGTTAGAATGGCCCAGTCAAAGTCCAGACCTAAATGCAATTGAGAATCTGTGGCAAGACTTGAAAATTGCTGTTCACAGACGATCTCCATCCAATCTGACAGAGCTTGAGCTATTTTACAAAGAAGAATGGGCAAAAATTTCACTCTCTAGATGTGCAAAGCTGGTACCCAAAAAGACTTTAAGAAAAGAAACCCAAAAACCGGGTAAAAGCTGCGCTTGGATTGAAAAAATAAATAAGATAAGCTGCCAGCACCCTATAAAGTCCTGTAAAATATAATAAACAGCAAAGTGCAGCGCTAATATAATATATGAAAGTAAGAATGAGTTTCACCAAGTGACATATAAAACAATCAGTGAGAAAACATATCTCTCTAGAGATGAACACATGGAGACAGATGGATTGTTAGAACCACCGATTCTGCATTGTACCTTTGGTTTTGGGAGACCCTAATCCTTATGCTGGGCGAGACTGCCGTAATAGCAGTCATCGCCATCCGGTAAGCAGATTTTACTCACACACGCCTTGGTGGATCATATATAGGCACCTTTCGTCACAACCTTTCTTGGATGGGTGTTCTTTATTTACTTGTGGATTTATCAAGAACTTTTGGACTTTTTTTAATAATTTCTCACATACACTTGTGATTTTAGTTTTGTTCATCATTGATTGAATTTGAAATATGTTTTCTCACTGATTGTTTTATATGTCACTTGGTGAAACTCATTCTTACTTTCATATATTATATTAGCGCTGCACTTTGCTGTTTATTATACCCAAAAAGACTTTCAGCTGGAATTGCAATGTATTGACTCAGAGGGGCTGAATACAAATGCATGCTACACTTTTTATATATGTATTTGTAAAAAATAATTGAAAACCATTTATAACTTTCCTTTCACTTCACAATTATGTGCCACTTTGTGTTGGTTTATCACATAAAATCCCAATAAAATACATTTACGTTTTTGATTGTAACATGACAAAATGTGCACAGTTTCAAGGGTTATGAATACTTTTTCAAGGCATTGTATATAGGTAATGGGTCAGAGACTCTGAAATTGTTAAAAGCATTTGACAAAAATAATATCCAGGCAACTAGGTAGTATTTTCCGGAGGAGGTCAGAAGGACAATGTGATTATTTCTCTGTGCAAAGGTTTCTTTTAAAAATGAATTCCAGGTTTTGATAGTTTTACAGTTACATTGGTTAAGCTTGGACCAATGTAACAGAGCATATAACATACCTGTGGGATCCCCCTGGAATCTGGAAATAACTGAAGTAGACTTTTTTAACTATTAAAATGTGTTAAACATTGTAGCCAAAAGCTCTTGGTAATGCTAGGCTTTCTTCTTGGAAAGACCACCATGTTTTCGTACCGAGTGTCATGATGCAGCCTGCAATAAATGTTATGTAAAATAAAAGATACTTACAAATATGTCATTATTATTATTATTATTATTATTATTATACAAACATTTTTTTTTCTTTGCACTCATTTTAAAACAATGATACATCAGTTGCCAAACTTTTAGTTCAAATGAAAAATAAAATGTACCAAAAAGACATTATAGTTCTCACTAATAGATATTTCAGTAAATGATGGAAAATAGAACTTAAAATGTGTGTCGGCGATCTGGAATTTACTAAAGTATGTGACTGCTGTTTGAATATTGAGGTCAACTGTTACATATTTAGGATTATATTTTGGATTAGAATATAAAATCGAGGATTACTGCTGAGAAATTAATCCAATAAAGGCTAAAATGACAACAGCAGAAACAAATGAATAAGAAAACTCTTCGAGTTAGAAAATAAAATAATACAGATCAGTTGAGTAACTACAGCCTCGTATAACATAGACTGTTCAGTTATTTGCAACATGCTGTACTACAACTGTAAAGCTCCAATCACATTAGGCGATTTGGAATTGTGTGCAGATTCACCGTGATTCTTCCCATAATTCCAAATTGCGGCAAAACACCCAACGTACCATTGGGTGCCATTATTGCGAAATATACCCCCTTTTGTTTACAGTGGATGCTACCGCCATCTTATTGTGACCCAATCAAATCGATGGGGCCACTGTGCAAGCACCCTGCAGCTGCGTGCATTGGTTGCTGCACACTAGTGCTGGGTCAGGTGGTGAAGAGGAGATACAACATTGTGACCTGAATGCGAATCACTCTTCGGAGAGCACCGGACATCTGATAGAGTTTAAAGAGCTCCATGAGTCTGCAGCAATTCAAAAAACCTTCCTGGTGCCCCATTTGCTCAGCAGTGGGGCCAGGGGGGCAGAAAGAAGACTATTTAATTTATGTTTTGGTGCAGGTGGAGTAATCTTCCACACTGTGATTCCTGATAATGATATTACATTTCTGGACCCTTCTATATCAATCCATCAGGGCAGGCCGAGACTTTAATTGTCTGGAAACTCAACACTGCAGATTACTCTGCCTGCCTGCAAAAATCATTAAATTGGCCCCCAGTCCCCTACTGAACAAATAGGGGAAGTTTTTTTAAATTGCGAAAACGGTACCCAGAAGCTGGGAGTTCTCTCTCTGCCTCCGAGCCCCTGAATTGGCAGGTCTTGGTCTTTGTACTGGAGGGCTGGGGCTCCCCCCTTGTCGGCAGCCCTCCAGTACAGCTCCCCCCAGCTCCCCCCTTGTGGCAGCCCTGGTTGTGGGGTCTGGCCTGAGGCAGACTTGGGAGAAATCTGAAGAAGGTTTATACATTTTCAAACTTGAATTTCACTTTCAGCACTTATTGAGTCAAAATGTCTTGTCAGTTTAGCAATGGAAAGGCCGAGGGGGCACCATTGTTAGGCTGTGCTAATGCCATCAGTTGCCCTCGGTTTGGCCATGATTGTTGGTGATGTAGTGGAATACATCTACAGGGATACCAAGATGCAGAATTCCTCTTTATACAACATTGGAGCCAACTGTGTTATTATAGCTGGCAGATTTTCATACCTAGTACTCAGTTAACAGTACAGTTGAAGTATACTCACCGCCACGTCAGCAACACCACGATGTCCAGGAGCTCCCTGCCGGCTGCTGACATCTTTGGCCGGTCTTCTTCTGGGTTTCCATCTTCAACCATTTTGATTGGCTGGGCCGAGATGGCATCACTCCTTTGTATGGCGGGAGCTCATTCATTTTGGTAGATGTCGAAATTGAAGGCTTGTAGGAATACTTCAGACCCCATTTACACTTAGCTATAAAATCACAGCGAAATGGGTGATGCACATTTGGGTGCTATTCATTTTTTTATAACAGCACTCCAAATGCGCTGTGATTTTGACTTGATTGTCGAGCGACAAAACGTGGAAATCGTGGCCAGTTGCACCTGGCTCTGGGCCAAAATTTGCAGCAATTTTCATGTCTCAATGTGACTTTGACTGGTTTTCAATGCATTTCAATGGGGAGGCCATTACACCGCAACTGAAGCACAATGGACCAGTGTGAAGACATACATAGAAGTTAAAGGGATGGATTTTTCTTGCGCTTTTCTTGTGTTTTTTTTTTTTTGTGGCCAAACACGCCTGGCTCAGGGCCAAAATTTGTCCCCTGAGCTTCCTTGTCACAACAAATGCACATCGGCAGCCCATTCAGTTGAATGGGCTGCCCTCTGAGCCACATACAGAAACACGTGCTAATAGAGATGCACCAATATATTGCCCGCCACAAATTATTGGCCGAAAATATGGTAATCATCGTTATGGAAAAAGAAAAATTTTGCCGCGATTTTCATAGGTCATGTGACTCAAAACCCGCATCAAAAATGCAACACGGGTGCGCTTTTGCCAGGTTTTCAATGCATTTCAATGGGAAGGTGCGTTACACTGCAACGGACAAGTATAAAGGCATACATAGAATTTAAAGGGATGCATTTTTCTTGAGATTTTCTTTTTTTTAATGAAAAAGCGATTTAAAAATGAATAATTAAAAAGTAGAATATAATTATATATAAAATATATATATATATATAATTTAAAAAACTGTCCATTTTGATTTCGTTTTCCGGCCAAGTGCATCCTGAATTTTTGGTTTCGGTCCAGAATTTCCATTTTGGTGCGCCACTACTAATTAGTCAAAAAAGAGGAAACGCATGTTATGCATGTGCACAGCGCCTTAGAAGAGACACAGTTTGTCTCTTCTGTATTAGAAAGCCTGCCTGTTTGCAATTTTTTAAAATTAAATTTCCACTTTAAAGTGTCAGTTCACTTTTTCGGAAAAACTAACACCCTACTACACCCTTCCCACCCTTTCCCAGTCCCCCTTACCTCTATGGCTGATGAGCTGTCAGTGCCCACATAACCGGTGTAATGGTCTGGGGCTTTGAATTCCCCACTCTTCTCATCTTTTTCTGTAGAGCTACCAGGATGGATTGGAGTGATTCTGGTTGGTCAAAGCAGTCACGTGCTAGCGCTAACCAATCAGAATCACTCTGATCCTTTCCAAATCCATAAGGATGCATGGGCACTAACAGCTAATCACCCACAAAGGTAAGTTCAGTGGGGACTGGGGAGAGGTGGAAAGGGTGTAAGGTGTTAGTTCTCCTTTTAATTTAATCTGAAAAAGTGAACTAACCCGTTAGAGAAGTTGTAACGGAACGTCCCACACTTGAGTGCTTCTGTCATATACCAGTTTTTCCAGTCTTGTTATAGATATTAGATATTATATCCGCATATTATAACCAAGAATTAGGCAGGACTCGTTTGACTGCAAAGCTGGAACTGTTTATTTGAACAAGAATACCGGATTGTATACACTTGAGAAGGAGGTTCCCCCTAATGATCATATTACCCTAACAATACAAACTGTAACCAGAAACATAAATTAACATGAGCTAATTAACTAGTCATTTAACAAGCCTAGGTGACTCAGATGTCTGACCTTTTAGGTCAGACTTGCTGTCTTCTAGCTCAGAAGACACAATACACATTATCATAAGTATAAACACAGAACACCTTCACACAATAGCAGACCTACTTACAATAAACACATTAGGGCAGGGGCCCCAGACATGATGACATCTGCTGAGTCCCACACTGACAGAGACCATCATGGTCTCCTTAATAATGTCCTTTTGCATTACATAACAGAACATCTTCCTAAATGCTTGTAGCTCCCTCAAATGCCAGGGCCCATAGTCAGTAGGCAAGAGGCTAGCATTCAGTCCCCTCCAAAAGCCTCTGGCCCAGGTGAGTCTATCACAGAAGTTACTATAGTAACCTCTCTTAGTATCTAGGCAAAAGATGCAGGTAAGAATCTGAAAAGACATTTGCTAAGATCCTTGCACCACTGATAACTGGTCTGGAAATGGCAGGTTTTTTTTTTTCTCAACAAAAAGTTAATTTAACTTTAACTTTAAAGTTTATAAGGAATCTTCACTGAGATAGGAATCTAACTTCTCTCCATGTCCTTGCTGGAGTTGTACGTGACCGGCGTGACAAAGATGGATGTTGAATTGCTAAACAAATGCATTTGTGAACTAACTGATTTAATTAATTACTCCGTTCTGCATCTTGATAAGGGGGGTGACACAAAACTAATTAATCGTTTTCCTGAATTACCAACGCTAGACATATTGATAGACAGCTATATGTTATATATATTACATTTGGAAACAGTTTATATTATAATGGTAATACAAATCCAATTAACTGACTACAAATATGTGCAGTAATTAAATGCGTCACGTACATATCACAAATAATTGTATGACTGCTCTAGGATTGCCCCTGCAGTGGCAATTATTTTGCTTAATTTTTTATGTTATCGTTACAGAATAACAATAAGTCAAGTTGCTTAAATATATGGAATAAAGGTAACCCTATATAGTAATGATGGGTATTTATATCTACTGTTGTATGTCCTGTGATCGCAGAGTGGTCAGATATTCTGCAATCTTTGCCCCATTGGAGCTTACAATCTAATCTGCACCATAATAATAAATATAAAACACCCTGATGTGAAAATGTAAACTTGTACCCTTCTTTGACATTTTTGCTCAGCCCTTACAGTTATAAAGTAAAATTTCATCTTTTTAAAGAGGACCCCCCCCCCCAAAGAAAACAGCAATAATCTATGAAACGCTTAGGCTAGGTTCACACCATGCAGGTGCGACGGCACATTCCTGCACATCACACGTTGGTTTCAATGAGAGAAACACAGAAAAGAAGTCCCTAACCCTTCTCCAAAATCAAACTGCACCAAACTGAATAGTTCTGAGGCACCATACATTTTGACGTGTGTATTAGCAGATGCTCGGAGGTGCTATTAACACAGATGCTAAAGAGCAGCACATTTTTGTGCATGTCAGGAAAGCGCATGATTTTGCTTGTGTTCCCAACATGCACAAGGTGTTAACCTAGCCTTACTGTATATACAGTATGCCCATGCTGCCTCTCTTATCGCCTCAGTCCTTTTTAGGCTGCCTCTGCACTGGCAGTCCCCATGCTCCCGCCCCACTATTTTAGAAATATGCATAATATATTATTAGGCATGCACGAGATGGAGCTATTAAGTTTGAATGGCCTAGAATGGTCTGGTCTATTCTGGTGAGCGTTTCCACTGCAAGTGGGACCACAAGGGGCCATACAGGGTTTAGAAAAAATGCCTCAGCATAGCACAGCAGAGGGTTTTCTGTCTGCCAATCAGTGGAATTTATCGTAGCTCCGCCCTAACCGAACCGTTCCATTTTCTATGGCCCCACATCTGAAGCAGGACCCTGAATGGAACGGTTTGGTTCGGTTGTATGGGCCGCTTTCATAATGGAAACACCCAAAATAGCGTACCGTACCGAACCGATCCGCTCAGTGGAAACAAGGCATATATGTCCCATTATAGCTCTGTTGTCTCAAACTACCACTCCCAGGATTCTCAGAGCTCTGCATAGAAGCCTATAGGCTTGCTTGGCTTTAGCTCTCCCCCGCTGGTCAGCATAACATCAGTAGCTCAGTAGAGGGAGAGAAGAAGCAATGTCTCCTTCTCCATATTGCTGTAGACCAGCACCTAGCTACATGTGCGAACTTGCAAAAGATCTCACAGATTAGGAATGAGATCTCCCCGAAGGCACTGTTGATGCTGCCAGATGGCATCTATGGGGCTACGCTATCAGTGCCTTTGGGAAACCAGGAGGTGGATGCAAAAAAGTAAACATAACTTTAAAAAAAAAAGCGTTGGTTGATTTCACGTGCATGCTGGTATGAATTTTCATAGAGGGGGTAAGGGTCCTCTTTAAGCCTGCTAAAGATTCTAATGGCGGATAAAAGTGGACTATAGACAGTGATTAAAAGGGAAATGAGCCACTGAGTTTTGGGTCCCCAGATAGTCTGCACAGCCAGGCAACATGCATTTTCCAACTTGCATCCATACACAACAAACAGCCCATGGGCTTGGTTTTTAGGATTTATTAGGAATCCTAAAAACTGCTGCCTGCACAACTGCTATGGAGTCCAGGGCTAGCCATTGGGGAGGCCTAGCTTTCACTACATAAAGTATGGGTGGGGGAAATATCATTTGTACTGACGGTGCAGCTCCACAAGGGCCCTCTGGCACTTTGGGACCCATTTATGGAATATGTGGGTCAAATGGGTGCTGGGATTCTTTATACTGCAACGTAGTTCTGGACACAGCTAACTACTATCAAGCTGCCAATCGAAATGTATGCTGCCATGGAGTCCATCAGGAAAGGAAAATTACGGTAAGTATTTGATAGGATAGAATACATTGTTTATATGCTTCATTAACCACTTGCCGACTGTGTCACGCAGATATATTGCAGCACAATGGCTCTCCGGGGTGAAATCCCGTACAGGTACGTCCTACCTGTTTTCGGCCACCAGAGGGCGTGCGACCGCTGCACAGCAGGGGACATGATGCGCCTGCACAATTGCCGCCGCCCACGCACGATCGTGTGCATGAGCACCAGCACGGGGATTTGTGTGTGTAAACAAAACACACATATCCCTGTGCTGTCAGAGGAGAGGAGCCATATCGTTTGTTCCTACTAAGTAAGAAAAATTATATGGCTCCTCTCCTAGTCATTCCAATCCCCACACAGTTAGAACATGCTAAGGGAACACACATTTAACCTCTTGATCGCCCCTAGTGTTAACCCCTTCCCTGCCAGTGACATTTACACAGTAATCGGTGCATTTTTATAGCACTGATCGCTGTATAAATGCCAATGGTCCCAAAAAAGCTTCAAAAATCTCTGATCTATCCGTCGCAATGTTGCAGTACCACTAAAAATCGCAGATCACCGCCATTACTAGTAAAAAAAAAATAATAATAAAAATGCCATAAAAATGTCATAAATCTTTCCCATAGTTTGCAGACGCTAAAACTTTTGCGAAAACCAATCAATATACGCTTTTGCTATTTTTTTTAATCAAAAATATGTAGAAGAACATATATTGGCCTAAACTGATGAAGAAATTCGTTTTTAAAAAAAAACTTTTGGGGATATTTATTATAGCAAAAAGTAAAAAAAAATTTTTTTTTTTTCAAAATTGTCGTTTTTTTTTGTTTATAAAAAATAAAAACCGCAGAGGTGATCAAATACCACCAAAAGAAAGCTCTATTTGTGGGGAAAAAAAGGACGCAAATTTCGTTCAGGTACAGCGTCGATCGACTGTGCAATTGTCAGTTAAAGCGATGCAGTGCCAAATTGTAAAAAGTGCTCTGGTCAGGAAGGGGGTAAAATCTTCCAGGGCTGAAGTGGTTAAAAGGAACCAGTTTTGGATTACCAATGACTACAAAACACCTGCTGAACCTACAGACTAATCTCTTAGGCTGGGTTCACACTATTTCCGCATGCGGCTCACAGCAGGGGGTCCGGTGCGTCCCCGTTCACTGTCTCAGGTCCGATTTCAGCACAAATTTTTGGGATGAATTCGGACCAGAAACAGACCAAAAGACGCACAGAACCCCTGTGAAAATTCGCACCGGAGCCGCAGCGGAGATATGTAAACCGGCTCCATAGAGAGCCGCTCACAATCTTCTACCAATTCGCATATATGTGAACCCAGCCTGATTGTCATCTGGATCCATCCCGGTGCTCTGGCAATTTAACTTCTTCAGATCCGCGCTATAGCCAAATGACGGCTACAGCGCGGACCTACTTTGCCGGGTGTACATCAATAGACGTCCTCCCGTGCCCGAGCGGCCTGCGTGCCCCCTGCAGGGCTGTGATCAGCAAGTCTATGAGACTCGGCTGATCACAGATCGGAGTAAGGGGGTCAATCCCTACCCCTTACCACATGATCAGCTGTCAGCCAATGGCAGCTGATCATGTAATGTATACAGAGCTGGTAATCAGTTATTTTTTCTCCTGATAGCGTGAGGAGAAAAAAAAAAAGCCAATCACTGGCGGCTCTCAGAGGGACAGTCAGTCCCGATCAAGGAGAACTCCTGCCAGCTCATCTGTGCCCACCTCTGCCACCTGCCAGTGCACAACAGTGCTGCCTACCAGTGCCCACCAGCGTCACCTACCAGTGCCCACAGTGCCACCTATCAGTGTCACCAGTTAGTGCCTCATCAACAGTGCTGCCCATCAGTGTCACCTACCAGTGCCCATCAGTGTCACCTACCAGTGCCCATCAGTGCCCATCAGTGCCACCTATCAGTGCCACCCATCAGTGCCACCTATCAGTGCTCATCAGTGCCATATATCAGTGGTACCTATCAGTAACACCTATAAGTGCCCATCAGTGCCACCCATCAGGGCCCATCAGTGCTATCTTATTGGTGGCCATCAGTGCCGCCTTATCTGTGCCCATCAGTACTGCCTTATCTGTCCCCATCGGTGCCGCCTTATCTGTGCCTATCAGTATCCATCAGTGCCGTCTCATCAGTGCATATCAATGAAGGAGAAAAATTATCTCTTTGCAAAATTTTATAACAAACTATGAAACATGATTTATTTTTATTTTTTTAAATTTCCATCTTTTTTTATTTGTTTAGCAAAAAAATAAAAACCCCAGTTGTGATTAACCCCTTCCTGCCGACCGTACGCAGATATGCGTACTCGGCTTTCCGGGGTTATACCGGGATGATGCCCGCAGCTGCAGGCATCATCCCGGTACCGTTGTTTACAGCGGGCGATCGGCTACCCGTGTATAACAACCGATGCGGCTAAAAGCCGCTCGGTTGGTATACCGGAGGAGCGGAAGGGGACATCCCCCCCCTCCCGCCGCTGTTACCGGGCCTCCGTGTGATCGGGAGGCCCGGTGTCCAATCGGGTACCTTCGGCGGCTGGGGGCGGGCTGGAACGCAGCTGTGGGCGGCTTCATTCCAGCCTTATTGTTGTAAACCCGGAAGCGACTTTATGACGTCACTTCCTGTTTACTCGGCTGCCAATGGCGCCGAATTTAAAAAAGTACACAGTATTCAGAATCGCCGTTTTCGGCGATCTGAATACTTTGAAGTGTAAAGGAGGGATGGGGGGTCTTTTAGACCCCCCATCCCTCCATAAAGAGTACCTGTCACCACCTATTACTGTCACAAGGGATGTTTACATTCCTTGTGACAGCAATAAAAGTAAAAAAAAAAAAAAATTTTTTTAAACACAATTTATAAAGTAAAAAAATAAATAAAAAAAAACACACATGTGAGGTATCGCCGCGATCGTCAGAGCGAGAGCAATAATTCTAGCCCTAGACCTCCTCTGTAACTCAAACCTGGTAACCGTATAAAAATTTTAAAGCGTCGCCTATGGAAATTCATAGGTACCGTAGTTTGTCGCCATTCCACGAGTGCGTGCAATTATAAAGGGTGACATGTTTGGTATCTATTTACTCGGCGTAACATCATCTTTCACATTATACAAAAAATTGGGGTAACTTTACTGTTTGGATTTTTTCAAATTCATGAAAGTGTCCCTTTTCCAAAAATTTGCGTTCAAAACACAAAATCTCAATTTTATTCTCTAGATTGCTAAAAAATATATATATAATGTTTGGGAACTCTAAGTAATTTTCTAGCAAAAAATACGGATTTTAACTTGTAAACACCAAATTTCAAAAATAGGCTTAGTCATGAAAGGGTTTTTAAATACCACCAAAAGAAAGCTCTGTGAAAGAAATGATAAAAATTTCATTTGGGTATAGTGTTGTATGACCGCGCAATTGTCATTCAAAGTGCGTCAGCGCTGAAAGCTGAAAATTGGTCTGGACAGGATGGGGGTTTAAGTGCCCATTAACAAGTGGTTCAAGGTGCCACACACTGATTTTCAGTTTCTGTAGCTTGACCTCAGCTTCCAAATTTCTAATGTTTGCTTCAGGGTAAATCCTGCTTTGTGTCTCAAAGTTTCCGGCCTCTTCTAGTTCCCAGGAAGCCACACAATGTTTTCACAGCTGGACCTCGGCCACCAAATTTCTAATGCTTGCTATAGGGTAACTCCTGTGTTGCACCTTGTAGTTGGGAGAATGAAGGTTTGTGGTTTTGAAGTGTTTTGTGTGCTTTGACAATTTTATTAAACTTCTAAGACAATGCAGTGTGGTACTGCGAAAATAGAGGCTTACAAACTGAACTGTTAAAGCCAAATTTGGATTTTGATGGACAGAAACATATTTTATTAGCGAGATGTGTTATGACTATAAGAGGAAATTAAGTGAAACCTAGTTTACTTGTTTTTCTGTGCCTTTGAATGGGCTTTCAAGTGGAACTAAAGGCATTTTTTTCATTTTGGATAGAGTAAGGGAGGGTCATAACCACTGTCATGTATTTATTTATTTTTTTTACCATCTGTGTCCCATTGGAGAGACTTTCCTTTCATTTCGGTCCCACCATCATAACAGAAAGTGAGAGGAAATCCCTCTAAAGTGAGAGAGTCCTTATGCAGCGTACACACGGTTGGACTTCTCGACCGAACTTGTCCGACGGACGCCGACGGATCAAATCCGGCGGACAATCCGATCGTGTGTGGGCTTCACCGGACCTTCAGCGGACTTTTCCAGTCGCAAATCTGACGGACTTTAGATTTGGAACATGCTTCAAATCTTTACGTCGTAACTCCGCCGGACCCAGAAATCCGCTCGTCTGTATGCTAGTCCGACAGACAAAAACCAATGCTAGGGCAGCTATTGGCTATCAACTTCCTTATTTTAGTCTGGTGTACGTCATCACGTACGAATCCGTCGGACTTTAGTGTGATCGTGTGTAGTCCGTTCGTTAAAAAGTCAGTCGAAAGTCCGCTGGCAAGTCTGTCGGACAAGTCCGGTCGAAAAGTCAGACCGTGTGTACGCGGCCTTAGTTTTCACCAGAACTAGTGTCCCCCTTGGAAGATTTCCCCTCTATTACTGTACTGGGGACAACCCAAAATGTGGGATTTTTTCTTTTACATTTGATGATGATGGTAAACAGGACAAGTAGAGAGGATGGATGAATCTGCCCAACAGGGGCACAGACAGCAACAAAAACCTGATAGGGGTTCTAATCCCTCTCCACTCCATCCAATACTAAAAAAAAAAAGTTTGCCTTTAGTTGTACTGTAACCACGTGCTTACCGGGCACTTGTACCCCCCTTCTTGCCCAGGCCAATTTTCAGCTTTCAGCGCTGTCACACTTTGAATGACAATTACGCGGTCATACAACACTGTACCCATATGACATTTTTATATTTTTTTTCACACAAATAGAGCTTTCTTTTGGTGGTATTTAATCACAACTGGGTTTTTATTTTTTGCTAAGGAAACAAAAAAAAAGACTAAAAACTTGAAAAAAAAAATGTTCATAGTTTGTTATAAAATTTTGCAAACAGGTAATTTTTCTCCTTTACTGATGAGGCGGCACTGATAAATGGCACCGATGGGAACCGGAGGAGGAGGACAGGGGCTGGAGGAGCTCACGTGGGGGCAGAGGAGGAGGACATGGAGGGGGGCTGGAGGAGGAGCACACGGAGGGGGGCCAAAGGAGCATACGTGGGGGCAGACGAGGAGGACCCAGAGGGGGGCCGGAGGAGGAGGACACGGAGGGGGGCCAAAGGAGCATACGTGGGGGGCAGACGAGGAGGACACAGAGGGGGGCCGGAGGAGGAGGACACGGAGGGGGGCCAAAGGAGCATACGTGGGGGCAGACGAGGAGGACACAGAGGGGGGCCGGAGGAGGAGGACACGGAGGGGGGCCAAAGGAGCATACGTGGGGGCAGACGAGGAGGACACAGAGGGGGGCTGGAGGAGGAGGACACAGAGGGGGGCCAAAGGAGCATACGTGGGGGCAGACGAGGAGGACACAGAGGGGGGCCGGAGGAGGAGGACACGGAGGGGGGCCAAAGGAGCATACGTGGGGGCAGACGAGGAGGACACAGAGGGGGGCCGGAGGAGGAGGACACGGAGGGGGCCAAAGGAACATACGTGGGGGCAGACGAGGAGGACACAGAGGGGGGCCGGAGGAGCAAACTTGGGGGCAGAGGAGGAGGACACAGAAGGGGGGCCAGAGGAGGAGGACACGGGGAACAGCCAGGGATGATCGGTGCCGCGGGAAGGACAGCTGTGAGCACCAATTTCCCTGCATGGCATTTCAGCTAACAGGAGGGAGAGGGGAAGCTCCTGTTAGCTGAAAAGCCATACAGGGAAATTGGTTCTCACATCCATGTGTGCAGTGTGGGGGCCCTCCCTCCCTTGGGGGCCGTGTGCAGTGAACACCCTGCACACATGGATGATACACCACTTGGGCAGACTGATTTGAGATGATAGAAAGGCAACAGTAACTCAACTAACCACTTGTTATACCCAAGGTATGCAGAATACCATCTCTGAATACACAACACATTGAACTTTGAAGCAGATGGGCTACAAAAAAGGGGTTAAATCCGCCTGCAAAATGCTGCCGGAGCGGCGTTTTGCTGGCGGTATCCCAGCGATACCCCATTGATTTCAATGGTGAGCAGCGGTGGAGGAGCAGTGATTTCACTGCTCCAAAGAGGCTGCTGGCAGGACTTTTTATGACGCCCTACCAGTGCACCACTCCAGTGCCCTCGGGCTTTCACACTGGAGTGAATGGAGCCGCTTTTTTCAGGCGCTATACAGGCGCTATTTTTAGCGATGTAGCGCCTGAAAAACGCTGGCAGTGTGAAAGGGGTCTAAGGCCGGTTTTACACTGGGGCGGTGGGTGCGTCAGCGGTAAAATGCCGCTAAAAAGCAGCGCTTTACTGTCGTTTTAGCGACACTACTCGGCCGCTAGCCGAAAGGGTTAAAAGCGTATAGCCGCGCTGCCCCATTGATTTCAATGGGCAGGAGCGGTGAAGGAGCGGTGAATACACCGCTCCTTCAGCATTTCAAAGATGCTGCTTGCAGGAGTTTTTTTTCCGTCCTGCAAGCGCACCGCTCCAGTATGAAAGCCCTCGGGGCTATCATACTGGAGACACAGCAGCTGCTGTTTCAGGGCGCTTTGAAGGTGCTATTTTTGCGCTGTGGCGCCTGCAAAGCGCCCCAGTGTGAAAGGGGTCTAAATATACTATAAAGGTATGTATGTCATTGCCAGTATGAAAACACAGAAGATCATTTACATAACCCAGCATAACACATTTATAGACATATCCTAAATACATTTAAAAGACAAGACATTGATCTTGTCTTTTACTACAACCCTTAATTAAAGCAACTTTTATTTTTGTATTGTCTTAATAAATTGCCAGGTTACCATTAAACCACCATTTCATTCCACTTTCCGAATAATTACACACCGCGGCAATTAGCAGAGGATTCCTGCTCGCTCTTCCTAGCACGCCGCGTATATTTCTGCAGCGGTCCCGTACGACTCCCAGCGCTGTCATTTAATGAAATCTGTGTTCGTTTTTATTGCCACGGTAAATAACAAGTTGGTTTAGGCAAGCGTTTGGGCAATTTAAATGTCTGTTTGATATTTTCTGTGCGCAAATATTTACCTGTGTCATTTGTAAGCCATCTATTTGCAACGAGCGGGATTGCGGGGAAAGGGAGGCGGCCGACAAACCGTACACAACACAAAATGTGGAAGGAAGAACATCTGCAGAGCCATGCTTTAATGAGCAAAGACAATTGATGCCATTCTCTGCCCTAATTTCCACTAAGCTAACTGACAATGCCCCAAAACTCTCTTCCCCCATCCAGAATAAACAAATAAGCTAATCAGAGCAGAACAAGCTGTTGGTGAGATTTGTAATTATAGTTTAGATCTATTTGGACGCCTACTTTCTGACTATATATAATAGGGGTCACATACATATCAATACAGTCATATGGTTGATCGTTTGGTGCAACGAAATTAATGAAATTAAATAAAAAATCAAAACCGAAGAATCCCAATTTGATCAATTTAGTGAACCCTCTACAGAATTAGACTTGGCCTTGGTGGAATTTTGTTGATCTCTTTTGATTTGATCATATTACTATATATTATTTTATTATGTTATAATATGTTATATAATATATATTTTTTTATATTAAAGGAGTTGTAAAGGCAGAAGGTTTTTCATCTTTATACATTCTATGCATTAGGATAAGAAAACCTTCTGTGTGTAGCAGCCTCCCCAGCACCCCCTAATTACTTACCTGAGCCCCATCTCTCTCCAACGATGTCCATGAGTGTCTTAGCCATCCAGGACTCTTCTCCTCATTGGCTGAGACACAGCAACGGTGCATTAGTTCCCGCGACTGTCAATTAAAGTCAGCGAGCCAATCAGGGAAGAGAGGGGAGCGGGACCAGGTCGGGGCTCCGTGTCTGAATGGACACACAGAGATGTGACTCGGCTTGGGTGCCCCCATAGCAAGCTGCTTGCTGCAGGGGCACTCGACAGGAGGGTGGGGCAAGGAGAGCTGAAGAGGGACCCGAGAAGAGAAGGATCCGGGCTGCGCTGTGCAAAACCAACTGCACAGAGCAGGTAAGTATAACGTGTTTGTTATTTAAAAAAAAAACAAGACTTTACAATCACCTTAACAAAATAAACTGCGTAAACTGTTGGCGCTATATAAATCCCGTATAATTATAATAATATTAATATTATATTAGAATATTATACTATGTTATATTTTTGTTATATTAGCCAACACTAAATAAATATCAGTCTATAAAAAAAATATGTATATATTGGCTGCTGTATAAATATCACTTAACCCTCATTTAGGCCTCTTTCACACGGATGATCCGTATGTCCGTTTTTCATCCATCCGTTTTCGGATGAAAAACGGACATACAGTCATCCCTATGGAGCGTCGGATGTCAGCGCTGACATGTCCGCTGACATCCGACCCGCTCCGATCCGAAAAGTGTAACGGAGGAAAAACCTACTTTTTCCTCCGTTTTCGGATCGGATCGGATGACGACGGACACTACGGACCGTCATCATCCGATCCCCCCATAGGGGAGAGCGGCGCTCTGACAGGTCCGTCGCTGCACAGTGTGCAGCGATGCACCTGTCATCTTCCTGCTCAGCGGGGATCGGCGGAGCTATCCCCGCTGAGCAAGCGGATGTTCACGGGGCGGATCATCACTGATCTGCCCCGTGTGAAAGAGGCCTTAGACTAGCAGTTGGGGAATGTAGGGCATTATAAATTCATAGTTGAGCTGCATTTGTAGAGACCCCCCACCCCCCCTCTTCCAGAATTTTGTTGATCTCATTTGATTATATCATATTACAATATATTATATTATGATATTATAACATATTATTGTATTATGTTAACATAATAATAATAATATAACATATTATAACATATTATTGTATTATGTTATAATATGTTATACAATATTTTTTATTATATTGTATTATTATAATATGTTATAATATGTTATATTATATTAGAATATTATATTATGTTATTTTATATATATATATATATATATATATATATATATATATATATATATATATATATATGATAATATAATATAAGCAAATGAGATCAACAAAATTCTGGAAGAGGGGGGGTGGGGGGTCTCTACAAATGCAGCTCAATATATATAATATATATATTGGCTGTTGTATAAATATCACTTAGGCCTCATTTAGACTAGCAGTTGGGGAATGGAGGCCATTAAAAATGTGTGGTTGAGCTGCATTTGTAGTGACCCCCCCGGAATTTTGTTGATCTCTTTTCATTATATCATATTACAATATACTATTTTAGTATTATACTATAATAATTTATGTATATATATACAGTGGGGACGGAAAGTATTCAAAACCCCTTAAATTTTTCACTCTTTGTTATATTGCAGCCATTTGCTAAAATAATTTAAGTTCATTTTTTTCCTCATTAATGTACACAGAGCACCCCATATTGACAGGAAAACACATAATTGTTGACATTTTTGCAGATTTATGAAAAAAAAAAACTGAAATATTACATGGTCCTAAGTATTCAGACCCTTTGTCATATATTTAACTCAGGTGCTGTCCATTTCTTCTGATCATCCTTGAGATGGTTCTACACCTTCATTTGAGTCCAGCTGTGTTTGATTATACTGATTGGACTTGATTAGGAAAGCCACACACCTGTCTATATAAGACCTTACAGCTCACAGTGCATGTCAGAGCAAATGAGAATCATGAGGTCAAAGGAACTGCCTGAAGAGCTCAGAGACAGAATTGTGGCAAGGCACAGATCTGGCTAAGGTTACAAAAACCTTTCTGCTGCACTTAAGTTTCCTAAGAGCACAGTGGCCTCCATAATCCTTAAATGGAAGACGTTTGGACGACCAGAACCCTTCCTAGAGCTGGCCGTCCGGCCAAACTGAGCTATCAGGGGAGAAGAGCCTTGCTGAGAGAGGTAAAGAAGAACCCAAAGATCACTGTGGCTGAGCTCCAGAGATGCAGTCGGGAGATGGGAGAAAGTTGTAGAAAGTCAACCATCACTGCAGCCCTCCACCAGTCGGGGCTTTATGGCAGGGTGGCCCGATGGAAGCCTCTCCTCAGTGTAAGACACATGAAAGCCAGCATGGATTTTGCTAAAAAACACCTGAATGACTCCAAGATGGTGAGAAATAAGATTCTCTGGTCTGATGAGACCAAGATAGAACTTTTTGGCCTTAATTCTAAGCGGTATGTGTGGAGAAAACCAGGCACTGCTCATCACCTGTCCAATATAGTCCCAACAGTGAAGCATGGTGGTGGCAGCATCATACAGTGGGGGTGTTTTTCAGCTGCAGGGACAGGACGACTGGTTGCAATTGAGGAAAAGATGAATCTGGCCAAGTACAGGGATATCCTGGATGAAAACCTTCTCCAGAATGCTCAGGACCTCAGACTGGGCTGAAGGTTTACCTTCCAACAAGATAATAACCCTAAGTACACGGATAGAATAACGAAAGGAGTGGCTTCAGAGGCGGCTCTCTAATTAGGCAAATTAGGCGGCCGCCTAAGGCCCCGCACTGACAGGGGCCTCGCGGCCGCCTAATTTGCTTGTGCTCAATCACAGATGTCAACGCCGGCGGCTCCGCCTACCCCCGCTGGGGCTCTGTAGCTCAGGGGCTGACTGACAAATCGGGTACTGCCCGAGGAATAGCGGCCCCAGCACAGAGCGGTTGCATCCCGGTCCGGTGGCAGCAGGTGCGGACAGCGGGACAGTTGAGGCCTCTAGGTGGCGTCAGCGGCCAGATGACAGCACCCGGCTCCAGGTGCCATCTCTACAAGGCATGTGTGCGGGCGGCGGCATGTCCATGTGGGAGCCACAGCTGGGCTGCTCCTTCAGCCTGTGCTCACCCGACCTCTCTGCACCTGCCTCCAGCTGAGCTGCCCCGTGACTGAAGATGAAGGAGCTCAGCCTCCAATCTCCTGATGCTGCCTGGCCGACCAGAGAGAAGGTGAGTGCCCGTGCAGCCTTCCTGTGTTCCTGGATAGGAGGAGCGCTGGGCAGCGGCATATAGTGGAATTGATCTTTCTATATTCCTCCTGCAGCCACTGAATCATCTGCAGGAAGGAGAGGAGGAGAAGTGAGCAATCAGCGGCTGCAGGAGGAATATAAAAAGTTCTCACTATATTCAGCTGCCCACCGCTCCTCCTATCTAACTTCTTCTGTGCCCCCTGTGCTCTCCGACCCTCCTTGTGCTCCTTGGCTCCTCCCCCAGTGCTCTCCACCCCCTGCTCTCCAGCTCCCCCTGCTTTCCACTCGCATTCTTTCTGACTCCCCTCCTCTCAAGCTGCCCCGCGCTCTCCAGTCCCCACCTCTCCTATGCTCTCCACCTTCCCCAATGCTTTCTGCCCCCACACCCCCAGTGCTCTTGAGCTCCTCCCTGTTCTTTGCCCCCCTCTCCTGCTCCTGCCCAGTGCTCTCACAGACTGGGACATGGAACACAGGAGGGTCTGCAGACAGGGACAGGGCTAGGGGTCTCTCTCACCCCCCCTTTCCCCCACCCCCTTCTTTCTCACCTTCTCCTATCTCTCTCTCTCCCCCCTCCCTCTTTATGTCACCCTCCTTTCCCTCACCCCTCGTCTCTCTCCTTCGTACCACCCCTCTCTTTCTCAGCTCCCTCCTCTGTGTCACCCCCAGTCTCTCTCACCCCCACTCACCCCTTCCCACCACTCACTACCTCTCGCTCTCTTCCCCCCCTCTCTCTCTTCCCCCCTCTCTCTCCCCCTTCTCCCTCTCTCTCTCTCCCTCTCTCTCCCTCTCTTCCCCCCTCTCTCTTCCCTTCTCCCTCTCTCTCTCCCCCTCTCTCTCCCTCTCCCCCTCTCTTCCCCCCTCTCTCCCCCAAAACCCTCTCTCTCTCCCCCTCTCTACCCCCCCTCTCTTCCCTTCTCTCCCACCTCTCGTCTCTTTCTCTCTCGCACCACCCCTCTCTTCCACAACTCTTCTCTCTTTCCCTCAACTCCCTCCTCTGTGTCACCCACAGTCTCTCTCACCCCCACTCACCCCTTCCCACTACTCCTTACCTCTCTCCCCCTCTCTCTCGCTATCCCTCCCCCCTCTCTCCCTCCCCTCTCTCTCTACCACCTCTCTCTCTCCCTCCCTCTCTCTCCCCCTTCTTTCTCTCCCCCCCTCTCTCTCTCCCCTTCTCTCCCCCCCCCTCTTCCCTACTCTCCCACCCCTTGTCTCTTTCTCTCTCGCACCACCCCTTCCACCACTCACTCCCTCTCTCCCTCCCTCTCCCCCCCTCTCTCTCCCCCCTCCCCCTTCTCTCTCCCTCCCCTCTCTCCCCCCTCTCTCTCCCTCTCCCCTCTCTCTCCCTCCCCTCTCTCTCCCCCTCTCCCTCTCCCCCTTCCCTCCCTTCCTCCCTCTCTATCCCCCCTTCTCTCTCTCCCCCTCTCTCCCCCTCTCTTACCTTCTCTCCCACCCTTCGTCTCTTTGTCTCTCGCGCCACCCCTCTCTTCAACAAACCTTCTATCTCTCTCCCTCACCCCCTCTCTTTCTCACCTCCCTCCTCTGTGTCACCCCCAGTCTCTCCCACCCCCACTCACTCCCTCTCTCCCCACTTTCTCTCTCCCCCCTTTCTCTCTCCCTCTCCCCCTCCCCCCTCTCTCCCCCCCTCTCTCTCTCCCCCCCTCTCTCTCTCTCCCCCCTCTCTCCCTCCCCCCATTCGCTTCCCTCCTCTTCCTCTCCCTGCTCTCTCCCCTCCTCCCCTATCTCTCTCTCTCTCCTCTCCTCCCTTCTCTCTCTCCCCCTTCTCTCTCTCCCTCTCCCCCTCTCTCCCTTCCTCCCCCCTCTCTCCCCCCTCTCTTCCCTTCTTTCCCACCCCTCCCCCTCTCTCTATCCCCATCTCTCTCCCTCCCTCCTCCCTCTCTCTCTTTGCACTGTGTTGGGATTCTCCCACTCTCCTTCCTCCCAAGGTATGGGAAATTCTTAGAGGGGTAGGTTGCCACCTTGCCGGGTCCCAGATGTTTTATTGGCTGCATATGTCTGATGGGTGAGGAGGGTGCCCTAGAAGTGGTGCTGATGAACTGTGTGCTAGATCCGTGCATCTTTCTGCAGCCATTTTTATTGCTTGAATTTTTTTTCTCATTATGGGCGTGAGTGGGGCCTCATGTGTAAAATTCGCCTAAGGCCTCACAAAGCCTAGAGCCGCCTCTGAGTGGCTTCACAACAACTCAGTTACTGTTCTTGAATGGCCCAGCCAGAGCCCTGACTTAAACCCAATTGGGCATCTCTGGAGAGACCTAAAAATGGCTGTCCACCAACGTTTACCATCCAATCTGACAGAACTGGAGAGGATCTGCAAGGAGGAATGGCAGAGGATCCCCAAATCCAGGTGTGAAAAACTTGTTGCATCTTTCCCAAAAAGACTCATGGCTGTATTAGATCAAAAGGGAGCTTCTACTAATTACTGAGCAAAGGGTCTGAATACTTAGGACCATGTGATATTTCAGTTTTTCTTTTTTAATAAATCTGCAAAAATGTCAACAATTCTGTGTTTTTCTGTCAATATGGGGTGCTGTGTGTACATTAATGAGGAAAAAAAATGAAGTTAAATGATTTTAGCAAATGGCTGCAATATAACAAAGAGTGAAAAATTTAAGGGGGTCTGAATACTTTCCGTCCCCACTGTGTATATATATATATATATATATATATATATATATATATAATATATATATATATATATATTGGTTGTTTTATAAATATCACTTAGGAGCAGTGTTAATTTTGGCAGCAAATTTTGATTCAGTTTTAGTCTCATGTCCCGTACACACGATCGGATTTTCCGACAACAAATATTGGATGTGAGCTTGTTGGATTGGATGTGAGGCTGAAAATCCAACCATGTGTATGCTCCATCGAACATTTGTTGTCAGACTTTCTGCCAACAAATGTTGGCTAGCAGGATATTAAATTTTCCGCCAAGAAAACTTTGTTGTTTTCGGAATTTCCGATCGTGTGTACACAAGTCCGACGCACAAAAGTTCACGCATGCTCGGAATTAAGCAGAAGGAGCCGCACTGGCTATTGAACTTCTTTTGTCTCAGCTCGTCGTACGTCTTGTACATCACCACGTTCCCACGTTCGTAATTGTTGGCCAACATTTGTGTGACTGTGTGTATGCAAGACAAGTTGCAGCCAACATCCTTCGAACAAAAATCCACGGTTTTGTTGTCGGAAAGTCCGGCATTTTAGTTTTAGTCCCACTTTAGTCTTCTGCTATTGTTTAAGTTTTAGTCGCATTTAGTTGACTAAATCTTCAGTACATTTTAGTCGACTAAAATCAAATGTTTTTAGTTAAATAATGCATTATTTAAGCATTTCTCTAGAATTTCAAAATTCATGATACACTCCTGGAGGCCTGTAATGCTGCATAGTGGTCTGGATGGTGGTCTGAGGAGGAGGCCTGTAATGCTGTATAGTGCTCAGGACGGTGGTCTAAAGAGGAGGCCTGTAATGCTGTATAGTGCTCAGGATGGTGGTCTGAGGAGGCCTGTAATGCTGCATAGTGCTCTGGACAGTGGTCTAAAGAGGAGGCCTGTAATGCTGTATAGTGCTCAGGATGGTGGTCTGAGGAGGCCTGTAATGCTGCATAGTGCTCAGGACGGTGGTCTGAGGCCTGTAATGCTGCATAGTGCTCTGGATGGTGGTCTTAGGAGGAGGCCTGTAATGCTGCATAGTGCTCTGGATGGAGGTCTAAGGAGGCTTGTAATGCTGCACAGTGCTCTGGACGGTGGTCTGAGGAGGCCTATAATGCTGCACAGTGCTCTGGACGGTGGTCTGAGGAGGCTTATAATGCTGCACAGTGCTCTGGACGGTGGTCTGAGGAGGCCTATAATGCTGCATAGTGCTATAGATGATGGTCTGAGGAGGAGGCCTGTAATGCTGCATAGTGCTCTGGATGGAGGTCTAAGGAGGCCTGTAATGCTGCATAGTGCTCTGGACGGTGGTCCGAGGAGGAGGCCTGTAAAGCTGTATAGTGCTCAGGATGGTAGTCTGAGGAGGCCTGTAATGCTGCACAGTGCTTGATGGTGATCTCAGGTCTGAGGGATGGCCTGTAATGTACAGTGCCCTGGATGCCACTGCAGACATCCCAAGTTTCCTGCATTTCGGGGGCGGCTCACGGACACCCGCAAGTGTTGCCCGATATCCTGCGGGGCTGATGCTGGATGGTCCCCTGGTTCACAGTTGGAGATGATCGGTGCAGCAGGAGTGACAGCTGTGAACACCGATCTCCCTGTATAGCTGAGAGCTGCTTCTCCTTCTCTCCCTCCCGTGGCTGTCGGCTAAAAAGCTATGCAGGGAGATCGGTGATCACAGCTGTCCCTCCTGCTGTACCGATCATCCCCGACTGTTCCCTGTGTCTTCCTCCTCCAGCCCCCTTCCGTGTCCTTCACCCTCCTCTTCTTCTCCCCCCGTTCTTCTACGGCTCCCCTACGTGTCCTTCACCCCCCCCTTTCCCTCTGTTCTTCTCCAGCTCCCCGTCCTTCTCCTCCGCCCTCGTCCCCCACAGCCGGCTTCCCTCCCCTCCTCTCCCACCGGTTGTGGTGATCTATCAGGATGGCGAGCGGAGGAAGGGATCGGTCATTGTTACTCTTCTCAGTTTATGAATGGACAGGTAAGCCGCTGTCTTCTGTCCCTTCATCTTCAATGCTGAAAAAGGGACTGGAGAATCTCTGTCCACTCCTCAGCCTCTTTCTCTGTCTCAAAGGGGAGATGTTAGGGGTCTGTTTAGACCACTGATATCTCACCAAGGCCCCCCACCCCTAACAGGGTTAATTTAAAAAAAATACAAAAAATATTAAAAAATGAAATTGTAAACAAAAATTATAAAAAATTAAATTATAAAAAAAATTATAAAATAAAAAACTACTGACACCAACCCCCTGCCCTACTGTCACCATCACTGCCACATACTCCCCACCCCTTCCCCAGAAGCACTGTGAATTAAAAAAAATATATATTTAAAGAAAGTAATAAACAACAAAATTGTAAAAAATAATAGAGAAAATAATAAAAACAAAAAACTGCTGACACACTGCTCTACTGACACTGTCCACTACCTCCATCCCCAATCATTGTGAAAAACAAAAATAAAAAATTAAGTTGTAAAAAATAATTAAAAAAATTAAATTGTAAAAAAATAATAATAAAAATAAAGAACTACTGACACCATCCACTGCCCTACTGACACCATCCTGCACATACTACTCACCGCTGTACACTCCATACTCCTCGCATGCACATTATACCCACCTACACACATTCCGCACTCCTCTCCTGCACATACTACCCACATACACTCCGCACTGTACATTCCCTATTTAACATTACTACATTCTGCACTATGTAAGTCATCTCAGACTCTATAAAACCACACCCCATTTAAGCCACGCGCAATGTGTAGCACGGTTTAAGCCACGCCCACCTCCCTGAAAGAGTTTTTGCAGGTTGGGATGTCTGCCACTGCCAGTGGTCAGAGGAGGCCTGTAATGCTGCACAGTGCTGGATGGAGGTCTGAGGGATGGCCTATAATGCACACTGCCCTCGATGCCACTGCCAGTGATCAGAGGAGGCCTGTGTAATGCACACACAGTGCTGAGTGGTGGTCTAACGGGAGGCCTCAGGCCTGCTGTAATTGTAATGTACTACACACTCACAGTGTGCTCTGCTGCCTGCTCTGGACGTGGGCGCCTGGCTGGCGGTCGTCTCATGAGTCGGGACTCGGTAGTGGGACAGTCCCGGACTCTGGAGGCCTGGCTGTCTGTAAATGCACAGTGCTGCTCTCGTCTCTGGCAGTCACAGTGCACACAGTCGCTTGCTTGCTGGGAGCGTAAGCAGGCGGAGCTCCATAAAAACGTGAAGTTAGTTCACAAGGGTAAACGTCCCTCCTTGACATTTTCGGCCCGTTTTCGTTCGTTAACTAAAACGGATTTGATTTTTCGTCATAGTTTTCATCAGTAAACGGAAATGTGCTGTACTTTCCGTTTAGTTTTCGTCACTGTAATAATGCCGCTGATGAAAACTGCCAAAACCGCTTTCGTTGATGAAATTGTCACTGCTTAGGAGGCCTCATTTAGACTACCAGTTGCGGAACAGAGGGTATTAAAAATGCCTGCTTGAGTCACATTTGTAGCGAACCCCCCCCCCCCCCCGGAATTTTGTTGCTCGCTTTTGATACTGTTATATTATTATATTATAAGATATTATTTTATGATATAATAATATGTTATATAATATTATTTTATTATATTGTACTATTATAATAGGTTATATAATATTATTTTGTTGTATTATATTAGAATATTATATTATGTTATATTTTTAATATATTAGACAACTCTAAATAAATATAAGTCTATAAAAAATATATACATATTTTGGCTGTTGTATAAATATCACTTGGGCCTCATTTAGACTAGCAGGGAGGGGAGGGCATTAAAAATGTGTGGTTAAGCCGCATTTGTAGCAACACCCCCGGAATTTTGTTGATCTCTTTTGATTATATCATATTACAATGTATTATTTTATCATAATATTATAATATATTACTTTATTATATTATAATATGTTGTATAATATTATTTTTATATAGTATTATAATATAATATATAATATTATTGTGTCATATTATATTATGTTTCAGCTAACACTAAATATAAGCCTATAAAATATATATATATATATATTTTTTGGCTGTTGTATGAATATCACTTAGGCCTCATTTAGACTAGCAGTTGGGGAAGGGAGGGCATTAAACATGTGTAGTCGAGCCACATTCGTAGCAACCCCCCCCCCCAAACCTTCCCTCCTTAAGCCACAATGTCAATGGCAGCAAACAAGGGTGATTATATGATGAAATTATCCAGCATGTTGCAATCTGGGGACAGCCATGCCCCGAATGCGGCTCATTCAAGTGAATGGGGTAGATCCGCAAACGCCCCACAACCGCATGCAATGCACATGCAATGCTGTGGCGTATTTGTTTGGCAAAAATGGGCTCAAGACAGGCAATGAGGAGGTTTTTCATTGCCTCCTCACCACCTGTCAGTCGCCTCCTACAAGTGATTGAAACACGGATCAAACAAATAGGTCACTTCTGCTCTATTGTAGAAATATCTGCACGTCTGATTGAGAAATGATAAATTGTAATTCAGATTAATTAAATTATTGTTTTTAAATAGATCATTTACATTGAGGCTCTGTTCACACCTACACAGTTGCAATGGTGCATGTGTGTTTTGTGCATTTTTGTGCAGTTTTGCACAGCATCATTCCTTTAATTTTGTAGATCTTTACATGTTTCGCCAAATAGGCTTCCTCAGGAGATCCTATACATATCAGGAAATTTATGACAATTAATGACAAAATTCTCACAGTGATCATAAGAGTATAAACAACATAAGTATGAAGCACTCACATGCATGCACAACAAATGGAGCCAGAGCCTGTGTAGTGTTCAGCCCCAGACAAATGAGGGGAAGAAGACGGAGGTAGGAGGGGGTGAGGAAAACCCTGCGATGTGCATTGCAATACATCCAGTGGAGCCAAGAGGAGACATGCAAGGTCTTGTAGACCCTGTATGTCTCATTAAAGAGAACTTGTCACCTAAAAATCATCACATAGGGGACTTTCTGTCCCCTATGTGATGAAAAAAAAAGTTAAGCAAAAAAAAGTATTGTAAAAAAAAAAAGTTACACCCAAGCTCATAAAATCCCCCCCCCCCCCGAAAAAAAAATGTTTAGGCCCGACATATATGCACGTACGAACATAAATTCGTGTGTCGGGGCGCCTACACGTGAAAACGTTGATTGCAATACGCGTTACATATCACCACAGAAGCCGGAGTGAATACAATAATTTTAGACCTTCTCCGTAACACTAAACTGACGACCTATAGGGGGCTTTTAAAGTGTCGCCTATAGAGAATATAGGGTACTGAGGTATGTCGCCATTTCATGGGTGCACACAAATTTAAGGTTTGATGTGTTGGGTACCTATTTACTCGGTGAAACCTCGTCTTTTATATTTTACCAAAAATGTGGGTAGTGTATTGTGTTTATTTGACCTAAAATTGACTTTAGTGTGTCTTTTACTGAAATTTTGACGGTAATTCATCAAGAAAAAAAAAAGTCGGTCTCATAGTCTTTTTTTTTGGGGGGGGGGGGCTTTAGAAGTCTCTGACTATTGGCTCCTGAGGTGTAAATCTGGCCCTGTGAACACGTCGCCTTTTCTACACAGTCTCATGGGGAAACATGCACAGCTGAGGCTGTCAATCACCTGCTGTTTGCTGGTGGGGGAGCAGGGCCATCTCCTGGGATTCTGTGGTGTCGGCATGGACTGTCAAAAGTAACTCATGCTGATAGCAGACAGAAATCACACCACGTGCTTTGGGTTGAGGAAAATACACTCGATAGAAAGATATGCTTTGTTATTTTTTATTTTGGAGGTTTGCAACCACTTTACATTTTTTTCTCCTAGTCCTCTTCCAGTCCTGGTCTACAGTCTTCCTACCAGGGTCTTTTAAATCACTTTTTGTGAACCCTGTCCTTCAAAGACATGTATGCAGGTGCTGGCACAAAGGCCCCTTTAAGGAAAACAAGACAGAGATAGATTTCACAGAACTATTATTGTGGGGCAACAAGTTCTAAACAGCAGCACCCGAGTGCTTCAGTGCATGTTTGCTGGCCATCTTCTGCATCTCCAGCATCACAGTGCTGGTTTTCCTGCCTTCAAGCTATCGATCCAAGAGGATTGGTAATATTGTTGTCAACCAATTACACATGTACAGCAGGGATTGAGACTTTAGCCCAACACAGCTTTATCCTCCTGCTACACAGGCATTGCCCTCCTTGTTTAGTCTACCACTGGACCCTGCCACGTCATCCTCTCCCTAGAATGGTCCTATTGATCCAGAACTTTTATTACTTTTCCCTGAACTTCTTTCATTCTTTTCTACTGTTTATGATCTAAAAGTATTTTCATCAAATATCTCTTCAATAGTTACTGTAGTCTTCTTAAACTGAGAGCAGATGGAAACCACCAAGTATCACCATTTGTGCACCACCCTAAGGGCTTGAACAAAGCCGGCAGAGATAATCATTCTGAGACCATTCCATTCTGTCTCATAGTATTTGCCTTAATTTCATCATTTACTTTTGACTTCTTCCCCCAGAGATTGTCTTATTTCTTTTATAGTAAAAGTCCTGCAGGCAGACGTAGACCTAGCAGGGTCACATCAGGGTCAAATGGAAGTGTTGCCCCCAGAGGTTTATACCATCCTTAGTCAAGCTAACTTTATTGCACTCTTAGTGACCGTTACCGTTTAAGCCTGTGAAAGTGTATGAAAAAACTGGGCCTAGTTACCATTGGTGTTGTTCCAGGTGTGCAGTTTCAGTGTAGAAGTGCTCTGTATAAAAAACAGGTGTTATAGCATTTGGTCTTAGCTCTGTGTTACATTGTTTATTTGAACAATCTGATTCTAATACACTCAGTGTTATCCTAATCTGGTTTTGTTCATTAGATATGTACACTGCCAAAAAATTAGATCGCTTTCCTTTTTGTTTCATTGTTTTTTGTTTTTTTTTGGGTATGATCGGAATTCATAAATTCGAAAATTTGTAAATTGGAGAATTCGTAAATTCGAAAATTCGCAATTTCGTGAAATTTGAAAATTTGTAAATTCGAAAATTCGCAATTTCATACATTTTTAAATTCGAAAATCTGAAAATAAGAAAGAAAATCAGAAAATTCTAAAGAATAACTAACTAACTAACTAATAATAACTGACTATTAAATTATAGGTATTGAAATTTCCTTTCAAATTTGGCTGTTAGTGAATGTAATGAATACAAATTTATCTGAAGGTACGAAATTATCCGAAATAACGAATGCCGCATCTAAACAAATGGAATGGAACGAATTAATAATAAATAATAATAATAAAAAAGGTTTTATTATTATTATTGTTATTTATTATTATTATTTCATTATGTTCCATTCCTTTAGATGCAGCAATCGTTATTTCTGATAATTCGTAACTTCGGATAAATTTGTATTCATTATGTTCACTAACAGCCAAATTTGAAAGGAAATTCCAATACCTATAATTTAATAGTTCGTTATTATTTCAGATTTTCGAATTTTCGGATTTTCAAAATTCAAATTTCCTAATTTACAAATATTCAAATTTGCGAATGTTCGGAAAAATTCGTTAAACTGGTTTTTCATTAATTCGGATGGTTCTGAATCAACTAATTTGTCAAAATCCGTTAAAAAACGAATTTAGAACTAAACAAATTGCACATGTCTATTGTTCATTCCATTGCTTAAGGTTGTGTCAGAGCGGTAAAAAGCAGTAAACTAAGTGGGGGAAAGAAACCAGTTTCAGTGGGCTTCTCAAACAAGTGGCTCCCTTGGGGGTATGCTACTGACATGACCTCAATGTATGCGTCATCCAGCCAACTGGGCTCCAAGGAAAATGATGCAGTGAACAGCGCCCACTTCATTCTGTAAATTCTGTTCTCTGCATTACTGAGGACCACCCAGGGCCTACACAGGATGAAGAGCAAATAGTAGGGATCTCTGATGTGTATATGGGGTGGGTCAAGGTGACAGAGTGTTTGATAGGGGAACAATTGTAATTATTCCTTACCCGCGGAGTTGGGAGATATATTTATAAATTTATAAATTTTGAAGCTGCCCGTTCCTAAGTTGTAAAAAACAATAAAGTGAAAATGTGTATATGATGAACGGCGCTTCCTATAAGTGAATACCTTATTATAAAATAGAAACAATACAAATAAAGTTGTATAACCACCGGATTCACTCTGGTGGAAAATTAATCAAACATAAATGTGCATAATAACTGTGATCAAACATATAATGTCATCAACTTTGTGAATTATTAGTGTCCAAGTGATCAAAAGCAATGTGATTCAAGTCCAAAAAAGCTCATCCAATCTTTTCCGGTAAGAAAGTGGTGACCCCTGAAGACGTCAGATGCACTGACAAAACGCGTAGGGTGTGGTCGAGTGTGATACATCACTTCCGCCCATAGTGGAACGCAGGTGGACTTCAATACGGCATCCCCACCTCTATTTGTATGTTTTACCTTTTGCTGTATGCTGAACAGCTTTTGGAGCCATTTTTTATCAAAGTAACCCTCTTTTTATGACATACTTCACAATGGGAGATTGTGCCTTGTTTCATGTCTAACCTGGATGCGTGTGGCCATTCCTTTTTGAATGTTTTGATCGGAGGCACCAACGGACCTGCTGGGACGTATCTCCAGATATATTCCAATGTTCCAAAAGCTGTTATGATCTCCGTAATAGGGATCATCCCCATCTGGTGAGTAGGTTGTTTGCTTGGTGTTGGTGGAGGATTCCTACAGCCACCCATTTATTGGATTAACCACTTTCTTACCGGAAAAGATTGGATGAGCTTTTTTGGACTTGAATCACATTGCTTTGATCACTTGGACACTAATGATTCACAAAGTTGATGACATTATATGTGTCATGAGAAGGTTCACCCGTTGGTGGCGCTGTTAGTCTCTTGAATCGCAGTACCAGTGTCCATCAGCGGGTGTCTTCCAACACCTAAGACCTGTAATAAAAGGACTCACCTGCTGGTTGCACTGTTGGATCCTTGGGCCATAGTACCGGTGTCCACCAGCGGGTGTATTCCAGCAGTGTGGAGCAGACAGCACCTTCTGCGCTCAGGTGTTACGTGAGGTCAATTATTGGCAGCCTTATAAATACCCGGCAAGCCCTCGCATGCTTGCCTTGGTATCTCTCTCCTTGAGCCCTGACCTTGTTCGCCTGTTAACCGATCCTGAGCCTGCATCTGAACTTGTTCCCTAGCTTATCCTGACCCGGTCCCTTCTGTGTTCCTGTACCCTTCAGCCCCATCCATCCCCTCTCTGTCCTGTTGGTTCCCTGTCCCTCATTTACTGATCTTCCTGTGTATGACCTTGGCATGGCTAACGTTTACGCTTCTGGACCATCCCTTGTCCTTCTGCTGACCTGTATGACTATGGCCTGGCTGACATCTGTGATTCTGGTACTGCCCCTTGCTGTATATATTGTTGTTGTTGGTGCGTTTGCTGGGTTGGTTGTGCACTGTTTGTATTTTCTTATTTATCATCTATCTTAATAAATATCATTATTCACTTTACATGCGTTTTGGGTTATCTCTGTGCAGCCCACATGGTCTGGTCTACTAATTCCCCTGACAATATGTTTGATCACAGTTATTATGCACATTTATGTTTGACTGTTTGATTAATTTCCCACCGGAGTGAATCCGGTGGTTACACAACCTTATTTGTATTGATTGCATTTTATAATAAGGTCCATCATATACACATTTTCACAAGGTGACAGAGTGTTCGTCACTTCCTCCATGTTTCTCTCCTCGTTGAACGCCAAGCAAGGGTCACATGAGAGGCCTACCCCACTGTACCCCTATGTACTGTTGTTGATCATGCAAACCCTTTAGGACCTGTTTATAGGGTTGCAGTGCAGTAACGAGCATGTTTCAGCGAATGAGACGCAATTCCATTCATTCCGAACGGCTCCCCAACGCATCTTCTCAGTGCACTTGCGTTGAGGTGCTATGTGATTTTCAATCTGTTGTGGTGTGTTGGGCACCCCAATCAAATAAAATGATTGCTATAAGTCAATACATGTTTAGGCACAAACCACCAAGTATTTAACGCACTGCAGCGGACTGGGCTGGTGTAAATAAGGCCTTATAGGTACCAGATGGGCACTCCTAATAATTTGCCCGCTGAGTACATATAGGTAATTGTCCTAATGGTTTCAACTCCAGTGCTTCAATTGTACCGAAAATGAAGAAACTGTAACTCCAGCTACTCCAGTGTCTTGCTAAATGGCTGATTTATGGAAATTCTAATGAGTTTTACTAAATAAATGATTTTACTCACTCAGTAGGAAAAAAAAATGAAAAGATAAGGTTACAACGCTTTATTAAATTAGAAAGCGTTGTAAAGTAGAAGGTGCAATTGCATTACCCATCAATCTTCAATCATTTAGAAAGAAAATAAAGTTTAAAATGCATCAAAGCTTTGAGAGATTTGTGACTACGGAGTGTAAAATTTAACAGATGCTACAATATTTGGATGCCTTCTGGCAATCGCAGTTGTACCAAGCTGTCAGTGATTTGAAAATGCGCCTGTCTTTATAAGGGTGATCACACAGGCCTCTCTCTGATGTTCTGGGTGAGTTCAGGAAAACTTCTGCAGCCAGCATTTAAACTGAATTTGGATTTAAAGCTGAACTCCAGGATATAAAAAAAAAAAAAGGCTTGCATGAGGTTCCCCTGCACTGCGAGGGCTAAATGCTCATTAAGTTTAGGGGTAGAGGAGCTGTACTACTTACCTTATTCCTTGCTCCCCCATCACGCTCCTGTTCTCTCCGATACCCTGGAATGGGTCGCAGAGCCTCGCTATCCACATGTACATTGCAAGACTGGTGGATCTGCATTGTACATGACAAAGTCAGAATGCCTACGACAAGCAAGACGAAACGACTTTCCGACAACAAAACTGTGGATTTTTGTTCAAAGGTTTTGGCTCCATCCGTCTTGCATACACATGGTCACACAAATGTTGGCCAACAATTACGAACGTAGTGACATACAAGACATAGCGAGCCGATAAAAAGGAAGTTCAATAGTCATGTGATATCTCCATCACGAATGCTAGTTTTACAAGACCGAGCGCTTCTGGTTCGTACTTGATACCGAGCATGCATGAACTTTTGTTTGACGGACTTGTGTACACACGATCGGAAAGTCCGACAACAACGTTTTGTTGGAGGAAAATTTGAGAACCTGCTAGCCAACATTTGTTGGCGGAAAGTCCGACAGCAAATGTTCGATGGAGCATACACATGGTCGGACTTTCAGCCAACAAGCTCACGTCCAACATTTCCCGTCGGAAAGTCCGATCCTGTGTACGCGGCATTACAGTTCATTCTCCTACCCCTAGACTTAAAGTGGAACTTTAATCAGAAAATTAACTCCTGCTAGATCACTTCAGGCTTTTCCCTTTTGTAGGTATAGCTATGTAAAATATTAAAAATAAGTGCCTATCCAGTAATACACTGTCCCACCCTGCTCTGCACATGCTCAGTTGCTCTCCATTTTGGCACTGTGCCAAAAATCAGAGCTACTAGAGGCCGATCTGCTGACTGCCCAAAGATTTACTTCTGCTTAGGGGCTCTGGGGTTCAGCAAAATGGCAGCTTTCAGCAAGAAGAAACAAGAGCAATGCTGGAGGCAATTTACAGCATACACTAATTTTGATGGCATTATTATTAATGTGGAATGCATGTTCCTTGAAAAAGAACATTAGTTTGATCAAGTTGTTATGGGTAAAGTTCAGCCTTAAAGAAGTTGTAGAGGCAGAACGTTTTTTTATCTTAATGTATTCTATGCAAAAAAACCTTCTGTAGCAGCCTCCATCAGCCCCCCTACTTACTTACCTGAGCTCCTTTTCTCTCCAGCGATGTTCGCGATCCCCTCAGCCATACAGAACACTACTCCTGATTGGCTGAGACAGAGCAGTGGTGCCATTGGCTCCTGCGGCTGTCAATCGAAGTAAGTCAGCCAATCAGGGGAGAGAGGGGGCGTTGCCAGGTCGGAGCTCTGACTCGGCTTGGGTGACCCCTGTAGCAAGCTGCTGGCTGAGGGGCACTGAAAGGAGGGAGGGGCTAGAAGCAGAGAAGCAGCAAAGAGGGACCCGAGGAGAGGAGGATCCGGGCTGCTCTGTGCAAAACCAACTGCACAGAGGAGGTAAGTATAACATGTTTGTTTTTTTGATTATTTTAAAAAGAGCCATTACAATGTTTGTTTTTTTGATTATTTTAAAAAGAGCCATTACAATCATGTTAATTGGAGAGATTTAATCTCCTTTCCTGTTGTGTCCAGGGCAAGAAGTGAAAGAAAACCTCCCCAGTGAGACTCAGGTAGCACAAGGTGACCTAATAGGGGTGTTCCCCCTTCCTTACTCTAACAAAAATAAAGTGGTTCTAAAGGCTTTAGATAAAAAAATCTCTTCTGTGCAGCAGCCCCCAATACTTACCTGAGCCCCACCTCGATGCAGCGATGTGCACGAGAGCCTCGTCTCTCTGGAACTCTCCCTCCTTATTGGCTGGGACAGCAGTCAATCACAGCCAGTGAGCCAATGAGGAGCGAGAGGGGGCGGGGCGGAGCCACGGTTGAATGGACACCCAGAGCCGTGGCTCGGGAACAAGCTTGCTTGGATGCCCCCATTGCAAGCTGCTAGCTATGGGGGCACCTTGCAGGAGGGAGGGGCCAGGAATGCCAGCAGGGGACCCGAGAAGATGTGCAAAACCACTGCACAGAGCAGGAAAGTATAACAGATTTGTTATTTTTTTTATTTTTTTAAAGAATGCCTTTAGAATCACTTTAAGGGTAGACTGACCCTTGGCACATAGTGCAGCAATAAAAAAAATTAGACCAGAAAATAGATTTTTTTTGTATTGCTACGGAATTGTTTGGTTTGTAGTTCTTGTTAAAAAGTGTACCTCCACCTGGTGTATTACAAATCCCTTTCCTGTTTTGCTACCATCTTAGAATAATGTGCGCTTTTGGCCATAATATTTATTATACACAATGTGCAGAGATTTTAGAAGCTGACACCCCAGATGTCTTGTACTGAGTCACTTCGGCTGCAGATATTTACACCTGATACACTTAGGTGTTCTTCATGTCCTCCCCATCCCAGGCTGTAATGTTGCCCGTGACTGATAGTTTATCTTTCTTGTTGGGTATAGGAGAGCTTTAGCTATCTCTTATCCATCATTTAGATGTGGCTCTTTTTGGAGCAGTGAAGGAAATTTTTCAGGTATTTGTCTTGTTGTCAGATGGGGTGTTCATAAAGATGGAGATAGCTTGTCGGTTCGCTTGCTGAGAAATGACGAGAGCATTCATAGAGCGAGGTGTGCACTGTCTCTCATGGGAATGTAGTATTTATACAGTAGGACCTCAATGTGTCCTCACAATTGCACTTTCATCTACTGCTGCTTGATGTAAATGCCCAGTAAGTGCTGGAGGGGAGGAGATCTCACAGCCGAGCTGGAACAGGAGGCCATGAACCTGCCTAGAAAAGAGGAGGTGTGCTACTTCACTCAAGAGTAAGCTTCTCATATTAAAGGAGAACTTCACTTAAAGTGTAGCTATAGTACCAACCTTCACAGGCACTCAGGTAAAGGCTAATCTTCAAGAGCATGTACACCTGTATAGCCACCCCTGTGAGGGCTGCTGGAAGATGACTGACCCTGAAGGTTGCCCTGACCATTCAAGCCACCCAACACCTCTGCATAGCTCCCAACTGTCCCTGACTTCGAGGGACTGTCCCTGATTTGGAGCAATGTCCCTCTGTCCCTCTTTCCTCCTTATTTGTCCCTCATTTTGGCCTGATCTATATAGTTGTATATAAAATGCACTTTTTATCTATCAAAAAGTGTTTCCCAGTGCTAAACCTTTCATCTGATTTCTAAATTGCTGAATTTGTAAATTCCAAAAGCCAATATAAAGGAAAAGTAGTGCGGCAGATAAACATGTATTGTGCTTAAGGTTCTTAAAACAGAGAAAAAAAACAAGAATGGCTAGCCAAGTTGTTTTCAGTGTTAAACTCGTACTCTTTAGAAATATGCAAAGGGTATGCAATGCAAAGAGAATTACAATAACAAACAAATAGTAGCCAGTAGACCCTGATAGAGCCTAATGCCGTGTACACACGGGCGGACTTTTCGGCATCAAAGGTCCGACGGACTTTTGACGGACTTTTGACGGACTTCCAACGGACTTTAGAATAAGATTTAGAATAAATTTAGACTTGCCTACACACGATCACAACCAAAGTCCGACGGATTCGTACGTCATCATGATGATGTACGACCTGACTAAAATAAGGAAGTTGATAGCCAGTAGCCAATAGCTGCCTTAGCGTCGGTTTTCGTCCGTCGGACTAGCATACAGACGAGCGGATTTTTCGACCGGACTCGAATCCGTCGGAAAGATTTGAAACATGTTCCAAATCTAAAGTCCATCTGATTTTCGACCAAAAAAGTCAGCTGCAGGTCCGATGAAGCCCACACACGGTCGGATTGTCCGACGGATTCGTCCCGTCGGACCAGTCCAGTCGAAAAGTCCGCCCGTGTGTACACGGCATAAGACCCCAGGTGCAGTATATAAGGGAAAAAGATGACCCTTTTTAATGTCAGGCTGCTCCCTTTAATTCCTGGTGCCACAGGCCCAATAAACCCGTGGCACAATTACAGAACAACATGTTAAAGGAAATGCAATGATTGATCTCTTAATGCGTGCAATTATTGTGCACGGAGTCCTTTAAGTAGGGGGGGGAGGGAATGAAGAAATCCTGGTGAGATAGATGTCCAGTGTCTTCAGCTAGCTCAACAAAGGCCCAAGGAAATTGCTGTGAAATAGGGTCCAGTTACTGAGAATGGCAGGTGTAAAGTGTTCCCTATGTGGACCACATATCCCAAAATCTCTTGCTTTAAGCTGTGATCTCTGCTCGCTGTGCATTCAGGAGATGATGACACAGTGTCCGTGCTGAGCACTAGAGGGAAACATGCTCACTGCAGCTGATGCTAGAGAATGTCCCATGGTGACGCAGGCAAAGCTAGCCAGCACCTGGCTACATACCCATATTTATGGTGTAAAAGTGTACATGGTTCCGAGCACCTCCTCTTCCCAGTTTGGCCCCACCTCTGACAGCATGTGGGTTTTTTCTCCCCACAGCCGCTGTCAGATTTGAAATGAGAGATCTGTAAGTAGGTGGGGCTTATCATCAACCTGGACAAATAAGGGGACCCTGAGCATAGCCTACATCTGGTATTTTGAGGCACTTTGTACCCAAAGAAAATGATTTGACAAATGACAAATGTACTTGCAGGTATCATATTGAGCCTGCAGATTGCTGACATTTTTTAGAACCTGACAACTTCACTTTAAGGCACTGTAAAGAAAGGAATTTGCCTTTGTTAGCTGATAAAGCACGGTCTGTGGATTCCATCCCCATATACATATAGTAAGACCAATTTCCTCAGAAAAGTGGGACTTTGAATGGATCACAGACAGAGAGAATATAGAAAAATAATTGAATTTTTATTATTACATGAATCGACATCTCATGGTGAAAAACACAATACAAAGCATTGGATAAAACTAAGACATATACATGAAAAACACAGAATTAAAAGACTGACTATGAACCAAAGCCCAGAAGCTGTCAGGACGACAGACCATCCAACGCGTTTCGAAAAACACACATGGTTTTTATCTTCTTCAGGGACTAAACTGAGCTTATTTCAACTTACAAATTTTCAAAGTTGTAAGTTGGATCACTGCTGGGAGTGTTTCACCAACACGAATGCGATAATTCAGTTAGGAAAAAAGGGGGGATCAGGGGAGGATATCCAACCATCCCAAGCACCCATACATCAGACTGCCACACACCCAAGAAGGGGGAATGTTTGCCCAAAGGATATGTCAAAAGTTTGAGCGTTTGTGTGCCAAAACAGATCCAAGAAAAATCAGCCAGATTTAGGCATGATCTGACTGTCCGTGTCCTAATTGTGTCTAGTAGTTGGACGGGACACAGTGGAGGAAAAGGTATCACCTACACTGAAGGATCTGTAATGATCTTACTCCTGAGATTTGTTTGGCATGGCTCATATTGTCAGTCAAATGACAGAGGCTTGCTATGTTCACATTGATTAGACACGGAAGTAGCACGACTTCTGATTCAACTTTGCCCTGCGACTTACGGCGTGAATCCCCCCCCCACCCCAAATTCATACCAGGCCCTTTGGGTCCCTTTGGATCACCTTCCTTTCCTGACCTACCAGACTGCATGCCCGAATAAGGGTCCGGTATGGATTTTGAGGGTAAAACCCACGTAAAAAAAAAAAACGCCGTTTTTTTTATTTTACGTGGGTTTTACCCTCAAAATCCATACCAGACCAAAGGGATGACCCTGGAGGGAAGCCCCACGACGTTTTTTTATTTTAAATTTTGCCGTGGGGTTCCCCCTCTAGATCCATAACAGACAAAGGGCCTGGTATGGATTGGGGCGTGGGAGGGGGGGCAGCTATGCCATTTTTTTAGGGGATTTTACATTGAGCACAAGTCGCATGCCACATGTCAGATCAGTTAAAGCGGAGTTCCACCCATTTAAAAGTCAGCAGCTACAAAAAGTGTAAACAGACACTCACCTGTGCGAGCATGCGACCCACTGTCCAGCGATGCGGCCGCCCGAAAGCCTCGCTTCTCTGCACCTTCTCCCTGTGGCGCCGGCATTGCAAGTGTGGGCGCCCAGCCGTGACTTCACAGCCAGGCACACACTGTGCATGCGTGAGTTGCGCTGCGCCTCCTCAGTGGCTGGGCAATCTTCTGGGACCTGTGACGTGTCCCAGAAGATTGCAGGGAGGGAGGGGGGGAGAGGTGAACTTCCTTCCGGCGCCACGACGTCAGGAGAGGAAGTGAGGGCTGGGTACCTGTGAAAACCAGGTAGCCCCCCCCCCAAAAAAAATGACATGCTAAATGTGGCATGTCAGGGGGTCATGAGTACTTAAAGCGGAAGTTCAATTCTTGGGTGGAACTCCGCTTTAAGATGATGATCCAACTTGGATGTGACTTCCATTCAAATCAATGGGCTGAAATCGGACCAAAGTAGTGCAGGAACCCTTTTCAAAGTCAGACCAGTTAAGACGGCTCTCATAGGGAACCATTGATTTTGACATGTCATGTGACTTGTCGGACCAACGTGAACTGGCCCTAAAAAAAAAAAACTATTGTGTGAATGAATGCACATCTTCCCCAGTTTGATTGAGCGCCATTGCCATTGTAATTAGTCTGCCGTCCTCCCTGTTCCGGCTGCCGAATATGAGAAGGTGCAAATAACTTGCTTTAAGACATATTTTGGAGGAAAAAAATGTTTAGATCACCCTTCCTAAATGAAGGCTTAAATAAAGCTTCAAGTCTGTTACTTTTATCACAATCTATTATTTCCATGTGCGCATGCTTCTCGCCTTTCCTCTCCAGTTATTAGCCTGGCTAGAACGCAACTTTATTAAAGCTGTTAATTATTTTGCATATAATAGGTTTTCATGTCAGACGAGGTAAAAAAAAAAAAAAAGTGCTTTTCATGTGCATTAATTATTCAATAAAACACGTCCCTTTAAACGCAATATTTAATCCCTGCACTGCCGAGGGGCCCAGAACGCATTACTCTGCATATAATGGAATTGTTCTCTCTGATGAATAAAAGGGGCTTTATTCAGGTGAAATAATTACATTAGCCTAGGAAATAAATTTACAGTTTTTTTTTACCCCTCTTATTTCTACAAACTGAGAATGGTGAAAAAGAAATAGGCAAAATATCTATCTTATCTTATCTATCTATCTATCTACCTATCTATCTATCTATCTATCTATCTATCTATCTATCTATCTATCTATCTATCTATCTATCTATCTTATCTTATCTTATCTTATCTTATCTTATCTTATCTATCTATCTATCTATCTATCTATCTATCTATCTATCTATCTATCTATCTATCTATCTATCTATCTATCTTATCTTATCTTATCTTATCTATCTATCTATCTATCTATCTATCTATCTATCTATCTATCTATCTATCTATCTATCTATCTATCTATCTATCTATCTATCTATCTATCTATCTATCTATCTATCGCAGTCCCGCTATAAGTCTCTGATTGCCGCCATTACTAGTAAAGAAAAAAAGAAATACATTTAAAAATAAATAAATAATGCGAAGAGAGGACTCATTGGAAAAGATCCTGATGCTGGGAAACATTGAAGGAAAAAGGAGAAGAGGATGACAGAAAACAAGATGGATAGATAGCATCATCAGAACAATGAACATGAAGTTAGGCAAGCTCTGGGAGGCAGTGGAGGACAGAAGATCCTGGCGTGCTATGGTCCATGAGGTCACGAAGAGTCAGGTACGACTAAAACAACTAAATAACAAAGTCTGCTATAGAAAAAAAAGTAGGGCCCCCATATGAGTTATGCCATATTGTGTTAGTATGCACAGCATATTAGTACATTATGGCAGAATTACCTGTCATATGGTGTCCTCCAGCACTGCAGTGGGATCGATCCGCCATGCCCCCTGTGCTTCCATCTTCGCCTGGTCTTCTATCCGTGGTCCCGTGCCTTCGCCCATTTGATAGGCCAGGCCGCAATGACGTAACTCCCGCGCATGCGAGCCGCATAGGCGCAGCATGAATGGGGGCCATAAATGTCCGCTGAGCTGCTCATGCCTGACTCAATGAACATGACAGCTGACAGGCAGAAGGATGCCTTTATGGCAGAAGAGACTAATAGGGTCTCTTCTGTCATTAATTCCCTGCCTGTCAGCCATTTGATTAAAATTAGCTTAACTTCCACTTCATTTTGCAGGGATTTCTTCACACTTCCTGTTTTGGTTATGGGACAGGAAGCGAAGAGAAATCTCCACAATGGGACACAAATGGCGAAAAAAATATATAACCCTCCCATCCAAAATGAAAAAAAAAAAGTTTTGCTTATAGTACTACTTTAACCACTTTCCGACCGCTGCACGCCGATATACATCGGCACAATGGCAGCGGTGGGCAAATGGGCGTACCTGTACGTCCCCTTTAAGAGACGGGGATAGCAGGCACGCGCGTGCCCGCCACGTACAGCGTGACTGTGCCCGCAGGACTGGCGGTCTCAATGTCCGCCGGTCTCCCGGCGATCGTGTCACAAAGCCTCAGAACGGGGAAGTGTAAACAAGGCATTTCCCTGTACTGCCTTGTGTCATGACAGAGAGCACTGCTCTCTGTCATCGGGAGCATTGATCGCTGTCATGTGACTTGAAGCCCATCCCCCCACAGTTAAAATCACTTCCTAGGACACACTTAACCAATTCATCGCCCCCTAGTGGTTAACCCCTTCACTGCCAGTGTCATTTACACAGTAATCAGTGCATTTTTATAGCACTGATCGCTGTATAAATGACAGTGGTCCCAAAATAGTGTCAAAAGTGTCCGATGTATCTGCCATAATGTCGCAGTCCCGATAAAAATTGCAGATCACCGCCATTACTAATGAAAAATTTTTTTTTTTAAATGCCATAAAACCTATTTTGCCCTATTTTGTAGACGCTATAACTTTTGCGCAAACCAATCAATATACCTTATTACGATTTTTTTTTACCAAAACTATATAGAAGAGTACATATCAACCTAAACTGAGGAAAAAAATAGATTTTTGGGTGATATTTATTATAGCAAAAAGTAAAAAATAATGCAGGTTTTTTTTCAAATATGGTGATATTTTTTTGTTTATAGTGCAAAAAATAAAAACCGCAGAAGTGATCAAATCCCACCAAAAGAAAGCTCTATTTGTGGGAAAAAAAGGACGTCAATTTTGTTTAGGTGCAACGTCGCACAACCGCACAATTGTCAGTTAAAGCGACGCAGTGCTGAATTGCAAAAAGTGCTCTGGTCAGGAAGGGGGTAAAATCTTCCGGGGCTGAAGCGGTTAATTGATTGATAATATTAGAAGCTCACAGTGTGCAGTATAATCAGAGTAAGCCAGTTCAGTACAATAGAGGAGCTTGTACAATTTATTCTTCCAAATCACTCGCTAAGAAACGAAAAAGAGGAAACTAGCTCTAGTTAGCAGTTTTATTCTCTTCTCTTGGAGTTTTTCTTCGTATCATTTTGTGAAAAGAGGGGATAAAGTGCAGAGGGAGGTTGATGGAAAAAAATAAAAATAGCTTGGGAGGAATCACGCCGTGTATTTTTCAAGCCCGGAAAGTTACATAAAGTCACTGCAAGCTTTCCTCTCTTCTCCCAAAATCCGGGCAATGAAAAATTATATTGCAGCGATATCATGCACCATAAAACAACATCTTTACAGAGACATAAGTAATGGTTAGGCGTAAAGAAACAAAATATCGCCTTTTATAGAAGCTGCAACACAGAGCAATAAAGCACATGTATTGAAGGACACTAGTGGCTGATTACAGTGTGGAAGATCCAGAAAAACAATGCAACTGTGCTAAAATCAGAAAGATGATTCTGCTTCAATTTTGTTGCTGTCCTCTGGCTGTCATACCAATCCCATGCCCTTAACCACTTCAATGCCGGGCACTTTCCCCCCTTCCTGCCCAGGCCAATTTTCAGCTTTCAGCGCTGTTGCTGTTTAAATAACAATTGCGCGGTCATACAACACTGTACCCAAACTACATTTTTATCATTTTCTTCCCACAAATAGAGCTTTCTTTTGGTGGTATTTGATCACCTCTGCCGTTTTTAATTTTTTGCTAAACAAATAAAAAAAGACTGACAATTTTTGTAAATAAGTACGTTTTCTCTTTCACTGCCGGGCACTGATAAGGTGGCACTGATGAGCACGGATGAGTTGGCACCAATGAGGTGGCACTGATGAGGTGGCACTGATGGGCACTGATGATGGGCACTGATATGCAGCACTGATGGGCACTCATAGGCGGCACAGATGGGCACTCATAGGTGGCACAGATGGGCACTCATAGGCGGCACAGATGGGTACTTATGGGTGGCACTGATGGCCACTAATAGGTAGCACTGATGGGCACTGATAGGTGGGCACTTATGAGTGGCACTGATTGACACTAATAGATGGAACTGATTGGCATCACTGATTAGGAGGCATTGGCAGGTATTGCTGGTGGGCACTGATTGGCATCATGTGTGTGCAGATATTGGCATCATGTGTGGGCACACATTGCCACCCATGGCCACCAGGGATGCCATACCTGGTGGTCATCAGTGGTGGCCATCCCTGGTGGTCCTGGTGGCATCCCTGGTGGTCCTGGTTGGGCATTCGAGGGGGCGCTGCACTGATAAACAATCAGCGCAGGCCCCCAGTCAGAGGAGCAGCCAATCGGCTCTTCTCTACTCGCGAAAAGCCGATAAACGGCTCTTCCTGTTTACATGGCGATCAGCCATGATTGGACACAGCTGATATTGTGGTAAAGAGTCTTCGTCAGAGTCTCTTTACTTAGATCGGAGTTGCAGTATGTCAGGCTGACACGCCGCAACAACGATCGCCACAGGCGCAGCCACTTGTTATCCTGACCACGTCATATGACGCAGACACTTTCCTGACGTCATTTTGCTATATGGCGGGCGGCAAGTGGTTAAAAAGGAACTGCCGTCTGCTCACATAATTTGTAATAAAAACATCTTTGCCATTCTGAAGCTTCCCGCCAACCACTTTGCATATTATTTTATATATACTGTGATTCTGTACTTGCCAAATATGCTGCAGAAATCTCCCTCCACTGAGTCTGGCTGCAACCATTTTAACTGTGGGCAGCTGAAGCTGCTGCCTGTTCACTTCCTGGATTTTCAGACACACAGAGGCACACCTCCAGCTCTGCAGCTCTCATTGGCCCTCTTATGACTCACCCCCCCCCCCTCCCTTCCTGGCTAACTCTCACGAGAGTGAGAGAGAGAGCTGTGCATAATTTCTTAAGCCTAGGCTAATGACCAGACAAGAACTAGGAAGTGGGCTTTATAAGGTATTTACTATTTACTGGCAGAAAAACAAAATGTTTTACTATCCAAAGTTAAAACAACAACAAGGGCAGAAGATTAGATAGATGGAAAGATGAAAAAACGACTGAAGGTCTGCTTTAAAGTGGTAGTGACACTGCCAATAAAGCTTACCTGTATGTACAATGAATATTCACAATTTCTTCAGCCGGTGATGTCACATGCGCTCTGAAGTGAGGGCACACTGAATGTGGTGTCAATCCAGAGTGCTGTGCCACTACCTGGACTCCAGTGCGCATGCGTGGGAGTGATGTCATCGTAGCTTGGCCATTCAAATGGATGGAGCCTGCAAACCCAGAAGAAAGACCGAGTTAAGATAGAAGCCCTGAGAGCGGTGACAGCGCGCTCCTGGAGAGATCCCTTTTATGAGTAAGTCTGTCATAATGTGCTAGTATACTAGCACATTATGACATTGTGCCACTTGCACATTATGCTATTTACTTTAAGGGGGGCCTTTTTTTTTTTTAAACTTTTACATCGTATATAGTTACATTGTAGGTGAGGTTGAAAAAAGACACAAGTCCATTCATCAAGTCCAACCTATGTGTGTGATTATATGTCAGTATTACATTGTATATCCCTGTATGTTGCGGTCATTCAGGTGCTTATCTAGAAGTTTCTTGAAGCTATCAATGCTCCCCGCTGAGACCACCGAATGTGGAGGGGAATTCCACATCCTTGCCGCTCTTACAGTAAGGAACCATCTACGTAGTTTCTTTTTAAATTCCTATTCGCAGGAAAGTTTTATCTCTATTGTGGGGTCACCAGTACAGTATTTGTAAATTGAAATCATATCCCCTCTCAAGTGTCTCTTCTCCAGAGAGAATAAGTTCAGTGCTCGCAACCTTTCTTCATACCTAATATCCCCCAGACCCTTTATTAGCTTTGTTGCCCTTCTTTGTACTCGCTCCATTTCCAGTACGTCCCTCCTGAGGACTAGTGCCCAGAACTGGACGGCATACTCCAGGTGCGGCTGGACCAGAGTCTTGTAGAGTGGGAGAATTATCGTTTTATATAATTATCTGGTATATAACCAGAATGGTAAAACAAAAATAGACTGTACATTGACCATTCTGGATATATACTAGATACTATCTTTATGCCGGTGAGTTATCCTCCCATGGGCCGGTAGGCTCTGGTAGACTCATGTCCTCTCTTGTCAATTAACTCTGCATATTATATTTACCTATTTGGGGTAAGTAAGTTGACTTTAATTTATAACTTTTGGGACCCCTCTATTGTAAACTATAAGGGGTTGTTTTTTCTTTATAATACCATACATGAGGCATGTTTTTGATATATGGATGTATTTTACACTAATGTTGTGTTTGGACCTGTAACAATATTTGACCAGCATGCAGTTCTCATCTATATACATTGTATTGATCTATTGTTTCTTTGTTTTCCCTTTTTTTGTAGATTTGTTTTTATTATTTTGAATAGGTTCTCCTATTGTACTAATTCCTTTTCAGTCCTGAAGAAGCGGGGTATCCGCGAAACGCGTTGACCCTTTCAAAGAATTAGTACGCTCATTGTTGTAATGTATCTGTTACATGGCTATGTCTGCATTTTAATTGTAGAAAATAAAAAATGACTTTGGATAAACATTTTAGTTCAATCCATTTCTAATTTAGTGTACATAGAGGTATTCAAAGTCCCAAATACAAGCTCCACTTTTTTGTATTATACAGTATATAGCGGGATGACACCTCCCTGTCACGTTTATGAAATAAATACAAACTCCTTCCCATCAACAACAAACTCTTCTATCAGTCACCAGATCTCAATCCAATAGAGCACCTTTGGGATGTGGTGGAACGGGAGATTTGCATCATGGATGTGCAGCAACTCATGTCAATATGAAACAAAATCTCTGAGGAATGTTTCCAACATCTTGTTGAATCTATGCCACAAATAATTAAAGGAGTTGTAAAAGCAGAAGGTTTTTTTTTATCTTAATGTATTCTTTGCATTAGAATGAAAAAACCTTCTGTGTGTAGCAGCCTCCCCAGCACCCCCCTAATACTCACCCAAACCCCCTCTCTGTCCAGCCATGTCCGAGAATCCCTTGGCAATCCGGGACACAGCAGCGGCGCCATTGGCTCTCAAGGCTGTCAATTAAAGTCAGTTAGCCAATCAGGGAAGAGAGGGGGTGGGGCAGGGCTGGACTGGGACAAAAATTTGGCCCTGGACTTCATCCAGACTGGCCCACTTCAAACCTGCCCCCCCCCCCCCCCGGCCTACCACCCAAGCCCACCCCCCCCTCACTAGCCATTAGCCGTTCTACATTATTTCTCATATAGGCATTCCCAGTGGGGAAGCTAGACATTATTTCACCCGGGGCAAAGAATCAGTTTGGTGCCCCACCCAATGGGACAAGATTAGGCAGGAAAGTGAGAAACTCCCAGGCCATAGCTGTTAAGTCAGCTGTCTGTTCCCTCCCCCATGCTCCTTCTGGTCCCCCCCATGCTCCTCTGTTTCCCCCATGTGCTCTGATGGTCCCCCGCATGCTCCTCTGTTCCCCCGCATGCTCCTCTGTTCCCCCGCATGCTCCTCTAATCCCCCGCATGCTCCTCTGTTCCCCCGCATGCTCCTCTGTTCCCCCGCATGCTCCTCTGGTCCCCTGCATGCTCCTCTGTTCCCCCACATGCTCCTCTGGTCACCTGCATGCTCCTCTGTTCCCCCACATGCTCCTCTGTTCCCCCACATGCTCCTCTGATCCCCTGCATGCTCCTCTGTTCCCGCACATGCTCCTCTGGTCCTCTGCATTCTCCTCTGGTCCCCCGCATGCTCCTCTGTTCCCTGGCATGCTCCTCTGGTCCCCTGCGTGCTCCTCTGTTCCCTAGCATGCTCCTCTGGTCACCTGCATGCTCCTCTGGTCCCCTGCATGCTCCTCTGTTCCCCCGCATGCTCCTCTGTTCCCCCGCATGCTCCTCTGGTCCCCCGCATGCTCCTCTGGTCCCCTGCATGCTCCTCTGGTCCCCTGCATGCTCCTCTGTTCCCGCACATGCTCTTCTGGTCCCCTGCATGCTCCTCTGGTCCCCTGCATGCTCCTCTGGTCCCCTGCATGCTCCTCTGTTTCCCCACATGCTCCTCTGGTCCCCTGCATGCTCCTCTGGTTCCCTGCATGCTCCTCTGTTCCCGCATATGCTCCTCTGGTCCCCTGCATGCTCCTCTGGTCCCCTGCATGCTCCTCTGTTCCCCCGCATGCTCCTCTGGTCCCCTGCATGCTCCTCTGTTCCCCCACATGCTCCTCTGGTCCCCTGCATGCTCCTCTGGTCCCCTGCATGCTCCTCTGTTCCCCCGCATGCTCCTCTGGTCCCTTGCATGCTCCTCTGTTCCCGCACATGCTCCTCTGGTCCCCTGCAATCTCCTCTGGTCCCCTGCATGCTCCTCTGTTCCCTGGCATGCTCCTCTGGTCCCCTGCATGCTCCTCTGGTCCCCTGCATGCTACTCTGTTCCCCACATGCTCCTCTGTGCTCCTGCATGCTCCTCTGTTCCTTGGCATGCTCCTCTGGTCCCCTGCATGCACTTATGGTCCCCTGCATGCTCCTCTGTTCCCCCGCATGCTCCTCTGGTCCCCCCTTGCTGCTCTGGTCCCCATGTGCTCTTCTGGTCCCCCCATGCTGCTCTGCCCCTTCCCCTGCTCTCCATTCTGTCTGCTGCCGTGGAGAATCTAGATGGAGAGCAGGGGAAGGAAAGAGCAGGAGAACGAGTGGCGAGGAAGGTTATGTTACAGCTGTGTGTGGCCGCCCTCCTTCTGGATCGTATGATGAGCTTCTCTGTGTCGACTCCTGAGCATCATGTCTGTATTCAGGCGTGCTCCATAACTAGCCAGAGAGCGGAGGTGAGCACTGCGGGGGGGACAGAGGAGCTGTCACTGAAAACCGGCCCACTGAGCCATCAGCCCACCGGGAAACTCCCGATAGTCCTGATGGCCAGTACATGCCTGGGGTGGGGTCAAAAGGCAGCTTCGTGTCTGAATGGACACACAATGGACACACAGAGCTGCAGTTTGGCTCGGTTGCCTCAATAGCAAGCTGCTTGCTGTGGCGGCACTTAACAGAAGGGAGGGGCCAGGAGCAGCAAAGAGGGACCCGAGAAGAGGGGGATCCGGGCTGCTCTGTGCAAATCCACTGCACCGAGGAGATAAGTATAACATGCTTAATATTTTTTCTTTTTTAACCACTTCAACCCTGAGCCTTTTTTTGAGACTTGTTTACAAGTTAAAATCATTTTTTTTTTTTTGCTAGAAAATTACTTAGAACTCCCAAACATTATATATACATACATATATATTTTTCAGACACCCTAGAGAATAAAATGGCTGTCATTGTAATACTTTCTGTCACACCATATTCGCTCAGCGGTCTTACAAGTGCACTTTTTTTTGGATAAAATACACTTTTTTAATTAAAAAATAAGACAACAAGTTGTCCCAATTTTTTTTTATATTGTGAAAGATGAAGTTACGCTGAGTAAACTGATACCCAACATGTCACGCTTCAAAATTGCGCCCGCTTCTAGAATGGCGACAAACTTTGGCACTTAAAAATCTCCATTGGCGACGTTTAAAAATTTCTATAGGTTACCAGTTTTGAGTTACAGAGGAGGTCTATTACTAGAATTATTGCTCTCACACTAATGATTGCGGCGATACCTCACAAGTGTGGTTTAAACACCGTTTTCATACGTGGGCGCGACTTACATATGCGTTCGCTTCTGTGCGCAAGCTCGACGGGACGGGGCGCTTTCAAATTTTTTTTTTATTCTTATATATTTTACTTTTTATTTATTTTATTTACACTGTCCTTTTAAAAAAAAATAAAAAAAATGGGTCACTTTTGTTCCTTTTACAAGGAATGTAAACATCCCTTGTAATGACAGGACCTCTTAAATGTGAGATTTGGGGCCAAAAAGACCTCAGATCTCACATTTACACAAAAATGCAAAAAAAGAAGAAAAAAAAAAGAAGAAGAAAAAGGAAAATTAAATGTCATTTTTTTTTTTAGAAAAAATAAATAAATTCCCCTTTAAGACCATTAGGCGGAAGTGACGTTTGACGTCATCTCCGCCATCTAATGTTATGGAGCCGAATGGGGGCCATTTTTCCCTCACTCGGCATCCAGACTCAGAGGGGAAAGTACGCGATCATCTACGTTGCTACCGGCAGCTCCAGTAAGCGGCGGAGTTGACCGGAGCGCGCCGGGAGGGGAGGCCCTATTGGAGACCCGCCTCCGATAAAAATGATTTTGCAGCGAATCCGCCGCAGAGACCACTTCTTTCTCAAAGAGAACTGCACGCCGTTTCTGAAAATACCGGGGTTATGGCAGCTAGCTGCTGCCATAACCCCGGTACTTAGCGGCAAAGTACCGACGTACAGTCGATTTGCGCAAAGTGGTTAAAAACTAGACTTTACAAATCACTTTAAGGCTGTTCTGAAGGCAAAAGGGGGTCCAACCCGGTACTAGCAAGGTGTACCTAATAAAGTGGCCGGTGAGTGTACGAAAAGGACAGGTAGACTTGATTTGATTACAAAAAAAAAGATCTTCCCTTTCAAAAGAGGTGATAGTTGGGAGCCATGCTACAGCGACAGGTTCCCTTCGCCAAAAAAGGCAAACAGGAGCACACAAAAATAATCTGAAATGCCATCGGAAAACTTTGTGACTTCAGTAGGTTCTGTATAATGAGTAGAATGAATGTATACTCATAATGATAAAAAAAAAAAAAAGAAAAAAAGCTACAGACGTTAAATATTTTTTTTTTAACAGAAGGAAATGAAAAAGTATATTATATTGAGTGGAGAATCCATGCTGAACACACAAAATAGCTTTACCTCTGTAGATTTGTGCGGCGCTGTGAGAAAACGGCAAACGGATATATTACAAATATTCCCGAAGCAATTCTTTGGGGGACGCGGTGCCTTGCGGTGCGCTATCTAAATTGGATGTCTCCTTGAAAGGCTCGGTGAATAAGTAAAATCGTATTATCTGTGGATAGCGCCATAGCGTTAAAGATGTCATTTTTTTTTTTTTTTTTTTTTAGGGGGTGATGTTAAAAGAATAACGTTTACAACTGTCTCCACATTCAGGACTAACAGCATCCCGGGCCAAATATATATTCTTAATCAAGGGATTATAGCAGTTGGCAGTACCACCTGGGACACTGTCTTTGCGAAAAGCACTTTTATCATGATGAAATGTTTTATCTGGCGGAAACATCCTGCATTTGAAAACTACACAAAAAGCAGCATGTGAGATTTATCCGTGTTTGTGCGTGGAAAAAAAAAAAAAGATACAAAAAAAGACATACAGTGAATCGAAATGAACAGGACTTTTTTTCCCCAAGAAGAAAATGAAAAGATAGCAGCTTATGTTGCTAATATTTAAAGCTGATCGAAACCCAAAAGCAGAAATGTAATATACTGCAATTTACAAATCCTTAAAGTGTTACTAAACCCTTAACAGGAAAATCGGTACATGCAGTAGAGCATGCTTGTTATATTGACTATGGATCCTCTGCATTGTGTAAAAAGGCTGTTTGATCCTGTATGTACAGATCCTCCTCTTCTTTCACTGACTCCAAAACAGGTTCGGATAAGGCAGAGCCTTTGGAGTCGGGCTGCACATGCTCAGTTTGGTGTGTATTGCTAGAGAGTTTTTTTTGTTTTTCTTGGGAGGGTGCATGGGATCAGCACAGGGCCAATCACTGTCTAGACAGAGGGTTATGGGTCCTGGATACTGATAGGACAGCTCAGTGCAGTATAAAAACTCCTCCTACAAGCTTTACCAGGAACTATTATGCCGCGTACACACTGTCGGACTTTCTATCCTACTTGGTCCGGCACACTTTCTGACGGACTTTGTCCGCCAGGTGCGCCGGACTTTAAAACGGACGGGCTTGCCCACACACGACCGGACTTTCCGGCGGGCTAAGTCTGCCCGTCTTTCCGACGGACTTTCGCCGGAAAGACGGTTCATTTTGAACGTGACTCAGGTGCGACGGGACTAGAAAAGGATGTCAATCTTGCCGCTTTTATCGGCGAGATTGACACCTTTGCGAGCCCCGTCGCGGGTCATACCAGGCCCTTAGGTCTGGTATGGATTATGAAGGGAAACCCCTACACCGAAAAAACGGCGTGGGGTCCCCCCTAAAATCCATACCAGACCCCGATCCAAGCACGCAGCCTGGCCGGTCAGGAAAGGGGGTGGGGACGAGCGAGCACCCCCCCCTCCTGAACCATACCAGGCCGCATACCCTCAACATGGGGGGTGGGTGCTTTGGGGGAGGGGGGCGCCCTGCGGGGCCCCCCCCCCAAAGCACCTTGTCCCCATGTTGATGAGGACAAGGGCCTCTTCCCGACAACCCTGGCCGTTGGTTGTCGGGATCTGTGGGCGGGGGGCTTATCGGAATCCGGGAGCCCCCTATAATAAGAGGGCCCCCAGATCCCGGCCCCCCCACCCTATTGTGAATGAGTATGGGGTACATGGTACCCCTACCCATTCACCCAGGGAAAAAGTGTAAATAAAACACTACACAGGTTTTTAAAATATTTTATTAAACAGCTCCGGGGGGGGATCTTCCTCTGGCTTCGGGGGTCTTCTTCCGGCTTCGGGGGTCCCTCCGGTTCATCTTCTCCCGGCGTCCGGTTGGTTCTTCTCCGCTCTCTTCTCCCGGTGTTCCAGTTCTTCGGCCGGCCCCTCCGCTGTCTTCAGGTAGCTCTCTTGCCAGCAGAGGTCCGGACTTCTGGGCTTCTTGTCTACTGGGCTTCTTGTCTTCTCTTCTCTTCTCCAGATGTTGACACAACACTCTCTCCGGCTGGACTGCTCTCTGAGGACTGCGTTGTGACTTATATAGGCGGAGACCCCGCCCCTTTTGATGTCACAGCGCTCGCTCGTCCCCACCCCCTTTCCTGACCGGCCAGGCTGCGTGCTCGGATCGGGGTCTGGTATAGATTTTAGGGGGGGCCCCACGCCGTTTTTTTGGCGTAGGGGGGGGTTCCCTTTATAATCCATACCAGACCTAAGGGCCCGGTATGCCCCGCGCTCGCCACAATAGACACGAGCAGGCTTTCTGTTGGACCAGCACACAGACGAGCGGACTTTCCGCCCAAACTGAGTCCGACGGAAAGATTTAAAACATGTTTCAAATCTAGGTCCGGCAGGCTTTTGGGAAAAAGTCCGCCAGAAAAGTCCGCCGGAGCCTACACACGGGCGGATTGTCCGGCACACTCTGGTCCGCCGGACCAAGTATGCCGGAAAGTCCGACCGTGTGTACGCGGCATTAGAAGTCACAAGACTGCTATATACTGCTGCTGAGAAAAAGTATTTAGCAGTTTAAATTTACTAAAATAATTGCATTTCTATGTTCTGTGTACTGTGGTAGACCAGTTATAGTGAATGCAGGGTCCTGGGTTTAGTAACACTTTAAATGTGGTGGTTGCATTTTTTCCCCTTTATTTTCACTTCCTTTAACAGGCCAAGCTGTCAAGTTCCTCCACCCCAAACTCGCTTATTCAAGTCTTTACGGACCTTGCTTTGTGCACTGGTCCAAATCATTTGGTGGAGGGGGGATTATGGTGTGGGGTTGTTTTTCAGGGGCTGGGCTTGGCCCCTTAGTTCCAGTGAAGGGAACTCTTAAGGCATTAACATACCAAAACATTTTGGACAATTTCATGCTCCTAACTTTGTGGGAACAGTTTGGGGTGGAGTCCTGACCTCAACCCGATAGAACACTTTTGGAATGAATTAGAGCAGAGACTATGAGCCAGGCCTTCTCATCCACATCAGTGCCTGATCTCACAAATGCGCTTCTGGAAGAATAATCAAACATTCCCATAGTAATCAATCCAAGTAAGTAAGCATCATCCATCAATCACAGCTGGATAAGGCCATGGAACCCTGAAGGAACAGAGCTGATATTGTGGAATTTGCTGGGGAAGCGGCTGATATCTGCAGAGTGACACCAGGAAGCGGTTTTGTACTAGGTGGCAATAGGCTTAGCCAAGGTGGAGTGCAAACAAAACTCAAAACCATTATGCCCTGTACACACAATCGGACATTGATCGGACATTCCAACAACAAAATCCTAGGATTTTTTCCGACGAATGTTGGCTCAAACTTGTCTTGCATACACACGGTCACACAAAGTTGTCGGAAAATCCGATCATTCTGAACGCGGTGACGTAAAACACGTACGTCGGGACTATAAACGGGGCAGTGGCCAATAGCTTTTGTCTCTTAATTTATTCTGAGCATGCATGGCACTTTGTGCGTCGGGTTTGTGTACACACGATTGGAATTTAACCGATCGTATTTTGTTGTCGGAACATTTTATAGCCTGCTCTCAAACTTTGTGTGTCGGAAATTCCAATGGAAAATGTGTGATGGAGCCCACACACGGTCGGAATTTCCGACAACAAGGTCCTATCACACATTTTCCGTCAGAAAATCCGACCGTGTGTACGGGGCATTAGAGTTTCCCTTTTCTGATCCCTCAATGCCCAGAACTTTGGTTTTAAGCCAAAACACAAGGAAATTAGCTAAATATGCAGTTAAAAATACATATACGAGAGCTGTTTTACCTACCATAGAATTTTAAATTCCATCCAGATAGTCCTGAGATTTATACAACCCTGCCAGAAAGAACAGTCAGGTGGGTGACCTGACTTTTCTCTAGTGCATTTAAGCAAAACAAGCTGGTCACCTCCCTGCCCCTAGTATGTGAGCAGACAATGAAGAAGCAGCAGAACATAATAAAAGGCCACATAGATGAGTTCTTGCTGGAAAAAAAATACTTTAACCTCTTCAGCCCCAGAAGGATTTACCCCCTTAATGACCAGGACATTTTTTGTGAAACAACACTGTGTCACTCTAACTGACAATTGCGCGGCCGTGCGACGTTGTACCTAAAAAAAAATTTGTGTCCTTTTTTTCCCCACAAATAGAGCTTTCTTTTGGTGATATTTGATCACCTCTGATGTTTCTATTTTTTGCACTATAAACAAAAAAAGACCAACAATTTGAAAAAAAAACAACAAAAAAAACATTTTGTTTTTTACTTTCTGCTATAATACATATCCAAAAAAAATAAAAATTATAAAAAAAACAAATGTATTCATCAGTTTAAGCCAATATACCGGTATAATCTTCTACAAATTTTTGGTAAAAATAATCGCAATAGGGGTATATTGATTGGTTTGCGCAAATGTTATTGCATCTACAAACCATAGGATAGATATATGGACTTTTATATTTTTATATTGTTTTTACTGTTAATGGCGGCGATCTGCGATTTTTAGCGGGGCTGCGACTTTGCGGTGGACAAATCTGACCCCAAATGACACTTTTTGGGGACCAGTGACATTGTTACATCAATCAGTGCTATAGAAATGCACTGATCAATGTAAAAATTACACTGGCAGGGAAGAGGTTAACACTAGGGGGCGATCAAGGGGTTAACTGTGTTCCCTCAGTGTGTTCTATCTGTAGGGGGGATGGGCTTGCTGGAACATGACGGAGATCACTGCTCCCGATCACTGGGGACAGTAGATCCCTGTCATGTCATCTGGCAGAAAGGGGAATCGCCTTGTTTACATAGGCAGTTCCTCATTCTGCCTCTCCTCGCCGTGATCGCGGGTCATCGGTGGACATCGAGTTCCCGGGACCCACGGGCATGCTCCCACAGCGGGCGTGCGTGCCCGCTATCTTTCTTGCACGGACCGGCGTACAGGTACATCGGTTCTCGCAGGAAAGCCGACCTGCCGCAGCATATCTGCATGAGCTGGTCGGCAAGTGGTTAAGCAACAGACATGGATTCTTTTTATGAAGAGGTAAGTAAAACCTTGGACAGGGGGGTGGCTGTGGACGTGGTATACTTGGATATTGCAAAAGCATTTGACACAGTTCCCCACACACGGCTCATGTGTAAGGTAAAGTCTACAGGCCTGGAAATATCAGTTTGTAAATGGATAGAAAACTGGCTAAAAGAAATCAGAGAGTAGTGGTTAATGACTCTTATGCCCCGTACACACGGTCGGACATTGATCGGACATTCCGACAACAAAATCCATGTTTTTTTCTGACGGATGTTGGCTCAAACTTGTCCTGCATACACACGGTCACACAAATCTTGTCGGAAATTCCGATCACCAAGAACGCGGTTCTTCTGCTTGATTCTGAGCATGCTTGGAACTTTGTGCGCCGGAATTGTGTACACACACTCGGAATTTACGACAACGGATTTTGTTGTTGGAAAATTTGAGATCCAGATCTCAAATTTTGTTTGTCGGAAATTCCAATAGAAAATGTCCGATGGAGCCTACACACAGTCGGAATTTCCGACAACAAGCTCCCATCAAACATTTGTTGTCGGAAATTCCAACCGTGTGTATGCGGCATAACTCTGAATGGTCTAAGGTTATCAGTGGTTATCAGTGGTTCGGGTTCAGTGTTGGGACCCTTACTTTTTAATACCTTTATAAACTATATACGGTCTGGGATTAAAAGTTCCATTTCAGTGTTTGCAGATGACACCAAACTATGCAGAGGAATAACGTCCTCACAGGATGTCTCCAATTTACAAGCCGACCTCAATGTCTAATTGGGCAACTATGTGGCAAATGAGGTTTAAGGTTGATAAATGTAAAGTTATGCACTTGGGGGCTACGAATCTGCATGCATCATACATACTAGGGGGAGTACAACTGGAGGAATCCATGGTGGAGAAGGATCTGGGGGTTTTGGTAGATCATAAGCTCAATAATAGCATGCAATGCCAAGCTGTGGGTTCTAAAGTGAGAAAAGTCCTTTCTTGTATTAAAGCGGAGTTCCACCCAAAAGTAATTCGTTACAGTCATTTGCTCATTCGTTTCCCCCCCCCCCCCGGTGCCACAATTGGCACCTTTCGGGGGAGGGGGGGATAGGATACCTGTCTTTGACAAGTGTCCTTTTCCCACTTCCGGGAGCCTCAGCCGCGGATATTGATGTCACGGCTCGGCTCCCTCCTCTTCCCCTGTCGCCGGGCCAGTAGGAGAGAGGGGTGGAGCTTCACACATGCGCAGTTGGGTTCCTGGCGTGGAGCCGTAAGGCTACACTGCCGAGTACTCTTACCCGCAATGGCAGCAGTAGCACCCGACAGCTGATGGAAACTTCAGCTGTGGTGCTGACATCGCTGGACTCCAGGACAGGTAAATGACCTATTATCCCCTTCCCGCCGACCGTACGCACATCTGCGCACTCGGATTTCGGGGGTTATACCGGGTTGATGCCCGCTGCTGCAGGCATCATCCCGGTACCGTTGTTTCGAGCGGGCGATCGGCTATCCAAATATAACAACCGATGCAACTAAAAGCTGCTCGGCTGTTATACCGGAGGAGCGGCTCCCGCCGCTCTTACCGGGCCTCCCGTGCGATCGGGAGGCCCGGTATCCAATCGGACGACTTCGGCCTCTGGGGACAGGCTGGAATGAAGCTGTGGGCTTCCGCATTTCTCAATGTAAACGCGAAAGCGACGTCATGACGTCACTTCCCGTTTACTCGGCTGCCAATGACGCCGAATTTAAAAAAATACACAGTATTCAGAATCACTGTTTTCGGCGATCTGAATACTTTGCAGTGCAAAGGAGGGATCGGGGGTCTTTTAGACCCCCGATCCCTCCATAAAGAGTACCTGTCACCACCTATTACTGTCACAAGGGATGTTTACATTCCTTGTGACAGCAATAAAAGTAAAAAAAAACATTTTTTTTTTAAACACAATTTATAAGTATAAAAATAAATAAAATAAATTAAAAATTTTTTTTTTTAAAGCGCTCCCGTCCCCTCAAGCTCGCGCAGCGAAGAAAACGCATACAGAAGTCGCGCCCGCATATGTAAACGGTGTTAAAATCACACATGTGAGGTATCGCCGTGATTGTCAGAGTGAGAGCAATAATTCTAGCACTAGACCTCCTCTGTAACCCTAACCTGGTAACCGTAAAAAAAATGTAAAGCGTCGCCTATGGAGATTTTTAGGTACCGTAGTTTGTCACCATTCCACGAGTGCGTGCAATTATAAAGCGTGACATGTTTGGTATCTATTTACTCGGCGTAACATCATCTTTCACATTACACAAAAAAAATTTGGTAACTTTACTCTTTGTTTTTTTTTTTAATTCATGAAAGTGTCCCTTTTCCCAAAAAGTTGCGTTTAAAACACCGCTGCACAAATACAGTGTGACATAAAATATTGCAACAATCGCCATTTTATTCTTTAGATTCTCTGCTAAAATAATATATATAATGTTTGGGGGCTCTAAGTAATTTTCTAGCAAAAAATACGGATTTTAACTTGTAAACACCAAATTTCAAAAATGGGCTTAGTCATGAAAGGGTTAATGTACATAATATAACTGGATACTAACATTTATGGGTAAAGTTGATTCAGGAAATATCCGATTGCTGGTCAGAGTTGATGGGAAGATAGATGGAGCCAAATACAGGACAATCTTAGAAGAAAACCTGTTATGCCTGTTATGCACACAATAGGATTGTTCGATGGGAGCTTGTTGTCGGAAATTCCGATCGTGTGTAGGCTCCATCGGACATTTTCTGTCCAAATTTCCGACAAACAAAATTTGAAGATCTGGATCTCAAATTTTCCGACAACAAAATAAAATCCATTGTCGGAAATTCCGATCGTGTGTACACAATTCCGGCGCACAAAATTCCACGAATGCTCGGAATCAAGCAGAAGAGCCGCACTGGCTATTAAACGTAATTTTTCTGGGCTTGTCGTACGTGTTGTACGTCAGCGCGTTCTTGACGTTCGGAATTTCCGGCAACATTTGTGTGACTGTGTGTATGCAAGACAAGTTTGAGCCAACTTCCGTCGGAAATAAATCCAGGATTTTGTTGTCGGAAAATCCTATCGTGTGTATGCGGCATTAGAGTCTGCAAAAGACTTGAGACTGGGGTGGAGGTTCATCTTCCAGCAGAACAATAACCCTAAACATACAGCCAGAGCTACAATGGAATGGTTTAGATCAAAGCCCATTCATGTATTAGAATGGCCCAGTCAACGTCCAGACCTAAATCCAATTGAGAATCTGTGGCAAGACTTGAAAATTTCTGTTCGCCGATGCTCTCAATCCAATCTGACAGAGCTTGAGCTATTTTGCAGAGAAGAATGGGCAAAAATTTCACTCTCTAGATGTGCAAAGCTGGTAGAGACATCCCCAAAAAGACTTGCAGCTGTAATTGCAGTGAAAGGGGGTTCTACAAAGTATTGACTCAGGGGGGCGCTATACAAATGCACACCACACTTTTCACAGATTTATTTGTAAAAAAATATTGAAAACCATTTATCATTTCCCTTCCACTTCACAATTATGTGCCACTTTGTGTTGGTCTATCACATAAAATCCCAATAAAATACATTTACGTTTTTGGTTGTAACATGACAAAATGTGGAGAATTTCAAGGGGTATAAATACTTTTTCAAGGCACTTTAACAGACAGTTTAACACATCTGTATTTGGGCATGGGGTAGACTGACCCTTTCCATTTGTCCTGAAGACTGATCATTCAAGTATCGATTATGTTGCAAAAATACATTTCTTTTGTGTGAGGCAACGTATATTAAAAACAGCCAGACTCCTCACATGACCAATTTATAATAGCGGGCGGCATATTGGGAGTACAGGCAGCTGAATGCAGTCCACTTCTCTAACTGTTATTCCGTATTGTCAGGCCTTATCTTTTAAGGCTCCCACAGCTGCAGTTAGTGAGGAATTACGACCGCAGTTCCCCAACGTCTCCGTATATCACATCTTTCATTGATCGTTGTAGATTCCAGGTGAATAGGAACATTTTTATTGAGAATTTAATTGAAAATGAGTAATGGCAAGCAGCAAAATTATGTTTAAGTATTAAAAAAGGTGACACAGCAGGTCAGGGCGGCTTCAAATTATCACCGTGCTAAAGAGGGTCTGATAATGGCCTTCTTTATGTCCCCTGTCAGCTTCATTTTAAATGGATGCCGGTGAGAGCATACCTAGTTATTAGGGGCTGCCCTGTAAACTGCAGCAGAGTCTGACATCATCAATTCGAAAAAGGTAATCAGGGAAAATAAAAGGTAATTGGCTGGTTAGTAGAAAGCTCGGATCCACTTTAAAGACGGATGAGTGTTAAATCAAACAAAGCTTGGCGTGTCATAAAACAGCAGCGGCAGAGGTGACGTCCCCGGGGTCAATGTCATCCATTAATCACCAACATTTTCTTTTTTCTTTTTTATTGATAACCCATAGCGGTGTTTCCCTGGAATCATGGATCAATACCATTGCGTTGTACAGAAATTGCTTAAAGGGAAACCATTGCTATTTTGATGCTCTTTTTTTAGATACGTGTGACATTGTTCCACTGAAAGATGAATTCACACCCACCCTCCATTTATTTATTTATGACCCCCTTACCTATTCCAGTGTTGTCCTCAGATCACATACTCACTCACCCAGCAGGGATCCCAAGCCTCCATCTTCTTACATGGTGTTGCCTCTTCTGGATTCAGGGGAGCTGCCCCCTCCCCAAATCACTCCCTCTTCCCCAAAAATGCACATTCAGGCCACCCCTTCTCAAATCACATACCCAACTGGCAGGGATCCCGGGCCTCCATCTTCTTTGTGTTATTGGGAGAGGGCTGCCTCTTCTGGATTCAGGGGAGCTGTCCCCACCCCAAATCACCCCCCCCTTTCCTGAAAACACACCAGCAGGCCACCCCTCCTCAAATCACATACTCACCCATCCAGCATTGGTCTGCTCCGATCTGCTTTTCTGCCTTCACCAATAGAGCCCCGTACCACCATATTTTTCCATGATGTCGGTGGGAGGAGGGTGCCTCCTGTGGATTCAGGCAGTCACCCCCATCCCAACCACCGTCCCCAAAAATGCACAAGGCCACCCCTCCTCAGATCACATATTCTCCCACCTGGCAGGGATCCTGTACTTCTATCTTCTTCCATGGTGTTACTGGGAGGAAGCTGCCTCTTCTGGATTCAGGGGAGCTTCCCCCACCCCAACTTTCCCCCTTTCCTGAAAACATACCACAAGGCTACCCCTCCTCAAATCACATACTCACCCACCCTGCAGGGATCCCATGCTTCTATCTTCTTCCATGGTGTTATTTGGAGGAGACTGCCTCTTCTGGATTCAGGGGAGCTGCCCCCATCCAAGTTGTCCCCCCCTCCCAAAAAACGCACCACCAGGCCTCCCCTCCCCAAATTACATACTCACTCGCGCAGCGGATCCATCATTGGTCTGCTCCGATCTGCTTTTCTGCCTTCACCAATAGAGCCCCGTTCCACCATATGTTTCCATGATGTCAGTGGGAGGAGGGTGCCTCCTCTGGATTCAGGCAGTCACCCCCATCCCAACCACCCTCCCCAAAAATGCACAAGGCCACCCCTCCTCAGATCACATATTCTCCCACCTGGCAGGGATCCTGTACTTCTATCTTCTTCCATGGTGTTACTGGGAGGAGGCTGCCTCTTCTGGATTCAGGGGGGCTGCCCCCACCCCAAATTGCCCCCTTCCCTGAAAACATACCACAAGGCCACTCCACCTCAAATCACATACTCACCCACCCTGCAGGGATCCTGTGCCTCTATCTTCTTCCATGGTGTTATTGAGAGGAGGCTGCCTCTTCTGGATTTAGGGGATCCCGGGCCTCCATCTTCTTCTATTGTGTTATTGGGAGAAGGCTGCCTCTTCTGGATTCAGGGGAGCTGCCCCCACCCCGAATCACCCCTCCTTTCCTGAAAACGCACCACAAGGCCTCCCCTCCTCAAATCACATACTCACCCGCGCAGCGGATCCAGCATTGGTCTGTTCCGATCTGCTTTTCTGCCTTCACCAATAGAGCCCCCTGCCACCATATTTTTCCGTGATGTCACTGGGAGGAGGGTGCCTCTTCTGGATTCAAGCAGTCGCCCCCATCCCAACCACCCTCCCCAAAAATGCACAAGGCCACCCCTCCTCAGATCACATATTCTCCCACCTGGCAGGGATCCTGTACTTCTATCTTCTTCCATGGTGTTACTGGGAGGAGGCTGCCTCTTCTGGATTCAGGGGAGCTTCCCCCACCCCAACTTTCCCCCTTTCCTGAAAACATACCACAAGGCTACCCCTCCTCAAATCACATACTCACCCACCCTGCAGGGATCCTGTGCCTCTATCTTCTTCCATGGTATTATTTGGAGGAGGCTGCCTCTTCTGGATTCAGGGGAGCTGCCCCCACCCCAAGTTGCCCCCCCCCAAAAAAATGCACAACCAGGCCACCCCTCCTCAAATCACATACTCACCCACCCTGCAGGGATCCTGTGCCTCTATCTTCTTCCATGGTGTTCTTGGGAGGGGGCTGCCTCTTCTGGATTTAGGGGAGCTGCCCCACCCCAAATCGCCACCCTTCCCTGAAAACGTACCACAAGGCCACCCCTCCTCAAATCACGTACTCATCCACCCAGCAGGCATCCTGTGCCTCCATCTTCTTCACAAACAAACAAAAATTTCCCAGCACACTTACCAGCTAGCCTGCAAATAAACAAAACAAATTGACCTTGTGTAACAATTCATTGGTATTATTGGGAGGAGACTGCCTCTTCTCAGTTAAGGCAGTTACCCCCACCCCTTCCCCTCTGAAAATTCACCACCACACCACCCCTCCTCCAATCACATACTCACCCAGGCAGCAGATCCAGTATTGATAAATAGGAAGGATACCAGAGAAGAACACAAGAAAGTGGTCTTCCTGGGCCCAAAGACAGTTACTGTGGATATAGTGGGCAATGATGGGAGAGTAGTATAAAAAATAAACAATGTTTATTTACAGTACCAAATACTAAAATGTACAAAAATATCACCAACAATTGGTCAGGTATAGTTGGTCCAACAAACATTAATGGATGGGCCTATCGATCCAGTATTGCTCTGCTGTGATCTGCTTTGCTTCCACCACCTGAGCCCCGTGCCACCATCTTTTTCCATGATGTCCTTGGGATGAGTGTGCCTCTTCTTTTTTAAGGGAGTTGCTCCCCCCCCCCATTCCAACCCCCCCTCCCCAAAAACGCACCACCAGGCCACCCCTCCTCAAATTACATACTCACCTGCTCATCAATTCCAGCATTGTCCTCCTGTGATTAGCTTCTCTGCTTTCACAACCCAGTGCCCGTGCCACTATCTACCTCCATGATATCATTGGGAAGAGGCTGACTCTTTGGGGTTCAGGCAGCTGCCCCTACTCCAACCACTATTCCCAAAAAACAAACCACCAGGTCAGCCCTCCTCCTTCTACGTACAGAACTGATGAGAAAAGTGAGGCTGGGCAGTTTTTTCCACTGGGCACGCTGGGCAGTTGCCCGGGGGCCCCACTTGTCTGCAGGACCCCATCCAGGGCCGATCCTCAGTGCAAGTACAAACTACAAGTGCAAAGTGCACTTGAAATTGCACTGAAAGTGCACTTGGAAGTTCAGTCGCTGTAAATCTGAGGGGTAGATCTGAAATGAGGGGAAGCTCTGCTGATTTTATCATCCAATCATGTGCAAGCTAAAATGCTGTTTTTTATATTCCTTTGCATGTCCCCATCGGATCTACAGCGACTGCATTTCCAAGTGCACTTTCAGTGCAATTTCAAGTGCACTTTGCACTTGTACTTTGCACTTGTAGTGCAAATTAGATTTGCCTTTAGTAAATAACCCTCATTGTCTATTATTGCTTTCCTTTGGTACCTTTCATACCAGGATTTATATTAGTATATCTACCACATTGAGTCTAATCACCACATATAAACATGTATTTAACCACTTGACCTCCGGAAGATTTACCCCCCTTCATGACCAGGCCACTTTTTGCGATACAGTACTGCGTTACTTTAACTGACGATTGCATGGTCGTGCAATGCTGAACCAAAATTACATTCATTAATCACAAAAAGTGTAGTTGCTGACTTTTAATAAACAGACACTTACCTGTTCCATGGTCCAGCGATGCGGCCGAACGGAGCGTCGCTCCTCTCCCCCTCCTCTCCGCCGGCGCCTCCATTGCCACTCTTGGCAACAGCTTTTGGCTTCACGGCCGGGCACGCACGGCACATGCGTGAGGCATGCTGCATTCCCGGAGTGGACAGGCAATCTCCTGGGACCTTTCACATGTCCCTGGAGATCGCTTAGAGGGAGGGGCTGCCTAAGGCGAAAGGAGGAGTCGCTTTGGCCGTTCCTGGGCGGAAGGAGGAAGTGGAACTGGAAGTCCCCCTCCTAACGAAGCCCCCACTCCCTCCCCAAAAAATGACATGCCAAATGTGGCATGTAAGGGGGCGAGGAGTGCTTAAAGCGGAAGTTCCATTTTTTGGTGGAACTCCGTTTTAAGACACAGTAAAACCTTGCATAATTTGTTCCGGAAACATGCTTGTAATCCAAAGCACTTGTATATCAAAGTGAATTTCCCCATAAGAAATAATGGAAACTCAGATGATTCGTTCCACAACCATTTATTCAGAAATCCTTCAGCTTATAGTCCATATAAAAAGATTATAGCAATGTGAAGTACTGTACAGATTACAGTACTGTATGAAATTATTTCACATCCCTTTTGTCCCCAGTGCTTTGTCCAATGCCCTGCATGCAGTTTTATATTATATATACTGTTCTTTCTGCCTGGAAGCTGGAGATTGTCCATAGCAACCAAAAAGTGTCCCTTTATGTCAAAAGTGGCTTTAGACCAGCTAGAAAACAGCGATAGTAAATTAGAACACTTGCAGAATTGAGCGATAGTGAATCGTGGGGAAATTTATTTTATTATTATTTATTTTATTTTTTTTAATTATTTATTTTTATTTATTATATTAAAATTTATGTTTTTGTCTTTCAAACTTTATCATACCCGGGATATCTACTAGACTCTTGTTTGGACAGACTTAAGTGTGTTATTGTTAAGAATTACAGGCCTACAATATAAAACGCCAAATTTCCATGCAAAATAATTGTACCGCTTTCAGCACCTAAAATCCGAAATAATCATACCGCCAGGGAGGTTAATACTATCGATTTCTTTTATTGCAAGATAAAAAGAACAAAGAAATTACATACAAAAAATTGCACATAGCAAGTAACAAACTTGTACAATTGTCTCTAGGATAATAAAAAAACATACTAATATAAGGCCAACGACTCTTTTGGGGATTTCCAAACAAAGTCAACCTGTATTTATGTAATAAAATGGCCATAATTTCTAGATGAAACTAATCCAGAAGTAAAGCACAAGAGTTACATATCTTTAACCAAGAATAAAGTAGAGAAAGTAAAAAGAAGAGATGCAGAGAAACAACAAACATAAAAAATATTTCAAAAAAGAGACATACAGTACATAAGGGTACCAAAACTGTACATGCAGATTTGCTAGCATCTTATGTGCTATGAGTCTATGCACCTACAATAACGATAAAGCGACCAAAGCTCCCATTTTCGATTATATATCGGCATAGTGTTCATAATTGTATATGATGCACCCTTTCCATGAGCTGAAAAGCAGCCATACATTTCAAAATCGAATCCCAAGAGATCATGGGGGGTGCGCCAGTGCAGTGCAATCGTCCAATGAACTGTGCTAAACAAGGTATGGACCAATTTTTGTAGGGGGGACCTCTGGTAGGTCAGCAAAAAAAAAGGCACAGTTGGTATGTCAGGGTCAGTTGCATCCCCGTGATTAGGGTGACCTTGGTGGACACCCTCTGCCAGATTGATTTAATTGCCCCATAGTTCCAGAAAATATATAGGTGTGTACCCCTATCTGGACAACCTCAGAAACAAGTCTCTGAGACCATGGGATAGAACCTGTGCAGTTTTGAAGGTGTATAATACCACCTGGTGTGGAGCTTAACTACCGTTTCCTTATCCGCCATAGACTTCGTGCTTTTGTGCCTATTAGAAAGCATATCCAACCAACCCTCAGGGGAAATTTCCTGGCCCGTCTCCTCCTCCCAGCCCAGCATTGCTGAGGACTTATTTTCATAAATGATCCCAATGACACAACTACAGTAAAAACTTGGATTGCGAACATAATTCGTTCCAGAAAAATGCTTGTAATCCAAAACACTTGTATATCAAAGCAAATTTCCCCATAAGAAATAATGGAAACCCAGATGATTCGTTCCACAACCATTTATTCATAAATCCTTCAGTTTACAGTCCATATAAAAAGATTATGGTAATGTGATTGGTTGTGTAACCATAAAATGTCCATCCACAAATGGAAGCCTCCACAAGGGGATTAGAAGCAAAATCCAGCAGGAGCTACAGAGTATAAAAGAGAAGAGAGGTGCCTCTAATGCCGGCCATACACGGTTCGAATTTCGTAAAAATTTTCTTCCGAAAATCATATGAAAGAATTTTCGTATGAATTTCGCACCATTAGTGGGCTGCAACAACGGCGGATTTTCGTGTGGCAATCAAATTTGAGGAATCGGACATGTTGGAAATTTTTTGAAAAACAATTTTCTAATCAATGATGGGAGAATCGTGCGAGAAATGTAATAAGTAAAGACAATTTACGGAGAGAAAAGAAGATTCCCGCCCACGAAAATTCTTTTCTGTAGCAACATATGGTGAAATTGAAGGCTTGGTCGGCCGAATTTCGATAATCAATGGTGGCATCATCGGATCACAAAAAAAACCGAACTTTCTCGTTTTGAAAAGAAAATTTGTTCGAAATTCAACCATGTATGGCCAAGTGTAGCAATATGGTTACATTTAATGAAGGTCCAACATTTAGCAACTCACATGACTGATGATTAAAACAGGCACATCTAAATATGCAGGCATCTGGGGTTAAGCTGTCCACATAGACCGTCCTCTGCACCACCGGCTCTCACCGCTGTTAATCTGTAATCGTGACCGAGAAGACTACCCTGCAGTAATGCGATCTGAATGCGGGGCTTGCACCACTCGTGGAGCGCAGCGTGGAAGGGATGACTTTAATGGCGGTGCGGAGGACGGACAGCTGTACCCCAGATGCCTACATACTGTTTTAATCATCAACCATGTGAGTTGCTAAATGTTGTACCTTCATTAAATGTAGCCATATTGCTACACTTAGGGGCACCTCTCTTCTCTTTTATACTCAGTTGTGACATGACGCTACTTGTATATCAAGTCAAAATGTATATAAAAATTTAGCTTGTCTTGCAAACCGCTCTCAGACCAAGTTACTCTCAAACCAAGGTTTCACTGTATACACATTCTTGCTCTTCTTCTCCCCTCCACAGTTTATTCTCACTCTGATTTAGCACCAATATAGCTTTCTCTTTAAAGACTTCTAGCAAAGGATTTTACAGCTGGAATTTATTATCCCTGGTGTTTCGAATTGTTAAGTTTTAGCAAGCTTCCTTCCGTCTAGAAGTAATTTGCGCGCAGTGTGAAGATGAACTTAGATAAAAAATTCTCATCTGACTTTAACTTAATTATGAAATGACAGCATCAGACATAAATATACTTACACTTAACATCAGCATGGCACAGGATAAAACCTTTCAAAGAGGCTTGTGTGATCTGTCATAAGGCTCGGTATTTATCGGAAAGCTGTGTAATTATGAACACTTCTGTGCTGCTGCGTTTAAAGCGTAGGCGTTTACAGGGAGACATGTAACATGTATATTTAAACAGGTTGCGGAGATCCTTAACTGATGTCATTTCAGGAAAAGTTGTGAAATCTTTACTTCCATTTTACAGAATGTGGGCACCGAAAAACGAGACAAATGTTATCGGATATGGGAAGAGGTTTGTGACAAATGCCCTCAATGGATGAAACTTGCAGGCCATACAATAGTACTATAGATTTTTGAACTAGTGTCTACATGAACATTTGTGAGGATTAAAAGAGGCACATCTAAGTAGGCAGACATCCGGGGAAAAAACGGTCCACATAGATCGTCCTCCGCACCGCCATCGACGTTGTCACCCTCCACGCTGCGCTCCACAAGCGTTTCAGACCTCGCTTTCAGATCGCTCTACTGCAGGGTAGTCTTCCCGGTCATGATTGCAGACTGACAGCGGTGAGAGCCGGCGGTGCGGAGGACGGTCTACATGGACAGCTTTACCCCGGATGTCTGCATACTTAGATGTGCCTCTTTTAATCATCATCCATGTGAGTTGCTAAATGTTGGACCTTCATTAAATGTAACCATATTGTTACACTATTAGAGGCGCCTCTCTTCTCTTTTATACTCTGTAGCTCCTGCTAGATTTTGCTTCTAATCCCCTTGTGGAGGCTTCCATTTGTGGATGGACATTTTATGGTTACACAACATATCCCATTGCTATAATCTTTTTATATGGACTATAAACTGAAGGACTTGTGAATAAATGGTTGTGAAACAAATCATTTGAGTTTCCATTATTTCTTTTAGGTAAATTTGCTTTGATATACAAGTGCTTTGGATTACAAGCATGTCTCCAAAACTAATTATGCTCACAATCCAAGGTTTTACTGTATGTGGTTTGAAAGAACTTTAAAATTTAATTTGCTTTTAAAGTGTTACTAAACTCAATTTATTTTTTTTATTAAAATAACAAACATGTTATACTTACCTGCTCTGTGCTCAGCCCAGATTCTCCTCTTCTGAGGTCCCCAGCAGCGATCTTGGCTCCTCTTCTTCTTCTGCAGGACTACCATAGCCAGCCTCGAGCTATGGGGAGAGGTAGTCCCCATCTTTCCAAGCTGTATGTCTACGGAGCCGCGCTCCATAGACTTAAGCCTCGAACACACGATCGGATTTTCCGACAGAAAATGTTGGATGACAGGCTGTTGGTGGTGAATCCGACCGTGTGTACCGTGTGTGTGTACACAAGTCCGTCGGACAAAAGTCCAAAGTACAAACACGCATGCTCGGAAGCAAGGATGAGCCAGAAGCGGTCGGTCTTGTAAACTAGCGTTCGTAATGGAGAATTAACATTCGTGACGCGGCAAATTATGAAATCTCCAAATGCAGCGCACAATTCTCTTCTTCTTTAACCACTTCCCGCCCGGCCCATAGCAGATGGCGGCTGGGCGGTGGTTCAGTTATCCTGACTGGGCGTCATATGACGTCCAGCAGGATAACATGCCGCCATTTGCCCCCGGGGGCGCGCATCGCGGCAATCGGTGGAGCGGTGTGTCAGATCTTGGCTCTTTACCACGTGATCAGCCGTGTCCAATCACGGCTGATCACGCTGTCAATAGGAAGAGCCGTTGATCGGCTTTTCCTCACTCGCGTCTGACAGATGCGAGTAGAGGAGAGCCGATCGGCGGCTCTCCTGATGGGGGAGGTCTGCGCTGTTTATCAGCGCAGCCCCCCCTCAGATCACCACACTGGACCACCAGGGATCGCCACTAGGACCACCAGGGAAGGGGCAACATGTGGATGGCCAGGTATGTACCCCATGGCCATCCACATGTGCCCAATGTGCCCAATCTGTGCCAATCAGTGCCCACAAATGGGCACTGATTGGCACCATTATGTTCCAGATCTGCCCAGCAATTCCCCAATATGTTTTATCAGTGCCACCAGTGTCCCTTGTCAATTTTACATAGTATTTTTATAAATGTAACTGCCTACTCCCAAACTGTCATTTGAAGTAAAACACATAGCCAAGTATTATTCTACACAATTTTTTTATTGTGCATTAAAAAAATAAAACAAATAAAATTAGACATGCTATCTGCCAATAGAACTTATCCAAAAAGTGCATTCTATGCATCCTAAAATATAGAAAATATACTAAATCAAATCATTATTTAACCAAAAAAATAATGTCAAAGCAATAACTCCAAGGCCATAATAAATAACACGTTATCTCCTTCGATTCCACAACATGGCTGGCTGACGAACGGCCGTTCAGAAATGAATTGAAAAGCGCGAAATGAAAAGCGCGAAATAAAAAGTGCAAAATAGAAAGCGTGAATCAACACTTACCAAACTTCTACTAAAACGAAATTAGCAGAAGGAGCCCAAAGGGTGGCGCTAAAGAGCTGAAAAACAACGTAGTACGTCACTATGTTCGTAATTGTTGGCCAACAATTGTGTGGCCGTGTGTATGCAAGACAAGTTGGGGCCAACGCCCTTCTGACAAAATTCCACGGATTTGTTGGCCAACAATCCGATTGTGTGTACGAGGCTTTACACAGCGGTACTTAGGCCCGCCCCCACCTCCTTTGATTGACAGCAGCAAAAGCCAAGGGCTCCTGCTGCTGTTCGAATGCTGTGTAAAGAGGGAGTAAGGAGAGAAAAGATGCAGCCGTGCCCAGCGCTCATCTCTTCTCCCCTCTCTTCCCCTTCACTCAGGGAAGGGCGGGCACAGGGACACTGAAAACGTTTTGTACCTTAATGCAACCAATGCATTAAGGTAAAAAACATTTTTAGGTTTAGTAACATTCGACTTTGGAATGAATGAACATCCTCAAACAAAATCCACATTCACAGTTAGAAATTAGTTTAAGTTAAGAACAATTTTTCATCCTCTACCTTAGAATTTTCCTGTCACTGTGGTCGAAAAACTATCCTTGATTGGACCCCACTAATGATTCAAAAATCAAAGGAACTTTCTTAAAGTGAAAATTTTCAAATGAAATTCTACTAGTGTATGGCCAGCTTAACCACTTCAGCCCCGGAAGGTTTTACCCCCTTTCTGACCAGAGCACTTTTTACAATTCGAGACTGCGTCACTTTAACTGCTAATTGCGCGGTCATGCAATGCTGTACCCAAACAAAATTTGCGTCCTTTTCTTAGCACAAATAGAGCTTTCTTTTGATGGTATTTGATCACCTCTGCCGTTTTTATTTTTTGCGCTATACACGGAAAAAGACCGAAAATTTTGAAAAAAAATGATATTTTCTACTTTTTGTTCTAAAAAAAATCCAATAAACTCAATTTTAGTCATACATTTAGGCCAAAATGTATTCGGCCACATGTCTTTGGTAAAAAAAATGTCAATAAGTGTATATTTATTGGTTTGCGCAAAAGTTATAGCGCCTACAAACTAGGGTACATTTTCTGAAATTTACACAGCCTTTAATTTATGACTGCCTATGTCGTTTCTTGAGGTGCTAAAATGGCAGGGCAGTACAAAACCCCCACAAATGACCCCATTTTGGAAAGTAGACACCCCAAGGAAATTGCTGAGAGGCATGTTGAGCCCATTAAATATTCATTTTTTTTGTCCCAAGTGATTGAATAATGACAAAAAAAAAAAAAAATTACAAAAAGCTGTCACTAAATGATATATTGCTCACACAGGCCATGGGCATATGTGGAATTGCACCCCAAAATACATTTAGCTGCTTCTCCTGAGTACGGGGATACCACATGTGTGGGACTTTTTGGGAGCCTAGCCGCGTACGGGGCCCCGAAAACCAATCACCGCCTTCAGGATTTCTAAGGGTGTAAATTTTTGATTTCACTCTTCACTGCCTATCACAGTTTCGGAGGCCATGGAATGCCCAGGTGGCACAAACCCCCCCCCAAATGACCCCATTTTGGAAAGTAGACACCCCAAGCTATTTTCTGAGAGGCATGGTGAGTATTTTGCAGCTCTCATTTATTTTTGAAAATAAAGAAAGACAAGAAAAAACATTTTTTTTTTCTTTTTTCAATTTTCAAAACTTTGTGACAAAAAGTGAGGACTGCAAAATACTCACTATACATCTCATGAAATAGCTTGGGGTGTCTACTTTCCAAAATGGGGTCATTTGGGGGGGGTTTTTGCCACCTGGGCATTCCATGGCCTCCGAAACTGTGATAGGCAGTGAAGAGTGAAATCAAAAATTTACATTCTTAGAAATCCTGAAGGTGGTGATTGGTTTTCGGGGTCCCGTACGCGGCTGGGCTCCCAAAAAGTCTCACACATGTGGTATCCCCGTACTCAGGAGAAGCAACAGAATGTATTTTGGGGTGTAATTTCACATATTCCCATGGCATGTTTGAGCAATATATCATTTAGTGACAACTTTGTGCAAAAAAATAAAAAAAAAAATAAAAAATTGTCTCTTTCCCGCAACTTGTGTCACAATATAAAATATTCCATGGACTCGACATGCCTCTCAGCAAATAGCTTGGGGTGTCTACTTTCCAAAATGGGGTCATTTGGGGGGGCTTTGAACTGTCCTGGCATTTTATGCACAACATTTAGAAGCTTATGTCACACATTACCCACTCTTCTAACCACTTGAAGACAAAGCCCTTTCTGACACTTTTTGATTACATAAAAAAATAATTTTTTTTTGCAAGAAAATTACTTTGAACCCCCAAACATTATATATTTTTTTAAAGCAAATGCCCTACAGATTAAAATGGTGGGTGTTTCATTTTTTTTTTTCACACAGTATTTGCGCAGCGATTTTTCAAACGCATTTTTTGGGGAAAAAACACACTTTTTTAAATTTTAATGCACTAAAACACACTATATTGCCCAAATGTTTGATGAAATAAAAAAGATGATCTTAGGCCAAGTACATGGATACCAAACATGACATGCTTTAAAGTTGCGCACAAACGTGCAGTGGCGACAAACTAAATACATTTTAAAAGCCTTTAAAAGCCTTTACAGGTTACCACTTTAGATTTACAGAGGAGGTCTACTGCTAAAATTACTGCCCTCGATCTGACCTTCGCGGTGATACCTCACATGCATGGTGCAATTGCTGTTTACGTTTGACGCCAGACCGCCGCTTGTGTTCGCCTTAGCGCGAGAGCAGGGGGGACAGGGGTGCTTTTTTTTTTCTTTATTATTATTTTTTTTTTAATCTTATTTTTAAACTGTTCCTTTCATTTTTTTTTTTAAATCATTTTTATTGTTATCTCAGGGAATGTAAATATCCCTTATGATAGACATAGGTAGTGACAGGTACTCTTTTTTGAAAAAATTGGGGTCTATTAGACCCTAGATCTCTCCTCTGCCCTCAAAGCATCTGACCACACCAAGATCGGTGTGATAAAATGCTTTCCCAATGGCGCTGTTTACATCCGGCGAAATCTAAGTCATAAAATGCTCGTAGCTTCCGGTTTCTTAGGCCATAGAGATGTTTGGAGCCACTCTGGTCTCTGATCAGCTCTATGGTCAGCTGGCTGAATCACTGGCTGCATTTTCAGGTTCCCTGTTGAGACAGGACAGCCGGAGAAAAACACGGAAGACATGGGGGGGGGGCATTCCCTTCCACTGCTTGTAAAAGCAGTCTAGAGGCTAATTAGCCGCTAGGATTGCTTTTACATGAAAGCCAACCGGTAAAGTATAAAAAATTGCATACCTGAAAAGCAAACATGATAAAACATAATAACAATAAAACATTGCAGAATAGAATACAGTAAAAAAGAGCAGAACAATAGAGAGAATAGAGAGAGAGAGAACAATAAAACGACAACTATTGTTTTTTATTTAATATTTTTGTATGTGTTTTTTTTTTTACACTTTTTTTTGTAACTAACTTTTATAACTGTAACCGGTTCCAGGTTCGGGTCTCTCAAAATGCGATGGCATCTTGGGAGACCCTGTGAAAGTGTGTCCTAGTCTGTGCAATGCTGTACCCTACGCTAATATTCAACTAGTGCATGGTAGCGTTCAAAACATTCACCAATGCAAAGACCAGGATTGTCAGGACAGAAGGGACAATAATAGCGGGTGTCACGCCTATATCCGCGCTTGCTGCAGACACAACATCTTTTTTGGGGGGGTTCGCTGGGTAGGGGTACTCGGGAGGACATAAAGAAAATGCCTCTCATGCAGCCGACTGCATTTGGTTGGGGATGTGAATGGGGGAAGTTGGGCGCTGCAGAAGCGGTGGGTTCCAAATTAGGATTGGCGAATGCAGCAGGAAGGGCATTATGGGCACGACGGGCCTGTGTTTGTCTTTTTGGTGGCAGCGGGACACTACTTGTGCTTGCCACCTCACCAGCTTGAACTGCACTTATGGGACTCGCCACGTCACCAAGTGTTACTGCAGTGCTGGTTTGACTACGACCGGGGTGTACTAGGCTGCTGGTGCTTGCCAGTTCACCAAAACGCTACAAAAAAAACTGTTAGCGATCGCAGGGATCAGGCCTGACTCTGCGAACGCTGCAGTTATGCGTTTAGTGTTTTGTAAGTGACAGTGATCGATCGATACTGCACTTGGGTGGGCTGGGCTGGGCCGGGCGGAGGGGCAAAACGCAGGTGCTAGCAGGTATCTGGGCTGATCCCACTAACACTGCGTTTGTGGGAACCCTAAACTGCTGGGGACGCTAGTATAGATCTGATCAGATCAGATATTGATCCGATCAGATACTATACCACTAAGGGAGGTGTACGCTGTGTGCGTGGGTGTTAGCGGTACTGGCGCTAACCTGACGCTGCCGGGGGCTGGTGCTTGCCAGTTTACCAAAACGCTACCAAAAAAACTGTTAGCAATCGCAGGGATCAGGCCTGACTCTGCGAACGCTGCAGTTATGCGTTTAGTGTTTTGTAAGTGACAGTGATCGATTGATACTGCACTTGGGTGGGCTGGGCCGGGCGGAGGGGCAAAACGCAGGTGCTAGCAGGTATCTGGGCTGATCCCGCTAACACTGCGTTTTTGGGAACCCTAAACTGCTGGGGACGCTAGTAGAAATCTGATCGGATCAGATATTGATCCGATCAGATACTATACCACTAAGGGAGGCGTATGCTGCGTGCGTGGGTGTTAGCGGTACTGGCGCTAATTTGACGCTGCCTGGGGCGACGCATATCACCGCCGGGCGATCGGGGGGCTAAACCTTTATTCGGTAATAAACGGCGGGTGCCCTGACACTATAAAAAATAAACGAACTAACCAGCGTCACCCGTAACGGTTATACGGTGATCAGTGGTGAAAGGGTTAACTAGGGGGCAATCAAGGGGTTAAAACATTTATTAGGTAGTATATGGGGGTCCCTGTCGCTATAAAACGCTGACGGCGAACCTCAATATTTACCTCCCTAACTAGCGTCACCGGCGACACTAATACAGCGATCAGAAAAATGATCGCTTAGTGACACTGGTGACAGGGGGTGATCAAGGGGTTAAAACTTTATTAGGGGGGGTTAGGGGGGTACCCTAGACCTAAAGGGGGCTACCACTCACTGCCCTAACACTGTAACTGTCACAAACTGACACCAATCAGTAATCAGAAAAAAAAAAAAAAAATATTGCTTGGTGTCAGTTTGTGACAGGGGGGGGGGGTGATTGGGGGGGGATCGGGGGGGTCGGGGGTGTTTTATGTGCCTGGCATGTTCTACTGTGTGTGTTTGTGTTTTGTGCACTTACATGTCTTCTCTCCTCGGCGCTGGAACGGAAACTGCCAAGCCGAGGAGAGATGACATCACATCCTCTGCCTGTGTGAAACTACACACAGGCAGGGGAGGATTCCGATTGGCTGGGAGCGATCGCGAGGGGGGGCCACGATCGGATGGTCTCCCCCTCGCCTCCCAACACTCCCAGTGAAATGCTGACCGCCGCTGGCACCGGGGGGGGGTCCGATCGGACCCCCCGCCCGCGGAAGGCAGATCACGTACGGGTACGTGATTCTGCCTGCCCCGTGCCATTCTGCCGCAGTATATCTGCGTTAGGCGGTCGGCAAGTGGTTAAAGTGTTTGTAACCTTAAAGTGATTGTAAAGTCTCGTTTAAAAAAAATAAATAAATAACAAACATGTTATACTTACCTCCTCTGTGCAGTTGGTTTTGCACAGAGCAGTCGGGATCCTCCTCTTCTCGGGTCCCTCTTTGCTGCTCCTGGCCCCTCCCTCCTGTCGAGTGACCCCACAGTAAGCAGCTTCCTATGGGGGCACTGGAGCTGAGCCACAGCATCGTGTGTCCATTCAGACATGGAGCCCCAACCCAGCCTGGGCCCAGTACCGCCCCCACTCTCTCCTGGCTGACTGACTGTGATTGACAGCCACGGGAGCCAATGGCGCCTCTGCTGTGTCTCAGCCAATCAGGAGGAGTGTCCCGGATGGCCTAGACATTTGCGGACATCGCTAGAGAGAGATGGGGCTCAGGTAAGTAATTAGGGGGTGCTGGGGAGGCTGTTACACACAAAAGGTTTTTGTGTAATTTTTGTGTAAGTTAATGCATTAAGATAAAAAACCTTCTGCCTTTACAATTCCTTTAACTTAAAATGTCACTGACATCTCTTCTCTCTTATCTAGCGATAACTCACAGTATAAGTGTTTATTGAAATCAGTGCCTCTAAATCACTTTTATTCAGAGATCTTCAAGCCGGTCATGTGAGTCCCGGCTGCTCTCCTACTCTGATGCCCGGGCTACAGCAGGAGGAGCCGAGACCTCCCTCCGATATCAGCCGGGGAGGATACTTGACTGCCGTACTGGCCGCTCAGCCCCTCCTGCTGTAGCCCTTGGATCAGAGTAGTGGAGCGGCCGGGCGTCACGTGACTGGCCTGAAGATCTCTAAAAAAGGGTATTTAGAGGCTTTGTTTTCAACAAACACTAATGCCCCGTACACACGGTCGGACTTTGTTCGGACATTCCGACAACAAAATCCTAGGTTTTTTTCCGACGGATGTTGGCTCAAACTTGTCTTGCATACACACGGTCACACAAAGTTGTCGGAAAATCCGATCGTTCTAAACGCGGTGACATAAAACACGTACATCTGGACTATAAACGGGGCAGTGGCCAATAGCTTTCATCTCTTTATTTATTCTGAGCATGCGTGGCACTTTGTCCGTCGGATTTGTGTACACACGATCGGAATTTCCGACAACGAATTTTGTTGTCGGAAAATTTTATAGCCTGCTCTCAAACTTTGTATGTCGGAAAATTCGATGGAAAATGTGTGATGGAGCCTACACACGGTCGGAATTTCCGACAACAAGGTCCTATCACACATTTTCCGTCGGAAAATCCGATCGTGTGTACGGGGCATTACAGTGCGTTATTGCTGGATAAAACAGAGGGACTAGTGACATTTTTAAAAGTTTCTATTAGTACTAATAGCGGCAGGAGGGGAGGGGGCGGAGATGGCTCACACAGATACAGGAACTGACAGGCAGGGAGGGGGTGAGGGGGAGAGAGGAGACACATCGGATGACGGAGGCATGTAAACTAACCACAATGTCAGGGCTCAGCAGCCATGATAAACCATTGTCAGTTTACAGGGGGTGGGGGGCAGAAACTGGCAGAATCAGCCAGGTATTTTATATGATACAGGAGGCCAAATTACACAGCACATGCACTGTGCTATATAACATGCTTTAAAGGAACAGGATCCATTTTTTTTTTTTTTTAGGGTTACAACAACTTTAGGCTTGGCTTTGTGGAAATACTATAAAGGTTTTAGGCAGGCCATAGGTTATGAAATTTTCTTTCTTTCCGCACAGGTGGAAGGAAAGAAAATTGCTTGATCCCCCCCATTAACACAGTCATTATTGATGGGGGAATCTCTGCTACAGTGCTATTGTGTTCTGCTGGCAGGGAGCATGGGGAGCTTCCCCTGAATGCAGAACACATTGATCAATGTTGCCGGCTATAGCCGGTTGCACTAATTGTTCGGGAAAAAAAACCCAACAGGCTGTTTGAACACAAGTGGATCCCTGAAATGGGCCAGGATCCTCCTGGGCCTGACAACCTCATCCCGAAAGTCTTTTCAAAAGTTCTTCTGGCCATAGTGGCCCTCATCAGAACAAAAGGGATATGCTTGTACCACTATCTCGACGACCTCCTGCTACTGTCCCAAGACAAGGAGCAGCTATTGATCCACAGAGAGCAGGTTATCACCACACTGCTCGAGTTTGGTTGGCTCCTAAACTAAACTGAAAAGCCATCTGGAACCAGTTCAGTGCCTGGTATACCTAGGGGCCCAGTTCGACACGGTGGAGAACACCATCTCTCTCCCAGTGGAGAAGATCCCAGTCATCCAAGGGAGAATCTCACGGGCTCGGAGTTCCTCACGCCTAAATGTCTCACAGTGCCTAAAAATTATCGGCACGATGGTCTCTACGACCCCCATGGTCAAGTGGTCCCTGTGGAGGTTACACCCTTTCCAGACAGGGTTCCTCCATTAGTGGCATTCAAGAGATAGCAATCAGGCCATTCACATAACCTCAGTGATGAGGGACAGCCTCTTCTGGTGGCTCCAACGCAGAAATCTGCTCACCTGCCACTCCATTGCTCCCATCTCATGGGTCACGGTCACAACCGATGCCAGTGAGACTGGTTGGAGAGCCCTCTGCAGGTCAGAACTTGCACAAGGCAAGTGGGATACCCGTCTTCGCAACCTGGGCTCAAACGTCCTGGAACTACGGGCAGCCTAGTGTGCCCTTTAATCATTTTCTCATCTCCTGAAAGAGGAGTGTGTCTTGGAATGGACAACACCACAGTGGTCTCCTACGTGAAGAGGCAAGGGGGCACTCGGACCTCCACACTGCTCCAAGAAGTCAAGCCCATTATGTGCTGGGCTCAGAAAAACCTGGCCAACATTTCAGCGGTTTTTATCCCCGGAGTCCAGAACGTCCAAGCGGACTTCCTGTCTCGCACACAGTTAGACAACAATGAATGGTCACTTCATGTGCAGGCGTTCAAATTGATCCTGTCCTTGGGAGTCAATCCCAAAGTGGACCTATTTGCAGACAGTTTTTCCGTGGGACGACAAAACTCAGGCCCCAAAGAAGACCGAGGTTCCCCAAATGGGATCTTCCCATCATGCTGGATTTTCTCTCTGAATTCAGTACCTCAGGGTCCGTTCCACTTTCTGTCAAAGACCTTTCCGCAAGGGCCGCCTTTCTAGTTGCTATCACGTTGGCCAAAAGGGTTTCCGAGATTGGGTCTCTAGGTCATGAAGAACCCTTCCTTTTTTTTCTTGATAGGGTGGTCCTTATCCCTATGCTAGGCTCGAACCCAAAAGTTTCTTCAGTGTTCCATGAGAACCAGGAAATTGTCCTATCTACATTCAGGACCCCAGGGTCCTCTAAAGTTCATCCTCTAGATATGGGTGAAATACTGAAGGAATACCTACAAGTTACTTCCTCCTTTAGGCGCTCCGACTACCTGTTCATCTTGCAGTAACAGAGGGAAGCCCGCTTCGTCTAGAACAATTGCGGCCTGGATCGTCCAGTCCATCCAGATAGAGCTAAGGGCTTGGCTCCTTCAGAGGTGGTGAAGGCACATTCCACCAGGAGTATGGCGGCTTCGTGGGCAGCACCCCAGCATGTGGCTCCAGACGTCATCTGTAAAGAAGCCTCATGGGCCTCCAATAATACCTTTATGTCACGTCACATATAGAGCCTGCGTCTCTATCTTCTGTGAGCTTTGGTTTAAGAGTCCTGTCAGTTGATGGGCCAAATTACATTTCTTTTTGATCAGCATACCCACCCGTGTCGACTGGCTAGTTATTTCCCACACGTAGGCTGCCACAGAGTCTGTCAGGAAAATGGAAAATTTATTATCAAATACTTACCGTAATTCTCCTTTCCTGATGGACTCCATGGCAGACGGATTTTCCCCTCATCGGTCATGAGTTTGCTAGTAAAGGAACGCGGTCTCTAGTGATGAGCTCAAATTTATGGGAGTGGGATCCTGTAGCATTGGAGAGGAGGCGGGGTTAACCACACGTAGGCTACCATGGAGTCCATCAGGAAAGGAAACTTACGGTAAGTATTTGATAATACATTTTCCATTTTCATCAACAGTCAGTTGAAAAATGCCCCCTCAAGTTGGTGGTTATTTAGAAAAGCATTCCTTTACATTGGTAGTCATTTAGCCACTTGCTTACTGAGCACTTACTGTATATCTCCTTCCTGAGCAGGGCAATTTTCAGCTTTCAGCGCTGTTGCACTTTGAATGACAATTGCACGGTCCTACAATGTTGTACTCAAATGAATTTTTATCATTTTTTTGAGACAGATAGAGCTTTCTTTTGGTGGTATTTAATCACCACTGGGTTTTTTAATTTTTTGCTAAACAAATGAAAAACAAAATGAACATTTTGAAAAAAAAGACGACTTTTTTTAGTTTCTGTTATAAAATTTAGCAAAAAGGAAATTTTTCTCCTTCACTGATGTGTGCTGATGAGGCTGCACTGATGGGCACTGATAGGCAGCACTGATAGGCAACAATAGATGGCACTGATGGGCAAGACTGATGGACACTGATAGGTGGCATTGATGGGCACCACTGATGAGGCTGCACTAATAATCAGTTCACTGATGATCAGTGTTCTGATTATCCACGTACATGCCCCCTGTCAAGATTGCCTGTTACTGCTCTCCACTCCTCATGCTGTGACAGCACATGAGGAAAGTACTGCAGATAACCAGCAAGTTTATTTACATTGTTATCAGCCGTGATCAGACACAGCTGATCACGTGGTAAAGGGCCACTGTGATTGGCCTTTTCCCATGATCTGTGATCAGCTGTGTCCAAAGGACACGATCACAGAGTGTGCCGGATGCGCGCCCCAGAGGAACCACGAGGGGCGTGGTTCTAGGAGGACGCCCATGGACGCCCTCCTGGAACAACAGAGCCACGCTGTAGCCGTCTTTCAGCTATAGCACAGTAGGGAAGTGGTTAAAATAATGTCTCTTACATTGGTGGTCTTTGGGAAGAATACCTTTTACATTAGTGGTCATTGGGAAAGGAAAGGATAATGGGCACCAATCACTTTTTTCTTTTTAAAGTTTTATTGCAGGATGGTTAAGGAGATGAGGGTTAGGGGTCCCAGACACTGTAGCCAATCACTTACAGACTCTCCAGATCCAGATCAATGCCCAGCTTCCCAGTGTTAAGCAGATCCGGCAACACTGTAAGCACGTTTCTAAATTTCATTGCATCCTCCAAGTGAGTCACCAGGCCCTTCGGAGAGACCAGCCTTCTTCCTGGCTCTCTCTAGCAAGGGGCCTGCCCTGGGTCTCCTCCTTGGTACAGCTTCCTCCAGACCAGGGAGGGCATCTTCTGAACCACTTCAGCACATGTTAGTCCCAAAGACAGACTATTGGGCCTAACAACAGAGCTCCATCCAGTAGCCCCTCCCCAGGCCTCAGCCCTGGGAGAAAGCGCATGGCCTGTCCCAAATATTTATATCTTCCCCCCAGCATGCACCAGTGGCATAAACCTTCTACTGGATTGGCTGAAGAAAGTATAAATATTCATAACTTAGTTTTGTTTGGAAATGTCATACTATAACCAATGATACCAGTGACATCTACTGGCAAAAGTGAAAAATTGCAATCCAACTTAAGCTTAGGGAAAAACCAGGTGAACAACTACACAATCAGTCTGAGCTAACTACAGCCCAGCCAAAAACTAAATTGACATACTAGCCCCTGTTAAATGAGAAAGCGCATTGCCTGTCCCAAATATTTATATCTTCCCCCCAGCATGCACCAGTGTCATAAACCTCCTACTGGATTGGCTGAAGGAAGTATAAATATTCATAACTTACTTTTGTTTGGAAATTTCATACTATAACCGGTGATACCAGTGACATCTACTGGCAAAAGTGAAAAATTACAATCCAACTTAAGTTTACGGAAAAACCAGGTGAACAACTATACAATCAGTCTGAGCTAACTACAGCCCAGCCAAAAATTAAATTGACATACTAGCCCCTGTTGAATGAGAAAGCGCATTGCCTGTCCCAAATATTTATATCTTCCCCCCAGCATGCACCAGTGTCATAAACCTCCTACTGGATTGGCTGAAGGAAGTATAAATATTCATAACTTAGTTTTGTTTGGAAATTTCATACTATAACCGGTGATACCAGTGACATCTACTGGCAAAAGTGAAAAATTACAATCCAACTTAAGTTTACGGAAAAACCAGGTGAACAACTATACAATCAGTCTGAGCTAACTACAGCCCAGCCAAAAACTAAAGTAGCCCCTGTTTAGGACAAGGGGTCACAATGAGTTTGTAGGAAAAACAGTGAACCAATCCCATAGGGAGGGAATGGGATTTTTTGGGAGTTCTGTACACAGATCATTGCTTCTATGGTTGTTACAAAGCCAAAACTAAAATTCTCTTGGCTTTAGTGAACCGTACCTGGCTACAGATTCAAACGGGAAGCTACATTTTCTAACATTACATTGCAAAATGGCTACTGTAACAAATATATATTTTCTATATTTTTTTCCTAATAAAAGAGGATTTTTTTCCTTTTACATGTGTATGTAGCCTTAGACTGTAGAATATAGCAGCCCAAAAAAAAGGAAAAAAACAAGGATCCGACTGATTTAAACTCGCTAGCTGCTGGAACCTCAGAGATTGATAGCGTAAATGGAATCTTTCAGTTGAAGCCTGTGTCCTGTATCAGAGCTCGGGGATTGATAACACTTCGTATTATCAATCTCACAGCGGTAAACGGACTTCTGTTCTCTCATGAAGAATGAATCAAATTAAATGCGGTGACAAAGAATGGATTAAGTAGTGCAAAACAAGTGAAGAATAGCATATGAAGTGTGGGTTCCTAGAGATAATCCCAAACTGCTTGATTATACATTGGCTACAACACCTGAGAGATCAAAGGCTCCGGCGGAATTACTCCCAAGAATCCGAAATGCGCGTAATAATTGATCGGCTGCCCGTAATTAATCATCTGCCTAATTAATCTGAATAGTGTAGCTTTTAAACGTTTCAGCTGTGAAAATAGGGGATTATCACAAGCAGCTGTCCTGCCATGCCAGCTAAAACATCTAATATATCCTGATATGGGGATACCTAGGCTGGGGGGTGGTTGTAAGGAATAAAGGGACAAGAGACATCAAGCGATGTCAGCCTTAGACAGAGGATTTATAGTCAGTACATATTTTGAGTTTTTATCGTAGTGTTTATATGATGTAATGTTTGACCAGATTAATTCACTTTCTTGCTCTACCATATTTTAATAATTATATCCGGGGCGTTTTTTCTCAGAGAATAGGTGCAGGAACTTTCGGAGTTAGCCCTTGTCTCTGCTCCTACCCACCTCCGAGCACCGTTACTTGGTTCCACCCCCTTTCCACCTCCCAATACTGCCCCTTTTAGAAAATACAGAACCAAGTAACATTTTTGGTACTAAGTAATTTGTATGGAATTTGTTAATGATAACAAGAAAAGCAGTAAAAAAGATCCCCTGCAGCCACCAATAGACCCCTTCTCCCCCCCCCCCCAGCAATAATGGACCATTTGCAAAAAATACCCCCCTCCAGCAACAATAGACCCCCCGGCAGCAACAACAGATCTCCCCCCACAAGCAGCATCAATAGACCCTCCAGCAGCCAGCTACAGTAGACTGCTCCCTCAACAGTAAATCCCCCCCCAACAACAACTGACCCCCCCCCCCCCCAGCAACAATAGATCCCCCGCCAGCAACAACAGACCCCCCAATGTAAAAATAGACCGCTTCCAGACGCAATAGGTCCCCCCAGCAGCAACAACAGACCTCCCAAGCAACAATAAACCCCTGCAAAAAAATAGCACCTCCAGTAACAATAGATCCCCCAGCAGCCAGCATCAATGGACACTGTAACACAACCCAGCACCCCTTGCCATTACATACATTCAGTGCTGAAGGTGCCAGAACCCGCTGAAAAAAAGCCCTGATTATATCTCATATACAGGTTTATAAATGCTCCCTCTAGTTTATCGGTCTTGGGGCCCATGTTTATAATTAGAGATTCTTCTGATTCATATATATAGGGCCTAGACCGATCTATATCCTGCATTCCTTATTTACCAACCACTCCTCCCATTTTACTTGGGGCACTCCGTTTCTGATCTTCAGGTTCAACGTTCTTGGGTTCACAATATGTAAGTTATCATTCTCTCTATTTATGAGGGTCATTACATCAACCTAGGAATATTATCTTTAGTATATATAATCTGTGTGTGATCTATACAAGGCATACATTTACCTTTAGTAACATCTATTTCTCCCATGTCTCCAATTTAGGGATCTCTGGTTACAAGTCAATGAGTAATTGGTTCTGAAGAAGCTATTTTGTGAAACACGTCAACCATCTTGTTTGACATATACTGTAAATTTTTTTGTTGAACCTCAAGAGAAAATCTTAGTGATTTCACAATGTTTTCTATGTATTTAATTTTGTAAAATAAATTTATTAGAAAGTATTATGTGTATGAATTCCTCAATGGTACCGTGATAATCCGTCATGTTGGTTCTTTGTTTTGTAAATGCTCCCTCTAGTGGTTATCTGGTCAGGCAATACAATTAACATCACTGCTTAACTGCTTCCCTGTATATATACGACAGCAGAATGGCTCTGCTGCGCGAATCGCCGTATATATACTGCGGTTGCTTTAAGAGCCCTTTCACACTGCCAGCGCCTGGGCGTCGGCAGCAAAGCGCCGCTAGTTTTAATGGCACTTTGCCGTAGTTTTTGCAGCGCTTTTCAGGCGCTAGCGGAGCATTTTAACCCCCGCTAGCGGCCGCCTAAGCAACTGCAAAGCGCCGCTGCTGAGGCACTTTACAGGTGCTTCGGCGGCGCTACCCATTGATTTCAACGGGCAGGGGCGCTTTAGGAGCGGTGTATTCACCGCTTCTAAAGCGCTGCAAAGAAGCTGCTTGCAGGACTTTTTTTGACGTCCTGCCAGTGCAGCGCCCCAGTGTGAAAGCACTCAGGCTTTCACACTGGGATTGCAGATGAGGCTTTTTTCTGGCGCTTTACAGGCTGAAAAACGCCTCCAGTGTGAAAGGGGTCTTAGAGCCATAGCAGGCTCCTAAATAGGAACAACGATCTGTCTTCTCTCCCAGTCAGCTCAATCCCCTCACAGTTAGAACACACCTAGGGAACACAAACTTAACCTTTTGATCGCCCCCTAGTGTTAACCTCCTTCCATGCCAGTGACATTTATACAGTAATCAGTGGCTATTTTTAGCTCTGATCGCTGTATAAATGTCACTGGTCCCAAAAAATTGGGACTGGTCCGATTTGTCCGATTTGTCTGCCGCAATATCGTAGTCCTGATAAAAATCGCTGATCATCACCATTACTAGTAAAAAAAAAAAAGGAAATGCCTAAAATCTATCCCCTATTTTGTAGACACTATAGCTTTTGTGCAAACCACTCAATATATGCTTATTAAGATTTTTTTTTTTACCAAAAATATGTAGAATAATACATATTAGACTTTTTTTTGTACGAATTTCCGTAAATTCGTACATTTGGGAGGATCCGATTTACGAATTGCTCTGCTTCCGAATTTTGTACGAAATGCGAAATTTCGTTTACGAATTTCGGATCCAAATTCCTAACGAACATTCGTAATTGTTACGAAAAGTTAACGAACCTAAAAATTTAAAACCCCAGGAAGTCAGCACAGCACAGGGATGGTGGGAGCCCCTCATAATGATAAATTAATCATAACGAACATTCCTAATTGTTACGAAAGTTAACAAACCTAACGAAAATTCGTATTTCGTACGAAATTTCGGACACGAATTACGAAATACTAATTAATTCTAATACGAAACGGAACAGAGTGAAACGAAACAAATATATTGACGGCGCACATGTCTAATACACATCGGCTTAAACTGAGGAATAAAAATAATAATAATAAAAAATTGTGTTTTTTTTCAAAATTGTCGTTCTTCTTTTGTTTATAGTGCAAAAAAAAGAAACAAAACGCAGAGGTAATCAAATACCACCAAAAGAAAGCTCTATTTGTGGGGAAAAAAGGACATAAATGTTGTTAGCGTACAGAGTCGCACGACCGCGCAATTGTCAGTTAAAGCGACACAGTGCCGAATCACAAAAAATGGCCTGGTCAGGAAGGGGGTAAATTCTTCCAGGGCTGAAGTGGTTAATCACTGTTTAAGTGGTTGTAAACCCATAAAAAAAACAAAAAAAAACCCCTGTAAGACAAAAGCATAACGAGCTAGTATGCAATGCATACTAGCTCATTTTTAAATACTTACCTTAGATTGAAGCTGTTGCAGTGGCCCCGCACACCGCTGTGACCGGGGACATGTCTCCCGGAGTTATTTTCGGGTTCTCAGTCTCCGGCGATGTGATTGGCCAGAGCCATGATGACGTCACTCCCGCGCATGCGCACGGGAGCCACCGGTCACGGCGCGGCTGCTGAAGAAATGGCACGAGGGGCTGTTTCTTTAGTGCACATGCGTGGATGACTTTGGCGCACACGTATATGGTAAATATCTCCTAAACTGTGCAAGTTTAGGAGATATTTCCAGTACCTACAGGTAAGCCTTATTATAGGCTTGAAAAAGGAAAAATCCACCGCGCTAGGTGTAAACAATATATACATATCTCAAACAGTCCCAATTTGGTGATATAAAAAGTGCTTGTGCTCAATAGTAAATCTGTGTTCCAAGGTGCTCAGACTGGGTGCCCCACATAGAGGTACACTCACACTTAGGAGTTGACCAACTATCTCTAGTATGGTCATTCAAGCATGTGGGGAGACCCCTGGAGAAATCCGTACTGGCACCTCTTGCGGTATGTTGCCTCATATAAGTGAATGGGAATCATACCTCCCAACATTTTGAGATGGGAATGAGAGACACCTACTAGCAAATGTATGTAGGCATAGGACACGCCCCCTGCCACACCCCCTTAATGGAGAATTAACCAAATAAAGGTTAAATAAATCCACAAGGGACATTTTTTTTACCACTACTATTCCTTTATATTGGCTTTTAAAATTTACAAATGCAGACATTTATAATTTGGATGAAAGGTTTAGCACTGGGAAACACTTTTTGAAAGATAAAAAGTGCATTTTATATACAATTATATAGATCAGACCAACATGAGGGACAACTGAGGAGGAAAGAGGGACAGAGGGACCCGAGCTCCAAATCAGGGACAGTTGGGAGCTATGGGGAATAATAAAAAAAATCCTCATTGCGCAATCCTGTTGAAAAATGTATTGATAAACAAGTTAAAAATGACACTCACATGCAATGGTGCCCAACATCCTGGCAGCCAGTGTGTGTAGCAGGTAATTGTTTTGGAAAACAGTCCACAAATAGTACCGCTGTCCGTGGTCCAGCTCGAATCCCGAGAGATAACATGGGCGTGTCCGCTATATACCCTCCCCTCCACTTGCCGTGTTGGTCCCGAGGAGATGGGCAAGTGGATCCCAGAATACATGGTGGGGGGTGTGTGCTAGATTTACCACCTTTTCTTCACGTCGAACCCGAACACTTTAGCGGCACACAGCAATTGTTTTATAGTATAAATTATACATACAGTATCTCAGAAAAGTGAGTACACCCCTCACATTTTTGTACATATTTTATTATATCTTTTCATGTGATAACACTGAAGAAATGACACTTTGCTACAATGTAAAGTAGTGAGTGTACAGCTTGTATAACTGTGTAAATTTGCTGTCCCCTCAAAATAGCTCAACACACAGCCATTAATGTCTAAACCACTGGCAACAAAAGTGAGTACACCCCTAAGTGAAAATGTCCAAATTGGGCCCAAAGTGTCAATATTTTGTGTGTCCACCATTATTTTCCAGCACTGCCTTAACCCTCTTGGGCATGGAGTTCCCCAGAGCTTCACAGGTTGCCACTGGAGTCCTCTTCCACTCCTCCATGATGACATCACAGAGCTGGTGGATGTTAGAGACCTTGCACTTCTCCACCTTCCATTTGAGGATGACCCGCAGATGCTCAATAGGGTTTCGTTCTGGAGACATACTTGGCCAGTCCATGACCTTTACCCTCAGCTTCTTTAGCAAGGCAGTGGTCGTCTTGGAGGTGTGTTTGGGGTCGTTATCATGTTGGAATACTGCCCTGCGGCCCAGTCTTCGAAGGGAGGGGATCATGCTCTGTTTTAGTATGTCACAGTACATGTTGGCATTCATGGTCCCCTCAATGAACTGGCGCTCCCCAGTGCTGGCAGCACTCATGCAGCCCCAGACCATGACACTCCCACCACAATGCTTGACTGTAGGCAAGACACACTTGTCTTTGTATTCCTCACCTGGTTGCCGCCACGCACGCTTGACACCATCTGAGCCAAATAAGTTTATCTTGGTCTCATCAGACCACAGGACATGGTTCCAGTAATCCATGTCCTTAGTCAGCTTGTCTTCAGCAAACTGTTTGCGGGCTTTCTTGTGCATTATCTTTAGAAGAGGCTTCCTTCTGGGGCCAAACCCATGCAGACCAATTTGATGCAGTGTTTGGCGTATGGTCTGAACACTGACAGGCTGATCCCCAACCCCTTCAACCTCTGCAGCAATGCTGGCAGCACTCGTACGTCTATTTCCCAAAGACAACATCTGGATATGATGCTGAGCACGTGCACTCAACCTCTTTGGTCGACCATGGCGATGCCTGTTCTGAGTGGAACCTGTCCTGTTAAACTGCAGTATGGTCTTGGCCACTGTGCTGCAGCTCAGTTTCAGGGTCTTGGCAATCTTCTTATAGCCTAGGCCATCTTTATGTAGAGCAAAAATTCTTTTTTTTTTTTTTGCCATGAGGTGCCATGTTGAACTTCCAGTGACCAGTATGAGAGAGTGAGAGTGATAACACCAAATTTGACACACCTGCTCCCCATTCACACCTTGTAACACTAACGCAATTGTCACATGACACCGGGTAGGTTTTCACGCAGGGGTGTACTTACTTTTATTACCAGCGATTTAGACATTAATGGCTGTGTGTTGAGTTATTTTGAGGGGACAGCAAATTTACACTGTTATACAAGCTGTACACTCACTACTCACACATTGTAGCAAAGTGTAATTTCTTTAGTGTTGTCACATGAAAAGATAAAATAAAATATTTACAAAAATGTGAGGGGTGTACTAACTTTTGTGAGATACAAAAGTTCCTGACCAGGCCATTTTTTGCGATACGGCACTGCGTCACTTTATACAAAACATACAGCGGAAAAGCGACCCGGCTCAACACCGAGCCACTCACATGGCCAACATTTATAGTAACAAACAAACTGACTAACAGTATCTCTAACTAGACAAAAAGTGACTGACTCCCACCCCCAACAACCCAAGACTCAGTTCCTTCACGCACCTCTCAGAAACCTTGTATCCAGACAAAAAATGCACCTGGTACTCAATACATGTTTTAAGGATTGACCGTACAGTGCCCGCTTACCTCCAGCATTAAACCCAATCATCATTTTAGCTGTAAATCTCCAGGAGTGAAAACCAGCCAGTGTTCATTGGGCCTCAGATATCTCCCAACCCAGACTCGGGTGTTAAAAGGATGTACACACAATGGCTTTTCAACATTAATATGACTCCTACCCCACCGTTACATCAGAATTATACCACGCTTGCCACACCCTAAATTTCTTTCCACATCCCCTTGACAGATATGTCGCTTTATAATAGGGCATCATTGAATTCACCAGCCCCTTCCAAAAAGGCAGGGAGGGGGCTTCAGGTTTCTTTCAATGTAATAGTATGGTCTTTCTACCATAAAACAGAAGGATATTGATTAGAGTTCTGTGAGCCCGAAATGGAACCACCTCTTCCACCAATCCCAGGAGACACACTCTGATAGTCAGCGGGACAGGGACCACCAGGACCTCAGCTATGCAGGAGGTAACTTCAGTCCAGAACTGTTGGATCCGAGGGCACCCCAAAAAGATATGGTCGGTAGCCGCTAGCGAGAAGGTACACCTCCAACATTCTGCCGGAACATTCAGGTATATGGTAGCCAGTCTAGCTGGGGTATAATACATTTAATGCAAGAATTTAAAGTGAATCAGTCTATTTCTCGCTGCCACCAGGTGCTGAAAGGAATGATCCCACATGTCATCCCACTCCTCACCCTGGATTTCGGGGACCTCCGCTTCCCACCTTTCCTTACATTTGGCTAATGCCAACGGCCTTTTTTTTAAAGAATTCTTTATATGTAACAGATAAAGTTTTAGGAAGTTCCTCAGACGTAAGCAGATTTTCTAGGTCTGAGGGCAAAGACTCGATAGCTCGGTCCTTAAACTGGGCCTGGAAGGCGTGATGCAGTTGGAGGAATCTAAAGTAATGGGAATTGGGAAGGTCATGTCTATGCTTGAGCTGGTCAAAGGTCAGTAATTCCCCCTCTCTAGTGATGTCCTTGATAAGTTTGATTCCCCTAGACACCCACACCATGGGATCCGTAAAAGAATAGAAATTAGGTAATTTGGAATTCATCCACAGGGGCGTTGATGGAGAAAAGCCAAGATGGTTGGGGCAGGCTAGCCTACCCGCCTCTTCTCATGCCTTGATGGTGGCTTTCATAGACATCATAAGGGGAAGATCCGACTTCGCACCTCTATAAACTGCCAATCGTAAAGACTCGTATGAACCCAGGTGGGCTGCTTCCAATACCGTGGCTGAGTCACCAGCATCAGAAACCATCCAGCGGTGAGCAAACACCATCTGGCTCGCTATATAATATTTCCTCCAATAAAGCAAGGCTAAACCTCCTTGACCCCAGGGTTCCTGAAGTACCTCTAACCCTATTCTGGGTGACTTAGGGGACCACAGAAATGAACCAGTGACTCCATCCAACTTCCTAAAAAATGATTTAGGTATCCATATAGGTGCATGTTTTAGAAAATATAAAATCACGGGAGAATTTTCATCTTTAGAAGGTTAATCCTCCCTATTAAGGATAATGGAAGTTTTTGCCATGCCTAGGCCTTCTATTTAAAGAGGGTCAATAGGGGTGTTAGGTTAAGGGACATATAATCTGCGACATTTGCCGTGACTTTGACACCTAAATACGTGATCATGGAAACCCATCTCAATGGCAAGTTAGGGTCCGCTATCTCTTTTGCACCTGCATCTATTGGCATAATTGATGACTTGTGCCAGTTAACTTACAAACCCGAGAAAGTAGTGAAGTAGTGAATTGTTCATAATCAACAATGTCGCTGCCAGCGATTCTCTTGGGTCTTTCAGGAACAGCAACAAATCGTCGGCATAGAGCGCCAGACCTTCATCAATGGTACCCACCCTGATTGCCCTGACCTCCGGTGACGATCTCAAGGCTACCGCCAGAGGTTCCATCATGAAAGCAAACAGGAAGGGCGACAGAGGGCAACCCAGCCTGGTGCCCCTACCCACTGAGAAGAAGGGGGACGTATCCACCCCCAAACGTATCGCTACCCTGGGGTTGCTAAGGCCAATATGTATTCTACATATTTTTGGTTAAAAAAAAATCGCAATAAGCGTGTATTGATTGGTTTGCACAAAAGTTATAGCGTCTACAAAACAGGGGATAGATATATGTCATTTTTATTATTATTTTTTTTTTTTTACTAGTAATGGCAGCGATCTGCGATTTTTATCAGGACTGCCACATTGCGGCGGACAGATTGGACACTTTAACACTATTTTGGGACTATTGACATTTATACAGCGATCAGAGCTAAAAATAGCCACTGATTACTGTATACATGTCACTGGCTGGGAAGGGGTTAACACTAGGGGGCGATCAAGGGGTTAACTGTGTTCCCTAGGTGTGTTCTAACTGTAGGGGGGATGGGACTGACTAGGGGAGGAGAGAGATCGGTGTTCATACTTAGTATGAACATATGATATGTCTCCTCTCCCCTGAGAGAACCGGGATTTGTGTGTATACACACACAGGTCCTGGTTCTCGCTCTGTCACAAGCACTCGCGGGTGCCCAGCGGTCATTGCACCCGCCGGGCACGTGCATCGGCTCCGGGGGCACGTGGCGGCTGGTCGGCTAATGGTTAATACTGTTTTAAAGTGGCACTAAATTATATCCTTATTCTCCAAAAATAATCCATACAAATCCATTGCTTAATGGCCCACTAATCTACTTTTCATGAAATTATTTCTCAATGTGTTTTCTGTCTCCTTGTATTTTCACTTGCCTTTTGTTTGGAATGAGCAGGGCTCGCTAGTTGCGGTCATGTGAACTGCTCTATGCACACTACACACCCCATAATCCATGTCAGGAGCGAGCAAAAGAGGTTTATATACAGTGGGACCACAAGGAACGTAGCCATCCTCTAGTTGGATTTACAGCGACCAAAAAGAAAAAAAAAAGAATTTGGAGGAGGCTGAGAGCAATAGCGGGAGCTTTTTTGTACATCTGCACAGTAAAAAATAATTTAGCTGTAATGAAGTGTGCCTCATCTCTGGCTACCAACTGCAGCATCTGTTAAATCTCTTAAAGGAGAAGCATAGCCAAAGCTGATTTGGCTTTACTTCTCCTATGGATCACAGGAGTGTAGTTTGTTTTGCACTGCTGTGACCCGTGTTCAGCAGACAGTGGGCTGAACTCCGCTCTCTGCTGACATCACAGGGTCGGTCCAGGCTTTGCAACATCACGACCATAGAGTCAGGACACGCCCAGATTCCTGGACCAGCACCCAGCTCAGCCTCTCAGCGAGCTGCTGAGAGCCTGAGCTGGCCGCTCCCGTCCCCTCCACAGCCCAGCGCTTCAGTGAGTGAAGAGGGGGCAGAGCAGAGAGCCGCTGACTGACCATCACCAGCCCTCTGCTCAGGGAGCTGTGAGAACTGAGCAATCGGTGGTGTTTGATCGCTCGGTCCTCAGTCTTATGCCGCGTACACATGACCGATTTTGCCGTCAGAATAAACTCCGAAGGTTTCTCCAACGGAGCGCCGACGGAATTCCATTCAAGCGGTCTTGCCTACACACGGTCAAACCAAAGTCCGACCAAAGTCCGACCGTCCAGAACGCGGTGATGTACAGCACTTACGACGGGACTAGAAAAAGGAAGTTCAATAGCCAGTAGCCAATAACTTGCCTCTCGTACTTGCTTCAGAGCATGCTGTCGTTTTTGGTCTGTCGGAACAGCATACAGACGATTGGTTTTCCCAATAGGAATTGGTTCCATCAGAAATATTTACAACATGTTCCATTTCTAGGTCCGTCAGAATTTTCGGAAAAAAAAGCCTACACACGATCGGAATAGACGATGAAAATCTTCCGTCTGACTTTTTCTGTCGGACATTCCGCTCGTGTGTACGCGGCTTAAGAGGCGCCGGGGGACAGCTGCATCCACCTAGGTAAGTATGAATAAAAAAACTAAAAAAAAAAAAACTTCTCTTTTAACTGACATCCTATGCTGATCCAAGCTCATCCTTTTGATCTGCAAATGAATGAAGCAACAATTTAACTTTTTATCTCTCTTTCATCAGAGCAGTGTTTATAAACACTGTGTTACAGGTTTTTTTTGACAGCAGCAGCTATTAAAGCAGTTGTATCTGCACAGCAAATTCTTTTTTCAGAATGGAGGCACTCTATTACAGGAGGTGTGTTATTGACCAGATCACCAGGTGAAAACAGAGGAGAAAAAAGCCTAAAAAAGAAACCACATCCAATGATTGGTAAGCTGCAATAAATTATATTTTTGGTTTTGGGTTTATTAACGCTTTAACTCTGCAGCGCCTTTCAAAAACTAAAAACTTTGGGTGGATTGACCTTATAAATAAGACACACAGGCACTGAGCTGAATGGTTCAATGCCCTCTTTAAAGCATTGGGGAATTTGTCACTGCGATATAAAAGTACGAGAAATGAAAAGCAAAAAAGCAGAAAAATTTGTATGGGGGGTGTAAATATTAACAAAGACATCTCAATGTAGCTTTAGTTATTCAAAAGGCTCAAAATGGAAACATAGGCAGAATATATTTATCAGGAGCCCATAGAATACATTATTCCTCCTTTAAGATTGGAATCTTGTGTGTATATATATGGTAAAGGATATCAAAATGTATTCTTTGAGATATCCCACAGAGACCAGGGCAGACTCATCTATTCCGTCTGGCGAGCTGGCGGTGTGAGGTGCAGGGGGGGGGGGATCTCTGCTTCCATCTTCCTCAGCCAAAACCCTTTTCCTCTGGAAACACAAATAAAGTATTAATCAAACATGTGATATGATCTTAGGTGAGATATCTCAACAGGGTATGTTATTTCATAGGGCTGATTCATTAGGGTGTCGAAAATGACTCTGCATGTGATAAATCAGCCCTATAGAGGAAGAAGATAATATTTCACTGGAGACTGTATCAGTTATGAGATGGATGGGCCGCTAAATATGTTAATGCATCCCCAATAAATACATTTAGCCTGCTGTTGTTGCTGTTTTTTTATTGGTGAAGACTGTACTTATCGAATCTCCCCAAGGGAGTATTGAAAACATTCACTAGGTTTCTATAAGCCAAACTGAATAAGGACGGCAAACAAGCGATCAAACCTCAGTTTTCATTAGCGCTACACAAGAACTGATCAGTTTGCTATTGATTACATCACTCCACTGTAAAAAAAAAAAAAAAAGAAGAGAAAACAAGAAAAACAACAGCAATAGTTGATCATTACTTTTGTCATATATATAGTATATATATGTAGCGCCCTCTAGTTAGGTAGGTGCTAGAGTGAGGATTTTTCTAGCAGAGTATGGAAATTTAGGCAGGCCTAGCTGGTAGCTAGGCCTGTTTGTTTTCATTCTGAACTGGGAGTGGCTCAGGGCAGTCCTGGGTGACTCACAGGTAGCATCACTGTCACCTCCTTCTTTCTAGAAGGTGCTAGAAAGAGAGGAGGAGAGGAGAGTAAAAAAAGGGTTTTTTTGGGACTTTGAATGAGGTGAGTACACATGGCTAGAAGATGAGTTGATATAAAAAACGTGCTTTTTTTGGTGAAACAAGTAACATGGCAAAATGACATGATACATGCAGCAATGAATAAAATTGTCATTCACATATTACAGACCATATATAGAAAAACAACAACCAGCCAACCACTGTGTGGTATGGAACAAATAATGGATGTAGTAAAAACACTTAAAATTACATGGTAGGTGGTGAACTCAAAATAATGTATTGAGTAGAGGCATCTGCATGCGAATAAGTGCATCCAAATTATCCCAACGCCTTTCGTGGATAATACCACACTTCAGGGGGAGGTGCACGCAAATCTATAAAGCAAAACATGAGTAGACCAGTATGATCCAATGTTGTACCCCTCAATGGGGAGGATATGTACAAAAAGAAAGGGAGAGAGTTACTCATCCCATTAAGTACTTACATCATAATAAGTCTGAAAAATGGGGGACGAGGAGTCAGAGGCTGTCCAAATTGTCTGTACCAGAAGCTGTGGAAGGGACCTGCAGAAGAAGGACCGGGTGCATAAACATGATCCCCAAAAAGACAAAGATCCAGATAGTGGTGTGAGTGGGCTTCATATCTAAAAATATATATTGGGTATACTGTAAATACTCCATATTGTGGGAAGTTGCTAGAGCCCAACACCAAAGTGTAGGTGAACAAGTGAGTGGAAAGGAAAATAGTGTGTGAGAAGGAAAGAGCAGATCAGAAATAAAAAAAGAAAAAAAAGAAAACCATGAAACAGATATAATTGACAAAAATAGGAGTGAGCCTCTGTGAGCATGAACAGGAAAAGAATGACCATGTAATTACCTGTTACCAATGTAGACAAGTGGATTCCAAATAGTGTACAGTGTGCACAAAAAGGTGCTGCCATGAGGACTGGCTAGCACAGAGTGAGGATGTTAAATAAAGGAGGAGAGGAGAGGTGGAGCTGCCTGGGGTATATTAAGGAGCCTTGACCAATCCCCAACTTGGATTGGCAGGGGGCAGGCCAAATTAAATACCCAGGGTCAGCCCAGCTGGGGGGGAGTTGTCGGGAAGGAAGAGCTGGAGTGAGAGCTGGAGCTGGAGTGAGATAGTGTGGAGGCTGTCAGGGCCCACGGGGAGCTCCCCAGTCTAGAGGGGGGGGGTGACCCTGGGTCAGGGCTCGGGTGCATCCAGGACGAGAGACGTGATCCTGGAGGAGAGGCACATGAGAGAGCAAGGAGAGGACAGCGGGAGAGAACATTGCTAAGAGGCTCCAGGGAGGACATCTGGTCGCAGCCTGGAGGGCTGGTGAGTGAGCACAGTCAGGAGGACAGGGAAGGCACGCCTGAACTGGGAGAACTGGGAGATTGCAGTTTGAGATGGGTGCAGAACCAGAAGAGACTGTGGGAAGGGCAGTAGAGAGAGGTCATTGCAGCCAGGCTGGCTGGCAGGGCCTGAAGAGACCTATCTGGGATTGGTAGCTGAATACAGGACAGTTAGCAACTGAACTATTTCTACATAGGCAGTTCACTGAGGCCTGGCTGAATTAGTGTCAGGCCTAACCATGCGGTGCTAGCTAGTCTGGTGGAGTAACCGTCTGCAGCAAGTGAATTGCTGGTGGAGTAACGGTATGCAGCAAGTCATATGCTGGTGGAGTGAATTAAAAGAGGTCTTAAGCAAGAGTCTGAGCTGGAGAGAAGGCTGAAGTGTATATAATGGAGTGTATAAAGAAGTCTCAAGCAAGTTGCACTGAGTGCCGGTTCACACTGGTGCGATGCGAGAACACTGCGAATCCACTGCGTGTTCCCGCATTGCATGTCAGTTCACACTGCCATATGCGAATCGCTGGGGAGTGTCAATACATTGTTAACGACACCCCCAGTTCAGCTCGCATATCGCACTGCGAACTGACAGTTCGGACATGAATCGGATTGCATATGTGTGAACACACATGCGATCCGATTCTGGTCCGAACAGAAAAAAGGGTCCTGTGCATGTTTGCTATCTCTATGGCTGATATCGCACCACACAGACATCGCATGTAATGTGAACGGCAGTGCGCTGCGAATTACATGCGATGTCTGTGCAATGTTTGGCATCGCACCAGTGTGAACCGGCACTGAATGTTCCTGGGCATCCCATAATTTCCCATCCAAATTCAATCCCCTCAATAAAATACAAAAAACAAAGCATATGGACTGTTCTATGTCTCTGAGTGTCTAAGAGATGGATGCCGGTCTGGGCAGGGTGAACCACTACATTCAGCAACCCCTACGGGGGCATGGCTACATACACCCTGTTCCAAATTATTATGCAAATTCTATTTCAGTGTCACAAAGATTATATATTTTGTTTTTCAGTTTAACTCATGGATGGCATTGTGTCTCAGGGCTCTTTTGATCACTGAAAACAATCTCGGACACCTGTGATAATTACATTGCCAGGGGAGCCCAATTAAAGGAAAAACTACTAAAAGGAGGGTGTTCAACATTATTAAGCAGAGCACCACTTTCAAGCAATATGGGGAAGAAAAAGGATCTCTCTGCTGCCGAAAAGAGTGAAATAGTTCAATGCCTTGGACGAGGTATGAAAACATTAGATATTTCACGAAAACATAAGCGTGATCATCGCACTATTAAGAGATTTGTGGCTGATTCAGAGCACAGACGGGTTTCGTGCAGATAAAGGCACATTGAGGAAGATTTCTGCCAGATAAAGGCATCGGATCAAGAGAGCAGATGCTAAAACACCATTACATAGCAGCAAACAGGTATTTAAAGCTGCTGGTGCCTCTGGAGTCCCACGGACATCAAGGTGTAGAGTCCCTCGCAAGCCGAAACGGCTGCATTGGGCAGAAAAATACAAGAAGACTAATTTTCAAACAGTCCTGTTCACTGATGAGTGCCGTGCAACCCTGAATGGTCCAGATGGATGGAGTAGTGGATGGTTGGTGGATGGCCTTCCTGTTCCAACAAGGCTGCAATGTCAGCAAGGTGGTGGTGGAGTCATGTTTTGGGCCGGAATCATGGGAAGAGAGCTGGTCGGCCCTTTAGGGTCCCCGAAGGTGTAAAGATGACCTCTGCAAAGTATGTGGAGTTCCTGACTGACCACTTCCTTCCCTGGTACAGAAGGAAGAACTATGATCATCTTCATGACTGACTGTTCTTGAATGGCCCAGCCAGAGCCCTGACTTAAACCCAATTGAGCATCTCTGGAAAGACCTAAAAATGGCCGTCCACCAACGTTTACCATCCAACCTGACAGTACTGGAGAGGATCTGCAAGGAGGAATGGCAGAGGATCCCCAAATCCAGGTGTGAAAAACTTGTTGCATCTTTCCCAAAAAGACTCATGGCTGTATTAGATCAAAAGGGGCCTCTACTAAATACTGAGCAAAGGGTCTGAAATCTGCAAAAATGTCAACAATTCTGTGTTTTTCTGTCAATATGGGGTGCTGTGTGTACATTAATGAGGAAAAAAATGAACTTAAATGATTTTAGCAAATGGCTGCAATATAACAAAGAGTGAAAAATTTAAGGGGGTCTGAATACTTTCCATTCCCACTGTGTATATATATATTGTGAAAACGAATCTGAGGATTAAAATGTAGTTTTAGTCCTGAATTTATTACTAAACTGTGGAATACAATTTAGTCCTGAATTTAATACATTGCAGTGTGAATAGGACGTAGATAAAACAATTGTTTTCTCCATGTCCTTGCAGTGACAGGCATTTTGCGACACAGTAAAACGCCTGTCACCACACGTTGGGGTTGATTTACTGAGGCAAATAGACTGTGAACTACTCATGTACAGTTGCCCTCTGTGAATGCAGTTGCTCCAGAGCTTAGTAAATGAGCAGAAGCTCTGCTGACTTCCATCATCCAATCATGTGCAAGCAACAAGTGAAGACTCACTTCCTTTACTAAGCTCTGGAGCAACTGCGTGGTGCACAGTCTATTTGGCGTTTGTAAATCAACCCCTGTGTGTGAATTTGCTCTAAAGTGCATCTGAACACAAAAACAAAGGTGTAGTATATTGCAGCTTACCAGTTCTTAGATGTGACAGCTGCATTAGTTTTCTTTCTTCATTTTTGTATTTTATTTATTATCACCTGGTTTAAAGGGGTTGTAAGATCTCGTGTTTTTTCACCTTAATGCATCCTATGCATTAAGGTGAAAAAGGTGAAATAACACCTGGCAGTGACCGGCCCCCTAGCCCCCCCCCCTTTTACTTACCTGAGCCCTGGAATTTCACGCACCGGACACGTGCTCTTCCTCTGCCCGGGGTTCTCGGCTCTTGATTGGATAGATTGATTGCAGCGCAGACATTGGCTCCCGCTGCTGTCAATCAAGTCCAATGATGCGGGCATGCCATGTCCGGCATTCGTGTCTATTGACGCAAATGCTGGACTCGTCAGCACACCCGCAAGGTAACTCCCCAGGACAGCGCTTCTCCTTGGCCGCAGTGATGGTGAACCTTGGCACCCCAGACGTTTTGCAACTACATGATGCTCCTTCAGTCTGCAGTGTAGTGGAGCATCATGGGAAATGTAGTTCCAAAACATCCGGGGTGCCAAGGTTCACCATCAGCCGCCGAGGGACCCCAGAAGAGGATGTTCGGGACCACTCTGTGCAAAACGAGCTGCACAGTGAAGAAAAGTATGATATGTTTGTTAAAAAAAAATAAAAAACGAACCCTTACAATCACTTTAATTTCTGCCAATAAAAAAACTTCAGTTTCTAGGGTGAGAAGTTTCAATCCCCCTTCTGTATCAGGACCACCTTCGAAATCAGGGGTAGGCAACCTGGGGCCCTCCAGCTGTTGTGGAACTACGTTTCCCATGAAGCATTGCAAGGCGGGCAGTTACAATTACTCCCAGAGGCATGATGGGACTTGTAGTTCTGCAACAGCTGGAGGGCCCCAGGTTGCCTACCCCTGTTCTTAATGTATGGGAATGCTCTGTGCTGAGCAGCATAGTTTACTATGCTTCAGTTAAGAATGAACACAGGACCACTCGGTACAGATCACTCACGGTGTTCATTCAGAAAAGGAAAGGGGACAGTAAATTAAATATTTATGGGGCCGCTTCCCTTGCTTTCAATCCTGAAACAACCCCCGGCAGCAGCCGAAGGGAGAAGAGGGAAGCTGGCAGCACTGCAGAGGGGGAGACAGGGGGCGCCATAAAGCAGGAGCAATTGGTACCGCACGGGGTGCCTAGGGTGTGCCCAGGCACACCCAGCACACCCTGTGTGCACACCTATGGTAGGCACTGTCCCTTGTGCTGTTTTTTTTTTTTTCATTTTAACTAAACTTAGGCTTTAATTCATTTTATATCTGCCTTTAAAGCGGTGTCCCGCTGAAAAAAAAAAAGAAAAGTCAGCAGCTACAAATACTGCAGCTGCTAACTTTTAATAATCGGACACTTACCTGTCCCAGGGTCCAGCGATGCGGGGGATCGAAGCCCCGCTCATTTCCCTCTCTAATCGGCGGTGCCGGCATTGTAATTGTGGGTGCTTCACAGCCGGGCACCCACTGCGCATGTGGCGCCGAGCGCCGTGATTGGCCATGCAATCATCTGGGACCTGTGACGTGTACCAGATAATTGACAAGAGGGAGCAGAACTGATCTCCCTTCCTGCGCCGAGGCAAGTGACGTCAAGAGCCCAGGCGCTGAAAGAGGCAGACTACGAGGGACCCTCTAGCAACAGGCATTTAAAGGTGAGTAAAAAAAATAATTTTCTCCAAATGTTTTTTTCTTTTTTTTTATGCACATAAAATACATTTTTTTTTTATGCACATAAATTAATTTTTTTTTTTTTTTTTGGGTGGAACTCCACTTTAAGAAGACGAACAGTCTTCAGAAGAACGATAGACAGGATGAGTGGATAGGAAGGAAGGCCGGTCCCTCCAAAAAATGTTTTTTTTATGAGATGTTCTACTTTTGTAAAACTCTTCTTTTTTCCCGCAGATTTCCTGCGGAGTGCTGCTGACTAAATACCTCTTATTCTTTGGTAGAAAACATTACCTGGAGATAATTTTGGGGAATGACGGATTGTCAGTTGTGCTGCTCCCAGAGACGAGGGGAATAGGATATTGGCACAATAAAGCATCCAGAGACATCTAAAATGTCAGTTTAATAGCAAGAACCAGTAAGGCTTTTAATTACCTTCTGTGCAATTTTTTTTTTAATTGCTTCAATAGCTGCAGCGCGCAGCGAGTCTCTGACAGAGCAGCTGCAGCTGGTTTAATTTTAACATTTCAGGAAAAGCGAAGGGAAAAACGTGTCCAGGGACATGATGGGAAGACTCGGTATTACACGCTGACGGCGGGAGAGAGGCGCAAATCCTTAGTGGGATGGAAAAGAACAGAGAATTCTTCCTCCTGATACGACTTTCTGTATCAGCCAATCCCCCCCCCAGCAAACAGGAACAAGGTCTCCTCTCATTCATCCTCACTCCTAAAAATGTCTGATATGTAAAATGTCTGTATTAACTATAGCATAGCTCCCAACTGTCCCTGATTTTGAGGGACTGTCCCTGATTTGGAGCAATGTCCCTCGGTCCCTCATTCCTCCTTATTTGTCCCTCATTTTGGTCTGATCTATATAAAATGCACTTTCAAAAAGTGTTTCCCAGTGCTAAACCATTCATCTAAATTCTAAATTGCTGCATTTGTAAATTTTAAAAGCAAATATAAAGGAATAGAAGTGGTAAAAAAAAGCCCTTGTGGATTTAATTAACCTTTTTTTGGTTATATCTCCTTTAAGGGGGTGTGTCAGGGGGCGTGTCCTATGCCTACATACGTTTTCTAGTAAGTGTCCCTCATTCCCATCTCAAAATGTTGGGAGGTATGGCTATAGCCACCAATCAGATTCATTTGACTTTTCTAGAATGAGTGTTGGAATCTAATTGGTTACTATAAAGAATAGGACATCATTACTACTTTGATATATATATATATATGTATATATAGAGCTATAACGTAAATCAGACTTTATCCTATCACCTGCAATCAGGGCTTGGACAAGGGGTGGGCAGGAGGGACGGCTGCCCTGGGCACTGTGGTATCATGTGAGGTGGGGGGGGCACACGGAGATTGAGGGGAGGAGATTTGTATTGAGAGGGGGAGTTTGGAAGGCAGCAGGGAGTAAGAATTGTTCTAGGAGGGGAAATTTGGGGGTGGTGTGCTAAGAGTGGTGATTTGGGGGGATTTGTGTCAGGATGGGGGAATAGGATTTGTGCGAGGAGTGGGGTTTATGTTAGAAGAGTTGATATGATAGAGGGGGAGGGAATTTGTGCTAGGAGGGGATTTTTTTTAGGGGGGGGGGTGTTCAGCAGGGGTTGCAGATTTGTACTGAGGAGACAGAAATTTTAGGGGGTAAGCATGCAGATTAGTGCTTTTTTTGGGGGGGAAGGGGGGATTTTTGCTGACACATATTCATAGCTCCCTGATTTCGAGGGACTGTCCCTGATTTGAAGCAATGTCCCTCTGTCCCTCATTCCTCCTCATTTGTCCCTCATTTTGGTCTGATCTATATAGTTGTATATAAAATGCACTTTTCCTGACAGACTCCATGGCAGCAACGTGTGGGTTAAGTCCCGCCTCTACTACCCTATAGGACACTACTCCCATAAATCTTTGCTCCCTGCCCCCGGCCGTGTTCTTTTTTTGTCCTCCTCGCAAGACCTAGTGTTGGTCTTCCTACCTGAAGATGTTTATCCCCACGATCAAGGTTGGCCGAGCTGCGACTTGGATCGGGATAGTCGCATTACTCCGCTAAGCCCTAGCTATTAGCAGGGTATGGAGTGGGGCGTTGGAAGAGGCGCAGGAAGAAGCCGTTTTCCCTGGCCACTGGCAGGCGAGGCCGCGCATGGGTTGGATAGCCAGCTATTAGCAGGTGACCCCTTGTTGCCCCTGGAAAGTCCGGTGTTTACCTTCGGCCTGATGATCGTGGAGGGATTGGTGAGATGTTTCCTTGCTATCATGGCAGCAGTTTCTGTTGGAATTCTTTGTTGTTTTCTCTCCCTTGTGTGTCTTTCCCCCTTCGTATTACTGTTTATGTGGTTGCAGGCATGGCGGCTGGTTCTTCCTGCGTTCCAGCCGCCGTTTTTACTTTCACTTTGTGTCCAGCCGTACCGCGCATGCGCGGACGGCACGAAACCGAGGCTTGGTTTTTCGCGCATGCGCGATAGCGGCAATTCGCCGCTAATCGCGCATGCGCACTGGCGTTCGCTCGTCACGGGCGGTGACGTCACTGGGGCGCCCTATTTAAACTGGGAAGTTAGTCTGCAGACCCTGGGAATGCCTGCAGTCTGCTTTTGGCTCTTCTCCACGCTCCAGTGAATCAGCTACTGGTAAGTAGCTCTACATACAGGAGGGCTGTCGCTCCCTGGCTCATAGCCAAGTTAATTTGTTTGCTTTACATTAACCTGCAGTCAGATGGATATTTCTGAAGACATGAGCTCTCCACCGCCTGCCTCTGGCCAGCCTCCTCTCACAAGGTACAGGGACAGGTCCCATTACTGGGGGTCCTTAGGCGGGTGGGTGGGGGTGTATTTCCGCAGGTGATCGTTCTTTCTAACTGCTCTGTTTTGTTTGTGGTTCTCTGTCTTTTGCTTTAGCCCTTCCAGGTCAGAACAGCGTCGCAGCTCGCACAAAGGAAGTGATTCATCAAAGTCGCATCACCGGCAATCCTCTTCCAAATCTAAGCATTACGGCTCCTCCTCAAAAACAGGACACCGTAGTGAGGAGCGCTCGCACTCCTCAGTGGCCCACTCCAGCCACTCATCAAGTGTCTGCTGGGGATGCAGATCACAAGTACCTGTCGGTAAATCGCTGTGCGATTCCTGCTTCGCCAAAGCTTCCGGGGAAAGAGGTGATTCGGACCAACAACTTAAAGCCCTAGTTGAGAGGGTTGTGAAGGAATCACTTAAGGGTATTGAGGCAGTCCGGCCTGTTACCCCTCAGGCAGAACCACCAAGTTCCCCAGTGAGGGAAACTCAGTTGCAGGACACCTGGGAGTCCTCTGTACCTAGTCACCCTTCAGTGGTCAACTCTGACAGTGACTCGGATGAAGATAATACCTGTGTGGGTTTTGACTTCGCTCTGCTACCTCCCTTGGTCAAGGCTATCAGAGAAACTTTAAATTGGGAGGATCCGACGGCTGTCCCTCCCAAACAGAGAAAATTCTTTAAACAACTAAAGAAGGAGCGAGTTAACTTTCCTTTCTTTTCTGAGTTGGGCGAGATCATCACAGATGAATGGAGCAAGGTGGAGAAGAAAAACTCCATGCTTACTAAAGTTTCAAAGCTTTATCCCTTTAAGGAGGAAGAAGTGAAGCATCTGGAATCAGCTCCATTGGTGGACGCAGCTGTGATGAGGCTGGTGAAACATGTGACACTCCCCTTGGAAGACACAGTGTCCTTTAAAGACGTTCTGGACAGACGGATTGATGCTGATCTGAGGAGAGTGTACCTTACAGCAGGCATGGCTTGCAAACCAGCCTTAGCCCTGGCAGCCCTGTCCAAAGCTATGGAGGTGTGGACGGATAGTGTTCAAGATACGCTAAGGAATATTTCAGATGACACAGCGAAGAACTCACCTATTCAAGAATTAAGGCTAGCATCGGCCTTTCTGGGTGAGGCCTCGATTGATATCATTCGTCTGGCGGCCCGAGTAATGCTCTCATCGGTCACCGCCAAGCGGGCGCTTTGGCTTCGCCCTTGGCTGGCTGACCCAGCCTCTAAGCAGGTATGGTGCCGAATTCCCTACGGGGGCTCTTCTCTTTTTGGCAACAAGCTGGATGAGGCCATTACACGGGCTACCGGCGGGAAGTCGGGGTTCCTACCTCAGGATAGGCGCCTGCAAGGCCAAAGAAGATCCTTCCCGAAGAGGCAATATCAAGATCGTTCCAGAGAGGCTCGTACTTACAAGCCAGGCCGGGAATTCTCCAGGTCCTGGAAGTCAAGGCAATCGTCCTTTAAGAAGGCTGCAGGTAGTGAGTCGAAAGGGGAGAGGCAACCTTCCAAATCCTTTTGAAAGTGGGCCCGCTCAGGCAGACCGTGTGGGGGCCCGTCTTCTCCACTTTCGGCATGTCTGGGCGGCTTCAATTCACGACTTCTGGACAATCAAGACAGTCTCCTCTGGTCATGCCTGGACCTTTGCCGACCCTCCCAGACTCAGGTGGGTACCCACTACTCTTCCGGCACCAGAAGAAAAAAGGACAATACTTTTAACCTACATAGAATCTTTGTTGGCCCAAGGAGCTGTCATCCCAGTCCCAGTCAGCCAGCAAGGCATGGGAATGTATTCTCCCCTCTTCCTGGTTCAAAAGAAGAGTGGGGCCTGGAGGCCGGTCATAGACCTAACCCATCTAAATCGCTTCATCAAAAAGGAGAGGTTCAAGATGGAAACACTCTCCACAATTCAACAGTCGGTTCAACAAGGGGACTGGATGGTGTCCATAGACCTCAAGGACGCCTATTTCCACGTCCCCATCGCGGAAAACTTCCAACAATTTCTCCGCTTCTCCGTGGGCAAGCTTCACTTACAATTTACATGCCTTCCCTTCGGGTTATCAACTTCTCCTCGGGTTTTCTCAAAGGTGCTGTTGGCAATAGTAGCTCTCCTGAGAACCAGGGGGATTCGTCTACATCACTACCTGGACGACCTGCTTCTCCTGGCACAGGACAGGGTGCAACTCATAGCACACAGAGGGCAAGTGATTTCCACACTACAGGAATTCGGGTGGATTCTGAACCAGGAGAAGAGCCAGTTAGACCCATCTCAGTCCCTGGTGTTTTTGGGTGCCCTCTTCGACACGGTCAGAGGCACCATTTCGTTACCGGAAGAGAAGATCTCGACAGTCAGAGACAGGATTCACCCAGCTCTTTCTACTCCTCATCTTCACGCTCTCCAATGCCTGAGGATCATTGGCACTATGGTGGCGACGATTCCGATGGTGAGGTGGGCCCAATGGAGAATGAGGCCTTTTCAGAAGGGCTTCCTTCATCAGTGGAAGGGCAGCAAGACCCAGCTGATCCGGATTACTGCTTCCATGAGGCACTCTCTCCTATGGTGGCTCCAACGGGAGAACCTCTCCAATTGCCATTCCATCCTTCCCATTTCTTGGGTGACTATAACAACAGACGCCAGCAACAGGGGCTGGGGTGCCCACTGTCTGGCGGAAGTGGCTCAGGGCACTTGGGAATTCCCCTCCAGAAGGCTGGTGTCAAACATCCTGGAGCTGAGAGCAGCCTTCCAGGCACTTCTAGCGTTTCGGCATCTCATTCAAGGCTCCTCGGTCCTACTCAGACTGGACAATACCACAGCAGTGGCATACATAAGAAGGCAAGGGGGGACTCGAAGTCTCTCCTTACTACAAGAGGTAGAGCCAATTATGTCCTGGGCCCAGAAAAACCTGAAGGATCTGACAGCGACATATGTTCCAGGGGTTCAGAATGTTCAGGCAGACTTCCTTTCTCGGAGGCTCCTAGACAACAACGAGTGGTCTCTCCACGAAGAGGTATTCAAGTGGATTCTTTCATTGGGGTTCCTTCCGGAAGTCGACCTGTTCGCCTCCCCCTGCAACAAAAAGATGACAAGATACTATTCAAGGTACAGGGACCCTCAAGCGTATGGGGTGGACGCCCTGACGGAGAAATGGTGGTTCAACAGAGCCTATGCCTTTCCGCCAACTCCGATCATCCTCCAGTTCCTGAAGAGGCTCAGGGCAGAGACAGCAGAGGTGTTAGCAATAATTCCTTATTGGCCCAACAGGCCCTGGTTCCCTCTCCTGACACTCCTCAGTGTCCGAGATCCGATCCCTCTTCCATCCAGACCAGACCTCCTGTCTCAGGGGTCGAGGCTACACCCTTGCCCGGATCACCTACGCCTAAGGGCTTGGCTTTTGAAAGGGGAAGGTTGGAGGCGCTAGGCTGCCCGGATGAAGTAATTCCCACTCTCCTTAGCTCAAGAAGAAATAGTACTAACCGAGTGTATGAGAGGATCTGGGCGAAATTTAGCAGCCATATGTCTTTCAGGTCCAACTCCTGTGATAATCTGGCGATTTAGGACGTTCTAAGTTTTCTGCAGACGGGTCTGGACATCTCACTATCCGTCAGTTCTCTGCGTGTCCAGGTTTCCGCAATATCAGCTTTCTCCGGAGTCGCATGGGCCAAGCACCCTCTGGTCCAGCAATTTTTCAAAGGAGCAGTCAGACTTAGGCCACAGAGGAAACCTAGATTCCCCAAATGGGATCTTCCGTTAGTCTTGGATTTCTTTGCTCAACTTGACAGATCTCTCTCAGTCAGGGAATTAACCCTCAAGACTTCGTTCCTGATAGCTATAACTTCGGCGAAGAGGGTCTCGGAAATTCAATCCCTGGGGTCCAAGGAACCATTCATCACCTTTTTTCCGGACAGAGTGGTCCTAATACCAATGCTTGGGTCAAATCCCAAAGTTACCTCGGTCTTTCACGAGAACCAGGATATTACACTCCCTACCTTCAAATCCACTGGAGGTCCTGATCCACACCCTCTTGATGTTGGAGCTACTCTCAATCAATACCTGGAAGTTACGGCATCTTTTCGTCAGTCTGAATCTCTTTTTGTTCTGTTCCATGGGAAAAACAGGGGCTCTAAGGCTTCGGTCAGATCCATCGCAGCTTGGGTGGTTCAAGCCATCCAATGGGCTTACAGAGAGAAAGGCTTGGCTCCTCCTGAGGCGGTTACAGCTCACTCTACGAGAAGTCTTTCGACGTCCTGGGCGGCCTCACGTCACGTTGCTCCTGATGTGATCTGTAGAGCAGCTTCTTGGTCTTCGATTCATACCTTCATGACCCATTATTGTGTTGAGCCAGCAACCTTATCTTCTGTTATTTTTGGTTTAAGAGTGCTGTCGGCTGACAGTGTTAAATAAATCTTTTGTTCAGCATTTAGCCCACCCGGGTGTGTTTGGCGAGTTATTTCCCACACGTTGCTGCCATGGAGTCTGTCAGGAAAACGGAAAATTCCTATCATAATACTTACCGTAATTTTCCTTTCCTGATGGACTCCATGGCAGCAGGAGTTCCCCCCCGAATGGCTGAAGTAGGCTAGTTACCGAACACGGCCGGGGGCAGGGAGCAAAGATTTATGGGAGTAGTGTCCTATAGGGTAGTAGAGGCGGGACTTAACCCACACGTTGCTGCCATGGAGTCCATCAGGAAAGGAAAATTACGGTAAGTATTATGATAGGAATTTTCCGTTTTTATCTATGAAAAGGTGTTTCCCAGCACTAAACCTTTCATCCAATTTCTAAATTGCTGCATTTGTAAATTCCAAAAGCCAATATAAAGGAATAGTAGTGGTAAAAAAAAAGCACTCGTGGGTTTAACCAATCTTGTTTTTTGTACAATTCTCCTTAAAGGGGGCGTGGCAGGGGGTGTGTCCTATGCCTGCATACTTTTGCTGATAGGTGTCCCTCATTCCTGTCTCAAACTGTTGGGAGGTATGCATATTGCTCGTACAGCTTAGGGGGGGGGGGGGGGCACAGTTTGCCATGTTGCCCTGGGCTGTAGATGACCTTGTCCCGGCACTGCCTGCATGGATTACATTTCTACTTTTGTTTTATGTTCACCTATTTTTTTGCATTGAACTTGATAAGCTTATTATTGTTATGTTGTATGCCAACATCTGGTGGTTTTGGGCCACTATAACATGTTTGCTTATGAGATTTGGTTTTCCCCTCTGTCCACTCATGTTTTTTATGTAGCACCCTCTACCTTAGGCATACCTGCCAACATTTTGAGATGGGAATGAGGGACACCTGCTAACAAACGTATGTAGGCATAGGACACGCCCCCTGTCACACCCCCTTAAAGAAAAATTAACAAGAAAAAAAGGTTAATTAAATCCACAAGGGCTTTTTTTTACCACTACTATTCATTTATATTGGCTTTTAAAATGTACAAATGCAGCAATTTAGAAATTGAATTAAAGGTTTAGCACTGGGAAATACTTTCTGAAAGATAAAAAGTGCATTTTATATACAACTATATAGATCAGACCAGAATGAGGGACAAATGAGGGGGGAAGAGGGACAGAGGGACATTGCTCCAAATCAGGGACAGTCCCTTGAAATCAGGGACAGTTGGGAGCTATGCCTTAGGTAGGTGCTAGCATAGGATTTTTTGCTAGGAAAACTGTCAGTACAAGTAAATTTAGGCAAGCCTGTGCTTCAGGCTTAGCCTGTCTGTTTTGATCTGAGGGGCAGGGAGTGGTTAGTGTAGCAGTGGGTGTGACCACCTATGCTTTGGTTCTGAGGCGCCTCCCCTGCTTCCAGGGAGAATGTTCTGGAAGAGGGGCAGGGCCTAGAACTGGAGTGGCAGGCAGCCCATGTGGGAGCCCTGACCAATCCCCAATTGGAATTGGCGCAGGGGGGCGGGCATCCTATATAAGCTGAGGTAACAGGCCACTAGGGGGAGTTGTCAGCCGGGAGAAGTGGAGAATGGAATACTAGAGAGCAGCAGGAGAGCAGGGGGGGGGTGCGCCAATCGCAGGAGGAGGCCTGGGGAGAACTTTGAGGGAACTTCACCTTTACACGGTCATTAATGAGAAATTCCTGGAGCAGAGGGGCAGGTGAAGCTGTCGGAACGTACGGTCCGGTTAAGTTCTCCATCATGGACTCGGGGCAGAGAAAGGTCAGTGAGTGTACCACAGTGGAGGGCTGGATGTGGAGACATGTGGAGACGGTCCGTGTTCATCCGATCCCCCCGTAGGGGAGAGCGGAGATCTGACAGGGCGGTCCCTGCACATACATCCGCCCTGTCATCCACTGGCTCAGAGGGGATCAATGGAGTGATCCCCGCTGAGCAAGCAGATGTTCACGGGGCAGATCATCACGGATCAGCCCCGTGTGAAAGGATCCTAAAGTGGTTGTAAACCTCTGAAATTAAAAAGGAACAAAGCATATCCTTCTATAGTATGAGCTTAGTGTGATTTCAGTTTGCTCTCTCATTTCTCTGCCATCTTCATGAGTCACTTCTGACAGTCTATGCCAACATAAGACAATCCTGGGAGACCCCCCCCCCCATGAAGCAGGTGATTGACAGCTCAGATGTGCATGTTTCACTATAAGACTATGTAGAGTGGGTGTGTCCATTGCTTCCACTCAGGTCTCAGATTACACTCAGCTCCCTGCTCTATGCTGAGCAGTGTGTGACATCAGATCCCCATGCCCTGCCTTCTGGAGCTAAGGAATGCTGTGTGAATTCTGGACTTTGTAGAAATGTAGACGAGAGAGGGCTCTAGATAACCAGGTACAACCCATGTAGAATGATTTGTTTGATTCCTGTTGGGAATCAGCAGCGGGGTTGGCCAGATCACTCATGAAACCGGGACCAGACTGTGTACATTTTAAGTGAGATTTGTTTACAGTGAAACAAAATCCATCCAAACACCAGCACACAGCAAACATAAAGATATAAGTGAATCAAAAATCCAGTGACATAATACCGAATTAGTAAACCCAACAAACAGAAAGCCTAACAACTAACTATATACAATATATGCAAAATGGAGAACACAGAAAGGCAGGGAAAAACTGGAGGTGCAGGGAGCAGATGGGAAGGAGGAAAAGAAACTGGGATCAGGAACAATGGAGAGCAGGTACAAAGCAGCAGGGTACAGGGCAGGAGTAAGATCAGGACTAATGGCAAACAGAATGTGGCAGGAGCAAAACACTGGAGCCAGAGGCACTATTAGGGGAGGACCAAAATACCCTCCTAGCAGCCAGCATTAGGTGGAAACTGATTACTCGGATCTGCTGGTTTCTAGGAGACACCCACTGGTGGACACCGGAACTACAACCTCCCACTTTGTGAAACACAGCTCCACCAGCTGGTGATCCAGGTCCTAACAATCTCTGTGTTAACCTGAGGTTAGTCATATCACTGGGTATATTCAGGGTCGTGGATGAGGAGGTACCACTGATCCTCCGGTATGGGGCCCAGACCAGCAGAGGGCCCAGCTGAGTGAATCAGATGTGGGCAGGGAGGGTGATCAGAGTGGGGGGGGGGCAAGTACTGGAATTGATCCCTGTATGGCTCTCTCCGCAGCAGCTGAAAGCTGACTTCTTCTTGTCTCCCTCCTGCTCGCTTTCAGCTGCTGCAGAGAGAGAGCCATACAGGGGATCAGTTCCAGTAATTACCCCATGATGCATCACCCTCCATGTGGACCATGCATTTTCTCCTGCTGCCCAGGCGCCCCTGTGTGCCCCCCTACCCCTGCAGTGCTGCCAGCTTCCCTCCTCTCCTTCCCACCGGCAGCAAGTACACAATAGGATCCTTCAGGATGTGCAGTGGGGAAAGGGTCTTCCAACTTTTTGAGATGGGAATGAGGGACACCTATCAGCAAAAGTATGCAGGCATAGGACACACCCCTGGCCACGCCCCCTTAAAGGAGAATTGTACAAAAAAACAAGATTGGTTAAACCCAAAAGGCTTTTTTTTTACCACTACTATTCCTTTATATTGGCTTTTGGAATTTACAAATGCAGCAATTTAGAAATCAGATGAAAGGTTTAGCACTGGGAAACACTTTTTGATAGATAAAAAGTTCATTTTATATACAACTATATAGATCAGACCAAAATGAGGGACAAATGAGGGGGAAAGAGGGACAGAGGGACATTGCCCCAGATCAGGGACAGTCCCTTGGAATCAGGGACAGTTGGGAGCTATGCATGCCTCTTCCTTTCCTGAACGAGCAAAATGAGTGATCTGCACCGATCACTTACTGTGTTCGTTCATAACTGAAGCATAGTAAACTGTGTATATTTCAGGGGGCCCTTCCACGTTGTCTGTATGGGGCCCCGTGGTTTCTAACAGTAGCCCTGGGTATATGTAAGGGTTTCCAACTACTTTAAGCAATCACAGCAGCATTGTGAAGGAAAGTCCATGTCGTTTGTCACGATTATTGATATATTAAACGTGAAGCGCTTGTCAAAGACTCTCTCTGTGCCTATATTATTAGCACCAATGGTTGGTAGTGATCCTAACCATGTGGGTGTGGCCTAATGTTTGATCACACCCACCACCAAAGACTAACGCTACTGATAGAAGCAGTCTAATAGATTTGTGGGTGTGGCCAGACCGAGCCACTCCAGCCCTCCTGTAGACGCAACACCAATGTTCCCGCAATCCGATTTCCAAAAATGACCCTTAAATATTTACTGCAAAGTATCTTAACTGCATTTTTCTGTTAATAGCGGAGAAGCCAGTCACTTCTAACCTTCTCACAAATGTCAGTTTGATAATAACCATTTCCTCCCTTCGTTCTCTCGCCATAAAGATCTCGCTTAATAAGACTATAATAGAAAATAACCAGCTTCTGAGTTGTGGAGATTAAAAGTGACAATGCTAATTGACTGCAGAGGTATCTACATGAAAAGAGAGCAGGAAAATCATTCAAGTCTTAATGAAATTGGACTTGATATTTGAAAAAGCATTATGTCTTGCCTCTGTCTGGCAGCCTAAATTAATTGCCTTGTGGTTGTAGCAGAACGGCTTCAGGTGCAACAATGGAAAACACTTTCTTATCTTAAAAAGATCATCCCATTAAATGCTGCTGTGCGCTCCGGGCCTCGTTTATCAAACAGTCTGTATCGAGCACTGTCTGTGTTACTCCATAGCAGACAATCAGATCTCACCTGGCCAGTTGTTCTGTTTGAAGGCAAAATCTGCAGCAACAACTACACTATATTGTCAAAACTATTGGGACGCCTGCCTTTACACGCACATGAACTTGAGCCCTGGTTCACGTTGATGCGAATTGGCATTTGATAATTTCTGGTAATGGCAGCATCCGAGTCGGTGCGACGCCGCAATTCCCAAAAGTTGTTTCTGTACTACTTTTGGCGATTTCAGGGTGCAGAAACCCGCATAGATGTCTCTGAAATCACCCCCAAATTCGGTACAGACATGCGGGAATGAAATCGTGCGAATTCAGCTGAACTCCCACAATTTCATTCCCGCAGTCAGTGTGAACCTGGGCTTAATGGCCTCCCAGTCGCAGTCCGTTAGGTTCAATATTGAGTTGGCCCACCCTTTGCAACTATAACAGCTTCAACTCTTCTGGGAAGGCTGTCCACAAGGTTTAGGAGGGTGTCTATGGGAATGTTGACCATTCTTCCAGAAGTGCACTTGTGAGGTCAGGCACTGATGTTGGGCGAGAAGGCCTGGCTCGCAGTCTCCGATCAAATTCTTCCCAAAGGGGTTCTATCGGGTTGAGGTCAGGAGTCTGTGCAGGCCAGCCAAGTTCCTCCACCCCAAACTCGCTCATCCAGGTCTTTATGAATCTTACTTTGTACACAGTCATGTTAGAACAGGAAGGGGCCATCCCCAAACTGTTCCCACAAAGTTGTGAGCTTGAAATTGTCCACAATGTCTTGGTATGCTGACGCCTTAAGAGTTCCCTTCACTGGAACTAAGGGGCCAACCCCTGAAAAATAACCCCACACCATAATCCCCCCTCCACCAAATGATTTAGACCAGTGCACAAAGCAAGGTCCATAAAGACATGGATGAGCGAGTTTGGAGGAACTTGACTGGCCTGCACAGAGTCCTCACCTCAACCGGATAGAACACCTTTTGGATGAATTGGAGTGAAGACTGCGATCCAGGCCTTCTTGTCCAACATCAGTGCCTGACCTCACAAATGCGCTTCTGGAAGAATGGTCAAACATTCCCATAGACACACTCCTAAAGCTTGTGGACAGCCTTCCCAGAAGAGTTGAAGCTGTTATAGTTGCAAAGGGTGGGCCAACTCAATATTAAACCCTACGAACTAAGACTGGGATGCCATTAAAGTTCACGTCTGTGTAAAGGCAGGCGTCCCAATACTTTTGACCATATAGTGTATGTAGGGTGAGAGCCTGGGTGATCGTAGAACAGGCACAAATCAGAAATATGAAGTGTTGGGGGTAACTAACGCTTAAAGCTGTCTGTGGATTCTGCCAAGTTAGCAAGTGGCCATACAGTCTGTACAGAGTGGGATCTTAGGAGGCGTGTCATGACATACCGCACCCTACTACATACACTCTTCTACTATTCTTGTAGCCTATTTGCTTGAAGTAAAGGAACATGCATTATTTTTTTTTGTCAGAGTTTTGTGACTTCCAGTATCACATCTGTACTTTTGTGACCTGTGATCTTGACACTTCTAACACTTCCATGTCTCCCCCCCTCCCCCCCTTTTCATCAACTGTTTTATTCTCAGCCATTTCTTCCTGCTCCTATCACTCCATGGAGGTGATGGCAATTAAATATAATTACTACACTTGTTTCCTGTCTTTGATACACCTTTTTTTTTTCTTTTCACACATTTCACTCTCTGCTTTGCATGTAATGGGAATGATCCTTATCATTAGTCCTGTATAATATTTTATGTAGGAGCATAAATATACATTTTTTAAAAGCCGGGAATGTTTAATTGACTTATTGCCAAGGCATATGATATGATTTTAGGCTGGTTTTGAGCTGCCAAATAAAATGTATCTGAAGGCAAAACTTTTTGTGTTTTTAATTTTTGGATAGAGTAGGAAGGGGTTAGACTCTCTGTCAGGTTTCTGTTTCTCAAACCATAGAAAGGAGCGCCAGACCAAAACTTATGAAAGAGCCCAAGATCATTTAAATTGTTGATGAAAAAAATCATATAAAAACATGCAACATGTTTCGGGGGGTAACTCCTTCTTCATCAGAGATCTACACCTCCATTGCTGCTCAGCAAGTGCTGTCAAGTAGTGATGAACCTGAACTGCACTGGGTTCGGCTCCGGCAGGGTCGGGGCGAATTGACTTCAAAGTAATTGGGGAGGCTGAATCCCAACACCACTGAGGCTCGGGAATCCTGCGAATCCACAACGGGTTGCCGCATCACGCCCGACTCGCACGGCAGTTCACACTGCTATATGCAAACTGCCAGGAGTGTCAATGTTAATGACACCCCTATTTCAGCTCGCATATCGCACTGCAAACTGAAAGTTCGGACATGAAGCGGATCGTGTAGGTGTGAATGCCCACGCGATCCGATTCTGGTGCGGACCAAAAAAAAAGGGTTCCGTGCGAGTTTGGTCCCGATGCGATGCATACTATCTGTATGGCTGAAATCGCATAGCATGTGATTTGCACTGCAGTACAGTGCGAATCACATGCGATCTCGCAGAACGCAGAAGTGTGGACCGACACTTAAGATCATTTTCTTGGCTAATAGGCTACAGGGCGGCACCTGGGCACCGGATCCAGTATATATACGTGATCCGGCAGGTCCGGGTAGGGGGTGCCAGTGGCTCGCACCCACTGCGATCAATGGCGACCCTAGAGGGGGGCCAGAGGGGGCCCTGACCCCCCCAACATTATGCTGGGCCCCACCATGTGCCCCCCCCCCCCCCCCCCCCAAAAAAAAAATTTTTTTTTTTTTTTTACAAAAAGGCAATTTCTTTTTGTTTGTATTCATATTGGATGTGCCGCATCTTACTCGGGCCACCGCTGGGGTAACACAGTCTCTATTGAGAGGGAGAACATCCCCAGTCAGCTCCTGTGGGTGATTCCTCCCCCCTCCCTCTGCTCGCTGACACTGCATAATGCGAGCGCTCACACAACCACGGCCGCCCGATCTGCTCCTTCCCCTGCATCCTCATTGGCAGGGAGAAGAGCGAGTTGCAGGAAGGACTCCACCAGGACTCTCAGTTACTAAAAAAACAGACTGATTTCTCCTGTCCTTAGGACAGGAGAACCAGCCTGTAAATTCCAAGAGATACCAGACCAGCGCTGTCAATAGCAGGGGCAGGACAGCAAGAGGAGGCTGGGGAACCCCACAGTGGCAGAATACCAGGGCCCGGTGGCAAGACAACCTTTGCAACCCTGATAGTTCTCCCACTACTTTGGACCCTTATATTTTCTTGGTATGCTGGTGACATATATATCTTGTTTTCTGTCACCCTGGGAGGCCCCAATACAGTAGGAAGGGAGCTCACTGCAGAACATGTGAAAGGGCCCGTTGTGGGATCGTAGTAAAGGGGTAAAGGGCCCCAGGATAGATAAAATATATATAGATAGATAGATATATCTATATATATATCTCTATATATATATATCTCTATATATATATATATATATATATATATATATATATATATATATATATATATATATATATATTTGCATTTTATTTTGCCCCCCTATTTTTGTCCCTGTCCCCCCATGTGCCCCCCCTAAATATGAAAGCTGGAGACGCCACTGGCTGCGATCACACACAGAAGGACCCCAGCGGCGGGTACCATGGAATCAATGTCCCCTGGCACCCACTGATGATTAGGCAGGGAGGCAGAACAGCGGTCTGCCTATGTAAACAGATGGGAAGGCACAGATCATGTGTCTCTGCAAAACAGGGACTAGGATCCATGTCTTTACCTAGTAAAAGCACCTCCCACAGTTTATAAAAACACTGGCTAGGCACACAGTTAACCCTTTGATCGCCCCTGATGTTAACACCTTCCCTGATAGTGTCATTAGTACAGTGACAGTGCATATTTTTTTAGCACTGTATCTAATCACTGAATCGCTGTATTAGTGTAACTGGTCCCTGAAAAGTGTCAGATAGTGTCTGAATGTCCGCCGCAATATCACAGTCCAACTATAAGTCGCTGATTACCGCCATTACTAGTAAAAAATAAATACAAATATCACATGGTTTGTAGATGCTATAACTTTTTTGCAAACCAAAAATATTTACCAAAAATATGTAGCAGAATGCATATTGGCCTAAATTTATAAAAAAAATTAGATTTTCTCAATTTTTTTGTTGGATATATTTTATAGCAGAAAGTAAAAAATTCTGTTTTTTTTTTTTTTTTCAAAATTGTCAGGCTTTTTTTTTTATAAAGCAAACAATAAAAAATGCAGAGGTGATCAAATACCACCAAAAGAAATCTCTATTTGTGGGGAAAAAAGAACATCGATTTTATTTGAATGTATATGTTTGAAAAAGAACTATGGGCTTTATAGGCTCCAGTAGTAAAAACAAATATTATTTATAACAATTCACGTATAATACTAAAAAAAGTCATATAAAAACATTACTGTAGCATCCTACAGTTAGACATTGACATCTCCAACTACAGCCACTAAATCAGGGTCAAGGGAACTGAAGACGCTGATACTATTCAGTGCGGCTGGCGTAAAAAGGTGGTAGTAATGGAAAAGCTCTACATGTTTCAGAGAAAAACGCTTCTTCAGGAGCTTATTTGCATTTTTTTTTTTGCATTTTAAATGAAATAAAGAGACATCATATACTGTAAGTATATATACAATATATACAATGCTTTAGCAACACTTGTAAACAGGATATTAGACCCCTTTCACACTCAGGCAGTTTTCAGGCGTTTTAGAAATAGCGCCTGTAAAGAGCCTAAAAACTGCCTCCCATTCATTACAATGGGTGCTTTCACACCCGGGCGCTGCGCTTGCGGGACGTCCTGCAAAGCAGCATCTTTGGGGCGGTCTGGAATCGCTGTATACATCGCTCCCAAAACGCCCTTGCCCATTGCAATGAATGGCCAGCGCTTCCGAAGTGCCGCAACACGGGAGTTTTTAACCCCTTTTTTGGGTTTACAAGCGTCCCGCTAGCGGCTGAAAAAGCGTTGCAGAAGCAAAGCACAGCTTAAGCAGCGGTAAAGTGCCGCTAAAACGAGCGGCGCTTTCCTGCTAACGGCCGGCGCTGTCAGTGTGAAAGCAGCCTTTAAGCTGTGTATGAGATCCAACAACCCAATACCAGAGGGAATTGCATACATGTGGAGCTGTGGGCAAATGTGGGGACACACCCGGTGCCTAGAGGAATAATATGACTATTTCATTAAGTATCTATCACAAATTTTATTTGGGTAAAGCATCACATGACGGTGCAATTGTCAGTTAGCGCAGTGCCATATCGCACAAAAATGGCCTGGTCATGAAGGGAAGTAAATCTTACGGAGGTCAAGTGGTTAAATGTCATTTTTGCTGTAGCAAGAATGAATAAAAATTGTAAAGCCCCTCCAAAATGCATACCAGACCCTTTGAGTGTGCAGGCGAGTGTGACCGGCTCTCAATGGAGCCGCTTGACACAGGTCCGGGGGGCGACCCTTTGAGTCTGGTATGAATTCTAAGTGAGTACTTTACACAAAAAGAAAAAAAGAAATACATGAGGTCCCCCAAGAAATCCTTACCAGAGTTTTCAGGGGCGATTTACTTAAACTGGTGCACACAGAATGTGGCGCAGCTGTGCGTTATACCCAATCAGCTTTTAACTTCATTAGGCGGGGTTTCCCCGCATCCAATTTGCATAACAGGCGAGTGTGACCGGCTCTCAATGGAGCCGCTTCACACAGGTCCGGGGGGCGTCTGCAGTCCTCATTTCAAAGGGGTCCTGTGTGCGTTTGGGTCCTTTTCAGGTGCAAGTTCAGGCTAAAATTCGGACCCGAATCTCACCTGAACCGGTAAAGAGACACACACCGGACCCCATGCTGTGATTGCTGTGAACCGTGGTCTCATATGTGTGAACCCAGCCTTATGGTCCGTACACACGATCCGAAAATCAGACAAAAAATACCGCTTTTGACGCGATCGTATGATAATCGGATCGCTAGTACAGAGCTTTCGAGAGCCGATCACGACAGTTTATCTGATATTATTCGATCGGACAAGCACAAAAATTTTCCTTGTACGATACCAGATTTTCGTTTAATCAGTACAGTTGTCGTCCGAAAATACAATACAAATACATTACAACACATGACATCACTTCCGATTTTTTTTTTCTGTCGTACGAGAATTTTCGTGACTTTAGTAACCTATTCAATTTCTACTTGTGAATAGTAAGCGAAAAAAGTCAGACGATCTGTCATCCGATTTTCGGATCGTGTGTACGGAGCATTAAGCTATGATAATTAAAGTGATTGTAAAGGTAAAATTAAAAAAAAAAAAAATAACAAACATATCATACTTACCTCCACTGTGCAGCTCGTTTTGCACAGAGTGGCCCCGAACCTGCTCTTCTGGGGTCCCTCGGCGGCTCCTCCCCACATCACATAACCCCCTAGGAGAAGCGCTTCTCCGAGGGGGTTACCTTGCGGGCGCGCTCCCGAGTCAAGCATTCGGCGTCCATAGAGGCCGAATGCAGGACTCGGGCCCCGCCCCCGGAGCTTGCATCATTGGATTTGATTGACAGCAGCGGGAGCCAATGGCTGCGCTGTTATCAGTCTATCCAATTAAGATCTGAGAACCCCGGGCAGAGAGACAGCGTGTCCCCGTGGGTAAAGTTCCAGGGCTCAGGTAAGTAAAATGGGGGGTAGGGGCTGGGGGGCCGGTCACTGCCAGGTGTTTTTTCACCTTCATGCATATGATGCATGAAGGTGAAAAAACACAAACCTTTACAACCCCTTTTAAACCCCTACACATTGATTGGTTACTATGCACAGCTGCACCACATTCTGTATGCACCGTTTTTAGTAAATCTCTGCCTTTTGGTACAGATTTTAGAGGGAACTCCATGAAAAAAAAAAAAAGAAAAAAAAGCTTGAAGTCTCTATGCCAAACACTTAATCTAAGCTTGGAGCCTGATTGCCAAGGAAGAAAGGGGTACAAGTGTGCACTCCCCCTCATGAGCCATAATAGGGCACATGCCCTCAACATAGGGGTCCTTCTGGGCACCTTGTCCCATTGTTGATGCGGACAAGAACCTTTTTCTCAGAAAGGTGGTTGTGAGAGCCTGTGGGCAGGGGACTTATCCAAATCGGGAGGCCCCCTTTAACAATAAGGGGGCCCTAGATAGCCCCCCCCCCCCATGTGATTAAATACGGAGTACATACTACCCCTACTCATTTACAAAAAAAAAAGTTGTAATGTACAAATACAGACACCCAAACGTTTGACAAGTCCTTTACTAAAAAAAAAATAGAAGTCCCCAAAAAATGTCCCTCATTGTATATCCATTGTCAACCACAATGCCCACCACCACCCAAAAGATTTTTTTTGGGCCCCGACACATGTGACCGATCCCTAATGACGCCTCCTGGAGTTGTAATCAGCTATATAAGGGAAGGGGCAGGGATAATGGTGACATCATTGACCAAATATGGCCATTCTTGCCCCTTTGTTTAAAAGTAGTGGGGATGCCTCTTGACGTCAGTGGTTGTTACGTAGACCATGTTGCTTGTACCCGCAGCTTTCTTAGGGACCAGTGACAGCCAATCCTACTGCTTCTAAATATGATGCATGGATCCTGCCAAACACGAGGGCCAAATGGGCTCAAGTTCAGGCATTCATTCCAACTACCTAAACAGCCAAAGTTTGAATTGCCAGCTCATCCCAAGTTGTTAATCCATGTATAGAGTTCAGTACTAGTTCTAAAACAGATTTGTGAGGTCACTGTTTTCTCTGAATCCATCCAAGGTTTATCCTGCATTCAGCCCTGATGAAGAGGGGTGGTGTTGCCCCTGAAATGCGTTGCCTCTATTTATGACTTTTTTTTTAAACAATTAAAATCATGAATTCTTTCATCTGGTTTTGGTTTGGCAATCCTTCTTCATTTGTGGCTCACACACTCTCCCTCACAGACACTGCAGCTCACAGTAAGAGGGTTTCACCAACAGGGGCAGTGCTGTCAATCCAGAAAGCAGTGGGCAGGGGTGGGACTTGGTGTGACCAGGTGGTGATTGACAAACTAAAGTCTTGTGAATTAGTAGTGAAAACACTGATAGCCACACCCCTACCACATCTTCTCTTCTCACTGTAGTGCAAGCAGACACAGCCTACATGAGAATGGCAACTCTTTTCTGAATTCAGGAGCAGTGCCGCATTGTTGTCACACTATCACAGGAAATTGCATTAGGTGGACGTCAATAGTAGGATCAACAGGGAGACTAAGAAAACTATACCTAAAGATGGACCCATAATTCAGTTTTGCAGCACATATATGTAGCGCTACCCCCATAGGAGCCGCTGAGGTTAACTAGTTGTTCCCCAATACTGTAGAGGCTGCCTGTTCACCTAAGCACAAGTCCACTCACTCCAGCTCCAACTGACAGTCTAGGGCAGGGGCATATCATGAAATTAGTGGGCCCGTGTGCAATATCAAAACTGGGCCCTAGGCAATGAAAAATAAATAAATGTGGAGCGCATTAAAAGTGGGTGTGGTTTAAATTGCTCTAAATATTGGGCATGGCTTAAAGGGGGTGTGGTTAGAGTCTGAGATGGCATACATAGTGCAGAATTTGGTAATGTTAAATGGGGAATGTACAATACAGAGTGTATGGCGGTGGGTAATATGTGCAGGAGAGGAGTGCGGAGTGTATGGCGATGGGTAGTATGTAAAGGTGAGGAGTGAGAAGTGTACAGCGGTGGGTAGTATGTGCAGGAGAGGAGTATGGAGTGTATGGAGGTTGGTAGTATGTGCAGGAGAGGAGTGCGGAGTGTATGGAGGTGGGTAGTATGTACAGGAGAGGAGTGAGGAGTGTATGGCGGTGGGTAGTATGTGCAGGAGAGGAGTGTGGAGTGTATGGCAGTGGGTAGTATGTGCAGGAGAGGAGTATGGAGTGTATGGAGTTGGGTAGTATGCGCAGGAGAGGAGTATGAAGTGTATGGAGGTGGGTAGTATGTACAGGAGAGGAGTATGGAGTGTATGGAGGTGGGCAGTATGTACAGGAGAGGAGTGTGGAGTGTATGGTGCTGGGTAGTATGTGCAGGAGAGGAGTGCGGAATGTATGGCAGTCGGTAGTATGTTTCAGGAGAGGAGTGTGGAGTGTATGGAGGTGGGTAGTATGTGCAGGAGAGGAGTGTGGAATGTATGGCAGTGGGTAGTATGTGTAGGAGAGAAGTGCGGAGTGTATGGCGATGAGTAGTATGTGACGGAGAGGAGTGCAGAATGTATGGCAGGTGGGTAGTATGTGCAGGAGAGGAGTGCATAATGTATGGCGGTGGGTAGTATTTACAGGGAGAGGAGAATGGAGTGTATGGAGTTGGGTAGTATGCGCAGGAGAGGAGTATGAAGTGTATGGAGGTGGGTAGTATGTACAGGAGAGGAGTATGGAGTGTATGGAGGTGGGTAGTATGTACAGGAGAGGAGTGTGGAGTGTATGGTGCTGGGTAGTATGTGCAGGAGAGGAGTGCGAAATGTATGGCAGTCGGTAGTATGTTTCAGGAGAGGAGTGTGGAGTGTATGGTGCTGGGTAGTATGTGCGGGAGAGGAGTGCGGAATGTATGGCAGTCGGTAGTATGTTTCAGGAGAGGAGTGTGGAGTGTATGGCGATGAGTAGTATGTGACGGAGAGGAGTGCAGAATGTATGGCAGGTGGATAGTATGTGCAGGAGAAGAGTGCATAATGTTTGGCGGTGGGTAGTATTTACAGGGAGAGGAGAATGGAGTATATAGAGGTAGGTAGTAGTGCAGGAGAGGTGTGCGGTGTGCATGGAGGGCCGGAGGAGGACACAGGGGGACAGTCAGGGGTTGATCGTTGCGGTGGTGGGGGCAGTTACAGGCACCGATCTCCCTGTATAGCTTTCAATGAAGCAGCTGACAGCTGCGGGAGGAGGAGGAGGAGGCAAAGCTCCTCCCTCTCTGCTTCTCCTCCTCTCCCTTCCATGGCTGCCAGATGCTTCACTGAAAGCTATACAAGAAGATCAGTGCCTGTAACTGCCCCCACCACCGCACCGATCACCCCTGACTGTCAACCAAGGAAGGATCATCCATGGGTGCAGTGTGTGGGGAGTGTATGGCGTTGGGTAGTATGTAAAGGTGAGGAGTGTACAGCGGTGGGTAGTATGTGCAGGAGAGGAGTATGGAGTGTATGGAGTTGGGTAGTATGCGCAGGAGAGGAGTATGAAGTGTATGGAGGTGGGTAGTATGTACAGGAGAGGAGTATGGAGTGTATGGAGGTGGGTAGTATGTACAGGAGAGGAGTGTGGAGTGTATGGTGCTGGGTAGAATGTGCAGGAGAGGAGTGCGGAGTGTATGGCGGTTGGTAGTATGTTTCAGGAGAGGAGTGTGGAGTGTATGGAGGTGGGTAGTATGTGCAGGAGAGGAGTGCGGAATGTATGGCAGTGGGTAGTATGTGTAGGAGAGAAGTGCGGAGTGTATGGCGGTGGGTAGTATGTGCAGGAGAGGAGTACGGAGTGTATGGTGGTGGGTAGTATGTCCAGGGAGAGGAGTGTGGAGCGTATTGAGGTAGGTAGTATGTGCAGGAGAGGAGTGCAGAATGTATGGCAGGTGGGTAGTATGTGCAGGGAGAGGAGTGTGGAGCGTATGGAGGTAGGTAGTATGTGCAGGAGAGGAGTGCGGAATGTATGGCGGTGGGTAGTATGTACAGGGAGAGGAGAGTGGAGTGTATAGAGGTAGGTAGTATGTGCAGGAGAGGTGTGTATGGAGGGCCAGAGGAGGACACAAGGGGACAGTCAGGGGTGATCGTTGCGGTGGTGGGGGCAGTTACAGGCACCGATCTCCCTGTATAGCTTTCAATGAAGCAGCTGACAGCTGCGGGAGGGAGAGGAGGCGAAGCTCCTCCCTCTCTGCTTCTCCTCCTCTCCCTTCCATGGCTGCCAGATGCTTCATTGAAAGCTATACAGGAAGATCAGTGCCTGTAACTGCCGCCACCACCGCACCGATCACCCTTGACTGTCAACCAAGGAAGGATCATCCATGGGTGCAGTGTGGGTCAGAGCACAGTGCCCCCCCCCCCCTCCAATCGGGGGCACGTGTTTAGTGAAAACCCTGCACACATGGATGATACGCCACTGATCTAGGGGTTTGTCTTTTTGTAATTTATTGCTTGCAAAACTTGTAACAGGAGAGGTACTGGGGCAAAGAATACTCCAAAATGTTCAGTAGCATTAAGCAGAGGACACTCTTCTCCTTATGGAGATAGCACAAGCTCACAGCTGGCAGCTGGGGGCCATGAGGTAGTCTTGGATCATTCTAATGCCTCCAAGCTGAGGACCATGAGGTAGTCTTGGATCATTCTAATGCCTCCAAGCTGAGGACCATGAGGTAGTCTTGGATCATTCTAATGCCTCCAAGCTGAGGACCATGAGGTAGTCTCTTGGCATCTGGTTTCCCTGCACAACTGCACAGCTATAGGTAACTAGTACAGTTTCTGGGGTCCTGCACAGTCAAAGGGGTCAATCAGGGTCTCTTACTTAAAAGTCCCCAGAACGACTGCCTCCTTCCTGCTTTCTTTAGACATGGCCCAGTGAGTGACACTCTCCTTCCAGACCCATTCCCCTGGTAGAGAAATCCTGCATCCAGTTTTAGATTAGTCCCAGCCCTGCCAGAGATGAGTCCCAGCAAAACAGCAACTAAGTCCAAAAGGTGCTTCAGAGGTAAGCAGCCCCATGAAGCTCTTGGAACTTTCCCTGATGGGGAAATGAACACTCTCCTCGGGGCTCTGTGCTATTTATCACCTCTCAGTCCACCTTCTGGGAACACCTTCCCTGGAATTGGCCAGGGCATGGTAAATATTCAGGCTAGCTATTTGAATATCCCACCCTAAGCTCTAAAAGCTTCTCCTAGAGGCAGGGGGAAGCAATCAAACTTCCAGCCTGTGAAACCATGAGCCGACCAAAGCAAATGATTAGTACTCCTTTGATTACAGAAGGAGCCAGTAACTAGATTTACCTGTGTGTATATATATATATATATATATTTTTTTTTTTTTTTTTAATAGGAAGCAATAGTTCTTTTTCAAGCATTCATTTTGTCATACATGTTCACAAATGATCATTAAGCAAATTCTAACAATCAATTCTGTTGTAGGTAAAGTAAGCTGTGAAAATCGACTTTACAAGAAGTTTCATTAAAATGGCATCACCCTTGTCAAGTTTTGAATATGATCAACATAAAAGTTGTTTTTTTTTTTCCAATAATTGAGTCCTGACATTAACGTGTTGCTTTTGGGCATATTGTTGCATAGCCTATTCCTTATCTTGCCTTTTAAATGACCTTCGTGTTCTTGCAAGAGCAATGCAATCAACGCCAAAGACCAAATCCGGTGTAAACCCATTGAAGCATACAAACGGTTGTGAAGCAAGAACGCTCTCCTTTAGCCTCCTTCCCTGCGGCAAACATCTTTTAAAAATTTGTAAGCGTCACGCTGTGGTGAAACTGTCCAAAGGAAATGTCACCATATTTTATCCTTTGTTCGGTGGACTGAATAGTAAAATACAATGATCAATTACCATGGAATAGAATGGTTTTATCATGTATCGTACTTGTTGGAAGATTTCAGATAAACCATTGATTTTCAACTTTCTGAAAAAAAACGTGGACGGCTTTAAGTGTATGTCAAGCCAAAAGCATTTTTTTTAGTTTTGGATAGAGTGAGGGAGCGTTAGAACCCCTGACTGCAATTCCGGTCTCCATTCGAGAAATTTCCCTTATTTCCTGTCTCGGGGATCTGCAACAGCGACATATACACCAATCAGTCGTACCATTATAATCACTGACAGGAAACGTAAATAACATTCATTATTTCATGACAAAGGGACCTGAAAGTGTGTGGGATACATTAGTCAGCAAGTGAACATATTGTCCCTGAAGTTGTTTTGTTGAAAGCAGGGAAAAAAAAGTAAAATCCTAAGGATTTGAGCAACTTTGACAATGGCCAAATTGTAATGAATAGAAAATTGGGTCGGAGCTACTCCAGGACTGCAGGTCTTGTGGGATGTTCCTGGTCTTCAGTGGTCAGGACCAACCAAAAGTGGTTCAAGGAAGGAGAACCAATGAACTGGCAACAGGTTCATGGGTGGCCAAGGCTCATTAATGCACATAGGGAGCGAAGTCTGGCCTGTGTAGTCAAATCCAGTAGGAGAGCTACTGTAGCTCAAATTGCTGAAAAAGTTAATGCTGGTTCTGATAGAAAGGTGTCAGAACACACAATGCATCGCAGTTTGGAGAGTCTAGCTGCAGACCCGTCAGGGTGCCCATGTTGACCCATGTCTAAAGCCAAAACACCTACAATGGCCATGCCAGCATCAGAGTTGACCCATGGAACAATGGAAGAAGGGGTCCTAGTGTGATGAATTCAAGAATGGTTTGCGTAACACAACGAGTTTGAGATGTTGGCCTCCAAATTCTCCAGATTTCAATCCAATTGAACATCTGTGGGATGTCCATGGAGGCCCCACCTCCCTAACTTAAAGGACTTAAAGGATCTAATACTGAGAGCTTGGTGCCAGATACCACAGCATACCTTCAGAGGTCTACTGGAGTCCATGCCTAAATGGGCTACGATAGGTGGTCATGTTATGGCTGAAGGAAGCCCGGATAGCAATAAAAATCCTACAAGTATACTAGGTCTTTTATTACTATATCCAAAGCTAAGCTGCACATACACTTTGGACCCATTTGTAACACAGCGCAGTGCATGGCAGTACAGTCTGGTGCATTGCATTAAAGTAAAACTATAGGCAAAACATTTTTTTTTTTCATTTTCGATAGAGCAAGGGACGGTTATAACCCCCGTCAGATTTTTTTTTCACCATCTGTGTCCCCCTGCTGAGATTTCCCTTCACTTCCTGTTCCATAGACAAACAGGAAGTGAGAAGAAATCCTCTCCAAATTAAGGGAATCCCTTGCGGACCCCCCAGGTCACCAGAACTAGTGGAAGATTTCCCCTCTATTGCTTTTTTGGGGACAACCCGAATTTGGGATTTTCTTTTACTTTCACTTTCAATGATCATGGTAAATAGGACAATTAGAGAGAATGAATATGGCGCATATGGCACAATAATAATATGGCGAATATGGCACAAAAGCAATAAAAACTGACAGATGATCTATTCCCTCTCCACTCTATCCAAAACAAAAAAAAAAAAGGTTTTGCCTTTATTTACACTTTAAAAACAAAGGGTCATGTGTTTGTTTTTTTTTAGCAAGTTAGGATGCTTTGGCAGTCTAATCATTTTCAATGGGAGGCAATGCATGTAAACATTTTACAGCACCACAAAGACATGGACCCTTTCAAATTTTTACTAAAACTGTTAACCGACTCTGCTTTCACAGCTGTGCCTATGGACCAGAACAATTTTTACATTTCTGCTACAGGTCTCTTTATTCAGCAATAACTTTGTTACTTCTTAAAACTACGATTCTAGTACAAAGCATTGCACTATTTACTAATTCAATTAAGGCTTTTTTTCTTTCAATTTTGTATAAACAAAACAAAAAACATGTAAATATTAATGATTAAAAAAATAGGAATAAGAAATCCAGGCAAAAAATTAGTTAAAGGGGAAGGGGAGGTAATTAGGGCTAATTAGTGTACACTGGGGGTAATAAAGGGGTCAATTAGAAACAAATTTTATTTAATCACTTCGTATCCAGGACTATTTCTGACACTTCACTCCTACATGTAAAAATCTACTTTTGTTTGCTAGAAAATTACTTAGAACCCCCAAACATATATTTGTTTTTAGCAGAGACCCTATAGAAGAAAATGGTGGGCGTTGCAATTTTTTATGTCACACTGTATTTTCATAGCGGTTTTTCAAACGCATTTTTTTTGGATAAAAAAACACTTTCATGAATTAAAAAAAAAAAAAAACATTAAAGTTAGCCAAATTGCTTTGTATAATGTGAAAGATGTTACGCAGAATAAATAGATACCTAACATGTCACATTTTAAAGGAGGTCTGGTGCTGTAATTATTGCTCTCACTCCGACGTTCGTGACAATATCTCACATGTGTGGTGCGATCACCGTTTACACATGCGTTTGCATTTGCGCGTAAGCACGGTGGGACATTTTTTAATTATTATTTATTTATTTTATGCAAAAAAATAGTTTACACTTTTTTTCTACTAACTTTATTGCTATCACAAGGGATAAACAACATCCCTTGTTACAGGCATGGACCATGACAGGTCCTCTTTATGGAGAGATTTGGGGTCTATTAGACCCCCAAATCTCCCCTCTGGTCCCCTCATGCAGCCGATCAGACAGAGATTGGTCCGATCAGCTGCTTTCCTGGAGAATGGTGGCCAGGTAAACAAAGGGGCGGAACCGGAAGTGACAAGTTACTCGTCCCTCCCAATTTCCAGGGTTACAAAGAGAGGGGAACGAGGTCAGTTCCTCTCTCACTGTACAGGGCAGCCATCGACGCCGGCCGATTCTCTCCCGTCCTCCGCGATGGGCAGGAGAGCCTGGAGAACCTCTGCCTGAAATGGGATTGCTGGCTGCAAAGAATGATACCGGGGGGATGCCTGTAGGTGCAGCCATCATCCCAGTATAACCACTGAAACCCGAGCATGTACGTACCTTTGGTAGGAAGTGGTTAAAAAACTTGTCAAGTTGCTTTTATTGGTATCGTATGCAGATGAAAGCTCATCCCTTTGATCAGCAGATTAATGAAACAGAGTAGATATACCTGCCTGTCATCCGGTCCGCTCAAGAAAGACATATGGCGATACGTCTGCCATCCGTCTTGGCGGATCGGATCAGATGAGATCTGATGAAAACAGACATGGTGTCCGTTTTCGTCCAATCTCCCCATAGAGATCAGCGGGCCTCTGACAGGTCCCTCCCCGCTCAGTGGGTAGAGACGGACCTGTCATCCGCCGGAGCGATCCCCCGCTGAGCTGGAGGACTCCGCTGAGCGGATCCGCTCCATGTTAAAGGAGCCATAGATATCAAAAAACAGGGTTGTCCTTATCAAGATAGTAAGGAACCAGAAGACCAAATGAGTGACACAGCATACAATGTATGGAAAAGTAGAAAAGTATATAGAACATTTATTAATGAATATTCCATTAACCTCCCCAATGGGAGATAATAGTTAGGACACTGATAACACGACATATATTCAGAGGCTACTGTGTCACATAATCTCCAGATATGGCAACACACAGCACAAGACAACAAATACAAGTCACAACACATAAACAAATAAACAATCGTCCGGACGCCAGAAATCTATGCGTGGGTGTCCATGCCACGTGTGTCGTATACATACATGAAAAATAGAAAATTATGGCATGGGCATCCACGCAGAGGTCCCCGGAAAGACTCGAGTCCACAAAATACTAATGGAAAGAGGAGGAAAGGAAAGAAAGGAATCTGAGCCTGGAAAATTCAACTGGCTGCTATTAGATAAACAAAATTTGATGTTGTTTCTCAATTATTGAGAAGGTAAAGTCCATGAAAAAAACTTATATATAGGAAACTATAGGCAACAGTGTTGCTGGTGTGGGTATATAGTCCAGATGAAATCCAAAGATGTAACTGTAGAGTAGACATGTGCACTAACAAAAAATGTGTTCATTTTCGCTTCATTCGTTTTTTTGCTTTTTTCAGAAATTCGGCAATTCAAAAACTCAGAAATTCAGCAATTCAAAAATTTGGATTTCGGAAATCCGAAAATTTGGATTTTCACATTTCCGAATTTCTGAATTTCGAATTTCCAAACTCTCAAATTTAGAATTTCCAAATTTTCGAATTTCGGAAATTCGAAAATTTGGAATTTTCAAACTTCCAAATTCCGAATTTGCGGAATTCGGAAATTCTAAAATTCTAAAATCCAAAAATTTGAAAAAAAGAAGGAAAATCAGTAAAATTTGAAATAATAACTAACTAATTATAACTAACTATTAAATTATAGGTATTGGAATTCCCTTTCAAATTTGCCTGTTTGTGAATGTAACAAATACGAATTTATCTGAAGTTACGAATTATCCAAAATAACAAATGCCGCATCTAAACAAATGGAATGGAACAAATTAATAATAAATAACAACTATTATTTAACAACTAACAATTATTATTATTGTTATTTATTATTATTAGATCGTTACGTTCCATTCGTTTAAATACGGCATTCGTTATTTCCGATCATTTTTAACTTCAGATAAATTCGTACTCGTTACGTTCACTAACAGCCAAATTTGAAAGGAAATTCCAATACCTATAATTTAAGATTTATTAGTTAGTTATTATTTCAGTTTTTCAGGTTTTCGAATTTTCAGATTTTCATTCTTTTGAATTTTCAGATTTTCATTTTTATTTTTGAATTTTCAAATTTCCAAATTTTTGAATTTTTGAATTTATGAATTTTCAAATTTTGAATTTCTGAAATTCCGGAATTTCGAATTTTCGGAAATTTGAAAGTTCAGAAATTTGAAAATTCGGAAATTCGAAATTTCGGAAATGGAAAAATTCGGAAATTTCAGAATTACCCAATTTGTCAAAATCAGTTAAACGGATTCGGAACTAAACAAATTGCACATATCTACTGTAGAGTATCCTCTATGCTCACAACAACAACTACGCTCCAAGGTAACCCAGAGGGTGGAACCAATGATATAGTGGAGCAAGTTGACTACTAATACAGGATTGGATTATTGCTGTATCCTGATTAGATCCAACAGAGGATAATATGCTCAATGTACTGATCCTTGATACACGTATCTGTGAATTGATTGGGTTAAACAGACCATAAATGTTATGCTGTACCCAGCACTATTTTTTTTGGCTGTATTAGGTATAGGGGGCCGGCCATACAATACCCGTCTGTAGTGATGCTCAACACGATTGGTCAGCTCTTAGACTCAGGCATATAACCAAACACTCTGTAATTGTCCCTCGGTACAGGCGCTAACAGCGCATATGACTCTTCCAGAGTTCCAAGGCTTCCACTCTATGTTGCAGCCATGAGGTTACAAGGCTCCCTCGCTCATCGTGGACTCACTTCCGGGACATTATGGAACAAAGAGGCGACACGTGATGCTTATGTCAACGCGTTTCACAAGGGTAAATCACGTAGCTTCGTCTGGACATAAGGGAGCCATAGTCAGTCTGTTTTTTTACTGCAGCTGCTGTATTTACACAGCAACTACTCCCAGCTGTCTTTTTGGCAAGTGAAAGGGGTGGAGTGGCAACCCCCACTAGCGGCCAAAGAAAGGGTTAATAGCACAGTGTTGAGGCGCTGCCGAAGCGCTTTGCAGGTGCTTCAGCAGCACTGCCCATTCATTTCAATGGGCAGAGCGTTTTGGGAGCGGTGTATACACCGCTCCCACACCGCCCCATAGATGCTGCTTACAGGACTTTTTTTTAGCGCTACAATGCCCGAAAAGCGCCCCAGTTTGAAAGGGTTCTTACTGTATAAAGAATTTCTATAACCATTGGCCCAGTGAAAATGCATGCACACTATGGGGAAGGAGTTAAATCCAGGAATTGATCGAATCAGTCCAGCGCGATCTACACCCACTCTTCTAAACACCACTTCCTTAACCCCTTCCTGACCGCCCCACACATCTATACAACCCCTTAAAAGAGGAAGTAAACCCTGATGGGTTTTACTTACTCTTTATTCCCCTGCAAACTAAAAGCATAATGGGCTACTATGCATAGCATAGTAGCCCATTATGTGCCACTTACCTGCAAACGAAGCCCGTGATGTCCCCGCTGGTGGAAGCATCCATTTTCACCCCTCTTTTTATCGGGGCCGAGGACTCCGGCTCTGTGACTGGCCGGAGCCACGTGACGTCACTTGCATGCACGCGGGAGCCGGCAGTCACAGCACACATTGGGGAGGAAATGGCACGGAGGGCCATTTCTTCACTGCGCATGCGCCGGTGACATCATCGGCGCAGTGTACATGAAATATCTCCTGAATGGCGCACGTTTAGGAGATATTTTTAGTACATATAGGTAAGCCTTTTTTAAGGCTTACCTATATGTAAATATCTCTCACTTTAACCCTTTGAGTGCCCCTGATGTTAACCCCTTCCCTGTCAGTGTCAATAGTACAGTGACAGTGTATATTTTTAGCATTGATCGCCACCATTACTAGTAAAAAAAAGAAAAAAAAGAAAAAAATTTACTAAGATATTCCACAGTTTGTAGTCGCTACAACTTTTGCACAAACCAATCAATTCACGCTTATTGTGATTTTTTTTTTTTTTTTTTTTTACAAAAATATGTAGCAGAACATATATTGGCCTAAATTGATGAAGAACTTAGATTTTTTACATTTTATTTATTGGATATGTTTTATAGAAGAAAGTAAAAAATATAATTTTTTTTTCAAAAATAGTTTTGTTTTTTTTTATAGCGCAAAACATAAGAACCGCAGAGGTGATCAAATACCACCAAAAGAAAGCTCTATTTGTTGGAAAAAAAGGACAAACATTTTATTTGGGTACAGCGTTGCACGACCGCGCAATTGTCAGTGCCGTGTAGCAAAAAATGGCCTGGTCGTGAAGGGAGGTAAAACCTCCAGAGCTGAAGTGGTTAAACGAAATCTCTCTAAAACCGAGCTGATAATATTCCCCCCTGCCCGTTACCCCCTCCATGACTTTTCTATGAAGGTCTATAATGCAACCATCAATCCCCTTACCCCAGGGTGCTATGTGTAATCCTGGACCCTGACCTGTACTTTTAGCTCCAAATCCAATGGTTGTCAAAAGCTTGTAGACTTCACCTCCATAACATCTCTAAAATGTGCCACTTTTTTAACGAATGAAACCTCCAAACTACACATTCAATCCCTTGTTATCTCTCGCCTTGACCATTGCAACTCTCTCAACCTTCTCATTGGCCTTCCTCTCCATAGGCTATCCCCTCTTCAGTCTATCATGGATGCTGCTGCCAGACTTATCCACCTTTCCAACCATTCGGTGTCTTCCACCCCTCTCTGCCAGTCCCTACACTGGCTCCTGATCGGCCGGAGAATTAAATTCAAAATACTAACTATAACATACAAAGCCATTCACAACTCAGCCCAGAGCTACATCACCAATCTTGTTCTCTCCGATCCTCCCAAGACCTCCTACTCTCTAGCTCCCTTGTCTCCCCCTCCCATGCTTGTCTCCAGGACTTCTCCACAGAGCCTCTCCCATCCTCTGGAACTCACTACCACAATCTGTCCAGCTATCTCCTACTCTGGCTGCCTTTAGGCGATCCCTGATAACTCATCTCTTCAGGAAAGCCTATCACGCCTCCAACTAATGTTTTATCACTTCCATCAGCTCATCCCCCCGCAGTTACAACCTTTTGTACCACCTGCTCCACCCTATTAGATTGTAAGCTCTTCTGAGCAGGGCCCTCCTAACCATCTTGTATTTTATTGTATTGTAACTGTATTGTCTCCCTTTTATATTGTAAAGCGCTGCGTAAACTGTTGGCACTATAAAAATCCTGTATCATAATAATAATAATAGTATTAATAATAATAATAATAATAATAATAATATTTCCTGATCTAGTTAAATGTTTTTTTCTCAACAATAAAGTGCCCAAGAGATATAAAAAAATTCTCAAGTGGTTTAGGCCCCTCCCCCTATTTGGCACTCCCTTGTTGCACCTTTAACCACATATACTGCGGCAGAACGGCTCTATTGTGCGAAAGCGACGTACCTGTACATCGTTATGTGTAATAGATACTGTGGGTGCAGGCTCCTGATGCGCGCCACGGGAGCGCGTCCACGGGTCGGGATTGTGATACAGAGAGGCAGAACGGGGATCTGCCTATGTAAACAAGGCGGATCCCCATTCTGATAGAAGACAACATTGAGATCTGCTGTTCCTAGTGATCAGGAACAGCGATCTCTGTGTTGCCCCAGTGAGTCCATCCCCCACACAGTTAGAACACACCCAGGGAACACAGTTAACCCCTTGATCGCCCCCTAGTGTTAACCCCTTACCTACCAGTGTCATTTATATATTTATCGGTGCATTTTTATAGCACTGATCAATGTAATAATATACCTGGTCCCCAAAAAGTGTCACTTGGGGTCTGATTTGTCTGCCGCAATGTCGCAGTCCTGCCAAAAATCTCTGATCGCCGCCATTACCAGTAAAAAAATTAAAAAGTCCCTAAATCTATCTCCTATTTTGTAGACGCTATAACTTTTGTGCAAACCAATCAATATACGCTTATTATGATTTTTTTTTTATTTCTTTTACCAAAAACATGTAGAAGAATACATATTGGCCTAAACTGATGATTAAACTTGTGTTTTTATATATTTTTTGGGGGGATATGTATTATAGAAGAAAGTAAAAAACATTTTTTTTTTTTTTTTAAATTGTCGCCCTATTTTGTTTATAGCGCAAAAAAACAAAACAAAACGCAGAGGTGATCAAATACCACCAAAAGAAAGCTCTGTTTGTGGGAAAAAAAGGACGTCAATTTTGCTTGGATACAGCGTCGCACTGTGCAATTGTCAGTTAAAGCGACGCAGTGCCGTATCACCAAAAATGGCCTGGTCAGGAACAGGTGTAAATCCTTCCGGGCTGAAGTGGCTAAACCCATTAAAACCCATTGATACCATCAGGTATAATCCAGAGTCAGAATCTGCTTCAGAGATGACAGAATCCTGTGACAGGTTCACTTAGAAGTCATTTTTATACCATTCTAACAGCTTCAATGGCATGAGGTTAAGATTAACTTTACAAAGAGAACTCAGAGACTGTTCCTTGAATATATACGACGGCTCCTCTTTAACTTGGAAATGTTGCAATTAATTACCAGCTTAGGAAACGGTATATATTTCCACATTTGCTTGAAATACCAAGTTTTGCCTTTGGTCCTGAGTTTATGGTTTGAATATCCTTCATTAAATATTCCCTTTACCTGAAGACTTCACAGTGCCGCTTTCCTTTGGAAAATACGGCGGACCCCGAGTCTAGACTTAGAAAGAGCTCAGCGCTGTTACAAGTAATAGATTTTATTCTGAGCGCCTTATGTATAATGCTCATTTTTATTCTTCCTAATAAAATATTCCAGCTCACGTCTCCATTGAGAATATTCAACAGGGATATTCAGATAAGAACACGGCATTATTCTGTTATATGGTCTGTTAACACAACAGTTCAACAGAGGGCTTATAGCAGTGATGGCGAACCTTGGCACCCCAGATGTTTTGGAACTACATTTCCCATAATGCTCATGCGCTCTGCAGTGTAGTTGCGCATCATGGGAAATGTAGTTCCAAAACATCTGGGGTGCCAAGGTTCGCCATCACTGGCTTATAATACTAAACCCAGGACCCTGCATTCACTATATCTGGTCTCCCACAGTACACAGAACATGGAAATGCAATTCGTTTCAGTAAATATAAACTGCTAAATACCTTTTCTCATCAGCAGTATATAGCAGCCTTTTGACTTTTATCAGTATCCAGCAGAGCACTGGTTAAAGCTTGAGATTTAATTTCCCCCTGATTGTCCTATGAAGCTGCAGGACCCCTGACCCTCTGTCTGAACAGTGCTGATTGGCCCTGTGCTGATCACATGCTGACCAAACTGTGCATGTGCAACTTGCCCCCCAAGGCTCTGTTCTATCAGGAGATGGTTTGGGGACAGTGGAGGAAGGGAAGGATCAGAAAAGACAGGATTAAACAGCCCTTTTACACAACGCAGAGTATTAACCCCTTAGATTCCACAGTGAGTATAACAAGCATGCTTTACTGCGTATACAGACTGATTTTACTGTTTTAGGTCTAGTAAGACTTTAACCACTTCAATATCAGGCACTTTCCCCCTTTCCTGCCCAGGACAATTTTTAGCTTTCAGCGCTGTCGCACTTTGAATGACAATTGCATGATCATGCTACACTGTACCCAAACTAAATGTTTGTCATTTTCTTCCCACAAATAGAGCTTTCTTTTGGTGCTATTTGATCACCTCTGCGGTTTTTAATTTTTGCGCTATAAACGAAAAAAAGTCGACAATTTTGAAAAAAACTGATGGTATCTGACGGCACTGATAGGCAGCACTGATGAGGAGCTACTCACAGACATTACTAAGTGGCACTAATTGGCACTCTAATGGGGCACTGACAGGCATTACTGATGGGGCACTGATTGTCACTTTTTTGGGCACTGATTGGCACTGTTGTGGGCACTGATCTGCACTTTTATGGGCACTGACAGGCTTTATAGAGGGGGACAGGCTGGCAGGTAATGGGCACTGATAGGCAGCTATTGGGCACCATTTGATGGGGGCTTTGCCTCCTCTGACAGGGAGAGACGACGATCGGCTCTCCCTGTCAGCGTGAACCGAGGAAAGCCGTTTACCGGCACTTCCTGGTTCACGCAATGATCAGCTGTGATTGGTCACAGCTGATCACGTGGTATGAAGCCTCTGTCAGAGGCTTCATACCACAATCGCACCTCCGGGCACGCGCTGGCTCTGTTATCCTGATCACATCATATGACGTCCGATCAGGATAACTAAACCACTTTGCCACCGTCATTTTTGCTATACGGCTGGCGGCAAGTGGTTACAGAAGAACTCTAATCTAATTAAACCACAGAAGATCGTCCTTAAATAGGAGCTTCACCCTTTAAAATACTTTAGCTGCTGACTTTTAAAAACCACTTACTTTTCAGTATAGCAAGAAATGCCGGCAACATGATTGCTTGATCTTACAAATCTTCATTTGACACTAACAGCAGCGCTACATCTATAGTACTAACACGTTTTGGCTGGAGCCTTCCTCATAGCCACGGCTAAGAGGAAGGCTCTGGCCAGAACGCATCAGCACTATAGATGTAGCACTGCTGTTAGTGCCAAATAAAGATTTGTAAGAAGAAGCAATCGTGTTGCCGGCATTTCTTGCTATTTTAATGTTCATGGAACACAACAAGCCCGAGCACTGATATTCAGCTCATTACTTCACAATAGTGCTGTAGAGCCTGGGTGAGTCTACTTACTTATGAGTCCCTAGAGCCCAGTGCAGTGGTGTAGCGTGGGTGGGGCCACAGGGACTGTTGCTCTGGGCGCAAATTCTTAGGGGCACAAAATTTCAAAAGGAGGAAAAAAAAAAAAGTTGATAATAACTAAATAAAACATAGCACATCCTCGGCTCTGTGGGGGCAAATCACTTCCAAGACTCCTTGTTCTTTTTTTACGCGTAAGATAGTTCTTGATATCATTGGCTGTATGGTTGGGATCGTTGTCCTGCTGCAGAATAAATTTGCGGCTAATCACGCGTCTCCCTGATGGTATAGCATGATGGATAAGTATCTGCCTGTATTTCTCAGCATTAGGGGGCACCATTGATCCTGACCAAATCTCCACCATGCTTCACTGTTGCCTGCAGACACTCATTATTGTTCCGCTCTCCAGCCCTTCGGCGACCAAACTGTCTCCTGCTACAGCCAAATTTTAATTCATCAGTTTAGAACACCTGCTACCATTTTTCTGCACCCCAGTTCCTATGTTTTCATGCATATTTGAGTTGCTTCTTCCATGGAAGTCTTATCTTCCATGAAGACTACTTCTGGCCAGATTTCTCCAGACAGTAGATGGGAGTACCTGGGTCCCACTGGTTTCCACCAGTACTGTGCTGATGGCACTGATGGACATCTTTCAATGTCCAAGGGAAGTAAGCATGATGTGTCTTTCATCTGCTGGATTAATTTTCCTTGGTCGACCACTGCGTCTACCATCCTCAGTGTTGCCCATTTCTTTGTGCTCCTTTAAAAGAGATTGAACAGCACATCTTGAAACCCAAAAGTTTGCCTGGGGGAGACCTTGCTGATGCGGTGTCTTGTTGCTGTGCTCAGTCTTGACATGGTGTATGTATGACCTGTGACATGAAAATGTCTTCCATAAGCTCACCTTAGTAGCAGAGTTTAAGTCTAGGTTAACATCTATGTGGCTGTGCTTGATGCGTTTTTCATGCACGTTTTGCAGTGCATTTTGCGTTTTTAAACCTTTGTTTTTGCATGCAGTTTTCATGCATTTTGCATTTTACAATTTTTTTTCTCTTTAAACACACTGTAAACACACTGTATATAGCTGGTTGCTAGGCAGGGGGCCAGGAAGCCAGCCGCGACGTCCTTAACAAGCAAAGAGTCACCAGCTGTTTGTGAGGTTCCCCAATGACAGCTGAATGTAAATTTAAAAAAAAATAAAATTGGCTGGCAAAAAAAAATTGTGAAAAAAAAAAAATGGCATGGGTCCCCCCGCCAGGTCCATACCAGGCCCTCCGGGTCTCGTATGGGTTTGGAGGGGACCCCCCCACACCAAAATGTAAAATAAAAATATGCAAGGGGTCCCCCCCCCCAAATCCATCCGAGGATGCAGCCGGCAGGTCAGGAAAGGGAGGGGACGAACGAGCACCCCCCCTTCCTGAACCATACCAGGCTGCATGTCCTCAACATGGGGGGGATGGGTGTTTTGGGGGGCTTCCCCCTAAAGCACCTTGCCCCCATGTTGATGGGGTCTGCGGGCGGGGCTTATCGGAATCTGGAAGCCCTCCTTTAAGAAGGTGCCCCCAAGATCCCGGCCCCGCCTATGTAAATGGGTATCGGGTACACCATACCCCTACCCATTCACCCCAAAAAGCAGTGACATTTTTAAAAAAAACAAGAGCCGGTTTTTGACAAGTCGTTTTGTTTAAAAAAATAGCTCTGAGACGTCTTCTCCTGCCGCTGTCTTCTCCCGCCGCTGTCTTCTCCCGCCGCTGTCTTCTTGTGCTATTTTCTCCCACTGCTGTCTTTTTCCTCGCCGCAGGTTACCCGCTATAAAAAAAAAGCCACTCTTCTTCTGTGGCTGTCTTCCTCCTGCGTGTTGACTTCACAAGGGGGCGGGCTCTCCCGGTAATGTCATCCAATGGCCACGGCCCAGACAGAGGGTGACAACACAAAGGAGGAAGACAGCCACAGAAGAAGAGCGGCTTTTTTTTATAGCGGGTAACTGGCGGTGAGGAAAAAAACTGCAGCAGGAGAAGAGAGAAGGGTCTGTTATGGAAATGGGGGGGACCCCACGCTGTTTTTTTTGCGATTTGTTCTTTGCCAGCAATTTTTTCCTGACTTTGTGACTTTGTGCATATGTACCAAGTGTACAAGTATAAGAATTGAAGCCAAAAGGTAGTCATACCAAATATTGATATGATTTAGGTTCTTCTGTTTGCTCATATTGCATTTTGTAAATTGATACAAATATACAAATAAAATATACTGTATATATATTTAAAGCATTCTTACTTTACAGCATTTCTTCAAACCTGCCTAAAACACATAGGGGGTCATTTACTATAGCGCTATGGCGCTAATTCGCGCAAATTGCCGCGAATTAACGCTAATTCGCGGCAATTTAGCGCTAATTCGCGGCAATTTAGCGCGAATTAGCGCTAATAGCGGTAATTCGCGCGAAAACGGTATTCACTATAGCGCTGGTGAGAAAATTCTCCCAAAATCGAATTTACTATACCTCCCTGAAACTAAATAGAGCCCAAACCCTTACTCTGCTAAAACCTAGAGAATTGCACATGGAAATAATTTTTAGAGCATGATATAATTGCCTAAATGGTACTGAAATATGCGGTATATTATTTAAAGATTATCTGCTTTTAAACTGTGTGAAAAAGTGATTTCTACACTGAAATATCTTTAAAAGTCTGAAAAGTGAAAAATTCCCCGTTTTGGACAACTAGGTGCCAACACAACTGAGCATGCTCAGACCTGAAAATAACTCTCATTTTAACTCAAGTGTCTTTTTTACCTGGAGGTATAGTAAATACCAAAATGAGAGCTAATTAGAGAGCATTTTTTGGGAGTTAAAATCTGCTCTAATTTAGTCCAAATGAAGTTTCAGTCACTGATTCTAATGGAACAATTCTAACTTTCACAAAAAAACCCTTTTAATGTTGAGATGAAATGTATCTTTCTGTGAAATACATTTTCCTTTGCAACATTGTTGCTTCTACTTAAAATATTTTGATTTTAAGAATGCTACAATGTGGAATGTTTTGATGTTTTGGTAAAATATATTTTTCTCTGTCACTTTCACTTGTTTTTCTTCATCTCACAACCATCTTTACCCCAAACTCACACAGGTGTCTTTATAATCCACAAACAATACCATTGCTGATGAAAATTTAAAATGAATCACATTTTTTTGTGCTTTGTATTATTTGCAAATATTCATAATTTGAGCCCAAAAATGTGATATGTGTACAAACATCAGAAATCAAAATGTAATTCCCAAAAATTTGAGGGTAATATTCTACTCTCACCCACAAAAAAACACCAAATATCACAGAATAAATCAAGAAGAATAACTCTTGAGTAATGTAATTCCATCACCTGTATGTCCATAGAAATGCAGTAATAATGTGTTTTTATGTGTATTTATGTGTAGTTATGTGTAGGAGGGTCTCACACGTGGCAGCTCTGTGGCTTAGAGGTTAGAACTTCTGCTTAGTATCTCTGAGGGTCTGGGTTCAAATCCCAACCATGTTACTTCATGTAGAGAAGTTGTCTCATTTCCCAGGTCCTATAACTATGTCTAATTGTAGTAGTTATGTGTAGGAGGGTTCCACCACCATTGTAAGTCTTTTCCAGATACACTATATAGCCAAAAGTATTGGGACGCCTGCCTTTACACACACATGAACTTTAATGGCAGCCCAGTCTTAGTCCGTAGGGTTAAAATTTGATTTGGCCCACCCTTTGCAGCTAGAACAGCTTCTGGGAAGGCTGTCCACAAGGTTTAGTCTGCCTATGGGAATGTTTGATCATTCTTCCAGAAGTGCATTTGTGAGGCCAGGCACTGATGTTGGATGAGAAGGCCTGGCTTGCAGTCTCTACTCTAATTCAGCCAAAGGGTGTTCTATCGGGTTGAGGCCAGGACTCTGTGCAGGCCAGTCAAGTTTCTCCACCCCAAACTTGCTCATCCATGTCTTTATGGACCTTGCTTTGTGTACTGGTGTGCAGTCATGTTGGAACAGGAAGGGGCTTTCCCCAAACTGTCCCCACAAAGTTGGGAGCATGAAATTGTCCAAATTGTCTTGGTATGCTGACGCCTTAAGAGTTCCCTTATCTGAAACTAAGAGGCCAAGCCCAACCCCTGAAAAACAACCCCGCACCATAATCCCCCTCCACCAAATCATTTGGACCAGTGCACAAAGCAAGGTCCATAAAGACATGGATGAGTGATTTTGGGGTGGAGGAACTTGACTGGCCTGCACAGAGTCCTGACATCAACACAACAGAACACCTTGGGGATAAATTAGAGAGGAGACTGTAGGTCAGGCCTTCTTGTCCAACTTCAGTGCCTGACCTCACAAATGCACTTGGAAGAATGGTCAAACATTCCCATAGACACACTCCTAAACCTTGTGGACAAGAAGAGTTGAAGCTGTTATAGCTGCAAAGGGTGGGCCAAATGAGTTTTGAACCCAATACTAATACTGGGATGCCATTACAGTTCATGTGTGTTTAAAGGCAGGCATCCCAATACTTACGCCAATATACTGTATATTGCTTGTGACACTGAGCATGGCTATGGACTTAGTGCTGGTTCACACCACAGAGATGCAGATAACATGTGTGGGTCTGCCCTGGTGGCTAAGTGGGTAGCAGTTCTGTCTAGCAGCACCTGGGATGTTGGTTCACTTCCACCAACATGCTAATGCTTGTGTTGAAGTTTATATGTTCTCCCTGTGTGGGTTTCTCACCACAATCTAAAGACATGCTGGCATCTTATTTGTCTCCTGTCGAAATAGGTTCTAATGTAAGAAAGCTAATTTTGGACTTTATATTGGAAGCTCATTGCAGCCAGGGACTGATGTTAACGTTTATTAGCACTAATCATGCCCAGGGACTTGGACATTTCAAATTTTAGGGTTTACACTGCACAGGTACATATGCTTAGAAAACTGTTGCTTTGTTTATGTGGATGTAAATGGACTTTGATCTTTGTCCTGTAGTTGGAGATTTTATGCACATAGCCAAGGCTAACACAGTTGCAAATCCTATTATGTGTTCCTGCTCATCAGGTGCAATCACTTTAGACATACATGAAGAGACAGATTGAAAGATACTGGTGGGCGTGTACTTCTATTGGGTGTGTCAGTGTGCTAACAATACAACCTCTCTTATATAAAGGCCTGCAGTAGGGGGGTTCGTTTGGCCTGAGAAGGTCAGGTTTTTTGTTGTGATGGAGAAGGAATGATATTGAGAGATTTGATGAAATTCTTGTGCATTTTTTCAATCAAAAGTGGGTTTATGTGGCCATGCTGTCAATGTTGTGTGTGTATTGTTCCTGTCTGATCATGCAAACATCGTTTGGAAGCATCTGCTGACCTACTATTTTTGATCTCGTTTAATTGTGTACACCGAAATGCAGCTTCCAGTAGAACATGGTCACCAATGTATGTATGTGTGGATTGTGGGCTGGTGGTGGGTGTTTTGAATAAGTCTTTTGCAATATTATGTTGGAATGCTTTGTAAGAATGACTGTTAAGTATGTTTCTATAATCTTTCAGATAATAATGTGATGTGTTGCCCGTTATACACTGAAATTAAAGCTGTGTCCACTCTAAGGTTTTGTCTAATTTTAGATTGTAAGCTCCTATGAGCAGGGCCCTTAAAATTCTGTTGCTAAATGTAGTACCATATATCCTGTCCAAATTTTTTTGAAGCTAGTAAATGTAAATTTATTTTTTTTCTGCTGGTAAAATAAAAGTACATTGAGCTCTTGTTGTGGTGTGTGTGTGGGGTTTTTTTTTTTTTCTTATACTTTTCTTTCTTTAGTTTTTGTGGGTGGTGGTTTTGGGAAAGTGCAATATCTTTTATATTTTATTTCAATATGTATTTGTGCACCAAAAAACTAATCTCTTTGCCCTGGTTCACATGCTACTTTGAAATTGTGCTACTTCACTTGAAGTAGCACGATTTCAAAGTAGCAAGGTCAGTGTGATTTCAGGTGGCTTCATACACAAATGTCTATTGAAGTCGCACCTGAAATCGGCAAAAGTAGTGCAGGAACTACTTTAGCAAATTGATGCGGTGCCACAAAAAAAATGTTGCATCAATTGGAAGAGTGCCATTGCCAATAGTCATGCGATTTGATCTCTCAAATCGCATGACCAATCGCTCCAATGTAAACCTAGGCTTCTGCACAACTGCAAGTTATATATAAAGATTCCACCTTTATCATTAACAGCTGTGGAGAATTGCAGGTAATGAATTCAGCTGGTGGATAGGCAGTGTTTGAATGTGTCAGCTCTGGTTCACATTGGTGTGATTTGACATGTCAAATCTGTGGCAATTGCACTGTTCTAAGTGGTGCGATTTGTTTTGCTATTGGTGCAGAAACCTGCACTGATGTCTCTGATGTTGCCCCCACAGTCGGGACTGACATGCAGGAATGAAATTGTGGGAGTTCAGCTGAACGCTTTCCTCCTGCTGTCAGTGTGAACCAGGGCTCAAACTGGGCCTTTTGCCTTTTTAATTTACCTGCTGCTAACCTAGGGACACCATTTCTTAGCAAACTCCCTTAAGTTTACCTTCAAATATATGTAGAACTACAGATTTGCATATCTGAAAATAAAAAAAATACTAATCATGGTTGAGATCAAATATTCGCAGCTGCAATCAAAAGTGTGGTTTCACCTTCTGACCTGGAAATTAGTCAATGTATGCACCCGGAAGTTCCTGTGCTGGTCAGGATCTCCATCTAGGTGGACATGGCGAGGTCTCTTTAGCAGAGAGGAGGCGCTGATTATTGGCCGGGTAAGTGTAGGATATGTACTTGTACTTAATGCGGGGGTGGATGTCATAGTTAGATTTGGTGTGGGTGGGGTTCATTGATTTGTTTGGCATCACCACACATTTGCTTCCGTCCCATGTGCACACATCACTTCCTGCATTTGTTCTGCTGATGTAAATCAGTAAGGACTATGCAAGTATAAATGAGAGATCCTTTTATTAAAATATATATGACTTGTTTCACAGCTGGGCAAATTTTCCAGCAAATTTGGACCTTTGAGTTGCATGACAAGTTGTATCCCATGATTCTCAATGATAACCATTCATATCTGTGCTACTTTAAGTCGCACCAACTTCAAAGTAGTCCCTGTACTACTTTGGTGTGACTTGAGGTATATCGGGTACAATATTACACCGGCATTCCCAGAAGTTGGGGCCAAGTTGCAGCGGCAAAGTGGCAGCAAAATAGTGTGACTTTCAGGTTGCAGCAGTGTGAATGAGATTCAAGGATAACACCTTTGAATTTGGCCCTATTGTCACTTGTGTATCCTGAAGGTGTAGCAAATTCGTCCCTGCACTACCTTGGTTTGACTTTGATGCAATTTGAGGTCCATACACCACAAGATTACACAGACATTGCTTCAAGTCATGACAAAGCTGTGCAATTTTAAGGTCGCACAAGTGCAAATGGGGCCTTATTCAAAGGTGTTATCAATTAATCGCATTAGGTTACTTTCACACTTGGGTGACTTTTCATGGAGCTTTGGACCTCAGAGTCACATGAAAAGTTGTCCCCCATGATTTCCATGCATATTTATTAAAGCTGCACGATTAATCGTCATCGTGATTTTTTTTTCCCCTTTACGATCTTGAAAAAAGAGTTTCACGATTCTTGCTATGCAAAGAACTCTCTCTGCTCTTCTGAAGCCACGGCCGAAAAACCAGGAAGTCTGCCAAGAATTAGAACATTCTTTATCAGTGAACTTAACTAGAAACATTGTAACAATTTGTCAATTAAATAGAATTCTGTGTAAGTGAGGAAAGTTTAACCACTTAAACACTAAACATTTTTCTGACATTTGTTGGTTTCAGGTTAAAATCATTTTTTTTTTGCTAGAAAATTACTTAAAACCCCCCAACATTATATATATTTTTTTAGTAGAGACCCTAGAGAATAAAATGGTGGTTGTTACAATATTTTATGTCACACTGTATTTGCGCCTTTCAAATGCAATTTTTTTGGAAAAAAGTACTTTAATGAATTAAAAAAAAAAAAAGAAAAGTTAGCCCAATTTTTTGTGGGATAATGTGAAAGATTTTACGTTGCGAGAATCGTGATCTTTTTATTCTAAGCAAAAAAATTGTGATTCTCATTTTGGCCAGAACCGTGCAGCTCTCATACCTATGCAACGTCACCCATGTTCACATAGGTCTGAATTGACATGTCAAATTGTAAGCCAAATCGGCGCCTATTGATGGCAATGGAACTGTCCGAATTGGTGCAATGCCACGATTCCCAAAAGTAGTTCCTGCACTACTTTGGGCGACTTCGGGGGGCGATTTCTTACCTCCCAACTTTTTGAGATGGGTATAAGGGACACCTATTAGCAAAAGTAGGTAGGCATAGGACACCTTCTTAAAGGAGAACAGTTGGGACCTATGTGATTTCACTAGGCATCTGTGCAGGAAAGTGCACTAATGTCTCTGAAATCGCTGACAAAGTCGGGCTGAGTCACACTTGTGCGACTTTGGACATCAGAGTCGTATGACAAGTCATACCCCATGATTTTTAATGTGTACCATTCATATCTGTGCGACTTCAAGTAACACTGACTTCAACATAGTCCCTGTACTACTTTGGTCTGACTTTAATGCGAGTTGAGGTTCATAGACCTCAAGTTTACACAGGCATTCCCTGGAATTGCGGCAAAATTGCTGATGCAAAATCATGGGAAAGTTGCGTGTCTTTCCCTACGACTCCTGCGTCCATAGACCTCAAGATTACACAGGCATTGCTTAAAATCGCATTAAAATCTCTCAACTTTCAGGTCACACAAGTGTGAAAGGTGCCTAAGTCACTGTGCTGAGTACTAGTTTATACCTAGAATATAAAGTAGTCCCACCATCAAACACTAGTAAACATATGTTCTCAATATAATTGTGCTCAAATGGCTGAAAATCACACAGATGGTATCACCTACTGAAAGCTTGCATTGTACTCAGCAGCATATGCTGAAAAGAGGCAAATGCCTATTAGCCAATGCCAAATCGGCACGAGCATGGTTGTTACTATAATAGTAATGCCTGAAATGCAAAACATTATTGTATTGAATCAAACATTAGTAAATGTATTTTCTCTGTAGGTAAGTGCTCAGCTCTGTAGCATAGCGGTATACCCTGCTGCCCCCAAAAGTTCAAGCCATGAATTCAAATCCCACTGACAGCATCACCTCCTAGAAGTGTGCATTGTACTCAGAAGCATAATTAGCCAAAGCACATCAGCTTGCTTTATTCCATATTTTATCTCTTCAAATGCATGCAATGGTATGTACTTATTCAATAATATGGTATGAAATTCCAAAATTCAAGGAAAAAAATGTCGTAGGGTCCCCCTAGTACATACCAGGCGCTTCGGTATGGATTTTAAGAGGAACCCCACACCAAAATGTAAAATAAATTTGATGTGGGGCCCCCAAAATCCATACCAGACCCTTATCTGAGCATGCAGCCTGGAGGTCAGGATAGGGGGGGATGAGTGAGCACCCTCCCCTTCTAAACCTTACCAGGACACATGCCCCAAAGCACCTTTTCCCCATGTTGATGGGGACAAGGGCCTCTTCCCAACAACACTGGTCGGTGGTTGTCGGTCTGCAGGCAGGGGGTTTATCAGAATCTGGAAGCCCCCTTTAACAAGGGGGCTCTCAGATCCTGCCCCCTATGTGAATAGGTATGGGGTACATTTTACCCCTACCCATTCACCAAAAAAAGCAGTGAAATGTAAAAAAATTAATAGCCGGTTTTTGACAAGTCCTTTATTGTAGAAAAGCTCCGAGCTGTCTTCTTCCCTGAGCCATCTTCTCCAGATGCTGTCTCTCCCTCCTCCATCTTCTCCCCGAGCTGTATTCTCCCAGAGCCGTCTCTCCTGCCGCCGCCATCTGCTGTGTTCTTCCGCACCGCTGGTTACCCGCTAGTAAAAAAAAAGCTGCTCTTCTTCCATGGTGGTCTTCCTCCGCTGTGTTGTCAACCGCTGTGTGGCGTCTCTTACATAGCCATGGAGCGGACTCTCCGGGTGACATTATCGGATGGCCACAGAAGACTGCCACAAGAAGAGCGGCTTTTTTTTTATTAGTGGGTAACCGGCTGCACTGAAGAACACATCAGCGGGAGAAGATGGTGGCAGCAGGAGAGACAGCTCTGGGAGAAGAAACATCAAACACTAGTCAATGTATTTTCTATGTATGACTGTGCTACACCCAATAGGCTAGCGGTCAGCACTTCTACCTTGAAGAACTCATGGGTTCAAATCCCACAGAGAAATACTAAAAGATTGAAGTGGTGAAAAAAAGCAAATGACTATTAGCCAATTAGCCAAAGCAGCAGATTACATTTTTTTGTTTGTTAATTTTAATTCGCTTGTGCACTGAAAAAATAAATACAGCTGGGGAATGGTAGGTTGGCTGGTATTTGAACTTGTACCATGAGTGCTGTGGAGACATCTGAGCAGACTACTAAGCCATTGTGCTAAGTATGAGACCTGCATAATAGTGTAGTATGATTAAAGAATGAATATAAATAATTACCGCTTTATAGTCACCTAAATTAAAAAATAAAAAACAACATACAACAAATAGGTAACCTAAATGTTTAATACATGTAACTTTACAGAATATCAGACATTACTATGTAATAATCATTCATAACTGCATTAGTTAGCAAAAGAAGGAAAAAAATAGGAATACTAATTGCAACATACATCAATAGATGCACATGAGGTAGAGCACATCTCACATAAAAATGTTTCTTTCACATACATGGATCATGATTACAGTGCAGTACTATATAACAGCTTGGTAGGAATTTGCATTTGCATATACGCGGAAGCGCTAATTAGCGCCAGCTTAGAATTTATTAACATGTGTTTCTCACTAATAGTGCTAGTTTTTCATTCGCACATTCGCCTGTTGAAATTTTATTTGGCTAAAATGGGAGCTATTATTTGCCATAGTGCCCAGTACTTCCTGGCGCTATAGTAAATGACCCCCATAGACTTTAACGGTGTTCGCGTGCTCCTACAAACTTTTTTCCTGTTCACATGTTCTGGTGCGAACCGAACAGTGGGGGGGGGGGGTCTGCTCATCCCTACCTAGCAGTAAAAAGGGTCACTGGTTCGTATTCCCAACCACACAACAAGACTACCTGCCTGGAGTTTGCATGTTCTCCCTGTGCCTGCGTGGGTTTCCTCCGGGTATTCCAGTTTCCTCCCACACTCCAAAGACATGCTGGTAGGTTAATTGGCTTCTGTCTAAATTGGCCCTAGTATATGAATGTGAGTTAGGGACCTTAGATTGTAAGCTCCTTGAGGGTAGGGGCCCATATTAGTGTATAATGTATATGTAAAGCACTGCATAAATTGACGGCACTATAGAAGTACCTTAAATAAAAATAAATAAGTCTTCACTAATATTATGGTGTGAATCTCCAAAACACCATACACTAGCTAACAAGCAGTTTACATTTGATAAACTTTATTGTATGGTATATAAACCATCAAACACTAGTAAAAGTATTTTGTATATATAATTGTGCTCAGCCCAATAGGCTAGCAGTTAGCACCTCTACCTTCAAAAATTCAGGTATTGAAAGACTCATGGGTTCAAATCCCACAGAAGAATCCTAAAAGATTACTATTGGTGGAGAAAAGGAGAATTACTGTTAGCCAATTAGCCAAAGCAGCATACAGTGAATGCCAAGTAGCCAATACACTTTAATGTGGTTGATATTATTGTATTAACTCTTCAAATGCTTGCAATGGTATGTAAGTATTCACTAATATTATGGTGTGAATCTCCAAAAACCACACACTAGCTAACAAGCAGTTTACATTTGATAAACTTTATTGTATAGTATATAACACATCAAACACTAGTAAAAGTATTTTGTATGTATAATTGTGCTCAGCCCAATAGGCTATCAGTTAGCACCTCTACCTTCAAACATTCAGGTATTGAAAGACTCATGGGTTCAAAACCCACAGAAAAATCCTAAAAGATTGCATTGGTGGGAAAAGGAGAATGCCAGTTAGCCAATTAGCCAAAGCAACACAAATATACGTGTATATATATTTACTGAAAATAGCTGATTGCCAAGTAGCCAATGCAGTTTAATGTGAAAGTTTTTATTGTATTAACTCTTTAAATGCATGCAATGGTATGTAAGTATTCAATTATATTATGATGTGACATTCCAAACACCACACACTAGCTAAAGGGCAGTTTACATTTATTTGTTTATTTTAATTCACTTGTGCACTGAAAAAAAAAAAAACACCGCTGGTGGACGGTAGGTTGGCTGTTGTTTGAACTCATACCATGAGTGGTGTGGAGATATCCAAGCAGACCACTAAGCCATTGTGCTAAGTACAAGACCTACATAATAGTGTAGTATTATTAAAGAATGAACATAAATAATTACTGCTTTATAGTCAACTAAATTAATAAATAATAAATCAAAAACATGAAAAAAACAACATACAACAAATAGGTAACCTAAATGATTAATACATGCAACTTTACAGAATAGCAGACATTACTATGTAATAATCAAGAACTGCATTTCTTAGCAAAGGAAGGAAAAAAAACTAGGAATACTAATTGCAATATAAATCAATAGATGCACGGGAACTAGAGCACATCTCTGATAAAAAATGTTTCTTTCACATACATGGATCATGGCTACAGTACAGTGCTATATAACAACTTGATAAGAATTGGCATTTGTATATACGCGGAAGCGCTAATTCGCGGCAATTTAGAATTTACAAACGTTTGTTCTCCGCTTATATCGCTGATTTTCATGCGCAAATTCGCCGTTTTGTTTCCATTTGGCTAAAATTGGCTCTATTATTTGCCATAGTGCCGAGTACTTCCTGGAGTTATAGTAAATGACCCCCATAGTGTGTGTGTGTGTGTGTATATATATATATATATATATATATATATATATATATATATATATATATATGTGTGTGTGTGTATATATATATATATATATATATATGTGTGTGTGTGTATATATATATATATGTGTGTGTGTGTGTGTATATATATATATGTGTGTGTATATATATATATATATGTATGTGTGTGTGTATATATATATATATATATATATATATATGTATGTGTATATATATATATATATATATATGTATATATGTATGTGTATATATATATACACACACACACACACACACACACACATTCATATACATATGTGTTTGTGTAGCAGCAGTAGCTTCTGAAAATACCCATGTTTTTTGCCTTAATAAATGGCAATCAATTATCCTACTTAGATTCTCTTGTTCTTTTTCAATAGCGACAAATATGGCAGAAAATAATCATGCCGTTTTTCTTCAATGTCATGGATAATTCTATATTCCTCCCTAAATAATCTTCATGCCTGTTGTTCCTCAGACAAATAATTGTAGCATAATAGCAGAATTATATCATCTTTCATTCTTCCTCCGGTTCTATGCTTAGCACACAATTGGTCGGATTGCGAAGGGTAGTACTTATAAAGCCTCGGATATTTAATTCTGTTCCTCCGTTTAGAAGTCAGGCCCTTTCAGTGTTTTCTGCTTAGAATTCTCTATTTATATCTTGGCTCTGAACACAACCTTTAATGACAATTACAAAATGGAAAAAAAAAAAAAAAAGAAATCAGGAAATTTAAAGGGAATGTGAGCTTGAAGTGTTACTAAACCCAGGAGCCTGCATTCACTATATCTGGTCTTCCACAGTACACAGAACATAGAAATGCAATCGTTTTAGTAAATATAAACTGCTAATTACCTTTTCTCATCAGCAGTATATAGCTTGTTACTTCTATCAGTGTCTAGTTAAAGCTTGTAGGAGGTTTTCATACTGCTCTCATAGTCCTATAAGACTGCATGGCCCCTGACCTTCTTTCTGGACAGTGCTGATTGGCCCTGTGCTGATCACATGCACCCTCCCAAGCTAAAGAAAAATCTCTCTAGCAATACACACCAAACTGAGTATGTGAAGCTTGTCCCCTACCCTCTGTACTACCTGGAGACTGATTGGGGACAGTGAAAGAATGTGAGGATCAGAGAAGACAGGATCAAACAGCCTTTTTACACAATGCGAAGGATCAACCCCTTAGGGCGGTTCAGCAGCGACCAGCCAAGATTCGAACCATGTATGGGCAGGCTATATGCACCCAAGATGATCGATCATTCAATTTGAATACAACCAGCCTGTCCGATTTTACATGTGATTATTGCTAGCAGATATTATAGCCGCTGGCAGTAATTACTGTGTTCTCCTGGCAGTGACGGCTTCCCCTGCCCCCCCCCTGCCGAGTGAACACAATGGATCTGTGGGAGGGATTACCCCATCAACACTGAATAAAGCTATTTTCTTTCCTGCCATCACAAATCGCTCCATCTATGGCCAGCTTTAGAGTAAAGGTTAGAGCTTCTGTCAGATTTTGAATGCTAAGAAAAAAGATTGATATCATCCAGGGATAACCCACCAGCTAAACTTGTTAATGATGGGGACTAAAGTATAACTAAAGGCAAAACTTTTTTTTAATAGTTTTGAGTGTAGAGTTTAGAGGGATTAGAACACTTGCCAGTTTTTATCGCTGTCTGTGCCCTCTTTATGGAGATTCACCCTCTATATTGATCCTGTTTACCATTATCATTGAAAGTGAAAGTTAAAAAAGATTGCCCAAATTTTGGGTTGCCCCCAGAAAAGTAATAGAGGGGAAATCTTCCCATGGGGACACTAGTTCTGGTGACTTGGGGGTCCGCAGGAAATTCCCTTGATTTACAGGGATTTCCTCATACTTCCTGTTTGGCTCTGAGACAGGAAGTGAAGGGAAATCTCTGCAATAGGACACAGATGGCGAAAAAAAATTAACCATTCCTCGCTCTATCCAAAATGAAAAAAAAAAAGTTTTGCCTATAGTCCTACTTTTAGAATAGAATATACCCAAAAACATTTACACAGTCGCCATCACATGTAAGTATTTCAAAACTAGCTTTTATTCATTTGCAAAAATTATTTTATTTAATTTAGCAAAAATGAATATTGCCTAAAGGGCACATACCCACCCCAAAACTTTATAATCACATGTGTCAAAATATAAAAACAGTAAGGTATATACTGTATAATGACCAACCTTTTGATACATCAGTAAGTCTTATAAATTAAGAAACTAGTCCGCCTTAAAGTGGAAATCCCCTGATAAAACTAAAATCCCTGCATCTATAGACACTCACGATCTAACACTAGTGAGTATAAATACCTTTTCTGAAGCCGATCTGACCCGATCTCCAGCGGCGAAAGCCCTGCAGAGGACACGGCCAACAACGGCTGTGAAATGAATGGGAAGTGACATCACCCACAGACTTACTATGGGGCTTGCGTTGTCAGACGTGTCCTCTGCACCCGCCTACACAGCGAAGCCACGACTGACAGCTCAGCGTGGGATTGGAGCGGATCACCTGCAAAAAAAGGTATGTATGCTCATTTTTTCTTTGCAGGACTAGATAAGTTAGTTTTAGATGTCTAAAGATGCAGAGTAGTGTCTATAGATGCAGAGATTTTAGTTTTAGCATGGACTTCCACTTTATTATATGTATAACTTCCACATAAATAGTTGGAGCTTAAAATAGTGAAGACTTGAAATTCGCTTCAACATCCGGCGGATAGCTCAGGGCCAATGAGTAATTTTCTCAAGGAAAACAAGGAATCGTGACTTGAAAATGCATCTATGGTAAATATTCATATGCCAATAGGGATTCTTTTTCTTCTTAGCTGTCAGTACTTTATAAAAAAATATCAAGATATCATTGCGAATATTGACCATCAAGAAGACATTCTGAATACTTCAAAGATTGGAGCTATTTAGAACTCCTCCAATGCAATTATTACCCTTTTGTGGGGTATCACATAAAAATGTACATATGTCAGAAGTATCCACAGCTCATTGGTATAGACAAAAAGGTATGACTGTGAAATCATGAACATTTGAAAATGCCCAAATAGGCAAAGTCCCAATAGTGAATTAATCCATCAAATACGGTAATCTCTTTCTTCACTTCCCACAATTCCTCCATTGTGATACGTGTACAATACAACAAAAGTAATAGCTCCTTTAAAATCACTAGTATGAAGATTGGCACTACTAGGTGTGCTGCGTGATGACGTCATTTCCAGTCAATGCGTTTCGTCATTACGTAATTGTTTTTATGTGAGTAAAAAAAATCCTGCATATGATTTTATGAATGAATCAAAGGTTTAACATTTATAACTTTATTAGTTGAGATGCGTGTATCATGGAGATAGAGATGTTTTGTGAGTCATATGAAATACTGGGGACTGTGCAGTGGCAGCCAGTGCTAAACTTTTTTTTGGGGGGGGGCAGCAAACAAACCCTCCCCAGGTCCGCACTCAGCCCCTCCATGACTTCCTCGACTTCTCCTCCCATCCAACCTGATCCGCCTCTCCTGTCCTGATTGGCCGGAAGGAGAAGCGGTAAGACAATAGTGATTATTCATTCGCTAGTGCAGTGTCTCTCAACCTTTTTTTTTTTTTCAGTCAAGGCACCCTTTAAAATTATGGACAGTCTCAAGGCACCCCATTCTAAAATGTAGAAAACTATTCTAATAGTTTTACATAATGCGGCAGCATCGACACACGTAGGACACCCAACATTAGAGGTGATTTATTCTTCCAAAGCAAATACACTTTTCCATACTAGTACCGATTAGTATTCTAATATTTCTCCTCTCCCTCAGTTTCTCTCCATCACTCAGCTAATGTGACCCTAGTGTTGAAGGAGGGAGGGCAGGGGAGGGTCAAACAAGGATGCTGTGCAGGCGATCAACACCCTTCTTATCAACATTCATGACATCACTAGTTGTTAGGACGCCGGTGGCTGAAAGGTTGAAGTGGTGCACAATAAAAACCTTTCGCTTTGTGTAACTAAGGCAGGCTTGATCCACCTGCTGGCTTGAATACATTTTTAGGCAATTTTTATGCATTTTGCCAAGTTACCCCTGAAGAAACCTCAAGGCACCCTGGTTGAAAAAGGCTGCGCTAGTGTCACGAGTGGGTGAGTTCGGGGCGCAGTGCCCAACCTTTTCAAGCTAATTAGAGCCTCTGGCTCTAATCATGTTGCTTAAAAAATGAATCCTATGAGTTAGGCGCCCCACATGCAAACTAGGGGGGGCGGCGCCCCTTATGGAGCGGCCGCTCCTGGTGCTGTGTACACATTATTAATTTGTATCATGTATTTTCTCTGTAAGATACCACTAATAAGCTGCACATGAGTACTTGAAAAAGTAGGCAGTGTTCCAGGAAACATGTTGGGTGAACAATTACATTTGCAGAGGATAAGAATATGATTTGAAAGAGATATATGGCTATATTTTCTCACTAGTGGTTGGGGTATTGTTACTGTGTGTGAAGATATCACACTATACATTAAATGATGTTATGCATTATATGATGTTATAATGATGGTTTAACCTACTTTGTAATGTGTAGGAATTTTTCTCTCTATATTGAGCAATAAAAACATACTTTTAATCTATTTGACATCTATTGTATTTGATTCATGTGCCTAAATATTTCCTATTTATCTCTTGTATTTTTCTAAGAACCATATTACTGGTCACATGTTCATTGTAAAGAGATAATATCATACGGTAAAAACTACCTGTCTGTTCCATGCAGATCACGCAGTGCTTTTATGCTTCTACAGTAGGCTTGGTGGGAAGCCACATTTGTCAGTATATTACTTATACAGTATATTACTCATCATCAGGGGCGTTGCTAGGTCTACAAAAGATCTGGGGCTAGAGCCCATAGCAGCGTAGTAAAGAAAGTAAAGAAAGTCATACGCTTGGGCGAGCATACACATGTATATACAGTAATATACGTGTGTGTTTATATATATCCCCAGAGAGCCCCCCACTTACATCAGGGTCCCCAGAGAGCCCCCTTACATCAGGGTCCCCAGAGAGCCCCCTTACATCAGGGTCCCCAGAGAGCCCCCCTTATATCAGGTTCCCCAGAGAGCCTCCTCCTTACATCAGAGTCCTCAGAGAGCCTCCCCCTTTCATCAGGGTACCCAGAGGGCCCCCCACTTACATCAGGGTTCCCAGAGAGCCCCCTTACATTAGGGTCCCCAGAGAGCCTCTCCCTTGCATCAGGGTCCCCAGAGAGCCTCCCCTCCCCTTGGGGACCCCTGCAGAGACTCGGGGCTATTGGCCCCAGATTCGGGGCTATAGCCCCAAAAGCCACCCCCTAGCGACGCCCCTGCTCATCATATATACTAGAGTATATTACTTATCATACATACCTCTCAACTTTCTGAAATGGGAATGAGGGATACCTATTACCAAAAGTATGTAGGCATAGAATGCTGGCTGCTGGATGGTATTTAGTCCCACTTCAACTACTACACTTCTCTTCAGTATTTTGCTTTACTTCCAGATACTATGCGCCATTTATTCTGATCCTGACCCTGATCTTGCCCTTGCTCTGCATCCTGTACCCTGCTGCCTCTTATCTGCTCCCCTTGTTCCTGATCCCAGTCTTTCTGAAGAAGGTTATATTCTTTCTATTTTATTCTCTTCTATTCTATTGTTTTTTTCTATTCTATTATTTATTTTTGTATACTATTCTATTTTGTTTTTGTTTTCAATACTATTCTATTTTTTTATTTGCTATTCTATTCTATTTTATTCTAATCTATTCTCTTCTGTTCTATTCGATTTTGAATTTATTCTATTCATAATTTGAATTTCAGAAGAAGGTTATATTCTTTCTATTTTATTCTTTTCTATTGTTTTTTTTCCTTAATTCTATTCTATTCTATTTTATTTTCTATTCAACCTCTTTATTTTTTATCCTATCCCTTTATTTTCTATTCTATTTTTTTTTTCTATTCTTTTATTTTGTATTCTGCTCTGTTTTGCTCTATTTTAGTCTACTCTTTTATTTTCTATTCTTTTCTATTCTATTCCTTTATTTTCTATTCCATTTCATTCTCTTCTCTAGTTTTCAGATCTGAATTCGATCTGAAAACTACCCGACTTTCGTCTGAAATTTTCGTTTCATTACTTATTTATTTATTTTTTTGATTCTTTTAAATTTGTTACTATTGTAATTCAGGAAGTTGGATACATCCGAATGCCTGAATAACAGAAAATGTGTCTGATTTTCGATTCGGAAACGAACAAACTGCATATGTCTAAAATACAATAATTTTCAATGCAGAGTGAGCAAAACCATGTGGTCAGTAGGCCGTTTGGCACAGGACCTGGAAAAGTGCAAAATCAGTGTAATATTGCTACTATTACAGTGCTTTGAGCATCCACGGTGGTCCGTCTGGTATGAGATGTGCATACTTGCATTGGTCCTAACTAGACCAACATAACCATGCAACTAAGATCATACTTGGCTGATACTTCTGGTTTAACCTGCAACTATACAGTAGCAGAGTGACAGCCAATTACAGAAAAATGATAGCTGGGTAAAGACTGATATGAAATGGCAATTTGTAACCGACAATAACTTATGGAATGACTTGTCAAGTAATTAAATGTGGTTTGTCTTCCTTAATGAAACTGTATTTTCCTTTAAATCTCAGTTATGAGCCACTGATGATTCAGCGTTTGGCGATGCGTTGCAATGAACAGGAATGCACAGCTGCTTCTAACCTCACCCGGATGTTTTATTTGTCCCCATTAGCATGCACAATGGGAGTAGGCTGAGTTATATCTGTGGCTGTACAATATTCATGATAGCAATTTGGTATCTCACTATTTTCAAGGTTACCTGGTGATTGAAAGCCCTGTTGTCTACTTCAAGGTGTAACATATAAAAAGGAGATGTCATCTATTACGAGGCTCCCTAATGTCTATCATAAACTGCAGATTTAAGCTTGAATAGGACTTGGAGGCAAAGCCTCCACCTCCACCTCTCTTGTATTAACAATGATATTGAGCCTTGGATAAAATGTTACACTACAGAACACTTACACCCTTTTTATTTTTCCTGCAGAGGCTGACTCATCATCTTGTGATACACACGTTATAGAAATAATTATGCGTTTTTTTTTTTTATTAAAGCATCCTCAGTCAAAACTGGAAATTAAAGTAGAATTGTAAAGTTACGGAAGAAAATTGCCAGGGGGTTGAGTTTTTTGTTAGAGCCTTTGTGTATCTTTTCTGCCAAAAAAAAAACAGCTTCATCTAGGTACTTGCATTTTCCATTCCACTAGTAGAGTGTAGACTCTCTGCATCAGTAAGAGTTTAGTTGAGTACCGGATTAATTCCAGAGCACATGTGCAGAAGTTACAGCACCAATGGCTACATAATGGCCACCCAATGGCCAAAGAAAGAGGATGCAAGTCGGAAAAAATAGTCATGAGCAAGATGGAGCATGGATTTGTCATTTCTGGGGAAAGGCCAACTAAGAGGTGAGTCTGACATAGGGGGTTATTTACTAAAGGCAATTCCACTTTGCACTACAAATGCCAAGATTTGACTTTAGTAAATCAACTCCACAATGTGCTGTGCATTATACCAAGTGCTACCATAGCCCCCTTAGCTCAAGCCAATTTAAAACTGAACATCCGTCAAATTGGTAAATGCATAAAATACATATGTAGCCCTACCCCCCCATAGGAGTTGCTGATGCGAGGGTTCCCCACTGCTGCACAGTAGTCATTCAGCATTTCCCTCTTGAATCCAGACACAGGGATCAGTCGTTTGGCTTGCTTTTTTTTTTTCTTAATATTGGAGTATGTATGGGATTTTTAAGGTGCTTGTATTAGGAAATAGATCCGAGAAAATTATTAAAAGAAAGACATATTATTTTAACAGTTAAAAAAAATCTAAAAACAATATCACAGCAAGTACATATGGTACAGTCCTCATGGATACAGCAAGTTTGATGTGGCTCCCAACATGTTTCGCCCTCAATCTGGGCTTTCTCAGGGGATGCTGTCCACTTAGAGCATAAATCTTCCCAGGATCTAGGACAAGTATATAAAAGCTGCAATCAACGGAGATTCAATGGTTCTACAAATGGTTCTACAACTGCCACAACAAGCCAAGGACTGCAGGTAACCATAGGAGGCATTTAAGGACCAAAAAATACAATTTGCAGAAACGTGAAACGCCCAGGGACACAAAATTTCCAAGACACTCGTATAAAGAGCTGAAGTCCTGTAACATGTGTGCCTGTCCCTGTGGTTCTGGCATCATCAGGGGATGATAACTTGGATGGGATAAGGGATCATGGGAAGCCCAACTTGAAAATGTCCAACAATCAAAACCAGGGACAACTTCCTCCCTATTTACAGATTCCTCTTTTTCCTTCCACCTGCACAAGCTTGGTTCCCTTGTACAGCTCCTGCTGGTTCACTCCTGAAGGAACTAACAGGCTTTAGTTAGTTCAGCAACAGCTCATTGCAGGGTAGGAACTTGCAGACCCTTGGGAATATAGCACATTGGACTAAACAGCATCTCACATAACTTTCTGCCTCCATAGACACTGATCCCAGTGCTACTGCTTGCAGAAATGCTACCCTGCCTGGCTACCACCAGCCAGAGGCGGCTCTCTAATTAGGCGAAATAGGCGGTGGCCTCAGGCCTCGCAGTCATAGGGGCCTCGCACAGCTGTCTAGGTTACCTAATTAGAGAGCCGCCTCGTTCAGCAGCAGAGATCTCCGTCCCGAGTCCCCTCGCCCTGCTACAGGGAGAGATAACATGCTGCGAGTGAGACGTGTGTGATCAGAGCTCACATACATCTCCGGATCACAGACAGGGAGGGAGAGCCGCTCAGTAGAGCTCTGACAGATCTCCCCCCTCCCCCTGCTGCCCGCACAGCCAGACAGAAGAGGAGAGAGAGCTTCTGCTCCTCCTCCTCCCGCCCTCTCCTCCTGTGTCTGCCCCGCCCACTCTCCTCGGCTGTGTTCTCTGTTCTGCCTCAGAGAAGGGGATGTGTGGGCGGGAAGATTCAAGCTGAAGACCAGCAAACCGAAAACGAAAAGTGGAGTCTGATCCATCCATCCAGTCCCTTCTGCCTCCCAGTGAGTACACTGATGTAGGGGATGCTCTTCCTTCCCTTCTTCCTCCATCCCCCTCTCTTTCTTTCCATTCTTTTTGTCTCTTTCCTTCATTCTTTCCACATCCCCCTCTCCTTCTTTCTTTTTCTTTCCTTCTTTCTTTCATTCCATGTTTTCTCTTTCTTTCTTCCTGTCCATCTTTCTTTCTTTCTTTTTCCATCCCTCTCTCTTTCTTTCTTCCTTTATTTCCATTCTTTTTGTCATTCTTTCTTTTTCTCTTTCCTTCCTTCTTCCTCCATCCCCCTTTCTTTCTCTTTCCTTCCTTCCTTCCCTTTCTTTCCATCTTTCTTTCCTTCCTTCCTTCCTTCCCTTTCTTTCCATCTTTCTTTCTTTCCTGTCCATCTTTCTTTCCTGTCCATCTTTCTTTCTCTTTCTTTCCTGTCCATCTTTCTTTCCTTCCATCTTTCTTTCTTTCTTTCTTTCCTGTCCATCTTTCTTTCTTTCTTTCTTGTCCATCTTTCTTTCCTTCCATCTTTCTTTCCTTCCATCTTTCTTTCTTTCTTTCTTTCTTTCTTTCCTTCCATCTTTCTTTCCTTCCATCTTTCTTTCTTTCTTTCTTTCTTTCTTTCCTTCCATCTTTCTTTCTTTCTTTCTTTCTTTCTTTCCTGTCCATCTTTCTTTCTCTTTCTTTCCTGTCCATCTTTCTTTCCTTTCCATCTTTCTTTCCTTCCATCTTTCTTTCTTTCTTTCTTTCCTGTCCATCTTTCTTTCTCTTTCTTTCCTGTCCATCTCTTTCTTTCTTTCTTTCTTTCTTTCTTTCTTTCTTTCTTTCTTTCTTTCTTTCTTTCTTTTTTTCTTTCTTTCTTTCTTTCTTTCTTTCTTTCTTTCTTTCTTTCTTTCTTTCCTGTCCATCTTCCTTTCTTTCTCTTTCTTTCCTTCCATCTTTCTTTCTTTCCTGTCCATTTCTTTCTTTCTTTCTTTCTTTCTTTCTTTCTTTCTTTCTTTCTTTCTTTCTTTCTTTCTTTCTTTCTTTCTTTCTTTCTTTCTTTCCTGTCCATCTTTCTTTCTCTTTCTTTCCTGTCCATCTTTCTTTCTCTTTCTTTCCTGTCCATCTTTCTTTCTCTTTCTTTCCTGTCCATCTTTCTTTCCTTTCCATCTTTCTTTCCTTCCATCTTTCTTTCTTTCTTTCCTGTCCATCTTTCTTTCTTTCTTTCTTTCCTGTCCATCTTTCTTTCTCTTTCTTTCCTGTCCATCTTTCTTTCTCTTTCTTTCCTGTCCATCTTTCTTTCTTTCTCTTTCTTTCCTGTCCATCTCTTTCTTTCTTTCTTTCTTTCTTTCTTTCTTTCTTTCTTTCTTTCTTTCTTTCTTTCTTTCTTTCTTTCTTTATTTCTTTCTTTCTTTCTTTCCTGTCCATCTTTCTTTCCTGTCCATCTTTCTTTCTCTTTCTTTCCTTTACATCTTTCTTTCCTATCCATCTTTTTTTCTCTTTCTTTCTTTCTTTCCTTTACATCTTTCTTTCTCTTTCTTTCCTGTCCATCTTTCTTTCTCTTTCTTTCCTGTCCATCTTTCTTTCTTTCTTTCCTATCCATCTTTTTTTCTCTTTCTTTCTTTCTTTCTTTCTTTCGTTTACATCTTTTTTTCTCTTTCTTTCCTTTACATCTTTCTTTCTCTTTCTTTCCCGTCCATCTTTCTTTCTCTTTCTTTCTTTCTCTTTCTTTCTTTCCTTCTTTCTCTCCATCTTTCTTTCTTTCTTTCCTTTACATCTTTCTTTCTCTTTCTTTCCTTTCCATCTTTCTTTCCTTCCATCTTTCTTTCCTTCCATCTTTCTTTTCTTTCTTTCCTTTCCATCTTTCTTTCCTTCCGTCTTTCTTTCCTTCCATCTTTCTTTCCTTCCATCTTTCTTTTCTTTCTTTCCTGTCCATCTTTCTTTCTTTCTTTCTTTCTTTCTTTCTTTCTTTCTTTCTTTCTTTCTTTCTTTCTTTCTTTCTTTCTTTCTTTCTTTCTTTCTTTCTTTCTTTCTTTCTTTCTTTCTTTCTTTCTTTCTTTCCTGTCCATCTTTCTTTCATGTCCATCTTTCTTTCCTTCCATCTTTCTTTCCTTCCATCTTTCTTTCCTTTCCATCTTTCTTTCCTTCCATCTTTCTTTCCATCTTTCTTTCCTTCCATCTTTCTTTCCATCTTTCTTTCCTTCCATCTTTCTTTCTCTTTCTTTCCTGTCCATCTTTCTTTCTTTCCTGTCCATCTTTCTTTCTCTTTCTTTCCTGTCCATCTTTCTTTCTTTCCTTTGGCCGCCTTTGAAAACGTCAATGACGAAACGCGTAAGGCGGGGCTACGCACTTACGTCATTTCCGGGTACGGAGCGAGAGAGCCTGGAACGCAGCTGGACCGCACGCCGCACGCTGCGGGGAAGCACTTCCTGGCTATCGGCTTCACCCATAGTGTAGTGCGATATATATATATATTTTTTCCCTACTGGGGAGTTTTATTCCATTAAACATTTTTAATTATACTACACTATGAGGTGGCATCTCTTTTTTATGAGGGCTTTTTGCTGGTGATCCCCCTTCCTGGATACGGTACAGGTGGGAGTCCGGAACCCCTGTGAAAGAGGCTTTCCATCTCAGCAACTACGGGATATCGGATAGAGGACGGCCTTGGGATCTATCAGTGCCTGTCACCCCTGTAGGGGTAGTGGAAGCTGGTGAGTGGGGAGCCAAAAGGGGAGCACAGAAGTCACGGAATTACCTCTGTGGGCACCTAAGTCACAAAGCCATTGGAACTTTTTTTGCTGCCTATCCCACTGGGATTTATTTACTGAATAGGAACTTTCACAATTTGATGTCAATCACAAATTTCCTTTTTTTCTTATTTTCTCCGGATTGGTTTTTTTGGACTTGTTTGAAATTGGATTGCACGGCTATTTATATATATGCGGATGCTGGGTTGGAGTATCATATATATCACTGCATTTTATGGGCTTGTACTGTTATATACTTTATTATATATACACATTGGTTTATCACATTATCTAGTACCTAGGGGTACTTCATTGACACCATTAGTGCAACTGAGGTTTACGCACCACTATAGGGATTGCATCCACTTATATGCACATTATATTTATATATGGTACAATCTTAGAGTCTCACAGTCAATTATTTGTTTAGCCACTATACACGCACTTTTAACAGGGAGCGCCACACCCCCACTTATTATTTTCTTTACATGTTAGTCCTCTTGGGGACTTAACCTGGGGGGGCAGCATACCTCACTTTTTTCACTTTTCTCCCCTATCCTACCTTCTCCCTCCCCTCCCCCCCCCCCTCCCCCCATTTTCTGCCATATGTCCTAAGCGCAGAGATTCTGATAATTTAATTCCTTTCTTTCTTTCCTGTCCATCTTTCTTTCTCTTTCTTTCCTGTCCATCTTTCTTTCTCTTTCTTTCCTGTCCATCTTTCTTTCCTGTCCATCTTTCTTTCTCTTTCTTTCTTTCCTTCTTTCTCTCTTTCTTTCTTTCCTTTACATCTTTCTCTTTCTTTCCTTTACATCTTTCTTTCTCTTTCTTTCCTTTCCATCTTTCTTTCCTTCCATCTTTCTTTCCATCTTTCTTTTCTTTCTTTCCTTTCCATCTTTCTTTCCTTCCATCTTTCTTTGCTTCCATCTTTCTTTCCTTCCATCTTTCTTTCCATCTTTCTTTCTCTTTCTTTCCTTTGCATCTTTCTTTCCTTCCATCTTTCTTTCCATCTTTCTTTCTGTCCTTTACATCTTTCTTTCTCTTTCTTTCCTTTCCATCTTTCTTTCCTTTACATCTTTCTTTCTTTTCTTTCCTTTACAACTTTCTTTCTCTTTCTTTCCATCTTTCTTTCCTTTCCATCTTTCTTTCTTTTCTTTCCTTTACATCTTTCTTTCTCTTTCTTTCCATCTTTCTTTCCTTCCATCTTTCTCTTTCTTTCCTTTCCATCTTTCTTTCCTTTCATCTTTCTTACCTTTCTATCTTTCTTTCCATCTTTCTTTCCTTCCATCTTTCTTTCTTTCCTTCCATCTTTCTTTCTTTCCTTTCCATCTTTCTTTCTTTCCTTCCATCTTTCTTTCCTTTCATCTTTCTTACCTTTCTATCTTTCTTTCCATCTTTCTTTCCTTCCATCTTTCTTTCTTTCCTTCCATCTTTCTTTCTTTCCTTCCATCTCTCTTTCCATCTCTCTCTCTTTCCATCTCTCTTTCTTTCTCCCTCCACCCATCCCCCTTTATTTCTCTCTTTGTGACAGCCTACCAGAATAGGTAGGATCTGTGAGAGCAGCTTCCCTGTGCAGCTCTGCTTGAGGAAAATATATCTTTATTATGCCCACTTACCTACCCCCTGTACTGTCCACTCCCCTATACTGTACCCTCCTAATACAGTTCATAATACAGTGGGGCCTCATGTCTAAGTTTTGCCTAAGGCCTCACAAAGTCTAGAGCCGCCTCTGCCACCAGCCCACCTGACTGCTTTCTCTTCCTAGTCCTCCTGACTGGCATACACATGGAGACTCCCCAGGGCAAGGTTGGATGAAGACTTGGCACACCCCTGTCTACAAGAGAGCACTGTTACAACTGGCAGTCTCTCCCCTTGTCTGTCCCTGCACCGTGCTGATCTACTCACTGTCTCTCCTTGCTCTCTCAAACTGCCTCCTTTGGTGGCCAGCCTCCCGAGCTCCAACCCGAGGTGAAGTCCTCCCCAGCATGGGTGCCTCAGGGGCCACCGACAGCCTCTCCTCAGCACTGCTTCTCCATCTTCCACTGACTCCTCTGCTGGCATGGCTCATGTCTATTTAAGGGCTCCTTAGCTCCCTGCCAGGCCCACAACCTGGGGACTGGCTGAGGGACCCTAAATATTCAAGACAACCCCTCCTAGCTTCCGCCCACTATCTTCCAGAACGTTCTCCAACATTCTAGAAATAGGAGGAGGCACCAGAGAGCTGCCAGGATGAGTCATCCAGCCCTGGCCTCTAATAACCCTGGCCCAGATTCAGTGACTCAGATTTATCCCTGGGCCAGACTATAATTTGCCAACTCCAATTCTAGTAGCACACACTAGAGAGTGCTACACATATGTAGCTTGTCTTTCATGCTAAAGTGTTTATAGCTGTTACCAGCTGTTGTTGTGATCCACCCTGGAACGCACCAAGATGCTCAGCATGCAAAACTTATAGCTCAGCTCTTTTGGTGACATTCCCACTTGGTTCTACTGTACTAACTTATGCATTAACCCACAGTTGTAGCCCTGAAGAAATGGTTTAATCCCAAAACACATTGAATATTTTCTGTTTCTAAATAACCATGTTACATAAGTTGTTGTGACATTTCCTTACGCTGTTACTCACCTGCAATCACAACCTTCTCACTCCAAAGAGACCAATAGGCCTTGGTTCCATCCTTTAGTTAAGCAGCCACTAAGAAATCCACACTAAAGGTCCAGTGCTACCTTACACACCTGCACTGGTGGCCTTGTAATGAAGACCCCCCCCCCCTTCCTGCAGGCAGGTACCTAAATGTTATTTGTAACACTAAAGGATTAATGATTGTTCACTTAGGACTTAATGATATGTTGTGGTGTTCCTTCCCCCTCCATGTGTCACTTCCTGTTCAGAAGGGATATATGAAGGAGGAGGTGGTGCCTTGTAGTCTCTTGGGAGTTAGAATTAGGACCATTCACATGGAGATGTAATCATTGCACCAAGAGTGTGGTAACCCCATAGCAGGACAGTTACACCTTTATTATTCACTTATTGGGAAAGAGCACAACAAAAGGTACCACAGCCACAGCACTGAAAAAAAATAAAACGGAGAATGGATAATGACATTTTTTTTCTGGATGTTACACATTTTTGTGAATAATTAGAGGACTGTATGTAAAGTATAAGTAAAAGTAGTTCTGAATAAGTAACACCTGGTCTGATTTTTGATGAAGAGTCAGAGTGTGTGCTTCTACAGTAAACATAACCTGGGAACAAAATATAAATGTTCAGGTTAACCTTCAGGGTGGTGAAGAGTGAAAAGTTAAGGGCAGGACTGGAGTAGCCAGCTCAGGAGGGGGAGCGGTGGTGGCCAGTGATGTAGGTTCTGTAGGTCGGGTGGACTGGCACAGGATGCACCTCACCGAGTGGTTGGGTCCCTATTAAAGAGCCTGCTGCAGAACGGAACTGGTCCTAGGGACTTGGCCTGGAACCACTGTGTGCAAAGCCTTGTGTCGTATACTCAGTGGCTCTCCTCTTTGCCTTCGGGTTGAAATGGTGAAGAAGTGTGGGCTGAAGAGCTGGTGGAGGGAAATCAGCCGTTCCCCTAAAACTGTCTCTGCAGTCAGTGTCAGGACAGGCAGGTGTAAAGGACATCATCCTTTCAACTGTGTGGTAGACATGTGCACACTGAAATATTTCGTTTCGGAATTTCGTTTTCGTCTGAAAAATAAATTTATTTAGTTACTCCCGAAATTCGTTTTTATTTATTTCGTTTTTCGTTAAAAATTGCATTCGTCCGAAAATCCAAATTAATTAAGGTCGAATCTGTCATTGAAGGCTTATGGTGTCTGTCGAATGTTCAAAGAAGATTCGACGGAGCAGCTAAACCGTACGATGCCGTATAGTTTACCTGCTCCGTCGAATCTTCTTAGAACTTTCAACAGACACCATAAGCCAAAGTACGTGTGTACTTAGTTCTAGCTATTTTACTGCTCCTCTCTTTGGTTACAATCAGCCAATAACATTCGTCATCATCATTATTTTTACTTATCTTTTCTCCCCTACGATGAATCTTTTCTCCCCTACGTCGAATCTTTTCTCTCTATGTAGAATAATCTTGGACTAATAGAGTTAAGGTTAGGCACATTCGACCACAGGTTTAATGGACACAGATTGTTATTATCATCATCATGTCGAATCTCCTATCTATATCGAACTGTCGTAGCAACGAAAATAAAGCATTTGTTTATGTCGGATCTTTTTTTTTTCGGACTCTGCACTTTCGTTATCGTTCGTTAAGACAATAACGAAAATACCTGAAATTCGGACGAAAATGCATTCGGACGAAAACGAATGCACATGTCTACTGTGTGGGGCCCGGTGAAGTAATTTGGTCACTGGGGGGGAATCCACATCACAATAGTGGAGTCACAGTCCAATAATACCAGAAAGCAGTTCCAAAATGCTAACACGCCTGACAGCTAAATGCTATGGAAAACTCACCTACCTAATCATTTGTAATTCTGTTCATCTAGTGTTCAAGACCTAGGTGCTTTGGATTGAGGCAAGTACACAGAGAGATATGCTTTGTTCATTTTTCATTTGAGGTTTACAATCACTTTAAGGTATGTATGTATAAGAGGTATATGTGGGGAGATCTGCTGGAAAAATACTATGACGTTCCCTTTAAGTCAATTACAATGCTATAGAATCATAGAATCTATTTAAAGATGTTAATTTGCATTAAACTTTTTTTTTTGCTCCACTGGTTTTCTTGATGTGTGTTACACTGTTGATTATTAATATCACTCATTTTTTAGTATAAGCTATATATTACAATTAGTAATCATCTTCCTTACAACATTAATCTTATTTCCAGTGACAACAGGGAAAGTGACACATGTCAGGAAACATCAGCTCAGGAAGTGAAGTGAGCCGGTGTTGTATATCACGAACGGTGCAAATAACGCGGACTCGGAGCGCCGGGGATCCTCCTGGCGAAGTGTGACTCTGCGGCAACATATGGCACAACGAGGGGGTTTGTTACATCATACGCACATGAGTAATCCTCGGTATGGCTCATACATCTCCTGATGCCCACTTTTTGCTTTGTAGCCCCAGGAAAATGAAAAGAGAATTAGATAAAAAAAAATAAAAAATGTAACCAGGGGCTCCAAATTTAGTCTTCCATTCGTTTTTCTACCAGTGTGGGAGTCCTAAAATGCTGTGATGATGAATATTGTTATTGAATTAGTTAAGGTGCCCAGAGATTATTATGCCAATATTGGCCAGACTGGGTGTCAATTAAGATCATATAAGTATGAAATAATAAAGCTGGATTTCCGTAACTGGAGTCCATAGGCACACAGCCTTTGGCACAGTTTCTTGTATTGAAAGGGATACGGTAGGGGCTGGGCAAACTTTCGAAAAATTTGTGAGCATGTCCTTTAACAAGAGGCATGCAGGCAGTGGTGGTCTTTCTCATTAGAAAGCCTAGTATGGTTTGAAAACCGAGTATCATGGATGACCAAAAACAAATGTTTGTTCTGCGGTCAGTATTGATACCAGAGACAGCCGGGGAAGTAGCATTTTCAATAATAATGACAGTATATATATATATATATATATATATATATATATATATATATATATATATATTCACACACACACACTATATTACCAAAAGTATTGGGACACCTGCTTTTACACGCACATGAACTTAATGGCATCCCAGTCTAAGTCCGTAGGGTTCAATATTGAGATGGCCCACCCTTTGCAGCTATGACAGCTTCGACTCTTCTGGGAAGGCTGCCCACAAGGTTTAGGAGTGTGTCTATGGGAATGTTTGACCATTCTTCCAGAAGCACATTTCTGAGGTCAGGCACTGATGTGGACAAGAAGGCCTGGCTCGCAGTCTCTGCTCTAACTCATCCCAAAGGTGTTCTTATGGGTTGAGGTGCAGGCTAGTCAAGTTTCTCCACCTCAAACTCACTCATCCCTGTCTTTATGGACCTTGCTTTGTGCACTGGTGTGCAGTCATGTTGGAACAGGAAGGGGCCATCCCCAAACTGTTCCCACAAAGTTGGGAACATAAAATTGTCCAAAATGTCTTGGTATGCTGACGCCTTAAGAGTTACCTTCACCCAACCTCTAAAAAACAACCCCATGCCATAATCCCCCCTCCACCAAATGATTTGGACCAGTGCACAAAGCAAGGTCCATAAAGACTTGGATGGGTGAGTTTGGGTTGGAGGAACTTGACTGGCCTGACCTCAACTTGATAGAACACATTTGGGAATGGATTTAAGCGGAGACTGCAAGCCAGGCCTTCTCGTCAAACATCAGTGCCTGACCTCACAAATGTGCTTCTGGAAGAATGGTCAAACATTCCGACAGACACAATCCAAAACCTTGTGGACAGGCTAGGTTGTGGACGGCAGGTTGGTTGTTTCAAACCTCTTGGAGAACTAAGAACAGATCTTCTGTGGAGTGGCTGTAGGTTGCCTCAAATGCTGAAGATAGTTGGCTGTATGTTTGGGGTCGTTGTCTTGTTACAGAATAAATTTGGGGCCAATCACACCTTCCCTGATGGTATGGCATGATGGATAAGTATCTGCCTGTATTTCTCAGCATTGAGGACACCATTGGTCCTGACCAAATCTCCAACTCCATTTTTTTAAAGCAGAGGCACTAGAAAATAAACTGATAGATTATGCAATTTTTTATGTCAAGCGGTATTTGCGCAGCAGTTTTTCAATTACAATTTTTTTTTTAATGAAAAGAAGAGGTGTCAGACCCCAAACCCGCACAAATGGTTAGATGTGAGCAAGTGCTGGCAATGAGAGCAGATCATTGATAATGAAAAACCATATGTGATCTAAAAATGAATGAATTAATTTAAACCGCGCTCTGTGTAGTGTGTGTTAAATTAAATGTTGAGTTCAATAATATACCATATAAACACCACTAATATTTTACAAAAAAGTGCAAGTGCATAATTATAATTCAAAAAACATTTAGCCAAGTGCATATAAAGTGTCCATAGTAATGATGGTTAAACAAAAAATAAATGTCCAAAAAACAAAGTGTGTATAAATCGTATTAATCCTGGTAAACGATTAGTAGTGACTGTATATCTTCCACCACCATCACCTGCCAAACATCTTACTCACCAGAACTCCATGACACCCATTACAGGTAGTCAAAAGTGCAGAAGGATCAGACCAATGAAGGAAATTCTCTCGATCTCGAATTGTGCCGTCAAACCTCCAGACATCAATGGGGTAATGAAAGGAAGAGAGACTCCCATAGTGAAGTTTGTCTCGATTTATTTGAAAAATGTAAATGTCAATATGTCCATCACAGCATGCAGTACAAAATTGTATTGGAGAACACCGTGTGGGCTCCAGCTGCGTTGCAAGGGGCGGAAGTGTCCCTACGCGTTTCATCAGTATTCTCTGACGTCATCAGGGGTCATGTGATTGGATATGTCGCTTCCTAATTTATACAAATCCGCCATTGAAGGATATCCAATCCGATTCAATCCTTGCCTGATAATTACTAAAAACTTAATACACAGGAATTTAATATAATTGAAAAGATTTTAAAAAAGGTTGAACTAATGGAAATGAATTAAATAAAAAAAAAAATTACATTTAAAATTAAAAATTATATATATACCGCTATCTTTTGGTTAGATACCAAATGGCAAGGAACCATGTTCAAAACACTATATACGCCATCTAGTGGTGATTAATTGTACTGGATTCAAATGAAATTGGAACACGTTTTACATTGGTTGTTGATTACAATTGCAATATATATCTCAGACTTAAAGGGTTTGTTAACCCATTTATATAAGACTATGTCAGCCCCTCTATTAGAGGCTGGCATAGCACACAATGTAAGTAGTTTTAAAAAACGAGCATTCTAAATACTGAATTTGAGCTGTCTTCAGGCCAATCACGTGACTCGCGGCCGCTTTACAACTACTAGACAGAGCTTCTGCGGAGGAGAGGAGCTGCCACGTGATCTCCCCGGCTAACGTCAGAGGGAGATCACAGCTCCTCCCGCAGGAGACATCCATCGGAGCTGTAAAGTGGCCGCGAGTCATGTGAATCGCGGCAATTTAAAAGCCTTTACAGGTTACCACTTTAGATTTACAGAGGAGGTCAAGTGCTAGAATTACTGCCCATGATCTGATGTTCACCGTGATACCTCACATGTGTGGGATGATTGCTGTTTGTGTGCGTGCTGGAGCGGTGCGTGCACGGGGGACGGGGACACTGTAAAAAAAATGTAATTATTATTTATGCTATTTTTTTATTTTTTTTAAATGGTTAAATGGTTTAATTCTTTATTTTATCACTTTTATTGTTGTCACAAGGAATGTCCTCTGCCCTTAAAAACGTTAAAATAATTCAAAGTGTATATAGTGCGCTATTGATATTATTGAGTGATAGTAAACCTGTGAAAGTAAAAAAGCAGTGACACAAACATACGATACAATCATGTGCAAAACTTAGAAAGGTAAAAATAGTCATGCTAATAAACAGTGCAAATAAATTATGAATCAAAAGGCAAAAAAATCCAATACATGGAATAATATATAACTCCTGTGTTATAAAAGAATGCAATAGTGACACATACAACTCAAGAGTCTCTTGTAGGGTAAAAAGTGAATAAAAGTGACTTTATAGAATGTAGTCTCTCTAAAGATGGTAGGTATATCAAATTCTGCAGTGATGCAACTGTAAAGAGAGATGTGGAATTCTCGAAATTTCCAGCCGCCACCAAGAGAAAGAGCATAATCTCTCCTTGGTGCGAGGGGCAGAAAAAATGAATACTCTTACCAGAAGATGTGGACTTCCTATTATAGCAAGGTCATATGCGCCAGCAGATATAGCCCTCTGCTGGGCCTGAGGTGGGTCCTGGACCAAGATGTACGGATCAGCCCTGGATGTCCTCCTCACTCACTGGCCACCATCCGCCCGCTTACTTCCAAAAAATGTCAATCTCCCAAAATGAGCATGGAGGCAGTAAAGAAAATAAAAGCTCCAATGGTGTGTTATCATTTAAAAGACTGCTCATTTATTTATAAAAAGTTATCCATGAAAATGTACAATAACATCTTAAGAAACACTTGCCGGCAATAAAAATTTCAAACAAACGCCCATGGTTCTGGGGTCACGTGAGGTGTGATTACGTCAGCGCGTAGCACCGTCCGACATGTTTCGTCATACGTGACGTCTTCCTGGGGCACGGGCGACGCACTGAGCCATCACCTTTTATACACAAAGCGGGCAACCAAGCCTTGCTTTCGTGTAGCGGCCATATGGGAAGAGAGGGTACATCCAAGCCTCGCTCTGGGGGAAACCAAACCTCTCTTCCACTTGGCGGCCATAACACAGAAAAGGAAAGAACATTCGGAACTTGTAGCCATCTAGTGGATATGTGGAGAACAGAAAGTTGAGCCCCGCTCGTCCATCATAGTCAAAACAGGACGCATAGAGGGAGCGTTCAAATGCTACATACATTAAGTGACCAGCAACTAAATCACATATGTAGATAATTTAAACAAATCGGGAACACATCTAAATGTGACGTTCAGATCAGTCTACCGCAATGACTGATCATATCGATCAAAATTCTTTAAATTTGGATCGTATCGAAAAAGGCCAACGATCACCAATATTTGCATATTAATCATATGACGTTAACCATTCGTCACACTGCAATGTGTACCTCTAATGGACATACATAAAAAAGAATAAAAAAATGATATCTATAAAAAAAATCTTACATAGATAAGGATATATAAATCAAGCATTATCGATAAAGGCATTAATTTCAATGTCAGCATTTAAGCTCAGAGGTCTTAAACATTTAACATGATATATCCAACTCATTTCTAATTAGGAAATAGCACGTCTCTTAGGTCCCCCTCTCCAGTGTATTTTAAGCTTGTCTAGCCCCATGAATGACTTTAAAAACTTTTGATTTTTTTTTTAAATGGCGCCATTGCCATCCGGATAAACCAGAAGTGATGTCCGGGCATCGCTTCCGGGTTACCATAGCCGAGAGCTGATCAAAGCCACTCCAGGCTTTGTTTGGCTCTCTGATCAGCCAATCGATGTGCCAGCTGGTCTCCTGGGCCTCCCAGTGGAATGGAAGAACCTAAAAAAGCCACGGAAGGCAGTCCCTTCCACTGCTTGTAAAATCATTTCAGCGGCTAGTTAGCCACTAGGATTGTTCTTACAAGAGAGCCAACCTTCGGTTTTAAAAAACGGTACCAGTTGCAGGCTTCTTCCCGGTATAACCACTTGAAGTCAAGCGACGTATAAGTACTACGCTGGTCGGCAAGTGGATATTTCACATTTTGACTCATCAGTCCAGAGCATCTGCTGCCATTTTTCGGAACCCCAGTTCCTATGTTTTTGTGCATAGTTAAAGCGTTTGTTACCCCAACACTTCATATTCCTGATATGTGGCTGCTGTACCATGTTCTTGTATGAGAAAGTATCCTGTTCTCTTTGTATTGCTTCCTTTATGTGAAATTCCTGGTGTTCCTGCTAGTCCCTCTCCTTTCCTATTAAAAACTGACCACACTAAGCAGGGGAACATACCGGTGTCAGTTCTCTAGCTGTGCTGGGAACTCAGTGTGCTTTCCTCCATTGATCAGACTTGTCCTGACACACCCCCACTGCACAGACATTCACTGGAAAGCTCAGTGTGCTGCTGCTTTTCCTCCCCCAGCTCTTATGAAGCTGAGAACAAAGGGAATGTGATCACTTATAAAAAAGGGGAAAAAATGTTTTGCCTTTCATTTCTATTTTAAACTGGGTTGTTCGCTTAGCTTTTATCGCTTAGGTGATCACTTAGCTTTGTTTCAGCATCCTAATTGCAGCACAGGAGGAAGGCGGAACCACAAAGAACAGGGGCTGAAGTTCTGCCTTGATACGATGTACAGGAGTTTTCATATTTGCAGTACCATTAAAATTTCCATTAGACTGGGTTCACACTATGTCCAGCCGCAAGGCACAGCAGGGGGTCCGGTGCGTCACCCCGTTTACTGTTTCTGGTCCAAAATTTAGCCTGAATTCGGACCTGAAATGGAGCCAAAAACACACAGGATCCTTCTGCTGTGCGCTCCGTGGCTGCCCTGGAGATGTGTGAACCGGCTTCATTGAGCACCAGTCACACTCTCCTGTCATGCGAATTGGATGCGAGGAAACTCACATCCAATTCACATAAGTGTGAAATCAGTCTTATAGTGCACGTTAGCCCTGAAAATAACTGCCCCTTTTTAAAAAAGGTCCTTATTCTGGTGTGTTGGCTTAAAGTGAACCAAATCCCATCATTTCTAATGTCTGTATCATGAGCCTCCAGTCTCCAGTCTACCCTATCAAAAGCCTTTTCGGCATCTATAGATAGGAGTATTCCTGGGGGTCCACTTTCTTTTATCGTCTGCAGTAAGAGCAAAGTTCTTACCTCATTATCCCTTCCTTCCCTTCTAGGGGTAAATCCTACCTGGTCAGGATGGACCAGAGTATTCATCAAGCCTTTTATACGTCTTGCCAATACTTTAGCGTATAATTTTACGTCCGCATTTAGGAGCGAAATTGGCCTGTAGCTTGAACACATCGTCTCGTCCTTCCTCTCCTTCAGGATTACTGTGATCGTTGCACCAGGGCCTCCCTACCTGCTTAATATTCCACTCCTAAACCGTTCATGTAATGAGAGAGCTTCGGGGTTAGAATTCCTTTAAACTTTTTATAATAAAATGTTGTAAACCCATCTGGGCTAGGGCTTTTCCCCTGGGCGGAATCAGACAGGGCTTTATTCATTTCTTCCTCCGTTATGGGACTTTCTAATAATTCTTTCACTTCCTCAGCAATCTTAGGCATTCTAGCCTTTTTTAAGAAGTAATTTATTTTCTCTCTTTTATTTCCTAGCTGTCCCCCCCCCCCTTGATCCATTGATCCATTTATAACTCCTTGTAATAGTTTTTAAATACTTCCGCTATCTCTTTTGTCGTGTGGACCAGGTCTCCTTTCTTAGTTTGAACTTTTTCAATATAATTTATAGATTTTTTCTATTGTAATATTCTAGCAAGATATTTACTAGGCTTATTTTCCCACTGATATCTTTCTTTAGCTATTCTGTTAAATGTTTTTTTTGTTTCTTGCTCCATAAGTTCTTTTAATTCTTCTCTTATAATTACTACTTTTTTGTATGTTGCTGTATTTAGACCTTGTTTTTTTTTTTTTTATGTTCTTGTTCAACTTTATAAAGTTCATCGATTAAATTTGTTATTTTCCCTGATCTCTCCTTTTTCTTCCTTGTTCCTACTTCGATCAGGATCCCCTGATGTAGGCTTTATGGGCCTCCCACAGGGTGGACCCCGACATCCCTTCCGTGTCGTTTTTGGTAAAGTAATATTGAAGTTCTTTTTCTCGTAATATATCTTCGTTTAATCGCCAGGAAAAGTGTGGTTTGTAGCTTCCGGGAATTATCATTTTCATTTTCACTGGGGCGTGATCTGATAATGTAGTTATTTCTATCCTAATTTCTGAAACCCAGTCTTGTACTCTCTGGTCTACCAGAATATAATCTATCCTTGAGTGTGTCCCGTGTACAAGGGAGTAGAACGTATAATCTCGCACTTTGGGGTGAAAAATCCTCCAAGTGTCCACCAATTGGTGCCTATACAGTTTGTGTTTAATCATTTTAAGTTGTGCGTTATTCGTCCCCTGTACACAGGACTTACTGTCTATTCCTGGTTCCAAACAAAAATGTATATCCCCCATTAAGATTACATGTCCCTTCTTAAAATCCATCAATTTCTCCAGAGTGTTGTTAAGGAATTTTATCGGGTTCTTATTAGGAGCATATATGTTTACCAAAGTGCATTCCAAATCACTTAATCTACCTCTTAGAAAGAGAAATCTCCCTTCTGGGTCAGTCATCCTTTCTTCCAATTTAAACTGGGTCCCCTTTGCAAACCCTATTGCCACTCCCCTTGCTCTCTTTGTACTTGTATCCCCATAATACCAGGTGGAATAGTTTTTGGAGAATAATTTCACATTTGATTTGTGCGATAAGTGGGTCTCTTGGAGAAATACTACCTCTGCCCCATACCTCTTTAGTTCTTGTAATATTTTAGGTCTCTTAGTGGGTGTGTTAAGTCCCTTGACTTTATACGTCATAAAATTTACTGTTGTCATCTTTTTTTTTTGATCTCCTATGCCATACTACCTTCTCCTTCCTGTTAAGGGATTTTTCCATTTTTTTTGTATCTTACATGAGGTGATCCCCCACCCCCCCAACCTCCGCCCCTCCCCTCCACCCTTCTTCCACCTATTCCCCTCCCCCGCCCCCCCTCCCCCCTCCCTCCTTGGCCCCAGATAGACCCTTAGACCATCGAAGGCCATGAATACCACGACCATCTCAGATCTTAATCTCTGGAGCAGGGCCCCGAATGTGCCGTCACCATTCCCCCCCCCCCCCACTACCCACCCAAACTCCCCGCCACCACTCTTATTATAGGCTGTAGAATCGGGCCATGCCCTATTCCTATTACACATCCTACTCATCCTCAGTCCAACCCGGCAGCTCTGGCACCGGTAAATCAAATTTTTTTCAAAACTCCGCCAGCTCTTAAGGGAATCTTAACCTGGTGGTTCTTCCCGCTTTGAACCCCAGTAAACAACCTGGAAACCCCCAGCTATACTTATTGTTCTGTGTTTGCATTGTTTTTAACAGGGGTTTCAAAAGGCCAATGTTTCTGGGGCCAGGTCCGCAAAAATTTGAATCTCCGAACCCCCATATTGCAACGGTTCTTTCCCTCTCAGCTTCGCCCATATTGTGGCTTTGTCTTCGTAAAACCTGAATCTTACAATTATGTCCCGTTGTCTACCTACCTCAAGATTCGCTGGTTTTCTGACCCTATGGACCCTCTCTATCCTTGGGAATTCTGCTACTCCCCTATCCAGCAAAGAACTAAATAATGCTCAAATAATTTTCCTCAAGTCTTCGCCCCTTTCTTCCTGAACCATGCGAATCCTCAAGTTTTGCCTCCTATTTCTATTTTCTTGGTCTTCTAATCTGTAAAGAATTTTCCTTTGATTTTGTTGATTAATTTTGACTTGACCTTTTAAGTCAGAAACTTCCTGGGCTTGTTTTTCTGTTCTCTTTTCCGTCTTCTCTACTCTTGCCAGTAAATTTCCCAAATCTGTCCTTAGTGAGTTGTCCATTTTTATTGAGTTTTCTAGTCTGAGGAACATCTCCATCATCTCATCTTTTGTGGGAATGTGTGCTTCTGACCTTGGCTCTTCAACCCTAATTGTTTCTGATTCACTCTCTACTGTTAGGTCGTCTCTAGATTGATTCACTATTTCTCCTATTTTTTTCTCTGTTCCCTTTTTCCTGTCCACTTTACTTGGTCCTTGTGTCCCTGGGTCCATATTCTTAGGGCTCGCTCCTTGGGCCATATTTTGTTTGATCGTACTAACCGATCCTTTCTCTTTTGGCTTTTTAGGGGCACCTCCCCTGGAAGATTTGGTTGAAGCTTTGCTCATAACGCCTCTCTACCCTCCCCTTCCTGTCCTTTTCCCCAGTTTAAAAAACAAAAACAAATGTTATTTTGGTTGAAAAGGGGGGTAGGGGGCTATGCCCAGAGTACTCATATGGAGTAGGTTGGGTTTTATATCTAGTTACAGCTCTAGCAGACCTCTGTCAATGCCGCCCAGGTGTTCAATTTAGCTTCAGCAGGTGGATATATCAGAACCTATGTCGGCAGGTAAAGTCCCAATTCTAACATATGTCCTGCCTGAATCCTTACAGGCTCCAGAAGGGGTCCTTTTAATAGTATCACTGTATACCACTGTATATTTGTCCTCAGATAAATCTGAATCCGTATACCACTATTTATACCGCTTGCCTGACGATCTTCTACGAGCAGTCCATTACATTTACTCCAAACCAGCTTCTAGACCTATTTTTACAGGGCTGATTAACCTCTGAATCCCCCAATAAGGATCCATACACTCCCCGGCCTTTTACACCACCACTGTACTCTTCAGCAGGCTGGTTATTCAATCCATGGAGTTTACAACCGTAATGCTTTGTAGTACAATTAACCCCCTCACATTCGCACTATGGCTACTCATATCCAACAGGTCAAACGGCAGATAATTAAATGTTTTATCTGTAGTGGCTAGTCTATACATTCACTAATTCACTCTCATACAGGGTACCTCCATATTCTGCCCTTCAATGCTGTTTACTGCTGTTGATCCATACATCCTCATATACAGCCTTATGTTTCCTCGCTTACTGTAATGGTCCGTTGCTTCCGAATACCAGCCTGCCTTTTCTGCCAGTCTTTTCACATCAGAGCCTGGAGGATCTGATAAGTCTGACTGGCGTCTTTGGTATCTAAACCCGGGTGGCGGGAGGTTGGGCCAGGGGGGGCGCTGGTCTCAGTCCCCACACTCTGTGCAACCTGAAGGCTTTTGGGGGTCTCCCACGATCATGCAGATATGCAGCTTCCTAGCGTGCGGGAACCGGAGCATGCGATGGAAGGTCATTCATTGCCACCACCCCTCCTCTCACACTCTCCCCACTGCATCCGCCGCGGCCCCCTGGACGGCTCCTGTTCGTGAGCCAGCCGACACACTCAAGCCCCTCCCTCCGAGACCAGCATCACGTCCTCACGTCCATCACCGGGCCCCGTACTGGGGACGTCCCATCATTTTTGCTCCTCCCAGCTCTTATGCAGCTGTTTTTCCCTGTTTTTACCTTATACAGCCCACTTCCTGTTTCTTGTCTGGTAAAAAGCCTAGGCTTATGACATCATGCACAGCTCTCTCTCTCACTCCCGTAAGAGTTTGCCAGGAAGGGAGGGGGGATGAGTTATAAGAGGGCCAATGAGAGCTGCAGAGCTGGAGGTGTGCCTCTGTGTGTCTGTGTAAATCCAGGAAGTGAACAGGCAGCAGCTTCAGCTGCCCACAGTTAAAATGGCTGCAGCCAGACTCAGTGGTGGGAGATTTCTACAGCATATTTGGCAAGTACAGAATCACAGTATATATAAAATAATATGCAAAGTGGTTGGAGGGAAGCTTCAGAATGGCAAAGATCTTTTTATAACAAATTATGTGAGCAGACTACAGTTCCTTATTAATGCATTTAGCCTTTAGCCAGCTGTGACTTGCAGAGAATGAAGTGTGGCCACACATGACTCCTTGCATTTTTCATTCTTCCACATATAGATAGCTATTAAAGACATTGGGGTTATGGCATTGGGGTTACAGGGAGGTCATCTCTAGATGCAAATATACTTATCAGATTTCTTTTTTAATGTGTTTTACTGTCATGCGAGTATTTGAAAAAATAAAAATAAATCGGTTAGACAAGAAATGTAAAATTATATTTTCATTTCCGAGAAATGAACAAAATAGTTTTATTTCTTAGTATGACAACTGGAGCTGCATAACGGTACGGAACATATCGCTTGTCACAACTAGCGTTCCCCAGACGATCGGCTGTAATCATTTCACAATGAGCTGAGCTGACTCCTATAATCACACGGGGAAACAGTAACAAATCTATATTTTGTCTTGTAATTGCTATAGAAAAAAAGGATTATGGATTACCATTCCGTTATAGTAACTGTCAGTTTGGCCACTGGAACAAGGAGTGTAAAATCAATACAGGCAGCTATTACATGCTACATACCAGAGCTGAGCAGGTCCGATGATTGGGCCAGAGTGACAATGCAAAGGGAACTCACAGGAGAAGTTCTCGGTGACGGCTCAGACCGAGATTATAATTATGTATAAATCGCTCAGGAAGATGAAAAAATAAAATGATGTCTGGTCAGTTAGGGAATTTTTTTCTCTGGGGAGTACATTGTCGTGGAACTTGACATATACATCGTTGACTGTTGCTGAATTTAAAACAGAACTTAGATTTTTTAATAGAGTTGGGAAAGTTTAAAGCTGAACTCCGGCCTTACCTGTCAGACTTGCACAGTTGTACCGGCTCCTCTCCTGTACTGGGACTGCAGTGCACAATCTGAGCTTCTCACATTGTGCAGTAGAAGCTGCAGCAAATCAGATAGAGCAAGTAGAGCATGCTTCATTTCCTGGCTAGAGGACATCCAGCATCATCTAGGTCAGGGGTCAACAAGCTGTCGACCGCGATCTACCTGTTGACAACGGGCAGCCGACGGGTGGATCGAGGACATGAATAAATGAATGACTTGTATAGCGCTGCAAATGTGAACTGAATCGCCTCAAGTCACTTGGTCCATCCTGTGGGTCTAGCTTGTTAGAAGAGGTAGGTCTTGAGTTTCTTCCTTAAGGCCTGATGGTTTTCTTCCATACGGATGTTGGTCGGTAGAGTGTTTCATAGCCATGGTCCTTGGACTGCAAATCTCTTTTTCTCCCTAGCGGGATTTGGGAACATGGAGGAGGGTTTTGGTAGGTTGATTGAAGCATGTCCCTGCTTTGCCAGTCCTCAGTCCTTCCCCCTATCCTTTGCCGCTCTCATCTTTACAGCAGAGTGGAGAGCGAGAGGCGGCACAGTACTGGTTGAAGGGCAGAAGCAGAGCTGCCTTAGTTAACCTTTCAAGTTAGCCAGCAGGTGACTGGTTGCTAGGACGCCGGGTGGGCCTAGCAACCAATCACCAGCTTATTAATATGAAATTTTACCTTCAGCAGCTCCCCCTCCCACCCTCCATCCATTGCTGTGCTGCCTCTCGCTCTCTGCACTGCTATACACCTGTTGTAAGGCAGGAGACACTGCTGGGTGGGGACAGAGGACACTACTGGGAAGGGGGAGGAAGGGGGAAGTGATGTGAAGGGGGACAGAGGACACCGCTATGGGGGGGAGAGAGGACAGTAATGTGTGAGGAAAGGCAGAGGATACCACTGTGGGGGGGGGGGAGCAAAGGACACCATACCTCCCAACATTTTGCGATGGGAATGAGGGACACCTACTTGCAAACGTATGTAGGCATAGGACACGCCCCATTGACACACCTCCTTAAAGGAGATTTAACCCAAAAAAAAGTTAATTAATCCACAAAGACTTTTTTTTTTTAAACTAATATTCCTTTATATTGGTTTTTAACATTTACAAATGCAGCAATTTAGAATTTAGATGAAAGGTTTAGCACTGGGAAACACTTTTTGAAAGATAAAACATGCATTTTATATACAACTATATAGATCAGACCAAAATGAGGGTCAAATGAGGGCGAAAGAGGGACAGAGGGACATTGCTCCAAATCAGGGACGGTCCCTCGAAATCAGGGACAGTTTGGAGCTATGAGACACTAGTGTGTGGGTGGGGGGGGCAGAGGGGCAAAGGACACTACTGTGGGGGAGGCATTAATATGTGAGGGGGGGCAGAGAACTCTACTTTGGGGGGGCATAGTTCATTTATGTGGGGGGCGGGGGTGATGTGAAGGGGGGCAGAAGACAATACTGTGGGGGGAGATGTGAAGTGATATGAAGGGGGGGAGGATAATACTGTGACACATTATGGGGTTGATTTAATAAAGGTAAAAAGGTTGTTCACTCTGCAAGTGCAGTTCCTCCAGGGTTAGTAAATGGGCAGAAGCTCTGCTGACTTCCATCATCCGGAATCTTTGAACTGAACTGAGAAACAAGGAAAGGCAGAATTTCAGCATATTAAACTTCAGAATTGATAACCTCAGCTCAGTCATTATTGCTGCCTGTGTCCACATTGAGCAGTAGATAGGTGCAGAATGAAAATATTTGTTTTGTTTCGATTAGTTATTTATAGGGTTGTCCCGATACCGATACTAGTATCGGGACCGATACCGAGCATTTGCGCGAGTACTTGTACTCAGACAAATGCTCCCGATGCCTAATTCGATACCTGGGAGAGGCGGCGTTTCATCAGATTAAGCGACCCGGGTGCATCCGGAAGTAAGCAGGCGGAACAACGGAAGTGACGCTCTTGTCAACTTCAGCATTTGGCCATCCCGACGCCCATATTGGTACACCCTGCACTCAGTCGCAGTAAGCCAGCAGTGGACATCTTGTTACACCAGCCAATATAGTTTGGGCTGGGTGTAACAAGATGGCCGCTGCTGCTTTTATGTAGCCGAGTGCAAGGAGTACAAGGATGGGCATTGCAGCCAGCCTTTCCTCCCATGGCATTTCAGTGCCTGCCCATCAGTGCCCATAAATACCACCTATCAGTGCCCAATGCCCATAAGTGCCACCTATCAGTGCCAGCCACCTATCAATGCCATCTGTCAGTGATCATCAGTGCCACCTAATCCTATCAGTGCTCATCAGTGCTGCTTAATCAGTGCCACCTATTAGTGCCCAATAGTGTCACCTAATCCTATCAGTGCTGCATATCAGTGCCCATCAGTGCCACCTAATTCTATCAGTGCCCATCAGTGCCACCTAATCTGTATTGTGCTCTGAAAACTGTCACATGACATTAAAAAAAAGTATCGGTAATCGGTATCGGCTAGTACTTAAAAAAAGTATCAGTACTTGTACTTGGTCTTAAAAAAGTGGTATCGGGACAACCCTAGTTATTTACATAAATGTGTTTGGTCAAACACGTTTAATTCATTTTTGGAATTCGTTTTGTTTATTCGTATTCAAATTGATAAAAAATTTCCAATCGGTTTTCAAATTCAGATCGGTTCGAAATCCATTCGAAATGAACATTTTGGATGATGGCTATATTCTTTCTATTCCATTCTATTCTATTGTTCCTTATTCTATTCTTATATTTTCTATTCTATTCTTTTCTATTATATTCTATTATTTTCTATTATATTCAAATTAGAATTTACTCTATTCAAAATTTCGGAAAACAGTTATATTGTTATATAGCAGCCATTCTCAACCAGGGTTCCGTGGAACCCTGGGGTTCCTCTAGAGATTGCTAGGGGTTTCTTGAGCTGTGGCTGATGAACCACCTATTTGATGATGCCTACAGAGTTCAAGGTTCACTTAGCAAAGCCAGCAGCATGACACCAAATATCTTTTTAGCTGTCTTTAAGGGTGGCATTCAAAACACCACTTTAAGGGGGACATTCTTCCTATTGACCACTAATATAGGGAGCATTGTTCCTATTGAGCCCTGATGATTTGGTTTTAGTAAGGGTTCCTTGAGACATGAAAATTATTTTTGGGCTTCCTCTAGGGTTAAAAGGTTGAGAAAGCCTGCTATATACTTTCTTTTATATTTTTTTTCTATTTGTTTATTCTATTCCATTCTATTATTTTATTTTCTATTCTTTTCTATTCAAATTCAAAGTTATTCTATTTGAAATTCGAATTTTGGAAGATGGTTATATATATATTCTTTCTATTCTATTATGTTGTGTTTTTTTTCTATACTATTGTCAGAAACCATGAAATCAGGCTGATACAGAAATACAGTTAAATCACACTTGTTTAATAATAAAAGTAAAAAGAACAAATGTAGTCAAAACATAGCCAAAGTTCAGTAACCAGGATGGATAGTCAGCCAAGCCAAAAGTCAGGGATCAATGTAGTTGAACAGCAAGCAGAATCTGGAGCCAGAAGGGATGTCAGCAAAGCAAGTCTTGAACAGGATCGCAGGAGATATTTCTTGTGATGTTGACCAAGGCCAAGGCAGAGATCCTCTGGACTGGGCGGCTTAATTAGGCAGGACTGAGGAGCAGGATATTATCAACAGCTGAGTAACTGTGGAGAGATAGGAGCTTGAAATTAGCCGACAGCTGAGTGGCCAGCTGTCTAATCTATTAATTTCTATTCAATTCAAATTTGTATTGATTCTTTTTAAATTTGAGAAACGGTTATATTCTTTCTATTCTATTCCACTCTATTGTTTTTGAATTCTATTCTTTTCTATGCTATTCTTTTTTTTATATTCTATTCTTTTCTTATGTATTCGAATTCAAATTTATTCCATATGAATTTCGAATTTATTCTATTTGATTCTATTCTATTCTGTTCTGTTCTTTTATTTTTTATTCTATTTCGTTCTGTTTTACTGTATTATATTCTAGTCTTTTATTTTTTGTTATATTCTTTTCTATTCTATTCTATTTTTTCTATTCTATTTCTTTTTTTTTCTGTTCTATTTTATTCTCTTTGGAAATTGGAAAAAAAATAAATAAATCTATTTGAATTCTAATTTGAAAACTATTTGAATGTGAAACCTATTCGAAAATTGATTCTAAAACTATTCAAATCGATTCAAATTTCGTTCAATTTTTTTCTGATTTGTTTAAATTCATTACTATTGTTACTCAGAAATCAAATTTCCGAAAAACTAATTTTTTTTCCGAATCTCAATTTGGAACGAAACGAACTGCACATGTCTATTGAGCAGCTTTCTCCTCACTTTCTTTACCAGGGACACAGCAAGTAGGGCATTCCCACTAACAGAAGTGCAGACAGCTAGGAAAACCCAATGTTGTAATTCTTCCTCAGTCTAGTAATAAATATTCTTTTTTGCTATCTGTATTCGATCTGGAGAGATTCTCTTCACTTACTGGCCAGGTGACCATAGAGAAATTGGTGGAAAATCTTCCCAGCAGGGACACAGCTAGCAATAAAAACTTGAAAAAGGTTCTGACTTGAGTTTTATTTTATTCCAGGAGTCAGGACAGCGAATTACAAAAGCTTAAAGCGGAACTTCAGTCGTTTTTTCAACTTTCCATCTATTAAATCTTCTGCCCTTGTTGTTTTAACTTTGGATTTTTTCTGCCAGTAAATACCTTATACAGCCCACTTCCTGTTTCTTGTCTGGTAAAAAGCCTCGGCTTATGACATCATGCACAGCTCTCTCTCTCTCAGCCTGGTGAGATTTTGCCAGGAAGGGGGGGTGAGTCATAAGAGGGCCAATGAGAGCTGCAGAGCTGGAGGTGTGTGTCTGTGTAAATCCAGGAAGTGAACAGGCAGCAGCTTCAACTGCCCACAGTTAAAATGGTTGCAGCCAGACTCAGTGGAGGGGAATTTCTGCAGCATATTTGGCAAGTACATAATCACAGTATATATTAAATAATATGCAAAGTGGTTGGAGGGAAGCTTCAGAATGGCAAAGATGTTTTTATTACAAAATATGTGAGCAGACTGCAGGTCATCTTTAGGAAATGGTGTGTTAAAAATAGCGTGTTAATGTATAACTAAAAGCAAACCTTTTTCTTTAGTTTTGGATAGAGTGGAGAAGGATTAGAACACCAATTATGTTTTTATTGCTGTCTGTGCCCCCATTAGGGAGATTCACCCTCTTTATTTGTCCTGTTTACTATTACATTTTGTATTTGGGGCAGGATGTGAAAATAAATCTCCCCTATGGGACACAGAGGGCAAAAATAAACCAACAGGGGTTATAACTCTGCCTTACTCTATCAAAAAAAAAAAAAGGTTCTACTTTAAATAACATGTTTTAAGGCACTGATATGGACAAGAAGGCCTGGCTCGCAGTCTCTGCTCTAATTCATCACAAAGGTGTTCTATTGGGTTGAGGTCAGGACTCTGTTCAGGCCAGTCAAGTTCCTCCACCCCAAACTTGCTGAGCCATGTCTTTATAGACCTTGCTTTGTGCACTGGTCCAATTCATTTGGGGGAGGGAGGATTATGTTGTGGGGTTGTTTTTTAGGGGTTGTGCTTGGCCCGTTAGTTCCAGTGAAGGGAACTTTTAAGGCGTCATCATACCAAGACATTTTGGAAAATTTCATGCTCCCAACTTTGTGGGAACAGTTTGGGGATGGCTCCTTCTTGTTCCAACATGACTGCCCACCAGCAAAGCAAGATCCATAAAGACATGAATGAGCGAGTTTGGGGTGGAGGAACTTGACTGGCCTGCACCTTAACCTGATACAACACCTTTGGGATGAATTCGAGCAGAGACTGTGAGCCAGATCTTCTCGTCCAACATCAGTGTCTGACCTCACAAATGCTCTTCTGGAAGAATGTTCAAACATTCCCATAGACACACTCCTAAACCTTGTGGACAGCCTTCCCAGAAGAGTTGAAGCTGTTATAGTGGCAAAGGGTGGGCCAACTCAATATTGAACCCTACGGACTAAGACTGGGATGCCATTAAAGTTCATGTGTGTGTGTAAAGGTAGGTGTCCCAATACTTTTGGTAATAAAGTGTTGCATGGGCTGCCAACACATCACAAAGGAAGCCAAAGGTAGACAAAGGTAGACATGCACCATTTTCAGACTGAAGAGCACCACAACAAGCATGCCGTGAATTGTGGTGCGCTGCAGTGCAGATGCATTGGGGTGCCTTTTGAAATGAATGGCACCAAAACACACCACACCATAAAACATGAGTTAGCGAATGGCATAGGTTTAAATGAGCCCTAACTTGTTAAAACAGTACTTCAGGCAAACATGAAAACACCATTTAGTCCAATTATGTATTTAATAGAAACCTTTAGGCTGGGTTCACACCTATGCGTTTCTCCGCATCCAATTCGCATAGCAGGAGAGTGTGACCGGTTCTCTATGGAGCCAGTTCACATAACTCTGGGGCGGCTGCGGCCATGCACGCAGGGCAACACCTCGCCCAAAAGGCATGCTCACCAATGCCCAGCACTAGGCGAAGGTTGTGGTCATATGAAGAATCAACTCAGAGATGAGCCACTTGTGTATAGTGAAGGTGTGGAGTTCCTCCTAAAGATGTTCTGTCCCATGTCCATGTTGTAAAAGGCTGAGCAAACTGTTGGTGCTATATAAATCCTGTATAATAATAATGTCCCTACACACTTGAGAAGATGTATATTTTGCATTTGGAGGGACGTACAGAGTAATACCCACTCCACCAGTCCAGGATATCACTGTTACCTCACTCTCAGTAACAGAATAGGGTTCCACCGAGCACATAGTGGGCTCCATGTATGCTCTTTAACCCTTTCCTTCTCCATACCTAGTGATTAGGCATTAGATCTCCGTAATACTAGTTTGCTCCCGGTGACTGAAGGAGACAGACAGCTAGGAAGGGAGACAGAGGACTCCTCACCTTAAGGTACCACACCAAACGACTAGTTGCTGTAGTTGTTCTTCCGTGCGGTTATCCATGGCACCTACCTCATCTTCTTAGCCTTGCAGGTTAATCTTTTGTAGTGGTGTTACACATACCTCATGGTGCTTTTACAGACCCAGGTTCTTTAGGAATACACCAAGACCCAACATGCACCCCTTTGAGTAACTTCAGACCAGGCTTAGTGCAGAAGAAACAACTTTACTGAGAATTCAGCAGAACACATATAACATACATAAACGTTCTCAACCTAGCTACACTTAATTGAGGCTGAACAGGTGAAGTAATAACGGCAATAGTTTATTCTTGGAAAGGCCCATATGTAGAAGTCCATGTCTTTGGAATGTCCTGATGTGTCGCCGTCTGATGCAAATGCCCTGGGTTCGCTTTGGTCCCGGCTCCCCTAGGATCCAGACCTCATCCCCTTTTGAACAACACGGGAGGGAGGAAAAAGCCTGTGAACACCCCCCCGCCGGGCAGTTAAGCTGACTACACTGACAGTAGGCCACCTGCCTACTAGCTTCCTGATTGTTTTTTTTTCTCTGTGACCACTCTGTGACCAGGTATGACCTCCTGCCATCTGTGAGTAGAATTAATATTCAGCATAGGCACACTTAATGAGGACAATAGATTCAGGTTCAGTTCAGTGTACTGTAGCAATGCAGCAAAAGATCCCTGGAAGTTCAAAGAACAGCCAGTCTTCACCAGGGTTTTGTTGAACCCTAGGGTTACTCCAAAGATTTCTAGAGGTTCCTTGAGCAATGGCTAAGTGGCATCACATTTGATGGTTCGGGCATAGCTCCAGTGCTAAAGCCACTAAGCAGAGCCAGCCGAAAAAAACCCAATGATCATTTTAGCTGTCTATAAGGGAAGGGAGGCATTCTGACTACCATTGTATTGATTATATTGTTCTAGTAAGTTGGTTATCAACCCTCAATGAATTGGTTATATTAAGGGTTGTCTAATACCTTAGAATCTTCTAGAGGTTCTTCTGGAGTAAAATGGTTGGGAAAGGCTATTTTAGAGATTTGGCATGCTGTTCTGAAGATATGTGGTTTGTTACTCTCATTATAAGTGATGCTCTTAACCTGATATTTGCTTCTGTTGTCACCTAATCTTCTTCTTTATTATGACTTGTCTGAAGACACCGGACCTGAAGACAGCCTACCTTTCTACTACCTTTACTTTCCCTGGGAGGTTCATACATTTACAATCAAAACCACCTGGACAGGGTCTACTTTTGAAGGCCCAACACTCTTTAGGCTCCATGCACGCTGATGACAAAGAGAACCTACAAAAAAATTTGATTTTCCATCCAATATTAGAACAATCATCACCTTTAGTAAAGTCTGCCCCTTTAATGGCCTCAAAATAGGAATGATCTAAAGAATCTTTCGAAAAAATATTTGTATGTGTATTAATAGAATGACAGATAAATGAACAAAAATAGCCAACTAGGGTTTAAACAGGGATATCCAAACAGGTTATGCATAGGACACTAAAAATACTGAGAAAACCATACCAATAAATCATAAGTCAAAAATGAAAGAGGATTAATTTCAGCTATTTTAAGGTGTGCATTTAGTACACACGGTCCCTTTATAATTCTGATCCACAATGACCTAAATTCCAGCTGATATTTATAAACGCTGGGCCATTCTGAAAGTGTGGCTACCTGGCTGAACTGTTTTCATTCTGTGACCATCAGGGATACCCTTTTAAAGTCTTTAATCCACCATCGTAGTTTGGACGTAATGGAAAAAGGATAACATTTTATCAATCTTCCCTTACATTACTGCTTTCAAAAGAAGTTTAACATTAATTGAATGTAGTTGCAGGAATTAATGTAGAATAAGCCTCTTTGCCTGGCTAAGCTGTTGCAATCCATTGGTAATCTTGAATCTTATCTGAACGCTCATCCTTTATTGCTGTGCTTTTAAATGCAGCTCCCTCCTTTCAGTATGTACAACCTGCAGTTCATTTTACTCTTGGACAAGACATGATTTGCATAACTAAGTCCTGGGCTGCACATGCATCCAGTGCGCTTGTGTTGTTCTGCGAGCATTGAGAGACACCGTGCCCACAGATGGCAACAATATAAGGATATGACAAGTCTGGAAAATTGAGTATTGTTGGGACCCACTGCAACATTTTAAACCAATGGGGGTGACATTCAAATTGTGCATATAGGAAGGGAAAGCACTAAGAGGAAAAAAATGAAAGTATGACTAAAGTCAAAACATTTTTTGCCATCTATGTCATATTGGGCACCAAGTGCAAGAAAATTAATCCTAAGGAAATTCTTCTTATGCCGTGTACACACAGTCGGATTTTCGATGTGAGCTTGTTGTTGGAAAGCCTGACCGTGTGTATGCTCCATCGAACATTTGCTGTCGGAATTTCCACCAACAAATGTTTGATAGCAAGTTCTCAAATTTTCCGCCAAGAAAGTCCAATCGTGTGTACACAAGTCCGTCACACAAAAGTTCACACATGCTCTGAATCAAGCAGAAGGAGCCGCACTGGCTATTGAACTTCCTTTTTCTCAGCTCGTCACCACGTTCTCACATTCGGAATTTTTGGCCAACATTTGTGTGACTGTGTGTATGCAAGACAAGTTTGAGCCAACATCCTTCGAACAAAAATCCACGGTTTTGTTGTCGGAAAAAACGATCGATGTACGCGGCATTAGATGATTAGTTGTCCATGAAACAAATGTCCCCATTGGAAGATTTCCACTCTGTTCCTATTCTGGTCACAGCTCAAATTTTGGACTTTTTCTTCATTTGAGGAGCAATGGTCAGATGACAAGCAGAGAAAATTAATGTCCCTAGCGGGAGTATAGGTGGCAAAGAACCTTAAAGTTGTTCCAACTCCTCAACGCTTTATCCAAATCTAATAATTATGAGGTTCTCCTAAAACAGGAGAGTGCAAAATCTGGTGAAGATGTGCATGATAGCCAATCAGATTCTAACTTCAGCTTGTTCAATTAAGCTTTGACAAAAAGAAAACTGGAAGCTGATTGGTTTCTATGCAGAGCTGCACCAGATTTTGTACTCCCACATTTTAGTAAATCAAACCCTATGAGTTGGGCTATCTACTTTACCAATCATATATGGCCCATTGTTTGTGAATACCTGATCATTACACCTACAGTTTATCAGCTTGTTGGACATCCCATTCCAAAAACATGGGCATTCTTATGAAGTTGACCACCCAGACACAGTTTGTGGCTGTAAGCCTCTCCTCTTCTGGGAGGATTTTGGTCCCATTTAGTCAAAAGGACATTTGTGAAATCAGATACTAATGGTGGACAAGAAGACCTGGCTTACAGTCAGCATTCCCATTCATCCCAAAGGTGATCATTGATGTTGAGGTCTGGGCTCTTTACAGGTAACCCAAGTCCCCCCACAACAAACTTATCAAACCATGTGTTTTTGGAATTGGCTTTGAACATAGGGAACAGTCACGCAGGAACTTAAAAAGGCCTTCCCCAAACCATCACCAGAAGACTGGAAGTGCAGAGTTGTGTAAAATGTCTTTGTATGTTGTAGCATTTACAATACCCTTTAATGGAAACTCTTAGACTTAAAGTGGTTGTGTGCCCTAGTAAAAAAAAAAAACCTGTAAGGCAAAGGCATAATGAGCTAGTATGCACAGCGTACTAGCTCATTATTAAATACTTACCTTTGAACGAAGCTCCTGCACTGCCGTCAGTCATCGCTGAGGGAGCTGACATGTTGCCTCAGCAATTCTTTCAGGTTTGTGTCTCCGGCACTGTGAGTAGCCGGAGCCGCGATGATGTCACTCCCGCACATGCGCGCAAGAGTCCTCTTTCCGGCAAGGAGCTCTGATTTTCCAGCAGCGTACGCCCAACCTCAAATGCGCATGCGCCGCTGACGTCAGTGGCTGCATGCAAGGTGAATGTCTCCTAAACCCGTACAAGTTTAGGAGATATTCATTTTACCTACAACATGAAGCCTTATTATAGGCTTACCTGTAGGTAAAAATGTGCAAGCGGGGTATACAACCGCTTTAATAGGCCTGGATTCTTTCCTAGATACACATAATATAACTGGATACTAATATTTATACGTAAAGGGAACATCCGATTGCCTCTTGGGGGATCAGGAAGGAATTTTTTCCCCTGTTGGAGCAAATTTGGATCATGCTTTATTAGGATTTTGTGCCTTCCTCTGGGTATAGGATTGTATATAAAGGATTGTATAATTTTTATTTTTCCCTTCTATTGGTTGAACTGGAGGGACTTGTGTCCTTTTTCAACCAGACTAACTATATAACTATGTAACCATGTAATAATTTGGAGGGGAGTTTACATTCATCTCACCATAGACTAGGTGTGATGGTGTGGTGTCCAAAAGCTTTTGGTTATATCCTGTATCAATACATTTATTAGGTCAAATAGCTTCTTGCTAACTCCCAATAAATGAAGAATTAACAGCAGGAAATGACACACCTCATACTGTAAATTATTAATAAATAGGCTTCACCATGGCGTTTTCATGGCATGGATAGGGCTTGGTGCACTCATTAGGTTAAATAGCTTCTTGATAACTCCTAATATTCTTAGATTTTACAGTAGGGAACAGTCGACTTTCACAGTTATTAATATAGGATTTACAATGCAGTTTTTCACATTATATATATATAGATATTTATATAGATAGATATCTATATAGATAGATATCTATATAGATATCTACATATCTATATATCTATATAGATATATCTATGTATATATCTATATAGATATATATATATATATATCTATATAGATATATACATATCTATATCTATATATATATATATATATATATATATATATATATATATAATGACCTGAGATATTAGGTCAAGCGGCTTATTCATAACGCCTACATTCTTAGAATTTACAGTAGGGAGTACTGTGTCCCATATGTTATTCCCACTTCATCAGTGAGGAATGTTGACGCTTTTTTTATTCCGGGTTAATTAGAAGTGTTATCTGATCAGTAAGGAGAATCTGAGCTGTGGATTCCCTTCCATTCTAGATGTTATAATTTGTATCTGCGTGAAACGCTCCCATCATCCATCATAGTCACCTGATAAACCCCCCTGAGGGGCATCACAAGGCCGATGGAGCATAATCCAGACTCCTACCTTCTGTTTCCACTTTATTATATTTTATTATCAACGTTATTAGCATTGGACATTTTTACAGGTAAAGACGAAAATGTGCATTTATAAATTACTGAAGGCAAAAATATAAAAATATTGATAAAATGGGAAAATTGGACAGATTATGTATAAATGTCTTTAATGCCATAATGAATACGTAATTAGAAAACCATGACAATGTTCCTGAAATTCTTAGAGGGGCAAAACATAGTGAGATTGCCGGTTCCACGGGCAGCTTCAAAGTCGCCCAACTCCAGTCCGACTCTGAAGTCGCCCCATACAGTGCGACTTCCAACACGTCTCTGTATAGAAATCAATGCAAGCCGCTCCGAAGTCACCCCCAAGCAGTACAGGAACCAACTTGAGTCGCTCCTATTAAAACGGTTCCATTGTACTGCATTGAGCGCGACTTGTCAGGCTGACAAGTCGCCTGACAGGTCGCCCCTGTGTGAACCGGCACTAAGGGTTATTGTTATTATTATTATAATATATTAATTATTATAATTCTTCTTATTATTATAATAATATTAATAATAATAATTTTACATAGATCTTCATGATCATACTTTGTTGTGCTGCCCCTTCAAGGAGATCTTGTCACCAGATTTAAAAAAATTGCAGGGAAAAGCTCACTTTCTATAAATGATTTATTATTCATTTGCAATATACCTTTGTACTTGCTAGAAATTGTGCCTGCTCCAGGAAGAGTCAACTCCCCAGCACAGTTCCCTCCCTTCTAGCACATCATTGTCTTCTCCTCTTCTAGGAGTGTCTAATTCAGGGGTCAGCAACCTACGGGCTGCCAACACTCAATGTCCGGCCCATCAGTGCACGTGATGAATGCACGTACACCCGGCTTGCGGACATTTTAACTCCTTCACGCTGATCGTACGCAAATGTGCTGCTTTGGCTTGAAGGGGTTGTACCAGAGTGATGCTTGCAGCTGCACGCATCATCCCAGTACGGTTTTTTAGAGGGACAGTGTAAAAATAAAAAAAATAAAATAAATAAGAAAAAACTGGGTGGGGGGGTAATATGCAAAAGGGCTGTGTGATGTGCAGGGGGGGGGCTTGTAATATGCAGGGGGGCTGTGTAATGTAAAGGGGTCCAGAGGTATGGGGGTTGGGTAATGTAAAGGGGTCCGGAGGTATGGGGGGCTGGGTAATGTAAAGGGGTCCAAAGGTGCGGGGCTGTGTATAGTAAAGGGGTCCAGAAGTGTGGGGCTGTGTAATGTGAAGGGGGCCAGAGATGCGGGGACTGTGTAATGTGAAGGGGCCCAGAGGTGCAGGGGCTGTGTAATGTTATCTTCATTTATTAGCAGGTGAATGCAGCCCTCCATGCATTCACATACATTGAATCCGGCCCTTAAGTGGAAAAAGGTTTCTGATCCCTGGTCTAATTATTCTCTGTGCTGGCCCAGCTCCTCTGTCCCTCCAGTCACCTCCCTACATTACCTTGTATGTAGAATCCAGGGGAGAGTGAAAGGGAATACTATAGAGTGTCATTTTAGAATCTGAGTCTGCTGGGGCTTCTGACATCACATCCAAGAGGTTGGCACAAAGGCAGTAATCTCAGATCTTCTGGAAGTCTACATTTGGGAATATTTTGCAGGTACATAACCTAGTCTGTAGCAGACATAATCTAGAGCAGCTTTACATAGTAACTGGCAGGGCTGCTGATAGAAATCATGGGGCCCCGTACAGCCTACCTGAGAGATACCCCTGGCCCCGTCCCTATGCAGAGAGGCTAGGGTATAGAGACAGGCTAGGGTATAGAGACAGGCTAGGGTATAGAGACAGGCTAGGGTATACTCATAAAGGCTAAATTGTGAGCGTGGCTAATTTAAAAATATGTACCACACGGAGCTGAAAAACAGAGGTAGTTTTTATTATGCTTAATTAAAGGGGTGTGGATAATTAGAGTCTAAGATGACTGTGTGTAGGATGCAAATGACACTGTGCTGCGTTCAAAATTGCACTGTTCAATTTCTCACAGTCAAACAGCACTACATGAAAAAGGAAATGCTATTCATGTCACTTTAAAAAAAAAAAAAATCGTTTTTCCAAACTTTTAATGAGAAGTAATATTATGTCTAAGGGCCGGTTCACACCATGACCTGCATCTGAAGGAATGTGCTGTGGATTCCTGTACAATTCAACCTGCATGCAAAACGCACTGCTTTTGCGATCTGCAGCAGGTGTCAATAAAAAGTTAATGACACCTCAAACGCAGGTCGCAAACGTAGTGTTTGCCCTGCACCTGCCAGCCCTGGATCACCATGTGATCTGGTTGCAGTGCATACACTACTTTTGGTGCATTGCAATACTAGCCCATTCAAAATGAATGAGCTTGAAATTGCACTGCACAGACCCGCATGTAAATTGCACAGGAACGCACAGTGCATTCCTGTGTGATTCAGCTCCAGGCAAGGTGTGATCCAGTGATCTAAAAATGTAGACAGAAGTAATAAAAAGTAGGGGTTTGCTGACACTGATGGCATCTCATTTTTCATGTAGCACTTCTGTGAGAAATTGGGCAATGCAGTTTAAAACCCGATTTCTCACAGTCAGGACAGCTGTGCTACATGAAAAAGCAGACATTAGACTTTACATTGCAGTTAATGTAACTGGGCTAACCTGCAGTCCCCTGAGAATCCGGATCCACTGCCACCATATTGGTAACGCAGCTCATGCGTGCACACTACACCAGAAGAAGCCGGGATTTCATCCTCAAAGCCGGCCACACCCCCCTGATGAGATCCAGGAAGAAATACAGTCTGGCTTCAGATGCCCAGACTTAAGATGGCCACGGCCTGCTGAAAGTTTATAAAATAACAAACTACTGCTATAAACTAACAAAACAGACCTTAGTTTACAGACTAACTTTACTAGAATACAATAAGCTTGTGTATTATAGGGGTATTTTTATTTAAAAAGTATAATTTCGGCCGGAACACCACTTTAATAACATTTCTAATCATATGAAGTTAATAACAAGAATCCCCCTTTACATCAGAGTCCATAGAGTTCCCCTTTTACATCTGGACTCCCAGAGTTCCCTTTCACTGTAAGGGGGGACTCTGCAGACTCTGATGTAAGGGAGGACTCTGGGGACTCTAACATAAGGGATGCTCTGGGAACCCTGATTTAAGGGGGAACACTGTGGCTTCTGGTGTAAAGGGGAACTCTGATATAAGAGGTGCTCTGAGAACCCTGATTTGCCTTAGTGTACTCACTCAGAGGCAGGAGAGAGAAGGGGGGGAGACTTCAGTCACAGACAGCGATGGATGGTGAGCTCACTCACCCCTTGGCAGTCAGCACCTCTCATCCAGATGTATCTGAGGCTGCTGGACTTAAAATTTCCGGTCCCTTTGCTTTCCTGAGGCACAGCGCCAGGGATTGGAGTGTGGACAGACACAGAGGGGTAGGGGTGTTGGGGGGGATTGTTAGTGCTGGCTTTGGGCAGTGTGAAAGAGCATAACAGACACTCTCAGCTCAGACAACTGCAGCCAGCAACCCTGCTGGGAAGCCATAATCCAGTCTAAATAATGTGTCCGGGTTTCAGGCAGTCTGAAACCCGGTTGCATGATTCCAAACCCGAACTGTCTGGGTAAATCCTGGACAGGTAGCAACCCTAGACAGGCCCGAAGAAAAAAAAATAAAAATAGGTGCAGGGCCTTATGATAAGAGGGACAGGGCATAACAGGCAACATGGGTTAATGGTAGCAAGTAGGGTTGTCCCGATACCACTTTTTTAGGACTGAGTACAAGTACCGATACTTTTTTTCAAGTACTCGCCGATACCGATTACCGATACTTTTTTTTAATGTCACGTGACAGGTTTTTTTTTTGTTTTGTTTTTTGAGGGGGGGGGGGGGCGGGTGGGGTGGGGGTGGTGGTATAGTGAACGGTGTCTGTGTGTGTGTTTTTGTTTTGTTTTTTTTTCATTTACATTTATTATTTTTTACAATTTTTTTTTTATTCTTTATTGCACTATGTGTGTGTTTTTTTTTTTTTTTAATCAGCCCTGTTGGGGGGCTTTGGTGAGATATCAGGGGTCTTAACAGACCTCTGATATCTCCCCCTTGAGACAGAGAAAGAGACAGAGGATAGAGATTCCCCAGTCCCTTTCTCTGCAGCCTCAGCTGCACTGACAATGAATGGAGAGAACACAGCAGCTTCTCTCCATTCATAAACTGACACATTGTAATCACAGGAGATTACAATGTTTCAGTTATGTGAATGGAAAGAGTCAGCTGACTCTCTCCATACACACAGCGGAGAGACAGCAGAACGGAGGGGACAGACGAAGAGAGAGGGGGACAACGGAAAGCCGGAACAGATGGGGACAGCGGAGGGGGACAGAGGAACGCATGGGGACAGCAGAGGGGGACAGAGCAAAGAAGAAGGACAGCGGGAGGTGGACAGAGGAACGGAGGAGGACAGCGGAGGGGGACAGAGCAAAGAAGAAGGACAGCGGGAGGTGGACAGAGGAACGGAGGAGGACAGCGGAGGGGGACAGAGCAAAGAAGGAGGACAGCGGGGGGGGGACAGAGGAACGGAGGGGGACACAGCAATGGAGCAGGACAGCGGAGGGGGACAGAGGAACGGAGGGGGACACAGCAATGGAGCAGGACAGCGGAGGGGGACAGAGGAACGGAGGGGGACACAGCAATGGAGCAGGACAGCGGAGGGGGACAGAGGAACGGAGGGGGACACAGCAATGGAGCAGGACAGCGGAGGGGGACAGAGGAACGGAGGAGGACTAAGGAGGAGGAGGTGACAGTCAGCGGTGATCGCGTGTGGGGGAATTACAAGCACCGATCACCGCTGTATGTCACTAAGCAGCTGAAAGCCGCGGGGGGAGAAGCTTGTAACTCCCCCACACGTCCATCACCGCTGACAGTCAAGGTATCGGGGGAAGCATCGGGAGCATTTGCCCGAGTACAAGTACTTGGGCAAATGCTTGGTATCGGTGCCGATACCGATACTAGTATCGGTATCGGGACAACCCTAGTAGCAAGGGAGCATGGAGAGGTCACTTACTGGGATTGGCTGGTGCTTCAGGAAGGTGGGGGGCTGCTGTTAGGGGGGGCCTGTGCTGGAGCACAGAAGATTCAGAATTCCCACCCTCCCGCCCTGGATTGTTTTGTTTTGATTGGATTGTGATTAAAAAATAAATTAAATGAGTTGCGGTTGGGGTCTGTGGAGGCATTACCAATACTGGAACTGTAATGTTTGTCCCCGAGCCGGTGTTGCACGGCTGGGGATAGTTAAGTGATGTGGTTATTGGATGCCTCCCAAGACCGGCAACCTATATTATCTATTACGAATACTGGATTATTGATTGTTTCTGTTTTAAGAAAATGTTATTGTTTGTTAATAAATGGCCAACCGGCCAATTTTCTCCATATCGGTGTCAATTATCATTTGTCTATAAACACAGGTTTGGGAGGTTCAGGTGTAGTATGAGTCGGAGTTATACATCTGGGGTACCTTAGCCAAGGATATTGTGTATATACGATTGTATGTTTTTTTTTTTTATATATATTTTTTTAGGATTTTTTTGCCTTTCATTGACTGAACTAGATGGACTTTTTTCAACCAGACTAAGGCTCCATGCACACTGAAGCTCATAAACGGCCATTTTTGGGAGTTTGGGCATTTTTTTAAATATCCCATAAACTCCCCTCTATGTTATCCTATGTGCACACATGGACGTTTTTGGATGTTTATCAGCTGTGGAGTTTATGGGCTGTTTTCTGAACGTCATAAAATCGAGTTCAGTAGTCGTTTCTCTTACCACAAAAAACGCCAAACGCTTATAAACGCTGATAAACGTCGATAAACGCTGAAAAACATGGCTCACCAGCGTTTTTTTAACGTTTTTGATCCATTGAAGAAAAAAAAAAGCTAACGCGGAAAACCACTAGAAAACGCTAATAAACGATATTGCAAAAACGATAAAAAAACGTTCAAAGACTCGCTGCAAAGCTACTGGCGTTTTTATAACGTTATTTTAACATCCAGTGTGCATGGAGCCTAACTATGTAACTATATGTAACCAATCAGCTTCTAGCTTCAGTTTGTTCAGTTAAGCTTTGAAAATGAAGGCTAGAAGCTGATTGGTTGCCATGCACAACTGTACCAGATTCTGTCTTGTTCAGAACCCAACGTTTCTCACTCATCCACTTCTCCCAGGATGGGACAGGATCGCTACACTTTTCTGCCCTCTTAGGACTGTGGATGCCCCAATACTATAGTACTACAAAAGCAAAAAAAGAGAGGGCGCACCAGCCTAGGGCTTTATCCTAATAAACCATTTATTGATAAAAACAAAATAAATGTATATTCACACACAACTGTAAACCACAAGCTCATCGAAATTATCACAGACAATATTGTTCGATCCACTGCATGGGCTCCTTGGCTCGGGAAGACGCAACCTGGATCTATTCAGCTTACGTGTTTCGAGGGGTTAAAATAAAATAAAAATCAAATATTCTGCGCTTAGGATCAGTGTTAACAAAGAACTGCAGCCCCCCAAGCAAAATGGAAACACCGAAGTGAAATCCGCATAACACAAAATGTTCTAACAGGGAAATGGCGCTGTTCACAGATAATGGAAAAATCAAAAAACGCAAATCAAATCAATCAAAATCGTCCAATGTAAATTGTCCAGTGAAGGTATATCAGACAGGTATGTATTCCCCAGCGAATTTCAATGTTAGTGAGTCCGTGTCTGGCAGGCCCCCTCTTGTGCCCTCACTCACCAGAAAGCCCAACCCCTGCAGGTGTGAAGGGCATGAATAAATCCTGTGGCTGGAATCCTGGAAACTCGAAATCCCCCTCTCAGGTTCAGCGAGCCCCTTCCAGCTAGATCCACGTTGTTCTCTACATAAGTATCCACCGGAACAGATCCATATGTATGGAGAAACAAGGAATCCTCATAGTGTAAGTCCGTTAAAATTAAAGTTTATTTTTCAAAAGGTAAGTATTAGGTTTAAAAACGGGAGCTGACAATGCTCTCCTAGCAAACAGAAGCAAATGGTGTCTGGGTAACGAGGTGGCAGCGTGCGCTCCACCAGCCTGGCTACCGAAACCGGAAGTGCAGAGTCAGAACGTAGAAGCGACGTGTGAGTACCGTATGACCGCGCCTTACGCGTTTCGTCATCAAGACGTCATCTGAGGCGTCATCTGGTCATACGGTACGCACACGCCGCTTCTACGTTCTGACTCTGCACTTCCGGTTTCGGTAGCCAGGCTGGTGGAACGCACGCCGCCACCTCGTTACCCAGACACCATTTGCTTCTGTTTGCTAGGAGAGCATTGTCAGCTCCCGTTTTTAAACCTAATACTTACCTTTTGAAAAATAAACTTTAATTTTAACGGACTTACACTATGAGGATTCCTTGTTTCTCCATACATATGGATCTGTTCCGGTGGATACTTATGTAAAGAACAACGTGGATCTAGCTGGAAGGGGCTCGCTGAACCTGAGAGGGGGATTTCGGGTTTCCAGGATTCCAGCCACAGGATTTATTCATGCCCTTCACACCTGCAGGGGTTGGGCTTTCTGGTGAGTGAGGGCACAAGAGGGGGCCTGCCAGACACGGACACACTAACATTGAAATTTGCTGGGGATTACATACCTGTCTGATATACCTTCACTGGACAATTTACATTGGACAATTTTGATTGTATCACATACACCAATTTATTTATAATTTGTTTGATTGCACATATCCATTATTCTCATTTTTTTATTAATTCACCTTAAATATACATTTTTTATCTACATTTTTTACTATTTATATCAGAAAGATCACAGATATTTTTTATGTATTGTCTATGGTATTGGGCACGTGAGTGGGATTTTCAAATGCTGATATTACTTTTCATGTCATTTTTATCTATCTTCTACCATGTATGATTTTGCATTTTTTCACTTATGGCAGTGACTTGCACATTCACACCTTATGTAATATACATAATGGATTAACTTACAGGATTTTAGTTAGATTCTCCCACATAGTTTGCTGTGGACTTTGGTGCACACTGCACATTTATTAATTTTTCACATTTTTTTAGTCACATTTTCTCATTCCCATTTTTTGGTGGGTTGGGCTTTGCGTTTTTTGATTTTTCCATTATCTGTGAACAGCGCCATTTCCCTATTAGAACATTTTGTGTTTCGAGGGGTATTCCCTCTTTATCAGAGCCACCTGTGGCTATGGTCCACTAAAATGAATGCCCCAGGCTGGTGCACCCTCTCCATAGCGCCACAGGTGCCTGTGCATTGCATTTGCAGCCCATTGATCGCTGGTGCTATGCTCTGTTGCAAAAATGACTAAACATTAATCATTAGATCAATGTTGCTGCATTTACTACTTTTATTTAAAAAAAAAAAAAAATTGCAAAAGATGGAATTTCTCTTTAACTGCTTGGCTAGAGTCCCAGTCAGAAATGATAAATTTTGTGCTTAGTTTCCCCCAACACACAGACACACACACGCAGTTTTATCCTGCTGCCTGAAGATATGGCTCGCAAGCGCCTTGTAGTAATTGCGTCTCTAAACCAACCATAAAACCCTGCGGTTTATAGGTTCCTCGGAATTTGCCAAAAGATTTGGCTCCCCGTGCCGTCGGTCCTGTACGGGAAAGCTGAGCTGCCCTGCTTTGCCTGCTAACGTTTTATTATGCGGCACTGAATTTCAGGCCCCGCGTCAGGGATCTGGCCAAGAAGGTCTCCAACAGGGACAAAGAATTAACAGAACAGCGAGATGTGCTGATGTCTTTCTTTCTCTCGCTGTCACTATTCGCTGCAAAGAATCTGCCGTCTAATCTGTTCTACGGAACAGCAGATTGCGCAGACCGCCATCTCCCGGGACGGCGGGAAGCTCTGCTACTAGCAGCTAGTATGGGAAACCATCGCTGTCCCACCAACCCTTTCCCAGAATGTTCAGCGCTTCCCCTTCATTTTACCCAAACTATATTTGTAGATGAAATGAGCAATGTTGTATATGGCTGGCCATCTGGCTAACCAAATGGATGTGTTGCTCACAAATCTTGCCAGATGTAAGACAGTTGTAATTTCATGTCTGGGCATAACATTGGCCCTAGGGCTTGTGTCTGTTGGTTATGAGATGATAAGGATGAAGTCAGGTTTTTTTTTTTAATGCGCTGAGTCAAGGGCTACTGCTTGGTAAAATAAGATGTTTTAAAAAAAAAGAACAGATTCGATAGTTAGAACGTAAAGATTTAATATTGTAATTATTTATATAGCGCTAAAATACCCCCCAAAAAAAACCTGCCACAATTAAAAAAAAGAAGAAAAAAAAACTTCTGGAAGTATAAAGTGCAGGCGGCACCGGAAATTTCTTGCATACGCCTGCAGTAGACTCTTATTCCCTGGCTTTTATAGTCGAATTCGGCGTCATTCCAAAAGGTGAAGCCTTGACACTTTCTTTTTGCAATGAAACTTTGCCTTGCAGCTTCATGTTTGACTTCCATGCGACTTCAATGAACAGGATACGACTTTAAGTCTGGTATGCATCTTGAAGGGGAACCCCACGTCAAATGTATTTTTTAATAAAATGGCGTGGGGTCCCCCGCCAAGATCCATACCAGGCACTTTGGAGCCGGGAGGTCAGGAAAGACGAGCAAAGGAAAAAGACACTGTGATGGAGGACATTCTTTATTTTCAAAAAAGGACTTTTCCAAAATCGTCTCTTGTTTTTTTTTAACACTACACTTTTTTTTTGGGTGAATGGGAATTCACATGAGTATGTTAAAGGGGGCTTCCAGATTCCGATAAGCCTGCCCCCTGCCCGCAGACCCTCAAAACCACCAGCCAGGGTTGTCGGGAAGAGGCCCTTGTCCCCATTAACATGGGGACAAGGTGACTTGGTGTGGGGGTAAAGAGCCCCTGCCCCAAAGCACCCACCCATGTTGAGGGCATGTGGCTTGTTATGGTCCAGGAGGCGGGCGCTCGCTCGACCCCCCCCCCCCCCTTTTCTGACCTGCCGGGCTGCATGCTCGGATAAGGGTCTGGTATGGATTTTGAGGAGGATCCCACTCAGTTTTTTTTTTCGGTTATTCAATTTTGGCATGGGGTTCCCCCTCAAGATCCACATCAGACTCAAATGGCCTGGTGTGGATCTGGGAGGCAAACTCCACACCGTTTTCTTTTCAATTTTGACATGGGGTTCCTGCTCAAGATCTTCAGAGCACAAGTCGGAGCAGTTAAGATGATGATCCGACTTGGATGCGACTTCCATTCAAATCAATAAGCTGAAATCATGCCCAAGTCAGACCAAAGTAGTGCAGGGAGCATTTTCAAAGTTGGACCGACACAAGTTCGACCGGTTAAGAAGGCTCTCATAGGAAACCATTGATTTTGACATGTCATGCGACATGTCGGACCAGTGTGAACCGGCCCTAAGCCCACGTTCACATTGGGCCAATTTGGCAAGCGATTTGAGATGTCAAATCGCATGCCAAATCCAAGCCTATTGCCGGCAATGGCATCGTCCGAATCGGTGCAACGCCAACTTTGCGGCGCTGCACCGATTCCCAAAACTAGTTTCTGCACTACTTTTGGCGACTTCGGGGGCAATTTCAATAGACATCTGCGCAGGAACCCGCACAGATGTCTGTCAAATCGCCCCCGAAGTCAGACTAAAATGCCGGTTTGAAATCGTTCAGCTGAACTTAAGCTGATTTTGCATTCCCATAGACTTGTATGGGGAGAGAAGGGAACAAAAGCCTGTCAACAATGTCATCGCAGATTTTTTTAGGATTACTTTCCATGGTGCTGTCAGATGCTTATGTATTCCGATTTTAATCATGGCATGTCTAGAAAATGCCCGCATTTATTTTGTTAGCTATTTTAATGTGAAATAGATGTCTAAATTAGCGTACATTGACTGAGATATAAAAACGCACAGCATTTAATTTGTAATAAAATTGCAAACTACAAAATCAATACAGGCTATAAAACGCTTGACATTACAGAATGCGAGAGTTAGATGCGCCTCCCCCCATAAAAAGCTTTCAGAGAGAGCCGCGTACATTGTAAAGCCGCTGAATTTTTGAAGGAATAAAATAGAACAAAATTGTTAAAGGGCTAAAGGGCCAGTACATTTTGTTTTAGTCATGTATTTGTGAAGGCTGTTAGTGGTTCTTGTAAATTAAGAGAAATTGAATTTGCCCTTTACAATTGAATTTCTAAAATATGCCCACTATTCACATACACCTAAGTGAGCCAGACTCTCCGCTTTCACCTCAACATCCAAATTTCCTATTCTTCAGCAGGACATCCAAATTGCAGTAATATTGTCCTTGTTCATACGACACTCAGCACCTTGAAAAGTTTGATTTTGTGCTGCGTAATGAGCATAATCAAAACACATATGCTGTAAATTTGCTAAAGGCAAATAGACTCTGCCTTTATCCGGCCCTTGGGGAACTTTTCCTTCCACTATATATGGAATATATATACTATATATATATATATATATATATATATATATATATATATATACATAGCTCCCAACCAACTGTCCCTGATTTGGAGGGACTGTCCCTGATTTGGAGTAATGTCCCTCTGTCCCTCTTTTCTCCTCATTTCTCCCTCATTTTGATCTGATCTATATAGTTGGATATAAAATGCACTTCTTATCTTTCAAACAGTGTTTCCCAGTGCTAAACCTTTTATCCAAATTATAAATTGCTGCCTTTGTAAATTTTAAAGGCCAATATAAAGGAATAGTAGTGGTAGAAAAAAGTCCCTTGTGGATTAATTTAACCTTTTTTTGGTTAATTCTCCTTTAAGGGGGTGTGGCAGGGGGCGTGTCCCATGCCTACATACATTTGCTAGTAGGTGTCCCTCATTCCCATCTCAAAATGTTGGGAGGTATGTATAAATAATATATATATATACACCAATATACTCTGTAAGTGCAGTTGCTCCAGAGTCTATTAAATGAGGTAGATCTTCACTTTGCAAAGAATACCCAATCACATGCAAGGAAAATAAAAAATTTTGCTTGCACATGATTGGATGGTGGAAGTCAGCAGAGCTTCTGATCATTTACTAAGCTCTGGAGCAACTGCACTTTGCAAAGTGCACAATCTATTTGCCTTTAGTAAATTAACCTCATAGTGTGGTGTGTTGCGGTGCAATTCATTTTGAATGGCGCACAATCTTACAAAATGAATGCACCTTCAACGTACTTTTATTGAGGCTCACCACAATTTATGATAAGGTGGTAAGGCACCACAGGGATGTGAAGGAGCCCTAAGGCTTTGTTCACATGGGGGGAAATATAATGTATACTAGGGGTCTCCAAACTTTCTAAACAAAGGGCCAGTTTAATATGCTCCAGACTTTAGGAGGGCCAAAATGTGGTCATCAGGAGTAAAAATTATCCTGGCATCAGTGGGAGTAAACAATGCATCTTTGGTATTAGGGGGTGGAATAGTGCCCTATTGCTGGTGTCAGTGGGCTGAATAGTGCCACATCGTTGGTGTCAGTGAGATTAGTAGTTCCCCATCATTGGTGTCAGAGGAAGGAATAGTTCCCCATCATTGGTGTCAGAGGAAGGAATAGTGCACCATCATTGGTGTCAGTGGGATTAGTAGTTCCCCATCATTGGTGTCAGAGGAAGGAATAGTGCCCCATCGTTGGTGTCAGTGAGATTAGTAGTTTCCCATCATTGGTGTCAGAGGAAGGAATAGTGCCCCATCGTTGGTGTCAGAGGAAGGAATAGTGCACCATCATTGGTGTCAGAGGGATTAATAGTGTCACATTGTTGATGTCACTTTTAGGAATAGAGCCCCATCATTGGTGTCAATGGGAGGAATAGTGTCATGTATTAGTGGAAGGAAAAGTTCCCCAAGGGCTGGATAAAGGCAAGCAAAGGGCCGCAGTTTGTGAGACCCTTGATGTATACCCAAGCAAAGCCATGCTTATCAGCACAGGGATGTACAGTTGTTCCATGTGGGTGCTCGCAATGTAACATCTGTGTGGGTGCGGGTGCGTGTCTCCGAACTAACACTGTCTGCACTTGGGAATACGGGCCCGATGCCACACAGGTGTCACATTGGGAGCAGTGGCAGTGTCTGTGCAGCTGCTGTGTCCCAATCGACATCAATGGGACTGCCTGCACAGGGATGCAGGTGGACCTGTTATCTATAAAAAAAGTGTTTCCCAGTGCTAAACCTTTCATCTGATTTCTAAATTGCTGCATTTGTAAATTCCAAAAGCCGATATAAAGGAATAGTAGTGGTAAAAAATGAAACGAAAGACACTCATAGGAGAAAAGACACAACGGCTGCACACCCCATTAGTGTTATCAAAAAAGGAGGCTGTCCCCCAAAGGGGTTTTCTAGGCAGCAAAGAATAAAAATTATATCAAGGGATTAAGTATAAATTGAAATTCTTTATTTTTGTTATCAAAAGGTAACAAAACAGTAATTATTTAAAATGCATATCGTCAAAACATGAGCTGTGTACAGTAAAAATGCATCGTGGTTAAAACATCATAATAGACGTATTATATATAGCTGGTATTGGAAAGCTGACGCGTTTCGACCCCAACGGGTCTTCTTCAGAGGATTATATAGACTGTAAGGACGTTCTCAAAAAGTTGGGAGGTATGTCTTCTGTACAGCTTATCAGCAGCATCTGATTTCCCATTAATGTCTGAATATAATTAAAAAAGGGCACTGATGTCCGCAATGCCATGGCATGCTCAAGGTGACGGTAAAAAGGTCCCTTTTTTTGCAGAGTTCTATTGTTACATTCAGATGACATTTCTTAATTTGCTTTGTATGAATGTGGAAGAGAGGATCGGATTGTGTCTGTGTAGCGGCGCTGTCCTCTAGTGATCTCTATGGCTAAGCTGATAATAAAGTCTTCCTTATTCTGACATTTTCTGTTACTATACTCAGCTGTCATTTTCAGTTACAATTCATTCTGTGTTATGTCGTTATTTCCTTTTTATTTTACATGTTTTTTTAACCATCAAAATCTCCCATTACATGTACGATGATTACCGTATATACTCGAGTATAAGTCGAATTTTTCAGCACATTTTTTTGTGCTGAAAGTACCCCCCTCGACTTATACTCGAGTCAAGCACTTTTTTGCAGCAAAAAATTCCATTTTCCGAACCGATTTTTGGGGCCCCGTATCTCAGGGCCACTTGGTGCTAGGAACCCCAAATTTGGTGTGCTAACCCAGTGGAACTGAGTCCATGACATATCCAAAGCTGGGGTTCCTAGCACCAAGTAACCAAGGTTCAGAAAATGTCATTCTCTGCTGCAGAAAAGTGCTTGACATTTTCTGAACCAATTTTTGGGGCCCTGTATCTCGGGGCCACTTATTGCTAGAAACCCCAGCTTTGGATATTTTATGGTGCTAGTTCCACTGGGTTGGCACACTAAATTTGGGGTTCCTAGCACTAAGTGGCCCCGGTCAACTGTGTCCATCTGCAGCAATGTCATTTCGGGACCCTTTGGGTTCAGAGACCCCAAATTTTGGCTGCAGCTAGGGGGCATCTAGGAACCCTTAACTACCGAGTTTGAAATTCGGGGGACCTATGGCTGCAAATGAGCACAGTGAGGCTGCAAATGGGAACAGTGATGCTGCAAATTGGAATTGTTGACCCTCTTTTCCACTTACAGTAGTTGTGCATTTCTCACCCTCGCCTTATACTCGGGTCAATACGTTTGTCCCATTTTTTTATGGTAAATTAGGGCCTCGACTTATACTCGGAACGACTTATACTCGAGTATATACGGTATGATAAAAAAAAAAATGGACATATTGTACATACACTGATCAGCCACAATATTATGACCACCCACCTATATATTATATTAAATAGGTCCCCCTTTTGCTGCCAAAACAGCCCTGACTCCTCGAGGCATGGACACCACGAGACCTCTGAAGGTATGCAGTGATATCTGGCACTAAGCCATCAGTAGCTGGTCCTTTCAATCCTATAGGTTGCAAGGCGTGGGCCTCCATGGATTGGACTTTTTTTTCTCCCAGCACATCCCAAAGAGATCTGGAGAATTTGGAGGCCAAGTCAACACCTCAAAGACAGCATGGGCAAATACTATATATAGAGGATTAAAGCTGAACTCCGGACAGATGTACAGATGCATGTGAACCCGGAAGAAGCGCCGAGCGAACATGTCAGCTCCCTCAGCGGTGCCTGGGCGGCCCTGTGGGAGCTTCGTTCTAAGGTAAGTATTTCATAATGAGCTAGTATGTGGTTCATACTAGCTCATTATGCCTTTGACTTACAGGTTTTTTTTGGGGGGGGGAGGGGCATTCAACCACTTTAATAAATCATTAACTACTTCTTGACTGGAAGGTTTTACCCCCTTAATTATCAGGCCATTTTTGCGATACGGCACTGCATTACTTTAACTGACAATTGCACGGTCATGTGACATTGTACCCCCAAAAAATTGATGTCCTTTTTTCCCACAAATAGAGCTTTCTTTTGGTGGTATTTGATCACCTCTGCGGTTTTTATTTTTTTGCAGTATAAACAAAAAAAGAGTGACAATTTTGAAAAAACACAAAACAATATTTTTTACTTTCTGCTATAAAACATATCCAATAAAAAAAATTGAAAAAAAAACAAATGTTTTCATCAATTTGGGCCAATGTGTATTCTACTACATATTTTTGGTAAAAAAAAATCCCAATAAGTGTATATTGATTGGTTTGTGCAAAAGTTATAGCATCTACAAACTGTGGGATAGATTTATGGCATTTTTTATTTATTTATTTCTTTTACTAGTAATGGCGGTGATCAACGAATTTTAGCAGGACTGCGACATTGTGGCGGACAAATCGGACACCTAACTGACACTTTTTGGGGACCAGTGACACCAATACAGTGATCAGTGCTAAAAAATATGCACTGTCACTGCACTAATGACTCTGGCAGGGAAGGGGTTAACATCAGAGGTGATCAAAGGGTTAAATATGTCCTAGGGAGGTGCTTACTAACTGGGGGTGTGTTGCACTGATTGGGGGAAGAGAGAAATCTGGATTCTGCCTCTCCCGGGGATGATTGCGGGTTGGTACCTGTAGGTCGTTTCGTTCAATAGCTACTAGATGGCGCCATTGCGCCGCTGGAGGCGCGATATAGTGTCGTGATTGGCTAGCGGGGATGTGATTCAACGGGTCCGGTGGACCCGATGTCCGCTGGACCCGTTGAATGACATTCCCGCTAGCCAATCACGGCGAAATAAGGAAAATATAAAAACGCATTTTAGCTTGCACATGATTGGATGACAAAATCAGCAGACCTTCCCCTCAGATTTACAGTGACTGAACTTCCAAGTGTACTTGTAGTGCAAAGTGGATTTGCCTTTCGTAAATAACCCCCAATGTCACAGCTTACAGGTACAAAGGGTGGGAAATCATACATTATTATATGGATTTGCCTTTAGTAAATCAACCCCACTGCCTCTGCATAGACACGCCCATACACTTTCTAAGTCATCGTTCATTGTTTGAGATTTGTATGACTCCTCCTGTTTAAAGGAACGCCTGATCTTGGTTGGCCGATTGTGAAGCCATCAAGCTCCATTGTTATCACTATTCAAAGTAATATAAATAAACTTTGCTCCGACTGTCAGGCAGGACTGTCTGTGGAGCTTCGCAATGTGATTAATACAGCGGCTATGTCTGTTTTCTTTGTGACGCACGGGAGGCACAGAAGATGCATTATACCACAAGGCTGAAAAGTGCGCTTAATCCTGTGCATTGTGTAAAAAGGCTGTTGTCTTCTCTGATCCTCCCCTTCTGCCATTGTCCCCAATCCATCTCCTGCTAGAACCGAGCCTTGGGAGGCAGTCTGCACATGCTCAGTTTGGTGTGTATTGCTAGAGAGAAGACTGCTATATACTGCTGATGAGAAAAGGTATTTAGTAGAGCTGCATTATTATCTCGATTCAACCACAATCTTAATTCCTCATTTCCACAATTCCGTACATAGCCGTTCTCTGCTCACAGCTGACAGGCAAAGTTTATCACAACATTGCTCAGCGCTGAGATAAAAAGAAACATAGGGGTTGATTTACTAAAGGCAACTCCACTTTGCATTACAAGTGCACTGCAAGTGCACTTGGAAGTGCACATGGAAGTGCATTCGCTGTAAATCTGAGGAGAAGATCTGAAATGAGGGGAAGCTCTGTGTCAGAAACCATGAAATCAGCCCGAGACAGAAGTACAGTTAAATCACACTTGTTTAATAATAAAAGTAAAAAGCACAAACATAGTCAAAACATAGCCAAAGTTCAGTATCTGGAATGGATAGTCAGCCAAGCCAGAAGTCAGGGATCAATGTAGTGGAACAGCAAGTAGGATCTGGAGCCGGAAGGGATGTCAGCAAAGCAAGTCTTTAAACAGGAATGCAGGAGATGTCTCTGTGATGTTGACCAAGGCGAAGGCAGAGATCCTCTGGACTGGATGGCTTAAGTAGGCAGGACTGACGAGCAGGATATCATCAACAGCTTAATAACTATGGAGAGATAGGAGCTGGCAATTAGCCGACAGCTGAGCGGCCAGCTCAGAGAAGGAAGGACTGAGCCCAGCCCTGACACTCTGCTGTTTTTATCATCCAATCATGTACAAGCAAAAATGCTGTTTTTTATTTTCCTTGCACGTCCCCCTCAGATCTATAGCGACTGAACTTCCATGTGCACTTGTAGTGCAAAGTGGATTTTCCTTTAGTAAATAACCCCCATTGCATCATTTAGTTCTTTTAGATCAAAGGGATGAATTTTGGTCTGTAAATGAGGGCAGTTTAACCACTTAAAGTCTAATGCCCCATACATACGGTTGGATTTTCCGACAGAAAATGTTCGATGGGAGCCTTTTGTCGGAAATTCCGACCGTGTGTAGGCTCCATCGGACAGTTTCCATCGGCATTTCCGTCGCACAAAATTTGAGATCTGGCTCTCAAATTTTCCGACAAACAGAATCCGTTTGCGTAAATTCCGATCGTGTGTACACAGTTTCGACGCACAAAGTGCCACGCATGCTTGGAATCAAGCAGAAGAGCCGCACTGGCTATTGAACTTCATTTTCTCGGCTCGTCGTACGTGTTGTACGTCACCGCGTTCTTGACGTTCGGAATTTCTGGCCAAGGTTGTGTGACCGTGTGTATGCAAGACAAGTTTGAGCCAACATCCGTCGGGAAAAAAAACATGGATTTTGTTGTTGGAATGTCCGATCAATGTCCGATCCTGTGTACGAGGCATTGGCCTTTTTTCTGACACTTGTTGCTTACAAGTTAAAATCTGTATTTTTTGCTAGAAAATTACTTAGAACCCGTAAACATTACATCAATTTTTTTAATAGAGACCCTAGACCTAGGGAATTAAATGGCGATTGTTGCAATATTTTATGTCACACTGTATTTGCGCAGAGGTCTTTCAAAAGCGATTTTTTTTGGGGGGGAAAAACACTTCAATGAATTAAAAAAAAAAAAGGAAATAGTAAAGTTAGCCCAATTTTTTTTGTATAATGTGAAAGATGATGTTACGCCGACAATCGTGATCTTTATTCCAAGCAAAAAAAATGGTGATTCTCATTTTATCCAGGATTGTGCAGCTCTACTATTTAGCAGTTTATATTTACTAAATATAAAGAGGTCTTTCAAAAGCAATTTTTGGGGGGAAAATAAACTTCAATGAATTAAAAAAAAAAATGAAATAGTAAAGTTAGCCCAATTTTTTTGTATAATTTGAAAGATGATGTTACGCCGAGAATCGTGATCTTTATTCTAAGTAAAAAAAAAAATGGTGATTCTCATTTTATCCAGAATTGTGCAGCTCTACTATTTAGCAGTTTATATTTACTAAATATAAAGAGGTCTTTCAAAAGCAATTTTTTGGGGAAAAATACACTTTAATGAATTAAAAACAAACAAAAAAAAAAATAGTAAATTTAGGCCCAATTTTTTTGTATAATGTGAAAGATGATGTTACGCCGAGAATCGTGATCTTTATTCTAAGCAAAAAAAATGGTGATTCTCATTTTATCCAGGATTCTGTAGCTCTACTATTTAGCAGTTTATATTTACTAAATATAAAGAGGTCTTTCAAAAGCAATTTTTTGGGGAAAAATACACTTCAATGAATTAAAAACAAACAAAAAAAAATAGTAAATTTATCCCAATTTTTTTGTATAATGTGAAAGATGATGTTACGCCGAGAATCGTGATCTTTATTCTAAGCAAAAAAAATGGTGATTCTCATTTTATCCAGGATTCTGTAGCTCTACTATTTAGCAGTTTATATTTACTAAATATTAAGAGGTCTTTCAAAAGCAATTTTTTGGGGAAAAATACACTTCAGTGAATTAAAAACAAACAAAAAAAAAAATAGTAAATTTAGCCCAATTTTTTTGTATAATGTGAAAGATGATGTTACGCCGAGAATCGTGATCTTTATTCTAAGCAAAAAAAATGGTGATTTCCATTTTATCCAGAATTGTGCAGCTCTACTATTTAGCAGTTTATATTCACTAAATATAAAGAGGTCTTTCAAAAGCAATTTTTTTGGGGAAAATACACTTCAATGAATTAAAAAAAAAATGAAATAGTAAAGTTAGCACAATTTTTTTGTATAATGTGAAAGATGATGTTACGCCAAGAATCGTGATCTTTATTCTAAGTAAAAAAAAATGGTGATTCTCATTTTATCCAGAATTGTTCAGCTCTACTATTTAGCAGTTTATATTTACTAAAATAATTGCATTTCCATGCTCTGTGTACCGTGGGAGACCAGATACAGCGTATGCAGGGTCCTGGGTTTAGTAACACTTTAATTAATGTAACAACTTTTGTGGACTTTAGAAAGTGACAGCTTTGCTTTAACTTGTTTGTTATCCATTTCCAACTCTGTCTGGTCCTCGGCACTATTGTCGGGTAAAGTACAATATGGAGCGGTTGTCCTTCCAAAGCCTGGACAGAAAATAGCATATTTAATTTCTGCTTAGTGTCCCGACATGAGAATGTTTACATACAGTTAAATCTCTTTCCAGATCTTTTAACTGTATGTTCAATTGTTTGAATGCTGCACAGCTGGTTTTGGTGTCATTAAGCCTTCAGAGCTGTTCCGCTATCGCCTGCATATGCAAATGTGATTATCGCCAACTGCGTGAAATTATCCACCAGGGCTTATATACTTGTCAACCAATCAGGGCTTGAGGCTTTCCCTGGGCAATAAAATATGTCAAACGCACTGCGATATGTAAATTTCCGCTCACAACAATATAGTTTAGCGGCACCGAGAAATATATTTGGACTCGGGCTTAAATCGGGAACATTAGGCCGGGCTCATTAGTATTTCGCAAAGCAAATTTAATGTGAAATATAACAAGATTTTATCAACAATGGAAACATTTTGTATGTGAAGCGCTGGAGTATTTTATCGGATGATATACGCAATGAGCTTAGGGAATGCATTTGAAGAGATCCTTTACTTGAATTTATTATTTCATTTTGGTAATCAGGGAAGGGAAGCCGCGGTATAAATGGTATTCCCTCCTTCCAGAGACATGCCCTTATTTTACCTTTATCCAAATATTGCAACCATGCTGTGTTGGTTGTGTAGCACTCTTCTAGATAGGCTGCTAGTTAGGTTAGATAACTTAAAGTGGAGATCCACCCACTTTTACAACTCTTCAGTATCCCTCACTAAACTGTGCACTGTAAACGAATTGGATATATTAAATTTTTTTTTCTCAGCACCTACTGTATATCTGCTGTATTCATTTTTCACTTCCTCCTCCCTGGCCGTGGCCCATCGCATCATTTCCTGTTTGCAATGCCTTCTGGGAAGGGGCGGCAACTTCCTCTGACACTGCCGTTGCTATGAAAACCTGACCTGAAACCTATTACACTGCTTGTGCTGCACTGAGCATGTGCGAGATCTGCAAGGATGAGATCCAGGAAGAAATACAGTCTGGCTTCAGATGCCCACACTTAAGATGGCCACGGCCTGCTGTAAGTTTATGTAATAACAAACTACTGCTATAAACTAACAAAACAGACCTTAGTTTACAGACTAACGTTACTAGAATACATTAAGCTTGTGTATTATAGGGGTATTTTTATTTAAAAAGTATAATTTCGGCCGGAACACCACTTTAAGCTCCTGTAGCTCTCCTGTATTCAGTTGAGCAGCTTGTGATTATCTTGGGCTGTACTGTGTCTCCACTGGTTGCAGATTTGACTGCTTCTGGAGGGTTCTGGAATGTAGTAGGCTGGGAGAGTCAAATAAGCAGCCCAAATATTTATGTAGTCTCAGCCAATCCCTGGTGGGTGCTCCCAGTAGGTGGCTGGGGAGTGTATAAATAGTTTGAGGCTTGGAACAGCTGGGTTTTTGTCCAGGAGGAGAAATTCCCCACCTGAGGGGCTGCTGCTTTTCTGGGCAATAAAGGCAAGAAAGAGCAGCACCGATTCAAATGCAGTATAAGGAGTAAAATAGTCACGCTTTAATAGTTTTATTAAATTTCATTAAAGCGTGACTATTTTACCCTTATACTGCACTTAGATTGGCGCTGCTATTTTTTGCCTTTACGTGCACAGAGGAGCTCCTTCTTAAGCCTTGTACACACGATCAGATTTTCTGCAGACAAAACCTCATACTTTTGTCCTAAGGCTTGTGCTTGGATTTTGTCTTGCATACAAACAGCAAGGAATTTTCAGCCAACAAACAGGAACGTACTGACGTACTACGTGGTTTTTTCAGCTCTTTAGCGCCACCCTTTGGGCTCCTTCTGCTAATTTTATGTTAGTAGAAGTTTAGTGAGTGTTGATTCGCGCTTTTCATTTAGTGGTTTTCAGTTCCTTTCTGAATGGCCGCTCGTCAACTAGACATGTTGCGGAATCGGCGGAGATAACGTGTTGTTTATTATTGGACTTGGAGTTGTTGCTTTGACCCAAGTCCAGTCCAGGAACAGGAGGAGTTCTTGAACCAAAAATTGGTTGCTTTAATAATCTTGACCAATTATGTCATATGCCATTGCTGCTGGAGCTCCAGGTAGCATGTCCAATTTTATTTGTTTTCTTTTTTTAATGCACATTAAAAAAAATTGTGTAGAATAATATTTGGCTATGTGTTTTACTTCAAATGACAGTTTGGGAGTAGGCAGTTACATTTAAAAAAATATCCCTGCTGAGTCAGTGTCAGCTTTTGCTCATAATGTGGACATTTCCTATGGTGTCCCAGTGTAGCTCAGTTTCCGAGTTGCTGCTGCAAGGACTGTGCTAGAAAGCACTAAGAAGTGCCCTTGTGTTACTTTTTTTTTTTTATGCCACTGGAGTATCTAACAACTTCCCTACACACTGTCCAAGTTTAACTTTAATAAAACATTAAGAAAACATACCCCTTGACTGTTCACTGAGCCAGGAGGGAGACTGACACTGTGTTGTTCAGCTTCAAATACACAAGTTTGGGAAAAGAACCCTGGGACTGCTCAGCAGGCCCCTTAAGGGGTGAGCACTAAAGTTATTAGAGACCCTGCTGCTTGATGATCAGCCAGTGACCTTATTTGACCCTAAGGGCTCATTTACTAGGGCAGCCAGGGAGAAGCAGGCGGTTGAGCTGTGCTTTTACCACTCCCCGATTGCCTACCTAAATTAGGGCATGCAGCCACCCAATGCTGTATATTTTCTGCTGCAAATATTAAATGGGGCCATGCCTCAACTGTCCTGCAACCACGTACAATGCACACAGTTGTGGCGTGATGGGTCAGCATTTTGAGTGTTAAAGTAGGTTGTGAGGAGGTAACAGGGGTTAGGGGACTCTGCAGCAGACTTTTTGCCCCTGTCGGAGATGAGCTTTCTGGAGGGGTCTGGGGTCTCTCCAGGAAGCCTTGGGCTTTGCAGGGGTGCTGTAGGAGACTAAGACTGGCCATACACCTATAGATTATTTGCAGATTTTCTATGGTCATATGGAAAAAGTGGAACAGATTACTCCATCTACGCTGAACTATGTGGATGGAAGAATCTTCCACTGGCCCAAGCTTCCATATCTTGCTAGTCAGCCCCGCTGGCTCTCACAATACCTGAACATTCTGATTGGGTGCAGGCATTGTTTAGGTTGAGAGCCAGCGGGGCCGACTAGCAAGATACTGAAGCTTGGCCCAGTGGGAGATTCCTCCATCCACACAGCTTAGCATACATGGAGAAATCTGTTGCACTTTCTCCATCTAACCATAGAAAATCTACAGATAATCTATAGGTGTATGGCCAGCTTTAATGGCACTGCAGGGGCTAGGAGGCACTGTAGGAGGTTGGGAATCCCTATGGGACACTGCTAGAGGTTAGGAACATCATAGGAGGCAAGAGGCTCTGCAGCAGTCTGGGGGAAAATATGGGAATCTATGGGAGCTGGAAGGCACTGTGGAAGTTTAGGGGATCCAGAGTTTGCTCCCAGGAGGAGAGAGGCCACGGCCTGTCCATGGACTACAGTCCAAGGGTTGAAAACCACTGCTCTACAACATTCCCACCAGATTCCAAAACAGTTATCCATTTCAGGCTGGTATATACAATCTTTTCCCAAGCCTTAAACCAAAAGGACACAAACAACAACAAAATTTTCTCCCTCAAATACAAAAACAATTGAGTACTGTCCGTGATAATTTTTTATTTGCACTAACATCCAGATATTCAGGACAAGCTTTTGGGGTGTACCCCCTTCTTTAGGGTCCAAGCAGTACTAATACACAAAGTTTTAGCAGCATGTTAAGTTAGACAAGCGTTGAGTAAAAAAAAAAAAAAAAAAAAAAAAAAAAGCACAGCAATAGTAATTAAACTTGGATAGTGAGATAAGGCAGGGAAGTAACAGTCACAGGTGAGGATGGTTGTAAAACTATTAGATAATGATTTAGAAAACCAAGGTCCACATTTAGTTTATTATCGTTTGTGTCAAATAAAATTATCATTCTAATTCAAAAGTTTTCCTTTTCTGAGTAGTTTTGAAGTTTCCTTTAAGAACCAAGACATTGACACAATCAATCCTAAAAAGATTCTTTCTTTTTTCAACTTCTCAAGTGTCCTGAAGCAGGATCAGGAGGATGTTTCACACTATTTATTACAGGTACTTATATAGCGCCATCACTTTACGCAGTGCTTTTACATGTATAATGTATATTGTACATTCACATCAGTCCCTGCCCTCAAGGAGCTTACAATCTAAGATCCCTATTTTACATTCATACATACAGATACTAGGTCTAACTTAAACAGGAGCCAATTAAGTTACAAACATGTCTTTGGAGTGTGGGAGGAAACCAGAATAGCCAGAGGAAATCCACCCAGGCACAGGGAGAACATGCAAACTAATGCCGTGGTTGTGATTCAAACTGACAATCCTAGTGCTCCTAGGCAAGAGTGCTTGTAAGCAAGTTGAAATAACCAGATACGTGCTTTTCCGGCCAGGAGGGTAGGAGTTAATGCCTTTGCCGGTTCTTTGGTCTTTTGACAGGTTCTTCTCTGCGTCTGGCCCACTAGTCCTGTGATATATAAATATAGGACAGTGATTCGGGACAAGAGGCTCCTGCTAGAGTTCCAGGGCCTGTGAGGGCCCCCCAAGAGAGATCCAGAAAAGAGAGAGAGACCTGAGATCACTGCCCGTACAGAAGAGAGACTATGAATGATCCCTGGAATGTAAAGTCATCTGAACCTGGGGTTTCGCCCTAAAGACACCAGCACTGGAGTATGGCTCTAAACACTTACATCCGTATGCACGTGCCTCTAAAGGACTTATAATTGGTGGAGTTCACCTTGCAGGTATGCCGGGGCAGCACAGGCCTGTAGTTAAGAGTAGGGAAGTAAGGAAATCCTTGTCTTGTATGTTGGACTTTAAAAGGTCATTTTGCACTTTTCTCAAGTATTGTAAACATTGCCCATGCCTGGTCTAAAATTACTAAAAAAGGTGTATTGCAAGTAACCGGCACATATAGTTCACAGAGTGGGTCTTAACACATTGGGGTATGAAGATGTCGGTGTGGAGTGGAGTGGTGTGAAGACACAAGTTGTTACTTGGGGTAATGGAAGTTTAACAGCGACCTGTCTATAGCGTTTACCTGTTATAAGAGTGGCCTCTAGCATAGAGGGAGATGTTGGGTTTTCCATCTCCAAGAGCAACAGGAGCAGATTCAGGCTGCAGAGGACCCCCTCCTGTACAGAGGTACGAAAGTTCAAGGGTTAAGTTAAATGCACAGCAGAGCCCACCCCGCTACTGGGGAGTAGTAGTGGAAAACGCTGGACAGGTGGATGCGGACAAAGCTCAGCGTGTCCCTCCTAAATACAGACTACAGAGAAGGTGTACATTATTACAGGAAACCAAGAGTTAGCTAGAGAACAGTTGCAGTGCAAGTGTACATGGTGTGAGCTCATCAATAAGAGTAGAGGCCCGCCTTAATGTCGAGTGTTTCCCCACCGCAGTCTCAGCCTTGTCCCAGGGGACTGATGAAAATGGCACAAAGGTACCCCTTCTGTAGTGAAGTGATGGTATACAAAGTGCCTAGCGTAGCCCAGAAGAACCCGCCCCGGGGTAGGCCTCTCATGTGACCCTTGCTTGGCGCCCAACAAGGAGGACGTGACAACCACTCTACCCCCCCCACACACACACACACACACCTTACACGCTAAGTGCACATGAAGGGTAAACCTGTAGAAATGACAACTTTGAAAAATACATTCATAAATACCTGTATATCAACCAATTTGTTTATCAAGCATATATTTTTTTGACATGATATTCCAGGCACCCAATGTACCGTCCTTAGTATTTATCAATGTATTTATCAAATGCATATTTTATAGGTATATCCTCCCAATTCTGCTTTAGGAAACGTGAAAAGTTGAAAAATAAAAGTTCTAGTTTTTCACCAGCTCATCCCTCACTTATTTATTTATTTACCACTTTCCCCTCCCTTTTGGATTGTAAACTCTATTGAGCAGGGTCTTTCTAATCCTCTTGTATCAAATTGTATTGTAACTGTAATGTCTCATTTTATGTAATTGCAAAGCGCAGTGCAAAACTGTTGGTGCTATATATATCCTGTGTATAATAATAATCTATTTAAGGTTAATTACTCACTTAATTGTGACCTTTCTGATTAGGTTATTTTTGAAAGTGAGAATTTTGCCGTCATCACAGACTATGGAAAATGCATTTAATTTGGAAATCGAGGTCCTAGAGTCTGGAGGAAGAGTGGAGAGGCACAGAATCCAAGTTGCATGAGGTCCAGTGTGAAGTTTCCACAGTCAGTGATGATTTAGCCCTGGTTCACACTGATGCCGCGTACACACGGTCGGACTTTTCGGCTACAAAAGTCCGACAGCCCGTCCGACAGACTTTCGACTGACTTTTGGCGGACTTGCGGCGGACTTGCGGCAGACTTTCTAACGAACGGACTTGCCTACATACGATCACACAAAAGTATGACGGATTCGTACGTGATGACGTACACCGGACTAAAATAAGGAAGTTGATAGCCAGTAGCCAATAGCTGCCCTAGCGTTGGTTTTTGTCCATCGGACTAGCATACAGACGAGCGGATTTCTGAGTCCGGCGTAGTTACGATGTAAAGATTTGAAGCATGTTTCTAAAGTCCGTCAGATTTGCGGCTGGAAAAGTCCGCTGAAAGTCCGGGGAAGCCCACACACGATCGGATTGTCAGCCGGCTTTGGTCCGTCGGCGTCCGTCGGACTTTTGTAGACGAAAAGTCCGACCGTGTGTACGTGGCATAAGTGCGGGAATTAAATTGTGTGAGTTCAGATGAGCTCACGTGATTTCATTCCCGCATGTCAGTCCCGATTTCGGGGATGATTTCAGAGACATCTGTGCAGATGTCAATGGAAATCGCACCTCGAAATCACCAAAAGTAGTACAGAAACTACTTTTGGAAATTGGTGCGGCCCTGCAACTGCAGTGTCGCACCAATTAGGACGGCGCCATTCAAATTGCATGCCAAATCGCACCAATGTGAACCAGGGCTCCGGGAGCCATTTAATTTGCTGGTGTTGGTCCACTGTGTTTTGTCAAGTCCAAAGTCAGCGCAGCCCTCTACCAGGAAATTCTAGAGAACTTCATGCTTCCCTCTGCTGACCAGCTTTATGGAGATCCTGATTTCATTTTCCAGCAAGACTTGGCACCTGCCCACACTGCCAAAAGTACCAATACCTGGTTTAATGATCATGAAATCACTGTGCTTGGTTGGCCAGCAAACTTGCCTGATCTAAACCCCATAGAGAATCTGTGGGGTATTGTCAAGAGGAAAATGAGAGACACCAAACCCAAAAATGGATGTAGACGAGCTGAAGGCCGCTATCAAAGCAACCCGGGCTTCCATAAAACGTCATCATTGCCACAGGCTGATCGCCTCCATGCCACACTGCTTTGATGCTGTAATTCATTCAAAAGGAGTCCTGACCAAGTATTGAGTGCATACTATACTGTACATGGACATACTTTTCAGTAAGCCAACATTTCTGTATTAAAAAGTAAGTAAAGTAATATTCTATTTTTCTGAGATACTGAATTTTCGGTTTTCACTAGCTGTAAGCCATAATGGTCAAAATTAATAGAGAGAAATGCTTGAAATATATTACTCTGTGTGTAACTCATCTATATAAAATGTATGAGTTTCACTTTTTGAATTGAATTACTGAAATAAATGTACTTTTTGTTGACTTATGTACTGTAACAGGGGGCTTTGATGGGGACCCTGATGTAAGGGGGCCTCTGATTTAAATGGGAGCTACTAGGGTGGGTTCTGATGTAAGACGGGCCATACTGATGTTAGGTGGGGCTCTGATGTGGACCCTAATGTAAGGGGGGACACTGATTTTAAGAGGGGGCTACTACAGTAGACTCTGATGTAAAGGGTCCTCTGACAGCAATCTTAATAATAGACAGGGCTCTGATGTAAGGGAGGAATCCAATTTAAAGAGGGGATACTAAGGTGGACTCTGATGTAAGGGGGCTATTATTCTATAACTGATTTGTACTGTAAATATTTGTAAAATTTGAAGACCCCTGCTTTAGATGATTGCATTGTTGTTATGAAAAGCCGTTATAAAGGAAGAGAAAAAAAAAACAATCATTGGTAGACATGTGCACTGCCGAAAAATTTGTTTGTTTTTGCTTTCATTTCATTTGTCATTTATTCTTTTCGTAAATTCGAAAATTCAGAATTCGTAAATTCGAAAATTCAGAATTCGTAAATTCGGAATTCGATAATTCAGAAATTCGGAAATTCGAAAATTCGGAATTCGGAAATTCAAAAATTCGGGACAAAAAAAATTTGAAAGTTCGACAATTTGCAAATTCGACAATTTGGAAATTCGGAAATTTAAATTCACAATACATATAATTTAATAGTTAGTAATAGTTAGGTTATTATTAGTAAGTAATTATTTCAGATTTTCAAATTTTTGGGTTTTTTGGATTTTTGTTCTTTTGTATTTCCGAATTTTCGAATATCGAATTTTTGGAATTTCGAATTTCCGAAATTTCGAATATTCTAAAAAATACGGAAATGTGAAAATTCGGATATTTCCGAATGAACTAATTTGTCTAAATTTGTTAAAAAAACGTATTTGGAACTAAACAAATTGCACATGTCTAATCATTGGCCCACATTTCTAAGGGGGTTTGGCGAGGGTGTGTCCTATGCCTTCACACTTTATTCCTAAAGTTGTCCATCTTTCTTATCTCAGAACGATGAGACATATCGGTATGCTGCATTCAAACACAGGAAGTAAACCCAGATACAGTGCATTGAAGCTTGGGATATTTTTTTATAACCTAACCCTGCTTTAAACTTCTCCACAACTTTATCCCTGACCTGTCTGGTGTGTTCCTTGGCTTTTGAGATGCTGTTTGTTCACATAGGCCGAGTTCACACTGGTACGACAAACGCTCTGACATTGGGAGCTCATGTCGCGTGACTTGTGAAAATCAATGTTTTCCTATGAGAGCCGTCTTAACTGGTCAGACCCAAGTCGGTCCGACTTTGAAAAAAGTTCCTGCACTACTTTGGTCCGACTTTGATCCTACTTCAGCCCGTTGAATATCATTGAAGTCGGATCATCGTCTTAACTGATCCGACTTTGGCATGCAACTAGTGCTCTGAGGATCTTGAAGGGGAACTCCACCAAAATTTTTTAAAAAAATGGCATGGGGTTCCCCCTCCAAGAGCATACCAGGCCCTTCGGTCTGGTATGGATTTTAAGGGGAACCCCCACACCAAAAAAACTGCGTGTGGTCCCCCCCAAATCCATACCAGACCCTTATCTGAGCACGCAGGCCGGCAGGTCAGGAAAGAGGGTGGAGACGAGCGAGCGACCCCCCTCCTGAACCATACCAGGCCACATGCCCTCAACATGGGGGGCGGGTGCTTTGGGGCAGGGGGGGCCCTGCGCCTCCCCTGCCCCAAAGCACCTTGTCCCCATGTTGATGAGGACAAGGACCTTTTCCCAACAACCCTGGCCAGTGGTTGCCGGGGTCTGTGGGCGGGAGGCTTATCGGAATCTGAAAGCCACCTTTAAAAACGGGGGCCCCCAGATCCAAGCCCCCCACCCTATGTGATTGAGTATGGGGCTAAAAAAAGTGTCAAAAATCAACACAGTACACAGGTTTTTAAATGATTTTATTAAGGCAGCTCCAGCGTCTCTTCCGATTTCTTCTCCCTTCTCCGACTCTTCTCCCTCTTCTGGCTATGTCTCTCTCTGCCGGTTCTCCTCCGCTCTCCAACAATGTCTTCTAGCCCTCTCTGGTCCTTCTCCTCTGTCCGCTATCTTCTCCCGCTGTCTTCTTCCTCTGTTCTTCCTCAGATGTTGACTCCATGCTCTCTCCCACTCTAATGCTGGGGCCACTGTGTGCTAATACTTATACTGGCATGGAACAGGCTACCCGCTGACGTCATCTGGAGGCCCTGCCCCCTTGTGACATCACTGCCTGGGGCATGATGGGCAGTGATATCATAAGAGGTGAGGCCTCCGGAGGACATCACCCGATGGCCCCGCCCATGCCAACAAAAGTAGTGCCACACGGCGGACACTGGTTTTGAGCGGGAGAGAGCTTTGAGTCAACATTGGAGGAAGAACAGAGGAAGAACAGAGGGAGAGGAGACCTGGTAGAGGCAGAAAACAGTGGGCAGAGGAGAAGAACCGGAGAGGGCTAGAACACATCAGCGGATAACGGAGGAGAACCGACAGAGGAAGAAGACATTGCCAGAAGACGAAGAAGAGCCCGAGAGGGGAGAAGAAATCAGAAGATTACTCATTCACATAGGCTGGGGGGCCTGGATCTGGGGACCCCCTTGTTAAAGGGGGCTTCCAGATTCCGAAAAGCCCCCCCGCCCACAGACCCAGACAACCACTGGCCAGGGTTGTCAGGAGGAGGACCTTGTCCCCATCAACATGGCATGTGGCCTGGTATGGTTCAGGAGGGGGGGGCGCTCGCTCGTCCCCCCCCTCCTGACCTGCATGGCTGCATGCTCAGATAAGGGTCTGGTATGGATTTTGGGGGGACCCCACGCCGTTTCTTTGGCGTGGGGGTTACCCTTAAAATCCATACCAGATCGCAGGGCCTGGTATGCTCTTGGTGGGTGAACCCCATGCCGTTTTATTTTTTTAATTTGGCGTGGAGTTTCTCCTAAAGAGTCATACCAGAAACAAAGTGCCTGGTATTGTCGGGATCAAAGTCGGATCCCTCGTTTATTGAAGTCAGATGGATGTCGGAAGGTTCTCTCACAAACCTCTGAGGGCTTCACAGAACAGCTGTATTTATACTGACATTAAATTACACACAGGTGGACTCTATTTACTAATTAGGTGACTTCCGGAGGCAATTGGATCCACTAGATTTTAGTTAGGGGTATCAGAGTAAAGAGTGCTGAATACAAATGCATCCAACACTTTTCACATATTTATTTGTAAAAAAAATTGAAAAGCATTTATCATTTTTCTTTCACTTCACAATTATGTCCCACTTTGTGTTGGTCTATCGCATAAAATCCCAATAAAATAAATTTTTCTGTTTTTGGTTGTAACATGACAAATAGAAAAGTGACAAGTAGAAAATTTCAAGGGGTATGAATACTTTTTCAAGGCACTGTATGGAGCTTTTCTGCTATCGTATTTCTCTCCGAAGTTCAGGCTTTGCCTCCGGTTGTCTTTCATTAGACAATGCTGCCTCTCTGCTCAGGACGCAATGTCATAAAATCCAGATAGACAGTATGATGGCTTATTGTGGAGGGACGGCAGGCCCTGGAGACCAAATCCTTTTGTAACACAACATTAAACTAAGCTCATTTCATATGCGCAGTTTAACATTGGCCCACAAGGAGCCCAGATTCAGAAAAAGTCAGCAGAATTAATATGACTGGAAAACAGCATAATCATACACATCTTTTGGGTGCAGGCTCAGATGAACCGTCAGATGTGCTTTAACTGTTTATTGGTTACAAAAAAAAAAAAAAAAAAACAATACAATTGTGATTGAACTACAGAAAGGAACTAAAGCCTATACACTTCCCCTCTATTAGGTTTATTTATAAAGCGGTTAATGTGATTTTCACCAAACATTCGCTGCAGGTGAATCTTCCTGGTACATGTATTTTAACTACGTAAGTACCAGCGTGTATTATTCCTTTATTACCAGGTCGTTATCACGTTTAAGTGCTGTGATAGTTTACCTGACAATTACTCTGTTATGCAAAACTGGACCAAAATATTTTTGATATCATTTTTTTTTTTTTGAGACAGATTAACCACTAGCCAGCCAGCGCACAGAGATGTACATAGGCACAATGGCACGGCTGGGCAAATGAGCGTACAGGTATGACCCGTGTCCGCGGGTCCCGATTGTGTCCTCGATCGTGTCCATCGTGTCATGGAGTGGAAGAACGGGGAGATGCCTTTGTAAAAACTTAGTGACATGACAGGGATCTACTGCTCCCTGTGATCGGGAGCAGTGATCGCTGTCATGTCAGTGATAGCCCATCCCCCCCACAGTTAGAACACCTCCCTAGGACACACTTAACCCCTTGATCGCCCCCTAGTGTTTAACCCCTTCCCTGCCAGTGTCATTTACACAGTAATCAGTGCATTTTTATAGCACTGATCGCTGTATAAATGACAATGGTCCCAAAATGGTGTCAAAAGTGTCCGAAGTGTCCGCCATAATGTCGCAGTCATGATAAAAATTGCAGATCGCCACCATTAATAATAAAAAAAAAATTAATAAAAAAAATGCCATAAATCTATCCTCTATTTTGTAGACTCTATAACTTTTGCGCAAACCAATAAATATACACTTATTGCAAATTTTTTTACCAAAAATATGTAGAAGAATACATATCGGCCTAAACTGAGAAAGAAATTTGTTTATTATATATATTTTTGGGGATATTTATTATAGTAAAAAGTAAAAAATATTGCTTTTTTCAAAATTGTCGCTATTTTTTTTGTTTATAGCGCAAAAAAAAAAAAACGCAGAGGTGATCAAATACCACCAAAAAAAAAGCTCTATTTGTGGAAAAAAAAGGACGTCAGTTTTGTTTGGGTGCAACGTCGCACGACCGCGCAATTGTCAGTTAAAGCGACGCAGTGCCGAATCGCAAAAATTGCTCTGGTCAGGAAGGGGGTAAATCCTTCGGGAGCTGAAGTGGTTAAGCTTTCTTTTGGGAGTTTTACTAACCACTGTTTTTATTTTTTTTTCCACTATATAATGGAAACATTACCTAAAATGTTGAAACAAAAAAACTTTTCCAAAATGGCCCATTTAAAAAAAAAAAAAATAAGACTCTGCAAGGTGATTTTTTTATTTTATTTTTTTAAAATATGTTAGTATTGAGAAGGTTACAACATTCCGTTCCGGAGGCCCGCGATGCTGCGGCGCATGGGTGGGCCCAGAAGCTTGTCTGGGGCCTACCACAGCAGCCGAGGAATGGTCCTGAGCTGTCTATCCAGAGTGAAGAAGCTGGACAACCGAGGAGATCCCAGGGGAGGACCCGTCATGGAAGGATCATGCAGTGTGCTGGTCTGTAGAGGGGCCTGGTGACTCGGTTGGAGGACGTATCCTAAAGTAACTTTACAGCATAGTGTTGCCGGGTTTGGCTTAAAGGTTCAAGCACTGTGACTGACATTCACCGCAAAACCAATACATCCTGTGGCAGAGATACAGAAAGGTATTTGAGTTTTCCCTTCTGCCTCTTTCCTGCTACTTCCTTCGTTAATTGTTCAATAAAGCATTGAAAACGCACTCAAGTGTTGGTGCGTGTGTCGTCCGGAGGTAAACTCAACGGAACCCTAGACCCGGTGCTGGTGAAACAGAGGGAAGGAGAGTGAAGGTAACAAGCCCGCTTAAACCAGCAGCTCCGCCGAGAGTTATTGCTACATATATATATATACTGTATATATATATATATATATATATATATATATATATATATATATATCCCCCCATCAGAGTTCCCCTTTTATTAGAATGCTATTAGAGTCGCCATTGCATCAGAATCAGAGTCCCCTTTACTTTAGAGTCAATATGAAAGTCCCCCCTTATATCAGGGTCACCATCAGAGTCTCACTTACAGTATATCAGAATTCCCATCAGAGTCCCCCTTACATTAGTATACCCCTTACAGCAGGGTCCCCATCAGAGCTTCCCCTCCCCCCCTTACATTATTGAATGGTGCCCTTGTTGAGCGCCCGACCTCCTCTGTTCACAACACAGCAAGGGGCCTGGAATCTAGTGGAGATCACTAGAGTAGCAGTGCGTACTACAATCATTTCATGCTTCCAAGGGGCTCCCATAGGTATGGTATATATAGAGTTACACTGGTCCAAGCTGGGCTAACTGGATGTAACTATGTAAAAATATCTGTACCCGGAATTCTTCTTTAAGTTATGTTAGGCAATCAAGAGGTTAAACCCAAAAAAAGCCTTTCATTATTTACAACGCTCAGATATGACAGGTTCATTTAAAACGCAGCATATTGTATAGTAGCTGGATACATCGCAATACCTTAGTGGGGGATATTTGCATATTTATGAAAACACTTTACCTCCTGTTTGGCTAATATAGGTAATGCCATTCATAGCAGCAGTTGGCTCAATTCATTTAAAAGATGATCTTTTTTTGTTTCATTATTTAATTTCTTTTTCAAGGACTGACTCAATGAACCGCCACAAGTTATTTGCCGTAAATAATTGTAATTAATTGGACGGTGTGAATTCGGTTGGGGTACTGCACACAGATACAGCATTGAGGGCCCCCTTCAGGGCTAGGCACTGCAGTAACAAGCTGTAACACAGGCTTTATACAGTAATGCACAGAGCTTTGTGGGGCCATTCTATGCACCAGGTGCCATCTAAAATAAAATGTATAATATCAAATCATACGTAGAAAGAAGGGTTTGAAAACATTGAGGGACAATTTACATGTATGTGTGACGGGAACACATGTGTTAACACGCAGCAACGCAGCCTTTCATTTTGAGTAGCACCCCTACGCAGTAAGGCAATGCGCCACAGTGTGCTGCTTCACACGTTTTTTTGTCAAACCTAATTTAAAAACATTTTGGTGCATTGAAAGCCCTTTGATGTCAATGGGGTGCCTTGATGCAATGCAAGTTAAAGTGGGGTTCCACCCAGGGGGTCCATTAAAAAAAAAAAAAAAAAAAATTAAAAGTCAGCAGCTACAAATACTGCAGCTGCTGACTTTTAATTGGACACTTACCTGTCCCTGGGTCCAGCGATGCGGGGGATCGAAGCCCCGCTCGCCCCCCCCCCCCCCTCCGCTCGTCGGCGCCGGTGTTCTAACTAGAACTGTCCTCCTATTGCATAGTGTCCGCCCCGTACTGCGCAGGCGCAGTGCTTGCGCAGTACGGAGCAGAAGGAGATGCCGAAAGTGTCCGAAGTTGATCAGCTGACCATCAGCTGTACACGGCACTTGGGCGATGGCTTTGTAAGAGGGCCCCTCGCGGGCTCGCTTTGGGCACGGCCTCGCTGCGCTCTGCAATTATTTATTCTAACTCTATGTCCACTTGGATAGTAGGGAATGAACCTGGACATAGGGTGAGAATAAAAGCGCAGGCGCCGTGTACAGCTGATGATCAGCTGTTAAACTTCGGAGACTTTCGGTGTCTCATTTGTCCTCCGTACTGCGCCTGCGCAGTACAGGGCGGACACTATATGATAGGGGACTGTATTCGACAAGACACCGGCATTTCAACTGTGGGCGCCGGGCTGTGGCTTCACAGCCTGGCACCCACTGCGCATGCGCGAGCGCCGCCACGCACCGTGATTGGCCGCTCCATCACCTGGGACCTGTAATGGGTCCCAGATGATTGACAGGAGGGAGGGAACAGAGCGGAGCCCTTCCTGTGCCTAGGGGGGGGAAGTGATGTCACCAGCCCAGGTAAAGGAAGAGGCAGTGCTTCTGGGGAAGGGGGTGTCCAGTTTTCAGGCGGACTGAAAACTGAACACATGATTCAAAACCCGGACTGACCGATTGAATCTCAGACAGGTGGCAATTAAATTAGGGGGGCTCTGACTTGCTTCGGCTTTTAATGTAAGACGCTCACAGTGTGCAGTGAAATCAGAGCAAGCAAATTAAGGATGAGAGTGCAACCTTGCAAGACTGAAGAGGAGGATAAAGAGGCACCTTTAACAAAAATAGAATAGGCTGCATCTTCTCTTTAAAAATGAATTCTGGTGTAGCACCCTACTAGTTAGGGTATAGAGTGTCAGGAAAATTTAGTGTGGCTCTTCTGTAGCCAATAGAGCAGTGGTTGATTACTTTAGCCTGCTCAGAGTTTTACAGGCTGCTGGTCTGATTATTTCCCCCTGTCTTCTAGAAAGGCAGAAGGGCAGTCTGAATGGGGATTCAGCCAATCCCTGGAGAGGTGTGCCCAGTAGCCTGGAAGAAGTGTTGAGTTGGTCCTTGGTCCAGTCCTGCAGAAGGGAGCCCCTTGCCCAAGGGACCCCTGCCCTTAGGGCAGTTCACTGGAATGCTGCTGAATGTTCATTGAGGTGCCAACTGTAGCATGGCTCGGGGGCCTGCTTCAAAGGTTCTGAAGAGTGCCCGGTGGATATCGGAATGAGGCAGCTGGTTTCCTTAGAGGGCTCCTGTAACTGATCGGCCTGTGGTGGCCCATCCGAGAAACTTAATTTCAGCCACTTCACTTACTTTGTGACAGAGTGACAGATCAGTGGGAACAGAAGTGTCCTCAAACAACTCTTGGGGTATCCCATGTTCACCCCACCCAAGTTTTATCTGCAATAAAAGCATAAAAGATACTCTGTTGACAGTTATTGAGAGAGAGAGAGAGAGAGAGAGAGAGAGAGAGAGAGAGAGAGAGAGAGGAAGAGAGAGAGAGAGCATGCTGAGTGCCTGGCTGTCTTTGCACTAAGTTTGAGGGAAAGAATTGGTTTATCATCAGTGACTCCTTTGGGGGGTGCGCTATACCAGAAATTGATCATTTTACTAGCTTGCACCATTATACTATGCATAGACCATACCTGTGGGATCCTTCTAGAAATTACTGTAGTAAGCACCTCTATTACAATGATCTCCACTAATTTTAGCTCTGGGACCAAGAGGCAGCCCTGCTGCTTACTGAACAAAAAAGGTTGCTTGCTTGGCATGAGCGCCATTCAGAGATTGCTATGCCTTATCTCAATTTCTGATTGGATGAGGTGGAGAGGTGGGGCAGTGATATCATGCTCTTCACCTTGTCTAATCAGAGAAGGATTTGCATTCATTCTCTGAATGATGCTTGTGCCCAGCAGGCAACCTCCTATGTTCACAGTGCAGCAGAGCAGTAGCTCAGCGTGGGACCCAAAAGCTAGTGGAGATCACTGGAGTAGTGATGTATACTACAGAGATTTCCAGCTTCTAGGAGATCCCACAGAAATGGTATATGCACTATATTTTCAAAAGTATTGGGACGCCTGCCTTTACACGCACATGAACTTTAATGGCATCCCAGTTTTAGTCTGTAGGGGTTCAATATTGAGTTGGCCCACCCTTTACAGCTATAACAGCCTCAACTCTTCTGGGAAGGCTGTCCACAAGGTTTAGGAGTGTGTCTATGGGAATGTTTGACCATTCTTCCAGAAGTGCATTTGTGAGGTCAGGCACTGATGTTGGGCGAGGAGGCCTGGCTCGCAGTCTCCGCTCTAATTCATCCCAAAGGTGTCCTGTTGGGTTGAGGTCAGGACTCTGTGCAGGCCAGTCATGTTCCTCCACCTCAAACTCGCTCATTCATGTCTTTGTGGTCTGGTCCAAATCATTTGGTGGAGGGGGGATTAGGGTGTGGGGATGTTTTTCAGGGGTTGGGCTTGGCCCCTTTGTTCCAGTAAAGGGAACTCTAAGGCTGGGTTCATGCTATTGCGAATTGGATGTGGTTCTCCACATCCAACTCGCAATAGCAGGAGATTTTGACCGGCTCCCTATGGCTGTGGCTCCGGTGCGAATTTGCACAGGAGCCCTGGGCATCTTTTGTCCATTTCAGGTCCAAATTCAGCCAAAAATTTGGGCTGAAATTGGACCTAAAGTGGTGAACGGGGACGCACCGGACTCCTGCTGTGAGCCACATGCAAAGATAGTGTGAAGGCAGCCCTAATGTATCAGCATACCAAGACATTTTGGACAATTTCATGCTCCCAACTGTGTGGGAACAGTTTGGGGATGGCCCCTTCCTGTACCAACATGACTGCGCACCAGTTCACAAAGCAAGGTCCATAGACATGGATGAGCGAGTTTGGGGTGAAGGAGTTTGACTGGCCTGCACAGAGTCCTGACCTCAACCCGATAGAACACCTTTGGGATGAATTAGAGCAGAGACCGTGAGCCAGGCCTTCTCATCCAACATCAGTGCCTAACCTCACAAATGCGCTTCTGGAAGAATGGTCAAACATTCCTCATAGACACACTCCTAAACCTTGTGGACAGCCTTTCCAGAAGAGTCAAAGCCGTTATAGCTGCAAAGGGTGAGCCAACTCAATATTGAACCCTACGGACTTATGCCCCGTACACACGGTCGGATTTTCCAATGGAAAATGTGTGATAGGACCTTGTTGTCGGAAATTCCGACTGTGTGTAGGCTCCATCACACATTTTCCATAGGAATTTCCAACCCACAAAGTTTGAGAGCAGGCTATAAAATTTTCCGATAACAAAATCCGTTGTCGGAAATTCCGATCGTGTGTACACAAATCCGACGGACAAAGTGCCACGCATGCTCAGAATAAATAAAGAGATGAAAGCTATTGGCTACTGCCCCGTTTATAGTCCCGACCTACGTGTTTTACGTCACTGCGTTCAGAATGATCGGATTTTCCGACAACTTTGTGTGACCATGTGTATGCAAGACAAGTTTGAGCCAACATCCGTCGGAAAAAATCAATGGATTTTGTTGTCGGAATGTCTGATCAATGTCCGACCGTGTGTACGGGGCATAAGACTGGGATGACATTAAAGTTGTAAAGGCACGCGTCCCAATACTTTTGACAATATGGTGTACATAGCTACATGTAACTATGGAAAATTATCCATACCTGCAATTTTTTCTCTAAATGCCAAAAAAAAAAAAGGATGTGAAAAGGTGTTGATCACACACACTGCAAAAAAAAACCAAATAAATAAAAAACTGTAGCGTACGTCATTGTAAAAGTCCTCATTCCTGTCCTCCGAGAGCAGAAAATATTTTACAAAACAAGGGCCTGGACCGGCGTCTTTAGAAAATTGACTATGTTTCCATAAATTACTCAAGTATGAAAAATGAGCTGTCTACTTCTAGACAGCCTAAGCGTATTTGTATCATCATTACGCCTTTCATGTGTACGCAGTCTTCACCGCATGCAGATAGCGAGTTTTATGGGCTTATCTGCTCCACGCAGCCTCTGGAGTTGTTGCAGGTTGCTCTTTGTGGAGTAACAAGTCCTGAATCGAGACCGGCAGCGGCTGCCAAACCGGGCGAGCTCTTCCCCCCCCACCCCCCTCCATCGACGCTTCAACACTGCTTTGATTCCACTAATTTGTTCATTTAAAGGAAAGTTCCCCCCGATGAACCTTCATCAAAAAAATATCAGACCCCACACCATCTTTGATCTTAATTCTCCACCATTAATATTAATGGTGAAAAGTGACAGCTTTAGCTGCAGCTACAGTCTGTGGCATTGATCTTGCCCGGGATCAGCGTCATGTCGTGAAATCTAATACATGACAATATGCCACCTGCTGGTCTTGTCGGTTAACAGAAATTCGCCTGTATGAGTGCAGCGGCTTCAAAAGGCATCAAAGCGACGCTACTTGCCAAAGACAGAGGGCCTGGAAGGATTTCGCTCAGATTATATGTTTTATTTTTTTTTTTTTTTTAAGGGGAAATTATCATGCCTTCAAATTGTAAGAGGATCTGTCTTTCTTTTTATAATATCATTGCATCAGTCAGTTTAAAGTGACACTAAACTCGGGTTTTAAAAACAGAATTCTATTTAAGTATGTATTCTTAACTCAAAAAAGTTCCTTCTATGGCTCTTATGCCCCGCACACACGATCGGATTTTTTTTCCCGACAACAAAAGTTGGATGTGAGCTTGTTGGCGGAAAGTCCGACCGTGTGTACGCTCCATCGGACATTTGTCGGCGGACTTTCCGCCAACAAATGTTGGCTAGCAGGTTCTCAAATTTTCCCCCAACAAATGTTTGTTATCAGACTTTCCGATCGTGTGTACACAAGTCCGTCGGACAAAAGTCCACCCATGCTCGGAATCAAGTATGAGCCGGAGATATAACTAGCGTTCGTAATGGAGATATCACGTACGTCTTGTATGTCCCTACGTTCATAATTGTTGGCCAACATTTGTGTGACCGTGTGTATGCAAGACAAGTTGGAGCCAACGACCTTCGAACAAAAATCCACGGTTTTGTTTTTCAGTCCGATCGTGTGTACCGGGCATTAGCCTCCTCCAAATCTCCCAATTCCTTTTTTATTTCTGCTTTGATCCAACTTCCCGTTAGAGGGTGTCTAGTAGGGGAGTGTACCGTCTGAATGTAAGTTTAGAGCTTTCGGTGTAGGCAAACATAACAGCTTCCAGCTGTCAATGGTTGCTAAGGAAGTAGCAGGTGTGCACACCCGCCGTGTCCTTGCCAACAACTGATATGGCCCGGCCCATTCACTTACATGAAATCCCTGGCCACATAAGTAAATGGGTGGGTATGGGGGGAAGACTTCATTGTCTAAATATGGCCAAATAGCCATACAGGAACAATAACATTGCTCAGGACCTGAAAGGCTTGGTATCAGATGTGGGGGAACACCCCCCCCAAAAAATGCATGAGGTCCTGCCCAAAAATCCACACCAGACCCTTATCCAAGTATGTAACCTGACATGCCAGAAAAGGGGGATGAGAGTGCAACAGCCCTCTTCTGAACCATACCAGGCCACATGCCCCTCAACATGAAGGGATACCTTGCAAGAGGGGACAACCTTGGTGAAGCACTTTGTCCCCACCTTGTCTGTGGGCAAGGGGCGTATCTGGATTTGGAAGCCCCTTTTTAACTGCTTGCTGCCCAGCATACATACAGTATATATATATATATATATATATATATATATATATATATATATATATATATATATATATATATATATATATATAAAATGGCCTGGGCAGCAAACAGTTGTACCAGGAACATGGCTGGAGATCCATCCATTTTTAGAACCATCGACCGGCTTTTCAGTTAAAGTGATTGAGCGGCTTTACAGCCACCTGATCACTTTTTCAACACTCACAAGGACACCTCCCTTCCTGGTTGCCATTCACCGCTCTACCCTTCCACTTGTTAGCCCGGGACTGCTGTGAGATGTAGGGTCGGTTGCAGTGGCGTCTCCAGCTTTCATATTTAGGGGGGGCACATAGGGGGATAGGGGCAAAAGTAGGGGGGCAACTATAAAATGCAATCATATATATATATATATATATATATATATATATATATATATATATCCTGGGGCCCTTTACTACGACCCCACAATGGCCCTTTCACATGTTCTGCAGTGAGCTCCCTTCCTACTGTATTGGGGCCCCCCAGGGTTTCAGAAAACAAGAGATATATGTCACCAGCATACCAAGAGAATATAAGGATCCAAAGCAGTGGGAGAATTATCAGGGTTGCAAAGGTGGTCTTGCCACTGGGCCCTGGTGTTCTGCCACTTCCCCAGCCTCCTCTTGCTGTCCTGCCCCTGCTACTGACAGCGCTGGTCTGGTATCTCTTGGAATTTACAGGTTGGTTCTCCTGTCATAAGGATGGGAGAAATCAGTCTGCTTTTTCAGTAACTGAGAGTCCTGGTGGAGTCCTTCCTGCAACTCGCTCTTCTCTCTGCCAATGAGGATGCAGGAGAAGGAGCACATCGGGCGGCCATGGTTGTGTGAGTGCACGCATTATGCAGTGTCAGCGAGCAGAGGGAGGGGGGAGGAATCACCCGCAGGAGTTGACTGGGGACTCTCTCTCTCTTAGAAATCGATTTTTTGTAAGAAAAAAAAAAAATTTTTTTTTTTAATTGGGGGGGGGGGGGGGTCACATGGTGGGGCACAGCATAATGTTGGGGGGGTCAGGGCCCCCTCTGCCCCCCCCTAGGGACGCCATTGGTCGGTTTCCAACAGAGGAGATAGAGGAACTTCTGTTCCCTCATCTCCTCTGTGACTAATGCGATATTGTGGGAAAATCCTCCTCGCTATGTGTTTGATCAGATGCTTTGAAGAGTGGGGGAAATATCAAAGGTCAAATAGATCTCTGATGTCTCAAAAAAGAGTACCTGTGACTGCTCAAAGTTATCACAAGGGGCTTGTTCACCTCATGTAATAGCAATTAAAGTACATTAAAAAAAAATGTAAAAAAAAAATAGAAATAATCAAACACATAAAAATTATGAAAAAAAATGAAATGTCCCCTAAATCTCCCAGTGCTTGCATGCAAATGTAAACGCAAACCTAGGTCCGGCATGCATATGTTAATGGTGATTGCACCACACATGTGAGATATCGCTGCAAACCGCACTAAATCGAATGCCATAGCTCATGTTTAACTCTTAACTGATAACCTGTAGAGGCTTTTAAAGCATTGCCTATGGACAAATTTTAAGTACTGTCGTTTATTGCCATTCCACATATGTGAGCAGGTTTAAGTCTGACATGTTAGGTATCTATCTACTCTATGCAACGTCATATTTCATAATTTAAAAAATATGGGTATTACATTGTGTTTGTCTGCACTAAAATTCTGTGAAAATATCATGTGACATAAAAAAAAATTTGAAACAGCCACTATTTTCTTCTCCAGGGCCTCTGCTTTCAGAAAATATATACTGTTTTGGAGTTCTAAGTATTTTAGCAAATAAATGCAAATTTTAACATATATGTGAGAAATGAAAAAATGATTGTGGTATGGCAGCAGCCAACAATAAGGGGTACCCAGATATCGGCTTCTCCCCTTATGTGAATGGATAAGGGGTATATAGTTTCTCTACTGATTTACCAAAAAATGTGAAGTGTAAATAAACAAAAACACAGTTTTTTTAAAAATCCTTTTATAAAAAACGGCCCACATTGTACATTTAACGTCATTCAGCGATGTAGATCCCTGTCAATCATGATTTTTGGCACCCGGTAAAAGAAAAAGAAAAGAAAAAAAAAAGAAAAAAAATTCCACCCACCAACATACGTCTTATCCGTTTACTTCACTCCTGCCATGTGACAGGGCAAGCCACCTGTTAAATACAAGGAATGGGATATTCTGACAGAGGCAAAGGTACAGGGGTCGCAATTGCGACCCGGCCCCACACTCCAGGGGGTCTGTGTGGCCCCCCTGTACACCTGGATAGGAGGGGTGGCAGGGCAGCATATAGAGGAACCGATCTCTTCCATTTTTTTTAAAAGGCTACAGGAGGAAAACTGGGGAGATCAATCCCTCTACATGCCGCCCGCGCCCCTCCTTTCCACCTCCTGCTGTGACCAGGCTCCGGTGTGATTCCCCTGGCCCACCCTCACCCCCCACACTGCCGTGTCATGTGTCATTTACTGGCCCCTTCCTTTTTTTCCGAACCGATCACTGACTCTTTTCATTCATAACTGAGGCATAGTAAACTGTGTTTACTATGCTTTTAGTTTGTGAATGGACGGGAAGCCTCTGTACAGAGCTATTTCTGTCTATTCATTCTGTGCAGCTTCTCAATCTCCTTTTTCTGTCTCGAAGGTGAAACATCAGAAGGTTTGTTTAGACTCCTGATATTTCACCAAAACGGGGCTCATAAAAAATTGTAAAGCATACTAAAAAAAATAATATTGTAAAAACATAAATAAATAAAATGGTAAAAATGATATATATAAAAAAATATATATATAACAAAAAGGAGGGGGCTTTATGGTTTCTTGCACTGAGGCCCTGAAGGTTCTAGTTACGCCCCTGTCTCCTGGGTGACCACATTGACCATATATTGACATGACCATATTTGATCAATGATTAAGAGCGATCCCAGTCACCTAGGAGACCCCGAGTGAAGCGAACCAGTTATACATGATTGCATCATGTTTGACATGGATTTACATTGCTGAATGACTTGATTGATAGTGGATGTACATTGCAGGGGCGGATCCAGGGGGGGCAATGGGGCAACTGCCCCGCCCCCCCCCCAGAAAATATCACTGACTAGACTAGACTGACACTGACTGCTCTGCCCGAGTCTCTCTCTCTGTCTCACATCAGCTGATCAGCGGCACCGAGAGAAAGACTCTGTGTTAGTGTAATTACGATGTGCTGGATGCCTGGACCAGGAGGAGCTGGGTAGTTGCTAGCGCCTGGGCCGCCTGGTGTCTAGCAACCAGTGATGTCAGTGAGTCACATCGCGGACTCGGAGCCGCTGCTGATGATGAGAGCCAGAGCACCAGCATTCTCCCTTCTCCGCCCCTGAGTGAGAGTGTTGGCCCCACCCACTGTCACCTCCTCCCTCCATCTTCTCCACACTGCAGGCCACCGCCCGTGAGCGAGTGCTGGCTCCACCCACCACCTCACTCCATCTTCTTCACACTGCAGGCCTCCGCCCCTGAGTGTGTGTTGGCCCCACCCACCGGCACCTCCTCCCTCCATCTTCTCCACACTGCAGGCCTCCGCCCCTGAGAGTGTGTTGGCCCCACCCACCGTCACCTCCTCCCTCCATCTTCTCCACACTGCAGGCCTGCCGCCCCTGAGCGAGTGTTGGCTCCACCCACCACCTCACTCCATCTTCTTCTTGCCCTTTTAGTCTTGACTTGTTCAATCATAACCCCTGCAGCTCTGGAATGCTTTACCCCCCCTTCATGACCAGGCCATTTTTTGCGATACTGCGCTGCGTTACTTTAACTGATTGACAATTGGACGGTCGTGCGACATTGTACCCAAGTGAAATTGATGTCCTTTTTTCCCACAAATAGAGCTTTCTTTTGGTGGTATTTGATCACCTCTGCGGTTTTTATTTTTGCGGTATAAACAAAAAGCGACAATTGTTCAAAAAAAAAAAAAAGCAATATTTTCTGCTATAAAAAAAATGTCTGCATCTGTTTAGGCCGATATGTATTCTGCTACATATTTTTGTTAAAAAAAATCCCAATAAGTGGCCACAGGGCGAAGCGACGTTACATAACGTCGTTTTGCCCAGCCGTGCCATTCTGCCGCAGTGCAAGTGCGGCAGCTGGTCGGCAAGTGGTTAAAGGGGATCCCCACACACAAAAAAAACTAAGAAAAAATGGTGTCCTGCAAAAATCCTTAGAAGACCCTTAACCCCTTCCCGCCGACCGTACGCACATATGCGTACTCGGCTTTCCGGGGTTATACCGGGATGATGCCCGCAGCTGCAGGCATCATCCCGGTACCGTTGTTTTCAGCGGGCGATCGGCTACCCATATATAACAACCGATGCGGCTAAAAGCCGCTCGGTTGTTATACCGGAGGAGCGGGAGGGGACATCCCCCCCTCCCGCCGCCTCCCGCCGCTGTTAACGGGCCTCCCGTGCAATCGGGAGTCCCGGTGTCCGTTCGGCTGCCTTCGGCGGCTGGGGGCGGACTGGAACGAAGCTGCGAGCGGCTTCGTTCCAGCCTTCTTGTTGAAAACGCGGAAGCGACGTCATGACGTCACTTCCCGTTTACTCGGCTGCCAATGGCGCCGAATTTAAAAAAGTACACAGTATTCAGAATCGCCGTTTTCGGCGATCTGAATACTTTGAAGTGTAAAGGAGGGATGGGGGGTCTTTTAGACCCCCGATCCCTCCATAAAGAGTACCTGTCACCACCTATTACTGTCACAAGGGATGTTTACATTGCTTGTGACAGCAATAAAAGTAAAAAAAAAAAAAAAATTTTAAAACACAATTTATAAAAGTACAAAAATAAATAAAATAAAAAAAAAAAAAAAATTTTTTAAAGTGCCCCTGTCCCCGCGAGCTCGCGCAGCGAAGAAAACGCATACGGAAGTCGCGCTCGCATATGTAAACGGTGTTCAAACCACACATGTGAGGTATCACCGCGATCGTCAGAGCGAGAGCAATAATTCTAGCCCTAGACCTCCTCTGTAGCTGGTAACCGTAAAAAAATTTAAAGCGTCGCCTATGGAAATTCATAGGTACCGTAGTTCGTCGCCATTCCACGAGTGCGTGCAATTATAAAGGGTGACATGTTTGGTATCTATTTACTCGGCCTAACATCATCTTTCACATTATACAAAAAAATTGGGGTAACTTTACTGTTTGGATTTTTTAAAATTCATGAAAGTGTCACTTTTCCAAAAATTTGCGTTTAAAACACCGCTGCACAAATACCGTGTGCTAAAAAATATTGCAACAATTGCCATTTTATTCTCTAGATTCTCTTCTAAAAAAATATATATAATGTTTGGGGGTTCTAAGTAATTTTCTAGCAAAAAATACGGATTTTAACTTGTAAACACCAAATTTCAAAAATAGGCTTAGTCATGAAAGGGTTTAATGGTGGTGGTGGGGGAGGGGGGCCCTTGCCAGGGAAGACCCCTACAGCAAGGTACTTTGTAGCCATGTTGATGAGGAGAAGAGCCTCATCCCCACAACCCTGGCTGGGTGGTTTCAGGGGTCTGCAGGATCTTTAACAAATAGGGGGGCACAGATACTGCCCCCCCCCCCATATGAATGAGTAAGGGGTACATAGTAGCCCTAATAATTCACAGAAAGAATGTAAAGTGTAAATAAAACAAAGGCATAGTGTTTGACAAGTTCCTTAATTAACAAAGTCCCACAATGTACCAGTGGGGGATCCAGAGTCTAGTCTCGGGAGGGGCACTGCCAGAAAATAAGGTGTTGCTTACAGAACTGTATTTAACGTATCATACAGTCCGGCCACACGCGATTGCTCCCCACAGGGGTAGAACAGGGGTCTGCCAATGTACTCAAGGCAGACTGCTGTTCTATCAGAGATGAACAGAGTGATCTTGTGTTCCTGTTAACTAGGAACAAGGATCACTGTGTTCATCTAGTGAATCCATCCCCCACAAAATTAGCAAGCATCCCCTTTGCTCGCCCCTGATGTTAACCCCTTCCCAGCCAATGTCATTAGTACAGTGACAGTACATATTTTTAGCACTGATCACTCTATTAGTGTCACTGGTCCCCAAAAAGTGCCAAAAGTGTCAGTTAGGTGTCCGATCTGTCCGCTGCAATGTTTCAGTCCCGCTAAAAATCGCTGATCACCACTGCCATTAATAGTAAAAAATAAATAAATAAAAATGCCATAAATCTATCCCCTATTTTGTAGACGCTACAGTATAACTTTTGCGCAAACCAATCAATATACGCTTATTGCGATTTTTTTTTACCAAAAATATGTAGAACAATACATATCGTCCTAAACTGAGAAAGAAATAAATTTCTTTATATATTTTTTGGGGATATTTATTATAGCAAAAAGTAAAAAATATTGCTTTTTTTTCAAAATTGTCGCTCTTTTTTTTATAGCGCAAAAAATAAAAAACGCAGAGGTGATCAAATACCACCAAAAGAAAGCTCTATTTGTGGGGAAAAAAGGACATCAATTTTGTTTGAGTACAACGTCGCACGACCGCGCAATTGCCAGTTAAAGCGACGCAGTGCCGTATCACAAAAAGTGCTCTGGTCGGGAAGGGGGTAAATTCTTCCGGGGCTGAAGTATTTAAAGAAAAATTATACAAAAAAAAATTATTGGTTAAACCCACAAGTGCTTTTTTTTTTTTAAACCCTACTATTCCTTATATTGGCTTTTGAAATTTACAAATGCAGAAATTTAGAAATTGTGTGAAAGATTTTTACACAGATTAACAAAGGTTACACTTTTTGATAGATAAATAGTATATTTTATATACAATTATATAGATCGGACCAAAACGAGGGACAAATGAGGAGGAAGGAGGGACAGAGGGACTTTGTTCCAAATCAGGGACAGTCCCTGGAAATCAGGGCGAGTTGGGAGCTATGCAATGGGGAGGACTTCCAGTGAGTTATGCCGCGTACACACGATCGGACTTCTCGTTGGAAAAAGATATGACAGCTTTTCCAACGGGATTCCGCTCAAGTTTGCCTTGCATACACACGGTCACGCAAAAGTTTCGCTAAACTGGCTGGAATTCAGCCAACAAAAGTCCGATGGAACATACACACATAGTCGCATTTTCCGACGGAAAACTCTCATCGGTCTTTTGCGGGACGAAATTCCGATCGTGTGTACGCGGCATTAGTGGTTAGCACCAATACCTGACAAGTGTTCTAATCATTTTCCTCTCTATCCAAAACTAGATTAAAAAGTATTGCCTTTAGTTATACCTTAAAATGTATTTTTAACTGGGAGAGAGGATTTGCTCTGTGAATAATTATTGCTTACAATAAAATGTTACCAATTAGCACTTATTATGGAGTGATTACAAGAGTGTTAGCACTGCTCAGTTTCCTATCATTTCCTCAATCCCTTTGTCTTTTATTAAAACCGAACAAAACCCCTCAATTAAACTGTTTCCCAAAGCAGTTACTGTCAAGGCAGTTGCTTGTGCTCTCAACTCAACTGTCAAGCCATTGTCATTACTGATCACATGTGCAGCAACCAGGGATTTTTTTTTTAATGGGAACGCAGTTTCAGCACCTCCAGCACTGAATGCTGAGGGGGGGTGGAGGGTCTATTGTCACTGGGGGGCATTTGTTGCTGGGAGGGATCTACTGTTGAGAGGGGGGTCTACTGTTCACTGCTGGAGGGTCTATTAATGCTGGCTGCTAGGAGATCTATTGTTGCTGGCAGGTTCTATTAATGCTGTGATAGATCCATTGTTGCTTCAAGGGTACTTTATTGTGGGGGTGGGGGGGTCTATTGTTAAAAGGGGGGGTATTGTTGAAAGGAGGGGGGTATTTTTGCCGGCTGCATGTGATAAAATTTACAGCTTATCATTAACAAATTCCATACTATACTACATATATTCTATACATATATATATGTACTATATATACTAATAACTAGATAGATATATAGAGAGAGAGAGAGAGAGAGAGAGAGAGAGAGAGAGAGAGAGAGAGAGAGAGAGAGAGAGAGAGAGAGAGAGAGAGAGAGAGAGAGAGAGAGAGAGAGAGAGAGAGAGAGAGAGAGAGAGAGTTATCTATATAGCTATATATCTATATATAATACATATATTCCATACTACAAAATTATGCTTAGTTCTATTCTTTCCAAAAGGGGCAGCAACCATGGCAGCTGCAGATCAAACAGAGGCTAAGGTGGCAGCTTCCTTGACTGTAAAGGGTAGGAGGGTTTAGCTCCACTTTTGGTGGCTATGCCAATTTTGGCCTTATCAGATATAGAGTTATTACACTCTAGAACTAATTCTTCTGAGCCAACACCTATAGCAACCAATCAGAATTCCCCTTATACTGGGCTGATTTCAGCAGAGCAAATAATGATTGGAGAGATTATGCATGCCACTGCAAGTTGCAACTAGACATGTGCAATTTGTTTAGTTCCAAATTCGTTTTGTAACAAATTTAGACACATTTGTTAATTCAGAAATATCCGAATTTACAAATGTTCAAAACTTCCTAATTTTTCTGAATATTAGAAAATTCAAAAATTCTGAAATCCTAAATTTCTAATTTTTTAATTTAAGAATTTTTAAATTATTTCGGAAATTCTAAATTTTGGAAACTCGAAATTTCGAAAATTCGGAAATTCAAAATCTTTGAATTTCCAAAGATTCGGAAATGTGAAATTCCCGAAATTTCAATATTCTAAAAATTCGAAATTCAAAAATCCGAAAATTCGGAAATTTGAAAACCTGAAAATAAGAATGAAAATCCAAAAATTCAAAAGAACAAAAATCCAAAATAAGAACGAAAATTCAAAAATCTGAAATAATAACTAACTAATAATAACTTAACTATTACTAACTATTAAATTATAGGTATTGGAATTTCCTTTCAAATTTGGCTGTTAGTGAACGTAACGAATACAAATTTATCTGAAGTTACAAATTATCTGTAATAACAAATGCTGTATCTAAATGAATGGAACGTAAAGAATTATTAATAATAAATAACAATAATAATAATATTAATAATAATAAAAACGTATTATTATTTATTATTATTTTGTTCCATTGTTTATATGCGGGATTTTTAATTTTTGATAGTTCGCAACTTCAGATAAATTTGTATTTGTTACGTTCACTAACAGCCAAATTTGAAAGGAAATTCCAATACATATAATTTAATAGTTAGTTATTATTAGTTAGTTATTATTTTGAATTTTTGGATTTTTGGTCTTTCTAATTTTTAAATTTTCCTTTCTTAATTTCGAATTTCCGAATCGTCGAATTTTCAAATTTTTAAATTTCTGAATTTATGAATTCCGAATTTTCGAATTTCCTCATTTACAAATTTTTGAATTCAGAATTTTCGAATTTCCGAATTCAGATTTTCCGAATTTTCGAATTTATGAATTCCTAATTTTCGAATTTACGAATTTTCGAATTAACGAATTCCTAATTTTTGAATTTTCTAATTTACGAAAAAAACAAAAAAGTTAATGAAACGAAAACAAACAAATTTTTCGTCAGTGCACATGTCTAGCTGCCACATTGCATAGACTTAAAAGAAAAAAAAAAAAAAATAAAGATACCCTATCTGTGCTCCCACTTCTGCCCACATGTCAAAGTTTGACATGCGATTGTGCCTATGCCGGCACTGCATGCGCATTCACTTCTATGGACTGCATATGCACTCCGCATTCTGCCTGCGATCCCAAAGGGTTGCAGGTTTTCCAGAATAAATAATGCAGCTATTTTATTTGTCTATTGTAGATGCCAATAGGTCTTCCTGGAATCCTCCTTTAAGAATTAATACAATTCTAGATAGATCTCCGCAACCGTCTGTCCCTGAAAGCCATCCATACTTGTCAGGCTATACACTTATCTTTAAACAAAGCCCTTGAATCGCTTATACATTGAAATGCTGTGCTATAAGTAGGTCAGATGCCTTCTTTTTCTGCCTTGACATATCATCTGATAAGGAAGAAAATTACCTGATCAATTTTAAAATGTGTGACCGGGAGAGGGTGAACAGGCTGCAGCGGGGAGTTGAGGCAAATATTAATCATGGGCTGAATTGCTGTAAACAATACCTTGATAAAAACGCAGTGTATTCGGGATGAACAGGGTGGGGGGCGCAGGGATGACTTCCTGCATTCTCCGTAGAACACACAGATGTACGAGATTAAAGCGGAGCTCCGGGCTCCTTCAGAAAAAAAATAAAAGTCAACAGCTACAAATACTGTAGCTGCTGACCTTCAGGCCTCATGCACGCTGGATGTTTTTGGACGCTCTTTTTGGGCTTCAGACTTTTTTTCTACAGTCAATAAATTCTCCAGCATGTTCTCCTATGTGTCCATGCACACATAGGCTGTTATCAATTTTTGGCTGGGGTGTTTTTTGACTGTAAAAAAAAAACTAAAACTAGTGGGTTCTGAGAGGAGTTTTTTAGCTGTAAAAATGCTCCAACGTCCAAAAATGACTAAAAACGCAGATAAACGCTCAAAAACTCACTCACCAGTTTTTGATCCCATTGTAAAAAAAAACAAACGCTTAACCACTTAAGGGCCGAGCCTCTTTCTGAGATTAGTTGTTTACGTGTTTTTTTGCTAAAAAATTACTTAGCACCTCCAAACATTATATCGTTTGTTTTTCTAATACCCTAGAGAATAAAATGGCGGCCCCTCCCCCGCCGCCGATAAAAGTGATCTTGCGGCGGATCAGCCGCAGTGACCACTTTTATCTGAAAGCGACCGCCCGCTGAAGAAGCGGATACCGGGGTTATGGCAGCTAGCAACTGCGGCGGGCGGTCCGTAAGTGGTTAAAAAGGCTAATGCTAAAAAACACTGAAAAACGCTAAAAAACGTTATTGCAAAAATGTTGAAAAACTCACTGCAAAGCTACTGGCGTTTTTGTAACATTATTATAACATCCAGTGTGCAGGAGGCCTTAATATTAGGACACTTACCTGTCGACGAATCCAATTTTTCTTTTTTTTTTTTTTTCAAATATAAGTTTATTCAAAAGCAGGAAGGGCAAGGGCCCACAATGTCAATAGATACATAAACAGGGTCGAGGACGCAGCCTCTTACAGCAACATAACTGAAAGTGTAACAGTGTGTTTTCCCATTTCAGGGTCATATATAGATAAATTATTACAATTTGTACCTTAATTTCACCCTTGATATGGGACTCAAGTAGGTCAGGGTATCCCCATTCCTCCTGCCATTTTCCTTTTTTAATAAAGAGAAAGAGAAAGGGAGTAGTAGAAATAAAAAAGAAAGAGAGAAGGCAGAGAGTTAGGAGGTTGAAAAAGTGAGGAGGGGAGGATGTGGGGTGCGGGTGTGTGTGGGGGGGGCAGTGTCCATCTATTAGTTAATATGTATATGTCCATAAGGAGGCTGCTGTCAGTAAGTTCTTACCTACTGCTTCATTCATGGGCTTGCCAGCAGGCTTTGACCTTCATTGGAGAATATGTATATAAGCCATTGTGACCAAGTCTTAGTGTATAGCTCAGCTTGATTACGGTCTGTAAGGATGAGATCCTCCATCTTCCTTATATCCTCTACTTTTTTTAACCACATACCCAGAGTAGGGGGTCTGGTGGTCTTCCACATCAAGGGGATGCACGCCTTGGCTGCATCTAGTAGGTGTCTAATCAGAGATTTTTTGTAAGACTTTCTAGGGATGGTAGTGGCATGCAGCAAAAAGAAACCAGGATCTGCTACAATGTGGCGTTCCGTAAATTTCTGTATTATCAACTGTATGGACTTCCAGAACTGCTCCAGCCTCCGACATGTCCAAAAGACATGGAGGATCGTACCTGAGGAGGATGGAAAAAATTTCCGCAATTTGTCCGGGGTGTTGTACCATCTATTTACTATTTTGTAATTAGTTTCCTGCATTTTCGTGCATATGGAGGATTTAAATGTAAAGTAGAGTATGTTTTGTTTTTGCCTTGATGTAAAATTACACTGCATGTCTCTCTCCCATGTCCGTATTGCGGGTGTTTGGTAGTTCTCTGATGGTGTGATCAATAGTTGATATGCTGCTGACAATGTATGAGGGAAATCACCCTCTCCTGAGCAATATATTTCATATGTGGTCAAGGTTCTGTCAAAATTTACAGGAGAGGGTAGTGTCTTGAGAAAGTGGTTAAGCTGTAGAGCTCTCCAAAAGTCTAGGTGAAACTGTCCCTTCGGTCTCATCAATTCTCCTATTGAGGTCCACTGTCCATTTGTAATGTAATGGGATGCTTGTGAGTGACCTGCTTTACGTAGGGAGCGAAATATTGGATCCGTACATCCTGGGCTGAATTCTGGGGTACCCAGAATTGGACGTAGTGGGGAATTAAGGGATGTAAGGCGCAGTCTAGAAAAAAGAGATGAGCAGATTCGTGGGGTAACTCCTATCAGGGGATGCTGCTTCATATTCCTAGGTAACAAGTCATAGCACCAGGGAGCTCTGTCTAAGGGTACAGTACATTGGGCTTCTTCTAGTTGGGTCCATAGCTTGGTGGAGCTATGTCGGTTCCAGTCAATAAGTCTGGACAAATGAACTGCTTGTTGGTATTTTCGGAGATCTGGGACTGCCAGTCCTCCATAAAGTTTGGGTAGTGTGAGCTGTCTTCTGTTGATCCTAGGTCTCTTATGTGCCCAAATAAAATCTAAGAACAAAGTGTTGGTTTGGTCAAAATAGTGGGTGGGAATCTGGATCGGAAGGGCCTGTAGGAGATATAAGAACTTTGGCAGAATGCACATTTTAAGAATATTGCACCTACCAAACCAAGAGTGTAACCCTGTGGTCCAGGATTTCAGTAGAGATCTGACCGTGGATAATAATGGAGGGAAATTCATAGCAAATATTTGGGACAATTTGGAAGGAATGTAGGTTCCCAGATATTTCAGGGCGGTCATAGTCCATTTAAATGTAAAACTGTTCTGTAAGGCGTTGAGGTTGCGTGGTGGGAGCCCAATACTCATGGCTTCTGATTTGTTAAAATTTATCTTTAAATTGGATATATTCCCATATGTTTTAAATTCATGAAGAAGATTGGGCAGAGAGATGGTCGGATTTGTGAGAGTGAACAGCATATCGTCCGCATAGGCGGCTATTTTCTGCTGCGTCTCTCCCATGTTCACTCCAGAGATATCTGGATGGGCCCGGACTGTTCTCAGGAAGGGTTCCAGTGACAGTGTGAATAGGAGTGGGGATAGCGGGCACCCCGTGATGGGTACCATTCTTGATCTCAAAGGGGGCGGACAAATTCCCATTTGTCCTAACTCTTGTGGGGTTGGTGTAAACAGAGGTAATCCAATTTAACGAATCCAATTTTTCAATCGGCTCTCGAGTGCTGCAGCTGCCATCTCAGCTAAGGGAAACCGACAGTAAAGCCTTGTGGCATCACAGCGGATTCCCTAATGTGGGGGCAGAGGGGGGCGGGGCCACCAGTTTACGTCCCCGCCCCCTCTGACGCCACGGGGAACCCATTGGGAAGTCCCCGTGCGTCAGAGGGGGTGGGGTCACCTGGGTTCATCACGTGTGGCCCCGCCCTCATTTATAAAAGAACTGTCACCTGAGAGGACGGTAATTACGGCGGTGCCTCCCATGGAGGCGGATCGGTGGCGGCGTGCGGGGTTTTTTTCTTTACGGTCCGGCGGAGCGAGAGAAGAGGATGAATAGACTTTGTGGGACATTTTTATTTTTTTATTTTTAAATAAAGGACTTGTCCCAAGATGTGTCTTGTGTCCATACCAGACCCCTGAAGGGTCTGGTATGGATTTTGAGGGGGGCCCCTACACCATTTTTTTAATAATGGCGCAGGGTTCCCATTATTATCCATACCAGACCTGAAGGGCCTGGTATGGAATTTGGGGGGACCCCCACGCAATTTTTTTTTAAATTTTGGTTCGGGGTTCCCCTTAATATTCATACCAGACCCAAAGGGCCTGGTATGGAGTTTTGGGGGGACCCCCATGTCGTTTTTTTCAATGACTTTTATCTGTATTCCCGAATCCCGACAATTCATTATAGCCGTGAGTAGTTTTAAATGACTTTTTAAAAATGTCATTTTGTGCAGGGACTGTTCTAAACACGGGAAACATGCGCCCCTTTACAGGCATACTATAGACACCCCCAGGTACGAAATTTAAAGGAATATTTCACTTTTATTGTTTCACTTTAAGCATTATTAAAATCACTGCTCCCGAAAAAACAGCCGTTTTTAATACTTTTTTTTTTGCATTGATACATGTCCCTGGGGCAGGACCCGGGTCCCCAAACACTTTTTATGACAATACCATGCATATAAGCCTTTAAAATTGCACTTTTGATCTCTCCCACAGACTTTTAAAGGGTGTTCTGCGGCTTTCGAATTTCCCGCGAACACCCCAAATTGTTCGCTATTCGGCGAACACCCGATGTTCGGGTCTAACTTGTGTTCGACTCGAACATCGGGCTCGTCCCTAATGGACACCCTGACCAATCTGCAGCTATGAAGCTCCATACACAACAAACTGCGATGCACTGTGTGTTCTGACACCTTTCTATCAGAACCAGCATTAACTTTTTTGGCAATCTGAGCTTCAGTAGCACTTCTATTGGACTGGACTACACAGGCCAGCCCTCTCGCCCCACGTGCATTAATGAGCCTTGCGCCACCCCATGACCCTGTCAGCGGTTGGCCTTTTTTTATTCCTTTCGCCACTTTTGGTAGGTCCTGACCACTGATGACCAGGAAAATCCCACAAGAGCTGCAGTTTTGGAGTTGCTCTGACCCAGTCTTTTAACCATTACAATTTGGTCCTAGTCAAAGTCATCCAAATCCTTATTCTTGCCTATTTTTTCTACTTTCAAAACATCAAACTTCAGGAACAACATGTTCTCTTGCTGCCTAATATATCCCATCCCACTTCAGGTGCCATTGTCACAAGATAATCCGTGTTCTTTACTTGTCAATGGTCATAAAGGTATGGCTGATTGGTTTATATAGATCAGTGTTTCTTAACCTTTTTTCAATGAAGGCACCCTTTAACCACTTACGGACCGCCTGCCGCAGTTTTAGAGGCTCGGTCCTTAAGTGGTTAAAATTCTGCACTCGAGGTGCCCCATTCTAAAATGTAAAAAACTAAATGAATAGTTTTGCATAACACAGCAACACCCACAAATAGGGTTGTCCCGATACCGATACTACTTGTACTCAGGCAAATGCTCCCGATGCTTCACCCGATACCTGGACAGTCAGCAGTGATCGGCAGGTGGAGAAATTACAAGCTTCTCCTCCCGCGGCTTTCAGCTGCTTTAGTGAAATCAATACAGCGGTGATCGGTGCTTGTAACCCCCACACGCGATCACCGCTGACTGTCACTGCATCCTCCATGCCCCCTCCATTCTGCTGTCCCGTTCTGCTGTCCCTCTCTGTTCTGCTGTCCCGTTCCGCTGTCCCTCTCCGTTCCGCTGTCCCTCTCCGTTACGCTGTCCCCTTCCATTCCGCTGTACCCCTCCATTCCGCTGTCCCTCTCCGTTCCGCTGTCCCCCTCCGTTCCACTGTCCCCCTCCGTTCCGCTGTCCCCCTCCATTCCGCTGTCCCTCTCTGTTCTGCTGTCCCCCTCCTTTCTGCTGTCCCTCTCCGTTCCGCTGTCCCCCTCCGTTCCGCTGTCCCTCTCCGTTCCGCTGTCCCTCTCCGTTCCGCTGTCCCCCTCCGTTCCGCTGTCCCTCTCCGTTCCGCTGTCCCTCTCTGTTCCGCTGTCCCTCTCCGTTCCGCTGTCCCTCTCCGTTCCGCTGTCCCCCTCCGTTCCACTGTCCCTCTCCATTCCGCTGTCCCTCTCCGTTCCGCTGTCCCTCTCCGTTCTGCTGTACCCCTCCGTTCCGCTGTCCCTCTCCGTTCCGCTGTCCCTCTCCGTTCAGCTGTCCCTCTCCGTTCTGCTGTCCCCCTACGTTCCGCTGTCCCTCTCTGTTCCGCTGTCCCCCTCCATGTCCTCCTCCTTCCTTTTCTGTATGGACAAAGTCAGCTGACTCTGTCCATTCACATAACTGAAACATTGTAACCTCCTGTGATGTCTCAGTTTATGAATGGAGAGGAGCCGCTGTCTTCTCTCCATTCATTTTGAGTGCAGCTGAGGCTGCAGAGAAAGGGACTTGGGAATCTCTATCCTGGGTCTCTTTCTCTGTCTCAAGGGGGAGATATCAGAGGTCTGTTAAGACCCCTGATATCTCACCAAAGCCCCCCAACAGGGCTTATTTAAAAAAAAAAAACACAAAGTATTGCAATAAATAATAATAAAAAAATTATTGTAAAAAATAATAAAAATTTAAATAAAAAAACACACAGACACCATCCACCCCCTCCCCCACCTAAAAAAAAAAGAAAGCATTGTAAAAAAAACAAAAAAAAATGTAAAAAAAAAAAAAAACACTGTCATGTGACATTAAAAATAAAAGTATCGGTAATCGGTATCAGCGAGTACTTGAAAAAAAGTATCAGTACTTGTACTCGGTCTTAAAAAAGTGGTACAACCCTACCCACAAATGTAGGGCGTCCAACGTTAAAGGTGATTTATTCTTCCAAAGCAAATACACCTTTGCACATTGGTACTGACTAGTATGCCAATGTTTCTTTTCTCCCTCAGTTTCTCTTACTCACTCAGCTAATGTGACCCCAGTGCTGATAGAGAGAGGAAGGGGAGGGGCAAACGAGGATGCTGTTCGGGCACCCGACATTTCTATCAACTGATGGCGTCATTGGTTGCTAGGACGCCAGTGGCTGGACGGTTGTAATGGTGCACAATGAAAGCCTGTGGCTTTGTGTAACTATAATGCCCCGTACACACGGTCGGACTTTGTTCGGACATTCCGACAACAAAATCCTAGGATTTTTTCCAACGGATGTTGGCTCAAACTTGTCTTGCATACACACGGTCACACAAAGTTGTCGGAAAATCCGATCGTTCTGAACGCGGTGACATAAAACACGTACGTCGGAACTATAAACGGGGCAGTGGCCAATAGCTTTCATCTCTTTATTTATTCCTAGCATGCGTGGCACTTTGTCCGTCGGCTTTGTGTACACACGATCGGAATTTCCGACAACGGATTTTGTTGTCGGAAAATTTTATCTTCTGCTCTCCAACTTTGTGTGTCGGAAAATCCGATGGAAAATGTCCGATGGAGCCCACACACGGTCGGAATTTCCGACAACACGCTCCGATCGGACATTTTCCATCGGAAAATCCGACCGTGTGTACGGTGCATAAGGCAGGCTTGAGTCACCTGCTGACTTTTATACAATTTTTGGGCAATTTTTAGGCATTTTGCCAAGGCACCCCTGAAGAAACTCAAAGGCACCCTGGTTGAAATAGGCTGACATAGACAATTAATTCCAGGCCTTACGTTTATCCATCATAGTCAGTTTGGTCTTCACATACAGTAACCATTTTACTGTAAGTAACAGATATCTCTGACTTTTTCTGATGCTGGCCTTTTTTTCGGTATTTTATATTTGTGACTGTTATTATAAGCTGCTTTATATTTAGAACGTTGACATTTCCATTTAGGCTTCTTTTAATGGTGCACTATCCTGTAAAAAAAAAAAAATTGTCATTTATCACACACAAAAAAAAAAGATGACATCCTATATTTACCTAAATTATATTTCCTATGAACATATCCAAAGAAAGAAAATAGGAATGGAGGAGGGCAAGCTGTTTCTATCTGTCAAAGTTGAAAATTGCTGTGTATATAAAAGTATCCCTTTTAATAAGTAATCAGTGTGTTCTGTAGGGTGTATTCAGTGTCCAGGCATTGGTGCAATCATATTAATTGTTTAAATGAATAGGTTTCATTTGGCTGTCCTTTTTCTTCTATTAACCGGGTCCAATCTTCCAGCGGAAAGCAGAGAGCGCCTTCTTGAAATAGCTGCCTGCAGAAGAAGCCAGCTCACAATCTACGCCTGCATTGAGCTATTTCTGTGCTGCGGATGGCTCTAGTTTTAAAAGTTTTGAATGCAGAAGTTGGTTGGATATTTGTGTAGATTAACCGCTTCAGCCCCGGAAGATTTTACCCCCCTTCCTGACCAGAGCACTTTTTGCGATTCGCCACTGCGTCGCTTTAACTGACAATTGCGTGGTCATGCGACGTTGCACCCAAACAAAATTGATGTCCTTTTTTTCCCCACAAATAGAGCTTTCTTTTGGTGGTATTTGATCACCTCTGCGGTTTTAATTTTTTTGCGCTATAAACAAAAAAAAGAGCGACAATTTTGAAAAGAAAGCAATATTTTTTACTTTTTGCTATAATAAAGATCCCCCAAAAATATATAAAAAAAATATTTTTGTGCTCAGTTAAGGCCGATATGTATTCTTCTACATATTTTTGGTAAAAAAAATGCAATAAGCGTATATTGATTGGTTTGCGCAAAAGCTATAGCGTCTACATAATAGGGGATAGATTTATGGCATTTTTATTATTATTTTTTTTTTTTTTTATTAGTAATGGCGGCGATCTGCGATTTTTATCGTGACTGCGACATTATGGCGGACACATCGGAAACTTTTGACACCATTGTCATTTATACAGAAATTAGTGCTATAAAAATGCATTGATTATTGTGTAAATGACACTGGCAGGGAAGGGGTGTAATAATAGGGGGCGATCAAGGGGTTAAGTGTGTCCTAGGGAGTAATTCTAACTGTGGGGGGGATGGGCTTCCACTCACATTACAGCGATCAGTGCTCCCGATGACAGGCAGCTGTGATCTCTGTCATGTCACTAGGCAGAACGGGGAAATGCCTTGTTTACATAGGCATCTCCCCATTCTGCAGCTCCATGACACGATCGCCGGGACACCAGCGGACATCGAGTCCACGGGTCTCGCAGGCGCGGTCACGCAGTATGCGCCAGGCGCGCGTGCCCCCGCTATCCCCGGCAATTAAAGGGGATGTACAGGTACACCCATTTGCCCACCGCTGCCATTGTGCCGACGTATATCGGCGTGCAGCGGTCGGCAAGTGGTTAAAGAATAAATACGCTTTGAAAATTCCAGAGCGCTAATGAAGAGCAAATGTGCAATGAGTTATTTGCTGATAATGCAGCAAATAGAACAGATTATCACTTTCAGGTTTGCCCCCAATAAGAGGTCCTCTGAACCCCCTTAACTTTTCATTTGCATATACTGCTTTTTGCTGCAGAGAACAGGTCCCCTGAACCCAACAGGGGGATAATTATTGACACCAAATATGGTGCATCTGTAATGCTACCCCTAGGAGCCGCTGAATATATGCCCAGGGTTCCTTTTCCTGATAATTGCCCCTCAGCTAGGCACACAATTGCAATCACTCTTCAGACTCATCAACCAGTCTAGGGGTATGCTTATTTTGGATGCATTAATGAAAATTTGAACTTGGATAGGTAGCGGGTAATTGTAGGATACTCTAGTAACCTTCAGTAGAATTTGAGGACACTAAACTTTCTCCTTTAAAAATGGCAGCCAAGTCCTTGCACAAGTAAATGATGGACTGAGCTAGAGCTGTGCGATTTTCTCCAAAAAAAATTGGAATCTAGTTTTTTCTTTTTTTTTTTGATGGACACCGCGCCGATCCTGAGGAGCTGCGGGCAGGAGTTTTTAGGCGAGGCCGCAGCTTCGGCCTAGTCCGCGGCTGACACCGCGCTGGTCCTGAGGAGCTGTGGGCAGGAGATTTTAGGCGAGGCCGCGGCTTCGGCCTAGTCCGCGGTGTCAGCGCCGGTCCTGGTGAAAAAAAAAAATCTAAAAAATCGATTTGCTGAAAATTTGAATCGATTTGACCTCTCAACGCGATTTAAGATTCAAATCGATTTTTTCCCCAGCCCTAGACTGAGCTTATAAAAACATAACTTTAAAGAGGAAGTAAACCCTCAGAAAAAAAACTAAAAAACAAAAAACCCTGCAAGCAAAGGCATAATCAGCTAGTATGCATAGCATACTAGCTAATTATGTATTACTTACCTCTGATCGAAGCCCCCACAACGGTCCACGTCTCCCCCTCTGACAGCCAACACGTTGTCCTGGAGTAACTTCCGGGTATCGCGGCTCCGGCGCTGTGATTCCTCAGGAGTGGATGCACATCAGTTTTAGAATATGTAAGATAGAGATAATGCATATAATCTTTAAAACCACAGGGGACACCAAAAAAGACCCCATACTTACAAATTGGCTAAGCTTGAATGCTATGGCTGAGCTTGAATGATGGACTAAGCTTTTGTAGTAGCAACCTGAGGAGATTAATCTTCCGCTTAGATTCCAAGCAAAGTCCTTTCACTAAGAATTAAAGTGGTTGTAAACCCTTACCGACCACGTTTCCCTACAGGTAAGCCTATAATAAGGCTTACCTGTAGGTACTGGAAATATCTCCTAAACCTGCACGATACATTTACCATACACGCTTGCTCGTAATCGGCGCATGCGCACTTTAGAGGGGGCAGGATCGTGCCGTTTCTATAGGGCCCTGTGATGTGAGCGTCGGCTCCCACGCGGATGCCCCAGAAGAAAGAGGGGTGAAGATGGATGCTTCCACCAGCGGGGACATTGCAGACATTGCGGGCTTCGTTTGCAGGTAAATGGCATATAATGGGCTAGTATGCGATGCATACTTGCCCATTTCGCTTTTACTTGCTTTTTATGCTTTTTACCCATCAGGGTTTACTTCCTCCTTAAATAGACTGAGCTCTTGAGGACACCAGACACAATGTCCCTTTTAAATACGATGACTCTAGCATAAGAGGAATGGCAGCAGCACACAGTCTCTTGGATCTCTCAGATCTCTCATACCAGTCTGTACTCCCAAATGTCCTCGGATAATTGGTTGTCTCCTTACAATATCTTCTAGAGACTTTCACCCTGTGGTACCAGACTAGATCCTCAGACAACACCCCCTCGGTGAGCTTCAGCAAAGTTTCAGAAAAGTAGACCTCCAGCTAGCCCAACTGAGGCCTCAATGAACCACAGGCACATGGCAGAATAGCCTAGGGGGCAAACACTTAACCTTTGCTGTACCGGATTGTGGTCTGCTACTCACTGTGCATGGATTGTTGTATTAATACATCATGTTATTAGGTTGAATTAATTTCCTCTTTCCCAACTGACTTTGCTCGTTGGGCTGCTCACATCCAAATTAAACAAATGGACTTTCAAGTTCAGCCCCAATCCAAAAAGAATCTTAGAATAATCACAGTAAGCTCACTAGAATAAAAGCGAATGGATCTGAATTTATTCGGATCATTCCTTATGTCGTTTTGTTATTTCAGAAGCTTCAAACATTAACAAAAGGCCCAAACTATCACATCATGTAATCCGAATGAAGCGGATCAATACAAAATTAATTTGTTGTTTTTATTGTAATTTATTTAGGATTAGTTGAGATTTGTTATTATTGTGATTTGGAGATTCAAGTACCGTATATACTCGAGTATAAGTCGTTCCGAGTATAAGTTGAGGCCCTAATTTACTACAAAAAAAAATGGGAAAAACTTATTGACCCAAGTATAAGACGAGGGTGAGAAATGCACAGCTACTGTAAGTGGAAAAGAGGGTCAACAATGCCCATTTGCAGCATCACTGTGCCCATTTGCAGCCTCACTGTGCCCATTTGCAGCCACAGGTCCCCTGAACTTCAAACTCGGTAGTTAAGGGTTCCTAGATGCCCCCTAACTGCAGCCAAAATTTGGGGTCTCTGAACCCAAAGGGTCCCGAAATGACATTGCTGCAGATGAACACAGTTGACCGAATTTGGGGCCCCGTATCTCGGGGCCACTTAGTGCTAAGAACCCCAAATTTTGTGTGCAAACCCAGTGGAACTAGCACCATAAAATTTCCAAAGCTGGGGTTTCTAGCACCAAGTGGCCCCGAGATACAGGGCCCCAAAAATCAGTTCAGAAAATGTCAAGCACTTTTTTGCAGCAGAGAATGACATTTTCCGAACCGAATTTGGAGCCCCGTATCTCAGGGACACTTGATGCTAGGAACCCCAGCTTTGGATATTTTGTGATACCAGTTCCACTGGGTTTGCACACCAAATTTGACGTTCCTAGCACTAAGTGGCCCTGAGATACGGGGCCCCAAACTCAGTTCGGAAAATGGAATTTTTTGCTGCAGAAAAGTGCTTGACTCAAGTATAAGTCGAGGGGGGCACTTTCAGCACAAAAAAATGTGCTGAAAAATTCGACTTATACTCGAGTATATACGGTACATCCGAAATTCCAAATCATGCAAATATGGATTTGTAACAAAACGACTCGCACATGTCTGGTATGCAGACTGCGGTGTCACAAAAATGGGCGAGGCAGCTTTGAAGTCTGGGCTATGCCGGCGCCCAATGAAGGAATACCTGGGTCTATTGGGAAAAGATTGTATATTCAACAATGGTTTTTGGACACATTGACAAAAGGAAAAGGCTGCTTTAAATTAATTATATAAGAAACCCCCTGTACTGTATTTGTATATTTATTGTTCACACAGTTTCGTGACACTTTTTTAGTGCTCAACGTTACTCCTGCCATAAGCGTGGTCCTCGTTATCACACCTTTATTTAAAAAAATCTAGCCCTTCCTTTTTTTTTTTTTTTTTTTTTTAGAGAACTGTTTTATTCTGGGTCCGTCTGCAGCATGGATAACAAGGGCTCCCGGGCACACTGCCTGCTTTTTTGACAGCCTCTGTAAATCAAATTCACCTTGAAGACACCCATTCTTCACTTAGGCCTTTATCTCTTGCACAAATCCAACTGCTGAGGTAACTCATTTTGATGTAGTAGCAAGGAGAGGAAGAAACATTGTATCTGCTTCTGTACCGCTGTGTATTGTATCACATTTTTTTTTGTTTTATCTGTCCATCTACCATTGTCTGTTCTGCACCCTGATTGCTATACAACAAAAAAATTAGGACGATATATTTAAAAGGGAATATATGAGGTTTGTAGATTTATTTGTGAAAGAGATCATGTGCATGTAAGTATTCTAATTACTGTAGCACCCTCTAGTAGTGTGCTTGAGAGAATAGATCAATTTAAGCAGGCCTGGCTGGTTGCTAGGCCTGTTTGTTTTCATTCTGGACTGGGAGTGGCTCAGGGTATGGCTGGATGACTCCCAGTTGGTGTCATCGGAACCTATTTCTTTCCAGAAGCTTCTAGTGCTTTCTAGAAAGAGAGGTGGGAGGGGAGGTGGAGCCACCTGGTTTATTCTAGGGAGCCCTGACCAATCCCCAATTGGATTGGTAGGTGGCAGGCCTCCTTAACCACTTTCATACCGGGCCTATTCTGGCTCTCCTCTCCTACATGTAAGAATGATAATTTTTTTAATAGAAAATTACTCAGAACCCCCTAACATTATATATATATATATATATATATATATATATATATATATATATTTTTTAGCAGACACCCTAGGAAATAAAATGGAGGTCATTGCAACTTTTTATCTCGCACGGTATTTGCGCAACAATTTTTCAAGCGCTTTTTTTTGGAAAAAAAAAACAATTTCATGGATTAAAAAATAACAAAAAACAGTAAAGTTAGCCCATTTTTTTGTATAATGTGAAAGATGATGTTATGCCGAGTAAATATATACCCAACATGTCACTCTTTAAAATTGCGCACATTCATGGAATGGCAGCAAACTTCGGTACTTAAAAATATCCATAGGCAAGGCTTTAAACATTTTCACAGGTTACCAGTTTAGCGTTACAGAGGAGGTCTAGTGCTAGAATTGTTTCTCGCGCTCTAACGCACGCGGCAATACCTCACATGTGTGGTTTGAACGCCATTTACATATGTGGGTGGGACTTACGTGTGCGTTCAATTCTGGGCGCGAGCTCCGGGGACAGGAGTGTTTAAAATTTTTTTTTTTTATTGTTTATTTTACTTTTTTTTTACTTTTACCCTTTCTCTTTTACATTTTTTTTTATCACTTTTATTCCTATTACAAGGAATTTAAACATCCCTTGTACTAGGAATGGTGCTTGACAGGTCCTCTTTATGGAGAGATGCGGGTCAATAAGACCCCATACCACTCCTCTAGGCTGGAAAGCATGAGATTTAAAAAAAAAAATTACGATCTCATGCTTACCAGCCGCGATCGAGGCTTTGTTTACAATAGCGGCCCGGACGTGACGTCATAAAGCCGCGCACGGGCCTCCGACAGTCATAGAGATGACTGGTGACCATCTGGTCACCGGAAATCTCTATGGTCATCATCTGGCGGCGGCTGATTCTTTCTCCGGGTCCCGGATGGCACGAGAGAGACGGAGAAGCACCGGATGGAGGCGGGATGTCTCTTCCCGTCGCCTGTAAGAACGATCGAACGGTGGAACTGCCGCTATGATCATTCTTATGGTGCACAGAATCACCAGCTGAAAACGAGGATATCTGAATGATGCCTGTAGCTACAGGCATCATTCAGATATTCCCACTGAAATTCAAGGATGTCATATGACGGCCTTGGGCTATAAGTGGTTAAATACCCAGGGCCAGTCCAGCTAGTAGAAAAATAAAAATAGAAAATACGGAAGGTCTTTCTATTCATTTTTTATTCCATTGGGACATTGCTTAATCCATTAATGTTTTTCTCCTAAGGACATTTGCATTGCATTTTTGCACCAACAGTAACAGTGCTACTTACCTATATTTTATTACTTTGTATAACCAGTCCAGCTAGTGGTGGTTGTCAGATGGAAGACCTGGAGTGAGGGGGTGTGGAGGCTGTCAGGACCTTTGCATTTCGCAGAACAGAGTAGGGAATGGCCATAGAGGGATTACTTTGACACAGTTGGCCAACTTAAAGCGGGGGTCCACCTATCTATTTTTTTTTTTTTTTTGAGTTCATTCACAAACTTTTCTTCTCAGCATTACATACTCACATATTCTGTGTAATATGTCCGCCTGTGTCAGATTTCGTCGGAAAGAATAACTTATATTATTCACTGCAGGCGGTTTCCATCTTCATTGTGGGCATTTGAAGCCCACAAGCATTTATTTCCTGGATGTGGTGAATGCTGTGCTCCCAGCATACACCGCTCGTTCCCGCACATGCTCAGTGGCATCCTGGGAAGCCTGAGACTAGCTCCCAGGAGTCTGAGAGAGGCTAGAAACACGCCTACTCCCACGGGAGGAGAACCAGGAAGTGCAAAGAAGAATAGAAAAATAAAAGGTAATTACGGCGATTTAAATTTTTTTAAACGGCATGTCAGCATCTAGGCAAGGAAGAGAATACATACAGATATTGTTCAAAATTTGGGTGGAACCCCGCTTTAAACATGCATTGCAATGTATGTGAACTAAAAATCCCAGTTTTTTGGGGTTTTTTGTGTGCAGAGGGTTCATCCGGAAATTCATCCATTTACAGTTAAAACTTTCTTATTTGGTGCTTGTTTACGAAACATGAATGTAGCGCCCCCCTGAACCCCCAGCATCAGGGAGGGCTGACATTTCACCTCAGGGTTTTGGTTCTTGGGCATGGTGGGTGTGGTCCATTTCAGAAAAGATGGGCACCAGCTATTTTTAGGATGAACAAAAGTGAGCTTATTGCTCACAATAGAAAAATGCAGGAGAGAGGGTTAGGGCACAGGACACCCTAGGACAGTAGCCACACAGATTAGCAGAGTTCGAAAACAAAACAGGTAGACAGTAATACAGAACAAGGGTCTTAGGCCTGCACCCAATGTTCTGTATCCACTTAGCAACAGCTGTCTCCTATAGCAACCAAAACTCACAACAATGTGCAGGGTTTCTTTGAATGAGTCTCTCTTGATGCTTTCCCAGCCTCTCCACAGTTCCCAGTTCATGAAGAGTAACCTCTGGTACTTCATCTTAAAACTCCAACCCTTTCCTTATGTCTCCAGGCAACAAGAGTCTCTCTCTCTGGCAGAGCCTCTCCCATTCCCCCAGGCAACACACATGCACTTTCCGGCAGAGCCTCGAGCACATGTCCAGGCCTTAGACTCCAGGCCTAACCCAACGCAGCTGGTCATTACACATCCACACTAAACTAAGGTCTGGGTGTGAGGACTTCAATCACCTGACTTTCTCCAAATATATACTCTCTCCCAGCATGCTCACTGGCCTGAAACATCTACTGATTGGCTGAAAGAGATACGCATATTCATAACTCAGTCTCACTGCAGATCATAATACTAATGCCAAAAGCAACAGTGCCACCTATTGACAGAAGGAAGGAACCACAGTTAAGCCAGGCTTAGGAGAAAACCCAAATAACCACAAAGACTACAAATCAGCCAGGTTAGATACCACCTAGCACAGCTAAATTTACCACTAGCCCCTGTTTAAGACAAGGGTGCTACATTAAAAAAAAACTCCTGTCATGCTTGCATTGTCCTTGTTAGTGGCACTGCAAACGGGGAAAAACGTGCAGTTAAAAAAAAAAGCTCAATGCTCAAAAAGGTACATGAGCTACTTTGCCATGTTTGTCGCACATTGAAACCGATGCGTATGATTTTGCGCACGTTTACAAAACACAAAATGTGAATGCAGACTAAGAATATTAACAAACATGTTTGAGACAGACAAAAGTAAAAAAAAAAATGGGCAGATTTGATGGACTTTTCTGCCGTCACCCTTGTTCTCTTTTTTTTTTTACATCAGTACCTGTGTATTAACAATACACAAAGTTAAAGAAAAAGAAAGAATCTCTTAGGAAATAGTAGAATGAATAGAATAGGCTGCAAGCCTTTCTTAAGGCACTTGACATCACAGCGTGACCCTCCGCTTCCATTAAATGTTGTTATCCTTTCAGTTTTGCTATAAAAGCCAGGACATACTGGTGGGTGATTCATTAACAGACATCTACACTCCGCAACAAAATAACAAGAAAGGCTTTTGGCATATACAAGGATAGAAAATACGGTAACGACTTTGCAAGTTTTCTCTTACATACAGATGATCCGCCTGGATTCCGGTCACCTTGACTCAACACTTTGTATAGTTTCTGTAGCTTTGGAAAATGGTCATTTTGGTTAGAAAACTTAAAGTGTATGTAAACTCCAAGAATTAATTTCTCTGGTTTGCTCCCTTGAGATCTGGCAAAGGGTAAATTTACCTTTGTACGAAAAATGAAAAGGTGAGCTACTACAAATAAACCTGGCCATCCCTCTGGAGCCCACTGAACACAGCAGCCGTGATGCCCCTTGCTGCCAGCGAAGCGATCCGTACACCACCCTGGAGCTCGTTTCCATTATATTGCTCCCAATGGCAACCAACCACATGACCACACTGATCAATAAAGTAAACCTGAATGAGCATAGCTGGGGTTTACTTCAAATTGGACCTGAACGGGTTCTAAACCTATCCTTCCTTGGCTGGTCTATAACCTAAGATGATAGGGACAGTTTAAAATTTTGATCTCTATAGCTGCAGTAAAGTGATGATGGCAGGACACTGACAAAAATTCCTTATGACACATAGGGGCCTATTTATAACACGTTCATTCGACGAATGTCATAAGCATTTGTCCACACCGGATTAACTTTCCCTGTATTGTCTCTAATGCTGCAACTTCCTTTGATAGTCAGCTCAATCTAGTGGCCAAAATTAGGTATGTTTTTCCTGAAATACCCCAATCAGCAAATACAGTAAAACCTTGGATTGCGAGCATAAATCGTTCCGGAAACATGCTTGTAATCCAAAGCACTTGTATATCAATGCAAATTTCCCCATAAGAAATAATGAAAACCCAGATGATTTTGTTCCACAACCATTTATTCATAAGTCCTTCAGCTTATAGTCCATATAAAAAAATTATAGCAATGTTATTGTTGTGTAACCATAAAATGTCCATCCACAAATGGAAGCCTCCACAAGGGGATTAGAAGCAAAATCCAGCAGGAGCTCCAGAGCAAAAAAGAGAAGAGAGGCGCCTCTAAGTGTAGCAATACGGTTACATTTAATGAAGGTACAACATTTAGTAAATCACATGGTTGATGATTAAAAGAGGCACATCTAAGTATGCAGGCATCCCGGATAAAGCTGTCCACATAGACCGTCCTCCGCACCGCCGGCTCTCACCGCTGTCATTCTGCAATCGTGACCGGGAAGACTACCCTGCAGTAGAGCGATCTGAAAGCGAGGCTTGAAGCGCTTGTGGAGCATAGCGTGGAAGGGATGACTTTGATGGCGGTGTGGAGGACGGTCTATGTGGACAGCTTTACCCGGATGCCTGCATACTTAGATGTGCCTCTTTTAATCATCAACCATGTGAGTTGCTAAATGTTGTACCTCCATTAAATGTAACAATATTGCTACACTTAGAGGCGCCTCTCTTCTCTTTTATACTCAGTTGTGACATAACACTACTTGTATATCGAGGTAAAATTTATTAAAAATGTTGCTTGTCTTGCAAAACGCTCTCAAACCAAGTTACTTTTCAAACCAAGGTTTTACTGTATATTTCATTTTTGGCCACTAGATGAATCTGATAATCATAGGAAGTAATAGTATTAGAGAAAATATGGAGAAAATTCATGCAGCCTTGACGAATGCTTGTGACATTCGTTCAATTAATGATTTATAAATAGACCCCATAGTGCTTTAGCAAATTAGATGACATCCAGTGAGGGTTCCACCCTAATTTGAGGAATTTTTAATTTTTCATTAAGTTAATAAAAATATTACCCATTGTCTTTTTCTCATTCCAAAAATCAACAAGTTATTTTAATTTGTGGGCGGGACGGTATGGATTGTCAGGGCTGGGCTCAGCCCTTCCTTCTCTGAGCTTGCCGCTCAGCTGTCAGCTAATTGCCAGCTCACAACTCTCTCCACAGTTACTCAGCTGTTGATGATATCCTGCTCGTCAGTCCTGCCTACTTAAGCCGTCCAGTCCAGAGGTTCTCTGCCTTCGCCTTGGTCAACATCACAGAAATCTCCTGCGATCCCGATCAAGACTTGCTTTGCTGACATCCTTTCTGGCTCCAGATCCTGCTTGCTGTTCCACTACATTGATCCCTGACTTCTGGCTTGGCTGACTATCCATTCCGGTTACTGAACTTTGGCTATGTTTTGACTACGTTTGTTCTTTTTACTTTTATTATTAAACAAGTGTGATTTAACTGTACTTCTGTCTCGGCCTGATTTCATGGTTTCTGACACCGATTAAATGGACCTTTGGCATTTCAGTCTAAATAAATGGAATTACACCCAAATCATGAAGGCTATGGCTAAGCGCTTGTGAAGCGCAAAATGTGTTAAGATGTGGAAGATGTGAAAGGTGTGTCCCAATAAACCATGTCCTCGCCTTTTTCCATTCCCAAAAATAACTGTAGCACCACGGTACACTTTACCTCTTAGATTTTCTTTAGCCCAACGGAAACACACCATGAAAGAGCCACTTGGTTGTCAGGCCACAAGCCCAGTCCTCCCCTGGCACAGCTGCTTGTAGATTTCAAGAGTGGTGACAACGTTGCAGCTGAACTGAGAAAGCGTTATCACCCTAGGAAAGGAAGTAGCTTTCTCTTAAAGCTGAGCACGTAAAAAAAGGATTCAGTCTTTTAAAATTACAGGACGATATCTGGTTAAAGTGTTTGGGGTTAAGGTGCACTTTAATCTTAGAAATACAGTTATATTAAAAATTACAATTCAGTCACATGGAGACAGGACACAGGTTATTGAACTGCAGCATTCAATCTTTGCACCAGTTCTCATCCCTGTAGAGCAGTGGTTCTCAACCCCTCTAGTGCCGTGACCCCTTGATAAAATTTCCCAAGTTGTGGGCACCCCTAACAGTAAAATTATTTTTGTAGCGTGGGTTGTCAGCACCCAAGGCAAGACAAGTAATTAGCGCCCCTAACCCACGGACATTTAGTGCTCCCTGAGTCCCTTCCACTTGTACAGTATTAAAACCCCTTATGGTACATTTTAGGATGTAGCACTCTCTCATTGTTCTCCTTTCTTTCCCTTTTATCTCTCTCTATCCTAATTTCTTGTTTTTTTCCCCCACCCCTCTCTCTAGCTGACTTTCTTGTTCTTTCTCTTATTCTTTATATATCTTTTTCTTTATTCCTCCCTCTCTTTTCCTCTCCCTTGCATGTATTCTCTATTTATATTCCTTCTCTTACTCCTTGGTGGGAGAGGGGATGGGATGAGTAGCAGTGCTGGGGGATTTCTGATCAACCAAAGTAGGTGCTCTTGATCAAGGTCATCTGCTGATCTGAGAACTTTAGTAGGGACTTTTAATGGCAACTATAATCCCAGGTAGTGTTACTCACTGTGTCTCCAGCTCTGTGGTGTCTCACAGCAGTGACACCGATGCCGAAATCAGGAGATAGGGTCTCCTCCAGCCCCTCCCACTTCACATTCCTCACCAGTCAGCTGACCTCTAGTCTCTGCCCCCCCAGCCAGTGAATTGAATGGGTGGCTGCGAAGAGGCTTAGTGGGTGGCCACGGGCTCCAGGAACAGCCCAGCTGGGTGGCCGAAAAAAGGCTGGGAGAGTGGTGCGGGCTTTATGAATAGCCCAGGCTTCGGTGACCCCTGGCAAATCATCATTCGACCCCCGAGGGGGTCCTGACCCCAGGTTGAGAACCACTGCTGTAGCGGTATTATCTTCAGATGTTCCCAGTCCCTAAACAGGGCGGGTTGGGGAATGTTCCCATTCTTCCATCCAAAATAATACGTTTTAGTAGTGTAAATATCTTAAAGGGTATCCTCCAGTTAAAAAAAAAAATAGGGGTGTATTTATAAAAAATTGACCAAGCTATTTATCTGGCGAAGCAACATCAAATCTTACTAGGCTATTTTCCCTACAGGTCAAATGTTCTTCATAGCGTGATTCAGGAAAATACCGCATTATGGCTGCTAAATGGAGCTGATGATCATAGCAAATAAATACTTATTTACTATGATCATCAGCTCCATCTAGTGGCCATAACCCTGTATTTTCTTGATTCATATTATTCTGAATAAATGAATTTTGCCAGTATTCAAACAGAACTAACGTAATGCAGTTTTGCAGGACAAATAGCTCTGCCAATTTTTTTTTTTTTTTTTTTTTTTATAAATACACCCCCTAAGTCTTAAAATGTATTCAGTGAACAAAGCTGTGCACCAGCTCCATTACCTGTAATCTGATTATCTGAGAACCCCTGCTTGTACTACAGAAAAATGATTCCCAAATACATTAATTGCCAGCTCATTGCTCCTCTTCAATATAGAAAGTCTCAAATAAAATTGAAATCAGCCTTGGAAGGTTGAATCTGATTGGTAACAAATCAGAAAAGGAGAGAGGAAGTTGTGCACCTCAGATCCACAAAGTATATATATTATATACCCATAACCAGGGTGTTCCTTGGAAGTTGGCTTTTGTCGATTACAAAGATCTCAGATTTAGGTAAGCAGAATGATTCTACTTGTTACACTTAGTTTCATTTAATACACATTAAGGAGTCTAAAGGAGTCTATATTTAGAATGTTCATTGTGCGGATGCGACAAACAGAAATAAAAAAATTGTAGTTCCCATATCATCAGCGCCGCCTAGCAACTATAATGCATTTTTCTTGATTGAAGTATTAATGGTAAAAAAAAAAAAAAAAAGCTCATTGTGGCCAATAGGTGGCGGAAAAGATTTAGGAATTTCATATATTAGAGAAAATATGGCGATTTTCATTTGAAATGTGTAAATGTTTATCACAGTCGCACAAATGTTTTATACATTTATGATCAAACAAGAAACAAACTATTCATATCCCGATCCAGCCCTGCTACAATCTCTTGATGTACTGAATGCAGGGTAATTCTTATAAGAACATTTGCACAGAATGACCAATAAAAGGGTACAGTGCCACAAAGAGGTACTGGGAACGTCATGTTCAATCTCACAAAGAGAAAATTCTATCATCCTCAAACTTATGTAGATGTCACGGGATGTTCTGTCTTAGCACAGGGGCAGTGTCTTCTTATGTCATTTGGAGTTCTTCAATCTCAGTGAATGCCCAGGAATGTTTTAACACTGAGTCTCTCCTAATTGAGAAGGATATCATGGTTGGGGTGATGCCTCTTTGTTCTCAACCACAATCACACTAAGATTGTTATTAAAAATGACTTTGCCGTCCCGTATAGAGCTGCACCCAGAGCTCTTCAGGTCCTCTATGACCGCCTCTCTAAGGTCAGCTGGGGCATTTTTCTTAAAATCACAGGTTTCTGTTAAGAAGTCCAGAAGCAGCTCCCCATTCCGGTTCCCTTCCACAAAACACTCTGAGATGTCCATATCAGATTGCAGGTCATAACTCTGGTACTTGGCGCCCATTGAACTCAACATGTCCGCAACGTCGCCCGCTGTGATGTACAGGCACATATCGTTCAGAGGCAAGCGGGATCCGTATTTCTTCCACAGAGTAGACCACCCACTGTTCCCTGGTAGCAAAAGTGAAGCCAAGTTTATACTTTTAAAGCAAATTTTTTATACTCATAAAATGTATACTAGACATAAAGTAGACAAACGAATGAAGGGCCATCTACCCATAAATAATATTTCTGATTTGGATAGATGGTGGGTTAAATGCCTCAAGAATATGAACATACTGTATCTCTAAACCATGGGTAGGCAACCTTTGGGAGGCGAAGATCTACCCAAACTACATGAAAGAGATCAAAGATCACCAGGGTTTGGCACCCTTATTTTTTTTTTTAAATTAACTAGCATAGTATACGAAAACTAATGTTAGTCAGGACAGCAGTGGACAGTGTGTGGGCAGTGTCAATAGGGCAGTGGAAGGTGTTAATAGGGCAGCGGGCAGTGTCAGTAGGGCAGTTGAAGGTGTCAGTAGGGCAGTTGAAGGTGTCAATAGGGCATGGGAAGGTGTCAGTAGGGCAGGGGAAGGTGTCAGTAGGGCAGTTGAAGGTGTCAGTAGGGCAGTTGAAGGTGTCAATAGGGCAGGGGAAGGTGTCAGTAGGGCATGGGAAGGTGTCAATAGGGTTGGCAGTGGATGGTGTCAGCTGGCACTGGACTTGTCAGTAGAGCAGTGGACAGTGACAGTAGGGGAGTGGATGGTGTCCGTAGTTTTTTATTTTTATTATTTTATTTTTTACAATATTTTTTTTTATAATTAAAAAAAAAATTTTTTTAGGAGTCTTTGGTGAAATATAAGGGGTCTAATCAGACCTGTGTTGTCTCACTTTTGAGACAGAAAAAGGGACTGAGGACAGAGATATTCCAGTCTCTTTCTCTGCAGCCTCAGCTGCACTGGACAGTGAGTGTATAGGAAGTGCTGAGTGCTAAGTGGTTTTTTGTTCATTCACAAACAGGAGCATAGTGAACCCAGTTTACTATGCTTCAGTTACGAATGAACACAGTGATTGGTACTTCAGAAATCCCCAGGGCCGTCTTTAACGTGGGGCAAAAGGGGCATCTGCCCAGGGCCCTGTCATTGTTGCGCTGCCCACCCCTTGAACCTTGCACTGTCCACCGGAGTGCTGGTCGCATGCTGGCTGCTCGCCTACTGTTCCTTGTAAATACACGAGAGGCACAGGGCAGCTGAAAGAGGAGGAATGGTGACAGGAGGGATGGGGGGAATGGCATTTACTGATACCGATCCCCTTCCCTCCTGCAGCCGCTGAATGCCAGAGGGGTGGGAGAAGAGGTGAGGAGGCTTTTAATGGCTGCAAGAGTAAAGGAGAGAAGGTTCTAGTAAATGCTGCTCTCACCGCCTCTCCTGTCCAGATTCCAGGTGTCGGCAAGGAAGGATTGCGGTCTAAACGTCACCTGCCCGCAAACAACGCGTTGCCAACCCCCTCTTTAAACTCTCCATATTCAATGGTGGTGGCTTATAACCTCAACTCAAGTAATTGCATAAAAATTACCCTTGCAGTGGGCCAACCCACGCAGTACAAGGGTTAAATGCCCAATAAGTCTTGGAGTAGAGGTAGCTCCCCTTGGCCAGCTTCAGCACTCTGTCCTGTTCTCTCTGACACTCTGGGTCGCAGATGGCCCCTGCCGTCCACACATACAGAACAGAACTATTGGCCCTGCATTGTTTTTGATGACTTCAGTGTGCAACCGCTGGCCAGAGAGTCTTAGAGAAAAGGCTTTGGGGGCCAATAACACAGATGGAGGGAACCTACCAGAGTGAGAAATAGGGTACGTATTACACCTTTTTCTCTGACCCCCCCCTCCCCCAAACCAAAACAAAAGGCTAGTTTACTGTCTTTCAGACTTTAAGGGGGCAGAGTGTGGCCAGTGGGAGTAGAAAATGTCCTGACGCCAGTGGGAGTAAACAATGCCCCGTCTTTGATATTAGGGTAGGAAATATTGGCCCATTATTGTTGTCAGTGGGAGGAATAGTGGCCCATCAATGGTGTCAGTGGGAAGAATATTGCCCCACTGTTGGTGTCAATGGCAAGAATTATTCCCTATTGTTGATTTAAGAGGAAGGAATAGTACTCCAAGGGCCAAATAATGGCAAGCAAAGGACCACATCTGGCCCTAGGCCGCAGTTTGGGGATTGCTGCCCCAAACCCATTGGGCTCTAATGCAAATGGAACATTTCCTCCCATTTGGACTCTCACACAAAACCCTAAAACCCTAAGCTCCTTCTTATCCTAACCTCAAAGTTTAGCCCTTTGGAGCCTTAACTTTTCACACACACCTTATAGTATATCTTAACCCAAGAATAAAAATGTATAAAATTTCAATGCACCAGTCTTTAGATGTGGTGGTTTCATCCCCTTTCTTTTTCATTTTATTTTCACCTGGTGGCCCTGCCAGTAACACTTTCCTGTTGAAGGGTGACATTGCTTACTAAAAGGTAATTTTTTTTTTAATATTGGGTGGAGTGGAGAGGGATTAGGACACCTGCCAGTTTTTATTGCTGTCTGTGCCCATTAGGGAGATTCACCCTCTCTATTTGTCCTGTTTTCCGTTATCACTGAGAGTGAAAGTAAATCCCTAATTTAGGGTTGACATCAGTAATAGAGGGGAAATCATCTAATGGGGACACTAGTTCTGGTGACACCTTAGGAGTCCATTTGCAGGACTTCTTCTCCCTCCCTGTTTTTGGTTATGGGACAGAAAGTGAAGGGAAATGTCCCCAATGGGACACAGATGGCCAAAAAAAAAACTGACAGAGGTTATACCTTTCCCACCCCCAAAAAAAAAAAAAAAAAAAGTTTTGCCTTAAGCTACACTTTAAGGCAGAAAAATGTCCCATTGTCTGGAATGCCTCTTGAAAAATATCAGTGCGCTTCCCAGTATGCGAGTGTGTCTGGGCAGTTCTGTTCTGTAGCCTCAAAGCTGTATAGTGTATCTGCAGTATGGGATCCAAGGCACTTATCTTGTGTTTTCTATTCTCACAGTTGGACTATCTATGACCAGTTGGCCACTTTTAATACCAATGCCAAGGTTATTCAAATAGTTGGACAATTCATGTCCAGTTGGCCACTTTTAATGCAAAGGTTGCTCAGATAGTTGGACTATTCATGTTCAGTTGGCCACTTTTAATTCCAAGGTTGTTAAGATAATTTGAATATCTATGTCCAGTTGACCAATTTTTATGTCCAGTTGGCCAATTTAAATGCCATGGATGTTAAAATAGTTGGACTATCAATGTCCTGTTGCCCACTTTTAATGCCAAGGTTGTTAAGTAGTCAGACTATCTATGTCCAGCTGGGTATGTCTCTATCCACACAAACAAGCGTGTTTTGCTCATATCTTACCAGATACAAGGATTATAAGAAGTTTCCCTTCGGCTGACAGCAAGCTGGTGAAGAATTTTAAAGTAGCAGGGATATTCTTCACATAGTAGAGCATCTGTAATTACACAAGACATTTTTATAAAGCACTGCAATTTCATTTTGAATGATCCCAAAGAACACCTCATTCAATAGGTAGACTAGGGTAGTCTTCAGAAAACAACAAACAAATATTCCCAGCTCACTTACCAGCCAGCCTGCAACAAACCAAATTGTCCTGTCTATCAGTTCACGTTCAAACCAAGGGGTTTAGTTTGCACACATTTGCAAATAGGTGTCAGCTTCAGCGGCCAAGTCATGGCACCCTAGTGTACTGCAGTCCTAACTCTATAATTTTCAGAGTCTCCACATATATAATAAATAGTAGATTAAGGGCAGGTATACCTGAAGCCCACCCCTCAAAGTTACAGGGATGCACAGGACACCTTGCAGTAGCACAATGGCAGCTAAAGGTATCCAGTGCACCAATTACCAACAGTACAAACAAATGGCAACCAGCCCAACCTATAACAGCAAGGAGCACATGGAAGGAATGCATGTCTAAAAACGACAAAGTCTTTAGACATATTTAGCTGACTCTGATGCAGGAGCGGACTGACTATTGAGCCACTCGGGCACTGCCCAAGGGCCCTGGGCCACTAGGGGGCCCCATCAGGGTTGCCAGCCTCAGTAAAACCAGGGACAGTATGGACCAGGGACAGCCAATAGACAGTATGGACCAGGGACAGCCAATAGAAACATGTCTGTGTATACTGTGTGTGTGTATACTATGTGGCCCCATAATCTCTGATTGCCTGGGGGCCCCATAATCTCCTATTGCCCGGGGGCCCCATGAGTTGTCAGTTCGCCCCTGCTCTGATGTCTATGTTTAAAGCACAAATGTAGCTTACTTTTTCAGCAGCTGAAACTATATGCAATTCTCATCATTTTGGGCGCTTAGACATGGGTGGCCAGAGGTGAGGACAGTAAAAACAGGTGGTTAAGCCATGGCTTTACCACTCCCTGACCACCCAGCTAAATTTTACTATTGCAGCTGGACAGGGTTGTACACATGCCATGGTTGTGATGGTTTGCAGCTGCAGTTGTGGCAATTTTAACTCGGCTTACCAGAGTTGGACAATGTGGCGCCACCTGTCAAATGCTCCCGCTAAGGCCAAAGAATTGGCTTGAGGCTGTTGCACAGTAATTTAATACAAAATCACTTGACATTCAGGAGGTAGCAGAATCACCAACTTAATGCCTGGCAGCCACCAGTTGGCACTGTCGCCCATATGAAAGAGCCCTTCCTGTAAAGTTTGAGCTTGGGTCTCCCACCTTCGACCTCCTAAGCTTTCATGTTAGCCAATGAAACTAAAAAAAAAAAATGTGCTTGTGCAGATGTGCCACTGCTGTTCACTGCAATAGTACTGTGAGCCCAGGTTGCTGTAATGCACACTCCCAGGTGGGTGTGTCCATGACAGCCTAGACTGAGGAAGTAAGTTGAATGACAGTGGCCATGCCCTAACCCAGAACAGCAGCACCATCTAGTGGAGGAATGAATTTTCTGCAGGGAACAGTGTGAGACTGAAGGAGAGTATTGCAGTGAGAGCTGCTTTCCCATTTTTATAACTGCTGGGCTTTTTTTTTTAAACTAGAGTTATTACCATCAGTTATTTTTTTTTCTTTTTATTTTGACTTATGAATCTAGTTAACACGGCACCAACCTGAATCATATGAATGAAATCATACTTTGAATCTTGTTTCTCCCCTTTCACTTGCACCTCGAACTCTGTAGAAGTCTTTTTGTTCCAGTGGAAGGTTATATGGTCCAGGCCAGGCGTCTTGGCCACACGCTCTGCAGACACAGAACACAATGTGATGGCATTTATCTTCAAAATGAACTTTGGAAAGAATGAAGTATCTTCGTCCTGCTTTATGGCGGCTGGCTAAGTGCTAAAAGAGCAAAGGGCAGATAGCAGGCTCACCTTTGTAGCTCAACAACTGTTCAGGGCTGGGCTCAACAATATTGTTATTAATGGAGACCCCGGGATATCGGTCATGAATCTTGGAGAGCATCTGCAAGTCTATTTCACCTTAAAAAAAGAAAAACGGGTTTACATTTTCTAGTACTCCATAATACAAGTCAAAATATTAATTTTTTTTTTTTATTCTGTAGTGTGTTCCGTGTTTTGTAGAGCTTAAAAGGTTAACTCCACTTTCATGGGGAAAAAAATAGCAATAATAATATTAATAATATAGCATATACAAATGTGACACAAGTCATATTTTAATTGAATGTTATTAAAAATTACCTTTTGTTTTTAATCTGCAGTGCTGTAATTTTCTGTAAATTGCAATATGGCTACCTGGAGGTGTTCTGTACAGATAATTTGTACAGAACGCCCCCTCCCCCCAAAACATAATTTCCTGCTTGTGTGATTGGCTCACTGATTTTCCCAGAAGTCTGCACTAAGATACAAGTCAGATTTTTAGCATCGCCTGCAATAAAAATGTCATTTTTGGTGAGATACTCCCAATAGGAAATCACATCTAAAAAGGGATGCAGACCCTGCAATTTTTCTCATTAGAGCCCTGCAGGTGCAGCAGCTGGTTGATAATTATGAAACCACTCCCATTAGACTCACTCAGTAAAACACACATGGATTTCTTCAGAATAACAAAAGGTAAGAATTTGCAATTTGTTAAACTTCTTGTAATGTACATAGATCACCTGGGGGGGTTTCAACAAAAGTGGAGTTACTCTTTAAAGTGTCAAAAAGCCCCAACAATGAACTTCTTTTATTTGCTCCCTTTCAGTCTGTTAAATATGTAGTAACCAGTGACGGCTGGTGGTCACACCCCCCCTCCGTGCGGAGAATCCACTCACACTACACCTCCCCACCCCCCGGTAGGCGGCGATCCTCTTGCACTACCGCCACTGCCTCCGGCTCTAATCACCTGCTTAAAAAAAAAAAAAAAACACATTGAAATCCATGAGGGGACCTGAGAAAGAAAGGACCGGGGCTTCTCTGTGCAAAACCATTACATAGAGCAGGTAAGTATAACATGTGTGTGTTATTTTAAAAAAATGTAAAGCTTTAGTATCACTTTAGGCTGGTCCTGGATGGATAGATGTCCCATGAAAAAAAAATGGCAGTGAGATCCTTTGCCGCATTGCCAGGATCTGCCGTGATTTTCTACGCAGCGTGGTTGATGTGTGCAACAGGGCACATGCTGTTTACTCCATTATTCCTTTCTCTCCATAGAATTCACCAATTTAATAAGCTGAATTATGATGGAAAACCTGCCATTGGAAGACTGATACCTACAATTCAAGCCCCATACTGAAATTTGCTCATCCAGTGGCCCCACTCCATTTGAAAAAAATCAAATGTGCAATTATAGGCGCGCACAGACCATGGCATTAGGGTGTGCACCGAAAGCTCAAACACACGTGCGTGTGTTTGTGTGTGTGTATATATATATATATATATATATATATATATATATATATTATAATATATATATATTATATAATATATTAAATATATATATATATCTATATATATATATAGATATATATATATATAGATATATATATATATATATATATATATATATATATATATATTTTTTTTTTTTTTTATTATTTTTATAAAAAATATTTTATTATTTTTTTTATTATTTAGATTTTTTATTTTTTACTTATATTATTTTTTTTATTTCTTTTTTATCATAACTTTTAAAAATGTTTTCTATTTTTTACAATTTTATTTAATAATATATTATTATTATTATTATAATACAATTTTTTAGGAGCTCCATTGGGGGGCTTTGGTGAGATATCAGAGGTCTAAATATATTTTTTTAATTATTTTTATAAAAAAATATTTTATTATTTTTTTTTTATTATTTATATTTTTTATTTTGTATTTATATTATTTTTTTCAATTTTATTTAATAATATATTATTATTATTATTACTATTATACAATTTTTTAGGCGCTCCATTGGGGGTGGCTTTGGTTTGATATCAGAGGTCTAAACAGACCCCTGATATCTCACTTTTAAGACAGAGATTCCCCAGTCCCTTCTTCTGCAGCCAAACAGCTGGGGGAATCTGTGCAGCACAGCATTAATAGGGTGTGCCCAGGCACACCTGGCACACCCTGTGCGCACGCCTATGTGTGCAATCAACTTTTGTTGAAGGAGCCTGCTGAGTTTATCTCCTAAGGAAGGAGGGGTTACCTCCTAAGGGAAGGTAAGGCTTTTGTTGGATCTGTCGTGCATTCAACCTATAACACATCTTGCATTGTCATTTTTAGTGAACCCACTCTGAGCTGCCTTTTTTCACCTTACCTACACCCCTTGGCAGCTCCAGTACTCCAAAAATTCAGTACTTATGGATACGGAAACACATACCCCCATATGGGCCACATCCCCACTTTGCCCCCTACAATGCAGGATCTGAGCAGCCACTAGACAGGACTGATGACTTTCACATAGTGATACAGGAAAGATGGATGGGGCTCCCATCCCTATGCAAAGACATTCTACAGTTTGGCATGCCCTTGTATGGGGCACAGTTCCATTATGCCCCAACAATGCAGTATATGAGCAGCCTATAGACAGGCCTGATGACTTTCACATGTTGATACAGGGAAGAGGGATAGGAGCCTGTCCCTATGCAAAGACTTTCTGAAGTTTGGCATGCCCCTGTATGGAGCACTTTTCCACTATGCCCCCCACAGTGCAGTATATGAGCAACCAATAGGAAGGCCTGATGACTGTCACTTAGTGATACATGGAAGATGGATGAGTGCCCATCTCTGGGCAAAGACTTTTTGAAATATTTGCATATCATTTTTGGAGTTCTGAAGTAGAGGATTGGGGTGGTGGATGATGAAGGTTAAGGCATGAGCATGCACCTTAGATTGCCCATTACGTGCTCTCAGTGTGAATTTGCATTTCATAATGTTTGGATAAGTTTATTCTGTAATGTCTAAGAAGAGCTGATGTTACCTGAGCCACTTCCTACTCCGAGGACATTGATGACGGACTTCCCATCGCCTATGCTGAGAAAGACATAACAAGAGAAATTCAAAGCATTAGAGATGAAATGGTCAGACCATACATTCACCAAGCGAGTGTTGAACAAATCGGATGGACTTTTCACTGGCACAGTTTGCCGATAAATAGAAAAATAACTGCCAAAAGACATCTGCCTTGGTCCATTCATTGTATATCTTTATAGCTGCCATGTTTGAAAATCCCAATGACCCATGTTTTTGGCGGAGCTCAAACCTGCCCAACACGCAAACTTTGTTCAAAGTTGAAGGTCACACATTCACCATTTCTTTGTATTTACACCTGAAAAGAAGAAATGGAGGTCCTGCATGTCTCTGTTAATGTATTTCCACATATCTAAATGTAATGGGGGGGGGGGGTCTTATTCCTCCTGTAAAGCTGGCATTTCTATCTCTCTCATTGCTGGCATTGTGTATCATTATCTTTTCCTTTAAAAAGACATGTACAATTTAAGACAAAGTGCAAGTATCCTTCCAGCTCATGCCCCCACTATTCCCTTCACCTAAATTACTTCCTCGCTAAATGCATGCTTACCTACATCCCAAGGCCACAGGCTGTCACAATGTTTACATCCTTTGTTGTCATTTTCTTTGTGCAAGCCATGCCAGCTCATGCTATAACAGTGTGAAACGCGTCAGTGGTTTTATCCTTGCTGCATGGATTTATTATAACAATAAAGAAATCGTTTTCAATGGAGTGCGGCCATCTGGACCTTTTCGCTAAATTTTTCCATATGGTTGCATATTGAGCCGCACCCACACCTGGTGAGGGAAGATATCATTAGGAAGTAGACACCTGGAGCGGGTTCTTCCTTTTTTTTTTTTTTTTTTTTAGCTCATGTGAGCCCTTAGAGATTTATCTGGGGCCATCCCCTAGGCATCTCCTCTCTAAGGAGTCCATGAAGGTCGACTGTGCAGGTGCCGCCATCGCATTGCAAAGATTTTACCAAAGAATGTAGACAATGAGGCTGGCCATGGGATGGAGGTAAGTATGCATTGGGGAGGCAACAAGGACATAGGTATACTGTTAAACAAAGTACAATTATCACTTAAACCCTTCCAGTCATTGGGAGTCAGCCCTTTAAGAGTTCATAATGCCTAAGGCATTACAGGGGATTCCTGATCATGTGATTACTGTGATTGGCTGTCAATGCAATCACAAGATCGTCAACAGTGACCTGGAGCTGTTGATGACAGTGCAGTTACGGTGCTGGGGGTGCCACATATATATGGCACCATGGTGTTAGGGCTTACCATTGTGCAGCCACATAATTGTCAATGTCATGTAAAATCATGTAAAATGTACTTCACCTGTGGATCACAGGAGTGCAGATTGCTTTGCACTCCCGTGACCTGTTTTCAGCAAACAGCGAGCTGACGTCACAGAGCCAGTCCAGGCTCGGGAAAGTTCGCAACCATCTGCCCACTGGACCAGCCACTCCTGTGCCTTCCACAGCCCAGTGCTCCAGTGAGCGTTGTGGGGGGGGAGGGGGCAGAGCAGATAGCAGTGACAGTCACCAGCTCTCTGCTCAGGGAGCTGTGAGAACTGAGCGATCTGCTGGCTGTGTTTGATCGCTCGGTTCTTGGCCTTAGAGCTGGTGGGGGACAGATGCAGCATCGGTCCAACCTAGGTAATGATTAAAAAAATAAAGATTAATTCCCATACTTCTCTTTTAAATGCCCAACATCATCTACACACCAGCTACAGTTTCAGAAATAGGGGTGACCTCATAAAATGGAAGCCCAGTAGGCCTTTACGTGTTGGATGGTGGACAGGTCCTCTTTAATATAGGCACTGGTGTTTAGAAAAGATTGTGAGAAACACAATTAATCATTTGCAGCTGACTCCCTTTTCCTGGGGGCCGCATTAATTTGAAGTGCAACTAGCACCCAACAAATGTGTTTGGAAAACTGTTGAAACAATAAAAACTCTTCTATTTGTAAACAGGTTTACAAAATACAAATAAAAGGAGGAAAGAAGATCACATAAGCAATGAAGCAAATGTCATTGCCATATAACCTCACTTCTGATCTAAGGTCATCCACTGTCATAGTATATGGTCATATGATATAGGCCAGTGGTCTCCAAACTGTGGCCCGGGGGCCAGATACGGTCCTTTGCTTGCCCTTATCCAGCCCTTGGGGCACCATTTCTCCCACTGATACAAGACACTATTTTGCCAACTGACACCAACAATGAGGCACCATTTCTCCCATTGACACCCACAACGGGGCACTACTCCTCCCAATGATGGGCACTATTCCTCCCCCTAACACCAAAGGTGGCAATATTTACTCCCACTGATGACAGGGAAATTTCCAATCACACTAGCCACAGTCAGACCCCCCTGAAGACTGAAGGACAATAAAATTGTTCTTTGTTTAGAAAGTTTACCTCTCACTTTCGCAGCTCTCTCCTAAAACCTGCCCCACCAGTTAGATTGGTCCTATTACCCTGCCCCCACCCCCCTTCCCTCATAGTAGTTCCCTGCACCCAATGCCATAAACTGATCTGCTTTCTCATCTATGTAATATAAAACAAAAACGTTTGACACCAGGAGACATCTCGAGGCATCTAGCCCATGTCTTGGTGGTTCATTTCTTATTTCTAAGGACATAGTGCCCTAGCCTAGCTCACAATACTACTGCAATTCATATGGATCAAAAAGCCCTAAGATGTCTCTGAACCACCTAGGTTTTTACTATAATGTATAATCTGTATCTCTGTTATCTCTATAATATACAAAATGTAACGTTTCTTGATATCCTCTTACTTATATCCTCCTAATTCTTAATACCCTCATACTTATTCAAAATAAAAAAAAATGTATAAAAAGTTAATGCTATGGCTGTTTGTCTTATGAGCTGATTTTCTGCAGACTCAAAAGGTCTCCATTGGCTCAAACACAAAAGATCTTCCACAGAGAAGGTGTGAAATGGCCTTTCTTGACCAAGAGTCAGCTAAGGTGTGTGATATCTGGTTGTATTGGTAATAGGCCAAATCACTGAAGGTCAGGTTGATCTTTCTTTTGGGAAAATATCAGCCTTATGATCTCTTTCATATCAATAACATTGGCAACAAGTCAATTTTTTACCAGCCAGGTGTCAACTCTATGCTCAATCAGAAATCAAAACACAGCAGCAGGTCCAAATGGGATTTGTACTAGGCACTATCTGAAGCACCACATTGAGAGGTCCTGCTAGAATTCTGGAAAAACAAAGTCACGTTGGTAGATGTAAATGGTGGCAGGCAGTTGATTGTGCATGTGGACAGAATCTCAGCTTGGTTGTAAGGATGTGGATAATAGATATTAGCAACGCATTGGCTAAGTGGTTAGCACTTCTGCCTAGAAGCACTAGGGTCAATGGTTTGAATCCCAACCATGACACTACCTGCCTGGAGTCTGCATGTTCTCCCTGTGCCTTTGTGGGTTTCCTCCCACACTCCAAAGCTATATTGGTAGGTTAATTGGCTCCTGTCTAAATTGGCCATGTACAGTATGTATGAATATGAGTTAGGGACCTTAGATTGTAAGCTCCTTGAGGGCAGGGACTGATGTGAATGCACAATGTACATGTAAGGTTCTGTGTAAATCGTCAGTGGTATATATGTACCTTTAATAAATAATATACCTTTTTATTTATCATACCTAATTAATTAGTTCTTACCCCTGCTTCAGCAGCCAGAAACACATACCACCTACCCTCTATATTTCCTCCTTGACTCCGCATCCCCCCAGAACTGGTGTACTGGGGTGCAGTAGGCTGTAGTGACATCCAGATTAATTATGTGTTGCCCCCACATTTCCTATTATTTCTGTCATGGTAGGGCTGCCCATTCACTAGAATTACAATGTCCTCTATATTCCATTTCCTTTCCTCCTTTGCTATCAGTCAGTTCTACTGCACCATTACCCTCCTTCTGACACACAATCAATCCCCACCCTCTGCTGCCCTATCACCTGCTTCAATTGAACCATTACCCTCCTCCTGATTCCACATCTCTGTCCCCCTGCTCTCAATAACCCTTGCTTTCCTGTTGCACATGTGGATGGCAGATCCATAGGGAAAGTTAGGATGGCAGAAGCAGGTCATAGAGGTGTTGATTATTCTGAGAAGTAGCCACACATCGCACTGGGTGCCAGGGTCTAGCAACCCTATTGTGTGCCTGTAGGCAGGTGCAGTCTACTTTCTCTAATGCAGGTGGTGGCATTGCAGAGGGAGAGGAAGTCTAGAGGAACTTGGTTCCTCTATGGTTTCCTGGGTCACTGGAGAAGCTATCTGTTTGGATGTTGCCGCCCCATGTGACTGTGGTGGCCATCTTGGGTCAGGTAGAGTCTATTTAAGACCCCGGCTCTCAGGCTTGGCACGCATTTAGCACGTGGAACGTGTAGGGACAGGTCACCAGTCTGTCAGGGACAGTGAACAGTTGCAGAGAGAGGTTACAGCTGAGTAGGGAAAGGATAGGACCACGCCATCCTTCCTGGAAGCTTCCCCATTTGGGTACGGATCGGTCAGGCCTCTTTCTGCCCCCCCCAAGAAAGACACTGTTGGCACATCCGAGTCCTGCTCTGCTACACATCGCTGTTATATCCTGTGAGTGCTCCCGGTTGGTTGTCTTCCTGCTGGGCCTGCTGTGAATTGCAAACTTTAATACAAGTTTTGTTTCCTGCAACTGGACTCTTAGCATTTACTTTTGTCGCACCACGCTGCACCTCTCCATGTGCTCCTATTCCTAAAGCTGGCCGCACATGTATCGATTTAATCCAGTGGTCTCCAAACTATGACCCGAGGGCCAGATATGGCCCTTTGCTAGCCTTTATCCGGCCTTTGGGGCATTCTTCCTCTTAATAATGAGTCACTATTCCTCCCACTAACACCAACTGTGGGGAAATATTCCTCCCACTGACACCAATGATGTAGTACTATTCTTCCCACTGACACCAATGATGTGGCACTATTCTTCCCACTGACACCAATGATGTGGCACTATTCTTCCCACTGACACCAACGATGTGGCACTATTCCCCCCAGTGATACCAATGATGGGGCATTATTTCACCCAATGACACCAACGATGGGGCACCATTTCTCCCACTGATGCCAATGATAGGCTACTCTTCCTGACCTCCTACCTTGAGGCCATGTTTATTTTGACTGATGCTGGGCCCGGGACATTTTCTACCCCTCTGCCCACAATCTGGCCCTCCTAAAGTCTGAAAGATAGTAATATGGTCCTTTGTTTGAGAAGTTTGGAGACCCCTGATGTAATCAATATTATGAACAGATCAATCAGTTATTAACCATTTTGATTGCTCAACTAATGGCTAGCTAATGTGTTGCTTTTGAGCTGCTTTCCTTTGCTGTTGACTTGTATAGGAGACGAAATGCAGTCCAGAGACTGCATCATAAAGCATATATTTGCCAAAACACAATGGAAGCCAAGGCCCGGTAAGCATAGAGATAAATGCCGGTATAGGCTTCTCTGTAGCGTACAAGTTCAAGACCTCAATCCTTTGTTCCAATACTTCACAAATGCAGATCAGGAGCAAAAAAAAACTAAGCCTACACTACTCACATTGGAGACCATCAGCATTGTCTGTCACTTTATTGTCCAATTGTTTGTAGGCCCCTCCATGACCTTGGCCGACCCATGGTTCTTAAGGGAATGACAACCTTGAACATTATTGTTTCCCCCTAAAGGGGCCCGCATAATCCCGCTCCCCCTCCTTCCCCCATAGGCACAACTTGCATATTTATACAGAAATATTTTGTTAGAAAGATTGTTTATTGGTCAGGACATGCATGCATGGCCGCCCGCGGTCTAACGTTCAGGCCTAGGCCTATGATGTAACAGTTGACCCTTTCACTGCCATGACAATAGGACAGTTTAGATATGTGAATATCTCACTGTCACAGAAGAACACATAGGAAGGGAAAGCCCCAGCAGGCAGGACAGGAGAGCCGGGTACCGTACCTGGACACAATGGCGGCCAGTTTGGTCTCTATGAAGTCCTGCATGCACTGGTGCTCTGTGGAATTCTGTAGGAAGAGGCGGAAGGACTCGACGTATCGGCTGTTGTCGGACATCAGGCTCCTCATCCCAGGCTCCATGTTTTCTTCCTCCGCAGCAAAGAGAATGAAAAGCTTCTTGTGTTTGTCTTGGCCTCGGCTCCCGGCCCTGTGTGAGAAAAGACAGGATTTCAGTGCTGTGCCGGGGAGATATTAGCTGTTTACAGCTCATCCACACTTACGGCTTCCGATGTGTTAAATGTTTCTGTGTGATTCCTTCAGTCTCATTTCCTGGAGAATTATTTTTTTTGTGATGCAAAGAAGGAGGACTACAGGCAGCAGAAATACAAGATCTTAAGTCCCCATTCACATCTATGCAATGCTACAATGCATGTGCATAGAAGTATGTTTTTATGTGCCTTTTACATGCGTTCACGTGACTGGGCTGCCCACTGTACAGAAATAGCACTGAAGAAAGCATGTATTGTTTTTCTTTCTTTTTTTTTTTTACGCATTGCAACAAAACACATGGAAATAGGTTACCAAATGATGTGGTGTGCTAAAGCATATATGCATTAGCACGGTGCTTTGGGGTGCCATTAAAAATGACATTTCATGATGTGAAATCCCTTATTTAAAGTGATTGTAAACCCTCGCTTTTTTTTAAATTTTGTATAAAATTAACAAAAATGTTATACTTACCTGCTCTGTGCAATGGTTTTGCACAGAGCATCCCCGATCCTTTTCTTCTGGGATGCCCCGTCAACGCTCCAAGCCCCTCCCCTTCATCGGGTTCCCCCCAGGGAAAGCCGCCCCTGTGCCCATTGACACAGACAGTGGGACTTGGCCCCGCCCCCCGCTCCTGTGTCACAGCTCTTGATTGACAGCAGTGGGAGCCAATGGCTCCTGCTGCTATCAATCTGTCCGATGAGGAGAGCGACAGCGGCTGGAGCCGCTGCGCTTGTGCACATCGCTGGATCGGATCGAGCTCAGGTAAGAAAAAGGGACAGGGGGCCTGGGGGGGGGCGGAGCTGTAGCACAGAAGGTTTTTCACTTTAGTTCATAGAATGCATTAAGGTGAAAAACCTTCAGGCTTTAGCACCACTTTAATCACTTCAGCTCCAGGTTTTACCTCCTTCCTGACCAGGCCATTTTTTGGGATACGGCACTGCATTACTTTAACTGACAATTACGCTGTCGTGCAACATTGTACCCAAATAAAATCGATGTCCTTATCCCCTACAAATAGAGCTTTCTTTTGGTGGTATTTGATCACCTCTGCGGTTTTTATTTTTTGCACTATAAACAAAAAAGACAGACAATTTTGAAAAGAAAAAAAATTATATTTTTTACTTTCTACTATAAGACATAGCCAATAATTTTTTTTTTTTTAAATCGAATTTCTTCATAAGTTTAGGTCAATATGTATTTTGCTACATATCCCAATAAGCGTATATTGATTGGTTTGCGCAAAAGTTATCGCATCTACAAACTATGGGATATATTTATGCAATTTTTATTTATATTTATTTTTTGTTTACTAGTAATCGGCGATTAGCGATTTTTAGCGGGACTGTGACATTGCGGCGGACAGGTCGGACACTAACTGACACCTTTGACACTTTTTGGGGACCAGTGACACCAATACAGTGATCAGTGCTAAAAAAAAACATGCACTGTACTAATGAGACTGGCAGGGAATGGGTTAATATCAGGGGCAATCAAAGGGTTAAGTGTGTCCCTAAGGGGTGCGTTCTAACTGTGGGGGGAATGCTTTGGCTGGGGGAAGAAAGAGATCCGTGTTTCAGAAACACAAGATCTCTCTTTTTCCCTCTCACAGAACGGTGATCTGTGAGAGGGATTTACATAGGGTTTACATAGGCAGACCGCCGTTTTGTCCCTCTACGAACGATCGCCGGGTTCCCAGCGCACATTGCATCTGCTGGACCCGCTTATTGGCTCCTGCTGTGTCCAATCACAGTGGGTTGCCGGCGGCGCGCACGCGCGCCCCAGACCTCGTGCACGAAATCATGTACAGGTACTTGATTTCGCGCAGCTGGGCCGCCCTGCTGCAGTATATATGTGGTGGGTGGTCTGGAAGTGGTTTTAAAGAGAGGAGGTTTTTTTATCTTAATACATTTTATGCATTAAAATAAAAAACCTTCCGTGTGCAGCAGCCCCCCTCGGCCCCCCTAATACTTACCTGACCCCCATTTCTATCCAGCAATGTTGCACGAGAGACTGTCCGGGACTCCCCCTTGATTGGATGAGACACACAGCAGGCGTCTTTGGTTCCCGATGCTGTCAATTAAAGTCAGCGAGCCAATGAGGAGAGAGAGGGGGTGGGGCTGAGCCACAGCTCTGCGTCTAAATGGATACACACACACATAGCAGCGGCTTGGGTGCCCCCATAGCAAGCTACCTGCTGTGGGGGCGCTCGGCATGAGGGAAGGGCCAGGAGCGCAGGTGAGGGACCCGAGAAAAGGAGGATCTGGGCTGCTCTGTGCGAAACCATTACACAGAGCAGGTAAGTATGACGTGTTTGTTATTTTTATAGAAAAAAAAAACAAGACTTTAATATTACTTTAAAGTTTATGTGAATCCTCAGCTTGTAAAACGATTCATTCAGTTTAAAATAGAAGTGAAAGGCAAAAAAAAATGTGTGTATAGATATAAAAGAAAAAAAAAGTATAATGTTTTTATAAGTGATCACATAACCTCTGTTCTCAGCTGCATAAAGAGCTTGGAGAGCTGGGGGAGGAGAAACAGCAGCACCCTGATCTTTGGTGTAAATGGGAGGTGGGGGGCATGTCGAGACAAGTCTAATCATTGGAGGGGAGCAGACTGAGTTTCCGGCACAGCCAGAAAACTGAGCACACTTTTCTCCCATGCTTAGTGGTCAGTTATTAATAAGAAAGCAGAGGGACTGGCAGGATCACCAGAAATTTCATGCAAAGGAAGTAATACAAAGAGAACAGGATCATTTTTCATACTAGTACATGGTACAGCAGGCACATATCAGGAATATGAAATGTTGGGGTAACATATTCTTGAAGGAAATGTAAAGTGGTTTTGTGCATCTTTATTCCATATTAACTCCTTAGAGCCAGCCAATCACAGCAGTCACATGACCATAAGCCGCCTCCTTAGAGCCAGCCCTTTAAGGGCTTTAGAATGCAGGGAGGCGGCTTATGGTCATGTGACTGCCGTGATTGGCTGTCACATGATTGGACAAAGCGGTGCTTTGCAGGAGGTTTTAACCCGTTTTCGGCCGCTAGCAGGGGTTAAAACCGCCCCGCTAGCGGCCGAATAGCGCCGCTAAAACGACAGTAAAGCGGCGCTAAAAATAGTGCCACTTTACCGCCGGCACCTGCCCACCTCAGTGTGAAAGTAGCTTTACAGGCAGAGGATGCAGCTAGAAGCTGGAAGACAGAGGAAGGCTGGAAGTGAGAGTTTCATGTTGTACTAAATATGTGGAATTCCAGGAACTCTGAGAATGTACATACAGACTCTTCTATCCCAACAACTCTCCAGCTGGTGCCATTCTCTTGTGGATGGTTACCATCATTTTTTTTTGTATCTTTTTAAATGAATAAGGACATGACTTTCAGACAGAACTCTGTCATACTGTATGTGTTAGTGCTCTGTAGACCCTTTGTGTAGAAAGTGCAATTAGTGAATCCAGGAAGAGCAAGTCTCTCATTCCTCAGCAAGGACTCTATAAAAAGTATGCAGGTTTTCAGTCCCAGCATAGGACATTGCATAGGTCCAGGAACAGGTCACTGCATGGCTCAACCAGGAATGGGACACTGCACGGCTCATCCAGGAATGGGACACTGCAAGGCTCAACCAGGAATGGGACACTGCACGGCTCATCCAGGAACAGGTCACTGCATGGCTCAACCAGGAATGGGACACTGCACGGCTCATCCAGGAATGGGACACTGCACGGCTCATCCAGGAATGGGACACTGCACGGCTCATCCAGGAATGGGACACTGCACGGCTCATCCAGGAATGGGACACTGCACGGCTCATCCAGGAATGGGACACTGCAAGGCTCAACCAGGAATGGGACACTGCACGGCTCATCCAGGAATGGGACACTGCACGGCTCATCCAGGAATGGGACACTGCAAGGCTCAACCAGGAATGGGACACTGCAAGGCTCAACCAGGAATGGGACACTGCACGGCTCATCCAGGAATGGGACACTGCACGGCTCATCCAGGAATGGGACACTGCAAGGCTCATCCAGGAATGGGACACTGCAAGGCTCAACCAGGAATGGGACACTGCACGGCTCATCCAGGAATGGGACACTGCACGGCTCATCCAGGAATGGGACACTGCAAGGCTCAACCAGGAATGGGACACTGCACGGCTCATCCAGGAACAGGTCACTGCATGGCTCAACCAGGAATGGGACACTGCAAGGGACCAGGAACAGGACGCTACTCGGGTCCAAGGACAGGCACTGCTTAGTTTCAGGAACAGGACACTGCTTGTGTCCAGGAATAGGATGCTGCTAGGTCCAGGAACAGGACACTACATGGGTCCAAGGACAGGACACTATTCAGGCTGTCCAGAAACAGCACACTGCTCGGGACCAGGAAGAGGACACTACATGGGTCCAAGGACAGGACACTGCTCAGGCTGTCCAGGAACAGCACACTGCTTGGGACCAGGAAGAGGACACTACACGGGTCCAGCAACAGGACACTATATGGGTCCAGCAACAGGACACTACATGGTTCCAGCAACAGGACACTACACGGGTCCAGGAACAGGACACTGCACGGGTCCAGCAACAGGACACTACACGGGTCCAGGAACAGGACACTGCACGGGTCCAGGAACAGGACACTGCACGGGTCCAGGAACAGGACACTGCACGGGTCCTGGGACAGGACATTGCTTGGGACCAGGAAGAGGACACTACACGGGTCCAGCAACAGGACTCTACATGGGTCCAGCAACAGGACACTACACAGGTCCAGCAACAGGACACTACACGGGTCCAGGAACAGGACACTGCACGGGTCCAGGGACAGGAGCCTGCTGGGGTCCAGGGACAGGACACTGCTAGGGTCCAGGGACAGGACACTGCTGGGGTCCAGGGACAGGACACTACATGGGTCCAGGAACAGGACACTGCTCGGGTTCAGGGACAGGACACTACACAGGTCCAGGAACAGGACACAGCTCGGGTTCAGGGACAGAACACTACACGGGTCCAGGGACAGTACACTGCTCGGGTTCAGGGACAGGACACTGCTTGGGACCAGGAAGAGGACACTCCACGGGTCCAGCAACAGGACACTACACGGGTCCAGGAACAGGACACTGCACGGGTCCAGGAACAGGACACTGCTCGGGTCCAGGAACAGGACACTGCTCGGGTCCAGGGACAGGACACTGCTGGGGTCCAGGGACAGGACACTGCTGGGGTCCAGGGACAGGACACTACACAGGTCCAGGAACAGGACACTGCTCGGGTTTAGGGACAGAACACTACACGGGTCCAGGAACAGGACACTGCTCGGGTTCAGGAACAGGACTCTACACGGGTCCAGGAACAGGACACTACACGGGTCCAGGGACAGGACACTGCTCGGGTTCAGGGACAGGACACTGCTCGGGTTCAGGGACAGGACACTGCTCGGGTTCAGGAACAGGACACTGCTCGGGATCAGGGACAGGACACTGCTCGGGTTCAGGGATAGGACACTGCTCAGGTTCAGGGACAGGACACTGCTCGGGATCAGGGACAGGACACTGCTCGGGTTCAGGGATAGGACACTGCTTGGGTTCAGGGACAGGACACTGCTCGGGTTCAGGGATAGGACACTGCTCGGGTTCAGGGACAGGACACTGCTTGGGTTCAGGAATAGGACACTACACGGGTCCAGGGACAGGACACTGCTCGGGTTCAGGGACAAGACACTGCTCGGGTTCAGGGACAGGACACTGCTCGGGTCCAGGGACAGGACAATACACGGGTCCAGGAACAGGACACTGCTCGGGTCCAGGGACAGGACACTGCTCGGGTTCAGGGACAGGACACTGCTCGGGTTCAGGGACAGGACACTGCTCGGGTCCAGGGACAGAACACTGCTCGGGTCCAGGGACAGGACACTACATGGGTCCAGGGACAGGACACTGCTCGGGTCCAGGGACAGGACAATACACGGGTCCAGGAACAGGACACTGCTCGGGTCCAGGGACAGGACACTGCTCGGGTTCAGGGACAGGACACTGCTCGGGTTCAGGGACAGGACACTGCTCGGGTCCAGGGACAGGACACTGCTCGGTTTCAGGGACAGGACACTGCTCGGGTCCAGGGACAGGACACTGCTCGGGTCCAGGGACAGGACACTGCTCGGGTCCAGGGACAGGACACTACATGGGTCCAGGGACAGGACACTGCTCGGGTCCAGGGACAGGACAATACACGGGTCCAGGAACAGGACACTGCTCGGGTCCAGGGACAGGACACTGCTCGGGTTCAGGGACAGGACACTGCTCGGGTTCAGGGACAGGACACTGCTCGGTTTCAGGGACAGGACACTGCTCGGGTTCAGGGACAGGACACTGCTCGGGTCCAGGGACAGGACACTGCTCGGGTCCAGGGACAGGACACTGCTCGGGTCCAGGGACAGGACACTGCTCGGGTTCAGGGACAGGACACTACACGGGTCCAGGGACAGGACACTGCTCGGGTTCAGGGACAGAACATTGCACAGGCCCAGGTCCAGGGACAAGGTATTACAATACTATATCCAGTTCTGACAACCCTGTGCTCTATGTATAGAAAGTTCAGTAGAAAGCAGAACTGTACTCACCGGACTGGGAAGTTGTGAAGTTGTAGCAAACTGAGATGACATGAATGAGGGATTTCGTCACTCCTCCTGCACCGCCTTCACATTCCTCCCAGGTCATGTGTGCAGGAAGCCATGCAGCTAATGCCTATTGGAAATGCAGAGTATGAGTTTAGGTTTGTGTCTATGTTAGGCAATAATATTCTGACAAATAAAAGAAAAGCTCTCACAGGCAGTACTCAGCGGTGTTGCTGCGAGGGCACTTATACGGATACAGTCACCTTAAAGTGGATATTATGCATTAAAAAAATGTGAGCAGACGGAATTCTCATGTCTCTGCAATAAAACACACTGGCCTGCCCGTTCACAGTCTTTGTTAGGGCTCATTCTCTCCTGCAGCAGCCCTTGCCACCTCTCTGAAAAGTGATCCCAGGTGGATCGCTTTTCAGAGGGTGGTTGACAGGTGGCTGGGAAGAGATATTTCACCTCCTCACTGCCTGTTTTAACCCTTAAAAGACCAAAGCGATACACTGATGGATGTAAAACAATTGATTATATTCCTCCTTGACTCAGCTTGAAATGGAGTCTAAATGGATCGGATGGGAAGTTAAGGCTATTTGATTGTTTACAGATTTGATCATATCAATAGAATTGCAGATTGATTGGATAAAATAAATCAAGTCATCTGTGGCCATCACAAGGCCCCTTCTCCACAAACGACACACAGGAGGGATTTCACACGTTTTCGTTTTTTCACCCCTGAAATGCTCAATATATGTCATGTGACCGTCTATGTGGAAGCAGCAGCTTTGTGCTGCATACAAAAAAAGAAAAAAATTACAGTGCAGCATTCAAGTATTGCAACACAGAAAACCACCCGACAGCAAGTCCTTAGACTGCATTACGTGTCTTTAAACTGTTTTGGCACAAACATGTTTTTTTTTTATTCCTCACACTGATACCAACAATGGGGTACTAATCTGCCCACTAACACCAATGATCGGGCACTATTCCTTTCACTGACACCAACAACAGGGCACTATTCCCCCCCCCCCCCACTGACACCAACGACAGGGCACTGTCTTCCACTGACATCAAGATAAAAACAAGGAAGAGGGGCGCCTCTGAGTATAAATCAATAATCATTTATTTACAACAAACAATATCCACTCACATGGAGGACTGTAGTATTGCGTTCCGGTGCAGGCCTCGTTCTGGCTCCCTGTACGGCCGTTACCATCTCTCTTCACGGAGCCGTACGAGCCTCAGACGGCAGCGCGCCCGGCGATTGGCTTTGGCGTCCCCCCATCCCCTCCCTGGAACCCACAGACCGTTGGTCTCTGCTATTTACCCACCACCTATTCTGATGTGCCATCTGGAGACCCGAGGGAACTCCCACCGTGTTCTGCCACCACCATCCATCCCTGCCAGGACTTGATGTGTGACCAGCATTGCACGGACTTGCTGAGACTTGTGGTCCTCCAGCCTCTTCTCTACTCAGAGATGCACCGGAACGCAATACTACAGTCCTCCATGTGAGTGGATATTGTTTGTTGTAAATAAATGATTATTGATTTATACTCAGAGGCGCCCCTCTTCCTTGTTTTTATCTTCCTCAGCCTATTGGACCCTGCTTCTGGTCTTTTTTGGTGGCAGCCCTGATAAACTTCCTCTTGTATATATACCTATATACATCTACAGACACCTACCCTGCCATGTGGACTATTTAGGATCTGTTATGTGAGGTATACCTGCTTTGCGCCTTTCTACTTGTTTTTTGTTCCACTGACATCAACAGTGGGGTACTAATCCACCTACTAACACCAACAATGGGGCACTATTCCTTCCACTAACACCAATGATAGGGCGATATTCCTCCCACTGACACGAAGAGTGGGGCACTATTCATCCCATTAACACAAATGATGGGGCACTTTTCCTACCACTGACACCAATAATGGAGCACTATTCCTCCCCCTGATACCAATGATGGGGCACTGTTCTTCCACTGATATCCAAAAAGGGACACTATACCTTCAACTGACACCAACATTGGGGCACTATTGCTTTTACTGACACCAATGTTGAGGTACTACTCCTCCTGCTAACACCAACAATGGGGCACTATTCCTTCCACTAGCCCCAATGATGGGGCACTATTCGTCTCACTGACACCAACAATGGGGCACTATTCTTACCACTAACACCAATGATGGGGAGATATTCCTCCCACTGACAGGAAGAATGGGGCACTATTCATCCCATTAACACAAATGATGGGGCACTATTCCTCCCACTGATACCAATAATGGGATACTATTCCTCCCACTGACACCGATGATGGAGCATTATTCCTCCCCCTGATACCAATGATAGGGCACTGTTCTTCCACTGATATTCAAAAAGGGACACTATACCTTCCACTGACACCAACATTGGGGCACTATTGATTTTACTGACTCCAATGTTGAGGTACTACTCCTCCTGCTAACATCAAGAATGGGGCAATATTCCTTCCACTAACACCAATGATGGGCCACTATTCATCTCACTGACACCAACAATGGGGCACAATTCTTACCACTAACACCAATGATGGGGAGATATTCCTCCCACTAACACGAAGAATGGGGCACTATTCATCCCATTAACACAAATGATGGGGTACTATTCCTTCCACTGACACAAATGATGGGGTACTATTCTTCCCACTGACACCAATGATGGGGTACTATTCCTCCCACTGACACAAATGATGGGGTACTATTCTTCCCACTGACACCAATGATGGGGTACTATTCCTTCCACTGACACAAATGATGGGGTACTATTCTTCCCACTGACACCAATGATGGGGTACTATTCTTCCCACTGACACAAATGATGGGGTACTATTCTTCCCACTGACACCAATGATGGGGTACTATTCCTCCCACTGATACTAAAATTTGGGCACCATTTCTCCTATTATTACTCCCAGCCAGGAGGTCATTTTCTACTGCCACTGCTCACCTACCCATTCCCACTGACTATGGGGCATTAATACTTTCATTGGCCCCTCGAAGATCTATAACACAGTGAACTGGTCCTAAGTTTACAAAGTTTAAGGACCCCTGTGGTAGAGGTTCCAACTTTTTTTCTGTTCTTTCCAAAAGATTAAGAAATGTTCTGTCTAGAGATACACTATACATTCGTTTTTAATGAGTTTGGTTTCTGAAGCTTCTTGCAAATGAAGCCTCAGTGACAGGAAGGATCCACATATCGTATATGTAATGTTGTTTCAATGTGTGGATTGTCACCTTAAAGTGAATAAATCTGTATGATCTGACACCGATCGAGGGATGTTACCAAACAACAAGTAATACGGCTTCGGGTCGGTCCACCCTGATCGGCACAACACCGGGCGCCTCTTGGCTCTGTCTTGTTACTGAAGAGATCATTCGAAAAATCCTGGATGACAGAAGTTTGGTTCTTCCCAATTTTTTATTAAAAAAATGTTACGACCTCGACATGTGACAATAAAGCTTGTAGTTGAAATCTTTCCATTTTTAAAGAAAAGTTCTCAGGTATCCAGATCTTTTCTGTACTCCATTGTTGTCAGATGCAGCTTTCTGATATTCCGTCATCTCCACCATGACAACATCAGGGAAAGACAACATCTTCCAAGTGTCCCATTTTATTCTGGATTTCCAGGTTAAATCAGAGATTGGAATATCAAAAACCAGAGAAATGTCAATCCCGAATGAGTTTTCAGCAGATGGGTAGCATGTTTATCCGAAGACTTGTCTGATCCTCTGGTGTTGTGTTTTCTCTGTCTGTTTTATGGTAGGGATGTCAAGTTTTTCAGATAACACTCCAGCATAACGATGTAAATCCTAAACTTCAATACTGCGGAAATCTTATGTCTAAAAGCTGAAATCCAGACAGATATAAAAACACAAATTATTACAGCTCTGTATTACTTGAGCTCTGGAAGATTTTACCCCCTTCCTGAGCATGGTATTATTTGCTATTCAGCACTGCGCTACTTCAACTAGTAATTGCACGGTCATGCAACACTGTACCCAAATTAAATGTATTTATTTTTTTTATTGTGTAGCTGCTTAACCGTCTCCCGTACAGACAAATGACGGCGGGCGGGATCCTCTCTTGTTTTGGGCCGACGTCATATGATGTCGCCAAGTCTCACAACGATAGCACCCCCCGCGGCAATCACGGGCACACTGTGTCCCAGGGACATGGTGCGACCCTGATCTCGGTAAAGAGCAGATGACGCCGCTCTTTACCCATGTAATCAGCTGTGTCCAATCACAGCTGATCACATGGAAACATGGAAATGCCGTTTATCGGCTCACCTCACACGGACAGAGTGAGGAGAGGAGAGCCAATCAGCGGCATCTCCTTACAGGGGAGACCTGTACAGATAATCAGAGCACTGATCAGTGCAGCCCCAATAGTGCCCAGCAGTGATGCCAGTATGTGTCCATCAGTGACACCAATCTGTGCCTATTAATGAAACCAATCTGTGCCCAGTGATGCCAATTTGTGCCCATCAGTGAGTCCATTCTGTGCCCATCAGAGATGCATCAGTGCCTGCTCATCAGTGCCGCCCATCTGTGCCACCTATCAGTGCCGCCCATCTGTGCCACCTATCAGTGCCCATCTGTGCCACCTATAAGTGCCCATTGTTGCCGCCTATCAGTGCTCATCAGTGATGCATATTAGTGCCACCATTGCTGCATATTAGTTCCTCCTCATCAGTGCCGCCCATCAGTACTGCCTCATCAGTGCCCAATGCCCATCATTGCAGCCTCATCAGCACACATAAGTGAAGGAGAAAACTTACTTATTTACAAAATTTTCTGACAGAAACTAAGAAAAAAAAACATAAAAAAAAAAAAAATAAAATGTTTCTGCAAAAAATAAAAGTGGCGATTAAATACCACCAAAAGGAAAGTTCTATTTGTGGGAAAAAATATCATTCATTTGGGTACAATGTTGCATGACCGTGCAATTGTCATTCAAAGGTGTGACAGCACTGAAAGCTGAAATTTGGCCTTGGCAGAAAGGGGGTATAAGTGCCCGGTAGGCAAGTGGTTAAAGATACTTCACCCCAATGGTTGCCCTGACCTTGCAAGTCTCCTGACACCTCAGAAACCCTGGGTTCAGACATTTCATCAATAGTAAATAGAATGCACAGACACCAAAACTAGGACACAGTAAAACAGATCAGTTTTTACTTCTGGGTTGAGGCTGGGTTCACACTTATGCAAAATGGATGCGGGTTTCTCCGCATTCAAATCGCATAGCAGGAGATTGTGACCGGCTCTCTGTGGAGCCGGTTCACACATTTCCGGAGCGGCTCCGGTGCCAATTGCACTGGGGTCCTGTGCGTCTTTTGGTCCGTTTCAGGAATGAAATCGGACCTGAACCGGTAAATGGAGACGCACCGGATTCCTGCTGTGAGCCGCTGCGTGTTCTAGTGTGAACCCAGCCTGATAGTGAACAGTATCAACAGGAAGTGGTTTAATATAAGGCTATGATTAACCTTTTGCTTCATAGTTTGTGGATATAGACCTTAGTAGAATAAAGAGCAGCAACAGTGACCTGTTCAAGACCTATGGCTGCAGGCCAGAAAAGGGAAGGAGAATGACCAGTTTTATGTCAGACTACTCTTCTTTTGCCTCCTGACCTCACAACCTGTTAAACACAAACACTCCACACTGATAATTTGTGCAAAGTATATGACGTGGTCTCTAAGAAAGAGTTCCTTGGTGATATTGGCTTGTCAAATACCCAACGTTCCTTTCTTTGTGGGGGGGGGGGGGGGGGGGCAAAGGAGTCCTTTTGATGCAGATGTTTTTTTATCTTTAACTAGCTCAAGTGCAGGAGCCTAATGTAACCTTTGGGTAATGTCATTCAATTGTCGTTGTAGATGTCTCCTTATAGAGTTTGTATGAGGAGGGCAAAGTAAAGGTATCTGCATGCAGTGTCTTTGGGTGTAAAGAGGGTGGGCTATTGCCCACTCACCAGTCTGGACGATACGAGGATCAAGGGATGACATGAAGATCCTGCAGCAGGCTCCTGCAGATACTGTGCTCAAAGAACGGTGCTCCTCCACACTCCTCGGCACTAAAGCTCAGCTGGATCTGTAATGCAGGTGATGAGGGTGACCTTCCGACTATCACCAAGCCAGGCCGGACACTGCCGATGACGGATGCGTCCACACTTGCCCACCGGATGCCCTCTCCTGCTGCCTAGGCTGCAGCTCCGGCTCGCTCTCTCCAACTGTCTAGGACACTGCTTCCAGGTGAAGGTGATGGTCCCAAGAGACCGACTCCTACCCAACACAGGCTATATATCCCCTCTCCCAGCATTCTGTCTTCTCCCTCCAGACAGCTGGAACTTGTAGTCCACAGCGAATAGTCTCCAGGGGGAGTTTCAGATCCCTGGACTACATGTCCCAAGATCCTCTGCTCTCCTGTGAGTCCCCACTCACTCTGCATTCAGGATATGACAAAAAAAAGAGTCGCAAAGTGTTCCTGACACAACAGGCAATTTAGCTACATCTGTATAAATGAAAAAATACCAAACATTTTGAAAAAAAAAAACAATATTTTCTACTTTCTGTTACAAAATATATCCAATTGAGTCAAATTTCTTCACAAATTTAGGCCAAAATGTATTCTGCTACATGTCTTTGGTAAAAACCAAACTGCATTTTTGGGGACACTATCCTGTTGGGGACAGTAGTATAGTTCTGATCGTGATCAAGATACTGATCTGTAAAGACACTATACTAGTTATTTCGATGATCATCGACTTATAGTGTAACTGCGATAATGTGACGGGAAATTGAGCGCTAACTGACACTGGCTGGGAGGGGCACTAACTTATGCTATAGTTGCTAGTGACACTAATACAGTGATCAGTGATAATATGGTACACTATACTAATGACAGGCTGGGAAATGACTGACATCAAGGGGCAATCAAGGTGTTAACTGTGTGCCTAACATGTGTAATGTGTGTATTATGTGCTGCTTTTACTAATAGTTCTGTCTGCTTTTTCTCCCTCAAATCAGAGTTGGCAGATTGCCATTTGTTCAAAGAGTAATGTGTGTTTGTCAACATAGAACTCTGCGCTGTGATTGGCAACAGCTGATCAGCAGGTTTCAGCCAAAATCCTCGGCTGAAATCTGCTGATAAACTCATGCAGTTTCCAACCATAGCACTGTTCAGCAGGGGGCATGCACATGTGTGCCACCAAACCAGGAAGTACACCGCGATGTACATGTAGCAAAAAGTCTTTCACCTCTCCCAGTCTAATGAGAACCTTCAAGGCCAAAGACAGCTGACATCCTTCAATATGTAGTGGGTTGTGAGGGATAGAGGGTGCAAAGATGGTTAAAATCATTGGGCGCCAGATACTTCTTGGATGCAAAAGAGGTTTTATTTCTTTTAACAGTCCTTTTTATATTTTGCAAGGGAAAGAGCGTTAGGGCCAGGACACCCTTGAGTAGTTACAATTTCAATAGGCAGACTCAGAGACTTCAATAGGAAGACAGCCGTACAGGGAAAGGCCCCAGCAAGGTGCCACTTCTGCACGTGCAGGTTTGCTGTCTCCTATGGTAACAGTATCTAACAGTTCCTAATACAAAGTTCAACCATTCTCTCAGCTTCACTACAATGTCCACTTGTAGCTCCTCAGCCCCTTAAGCTCCTAGTCTTTCACTGGACTCTCTGATTCACAGACTCTGAATCTCGTGAGCTCCTCAAGGCTTTTGCGGTGGTATCTCCCTCAAGCGTCACCTAAGCTTCCCTGCTTGGTCCCTAGCTTGGCACTCCAGATACCTCTCAAGCTTCACCCCTGCTGACCGGCTCGGTCCCTGGCTTGACACACAAAGCTGCTCTGCAAGGGTCACCATCACTGGTTAGGTCCCTGACTTGATCACCACCTGAAGTTTCCCGAATCTCCACCGTGCCCGTTCGGTGAGAAAACTGCTCCGGTACTCGCTTCAGTCACTCAGTGTGGGCCCTGGTAAAGGTGGTTGGTCCGTTAGTGACGACAGCTCCCCTTCTACCTCTGACCATGACAGGTTCTCCAGCCGGCAGAAACGTCACTGTTAGTTGGACTGAAAGCCGCAATCCCAACCCTGCGCTGCCTTCTTACTTTTGGATAGGCCCTCAGACAGCCTGGCAGCCAGATGCCCCCGGGATAGGATCTCTGACCTAGCAGCAGGAGACAGCGGTCCAGGTGGCACAGAACACAGATCACCTGACTCCACCCGAATATATAGGTTCTCCCAGCAGGCTAAGGGATTAAAGAAAACCCCGACCTATTGGCTGAGATATCCCATATACCCATAACTTGACCTTGAAATGTCCTTTTCACATCTGATGCCACCAAGTGCCCAGCCACCTAGTGGCAGAAGAGAAAAGTACAACAAGGCCAAACCTACTTGTTAGAGATGCATTGATTTCTCCCTATCTACAGTAGCTACTCCTGACAAAGAATTTGATGAGAAGTTCCCTGACTAAACCCCAGGGCGCTACATACAGGTGGGTCGGGGCTCCTAGCTGTACAGCTGCCTCGCAGTATGTCTACTATGAGCCAATCAGCAAGAGGTTAATTAATACATTAACGGCTGTTTTTTTTTTGTTTTGTTTTTTACCAAGTACCTTAATTAATTTGATTTGGTATCAGCTTTGTGCAGTCCCTGTACAGCAGAGCTCAGCCTGGGAGAAGGAGAAGCAACAAACTGAGCCAATCAGGTGTACTGCAGTACAAGCAGCATGTTGATGGGAAAAGAGAGCAGACAGAGAAATGAGCTCATCAGTCTGCTTCTTCTCTTTTCACTGTCCAGTCACAGGGTGAGGGTAAATAGGAAACCTGTAAGTGTTACTGAACCCCCCCCCCAAAAAAAAAAAAAAAACAGGCATCCCCTTCGAGAAGGGGCTGTGCTGTATGGCAGAGCTGTTTAAATCTCAGAACTGGATGGAGACAATACAAACTCTTTAGCAGATAAAACAGCTCCCTATGGGTTTCATCTATGTATTTAGCGGTTTGCCTGGAGTTCAGCTTTAAATCAGCAGTGATTTTCGAGCCTTTGATATGGAAATCCCTTTAGAGTGAAGAGCTTCGCCTATCATGTCCACATGACCAGAATTCTGATTCACACGAGTAGGAGACTTTTTGGGGAACACTTGACAATATCTGTGCACATTTTTCGATGAATCATGTAAATAAAGCCTTGGCCACCCTTTAAGAGATGTTTTCACAAGTCCTAAAAACGTGGAGGTGGAACTGGAACGTCATTTTAATAGTTTCAAAAATGTTTTAATTTCAGGACTCACAGAGTACCTGTAAGATTTAGGCTATGTTCTGCAAAAGAAACAAAATATAGCATTTTTATTTTCTGGGGTATTTAATTTACCTGCCATATTGGCTACCTTGCTATAGCTCTGGCCGTAACTTTACTGTGCACTCCACTAAAAGTCACGCTGATACTTATGGCATCGATCAAAGCTAGAGGATCAAAGGTCTCCCCATCGGTCTTCAGAAAATGGGAGCAGGCTTACAATCACTACTCCAGAAGTGTGAGCAAAGGTGTTCTATTGGGTTGTGGTCAGGACTCTGTGCAGGCCAGTCAAGTTCCTCCACCCCAAACTCACTCATCATTGTCTTTATGGACCTTGCTTTTGTGCACTGGTGCGCAGTCATGTTGGAACAGGAAGGAGCCATCTCCAAACTGTTCCCACAAAGTTGGGAGCATGAAATTGTCCAAAATGTCTTGGTATGCTGACGCCTTAAGAATTACCTTCATTGGAACTAAGATCCCAAGCCCAACCCCTGAAAATCAACCCCACGCCATAATCCCCCCTCCACCAAATGATTTGGACGCTTTAAATTTCTTTACTGGTTACTTGTTTAGAGTTATGCCGCGCACACACGAGCAGAATTTCTGACAGAAAGAGTCCGATGGGAGCTTTTCATCGTATATTCCGACCGTGTGTATGCCCCATCTGACTTTTTTTTTTTCCATCAAAAATTCAAACGGACTTAGATAGAGAACATGTTCTATATTTTTCCGATGGAACAAGTTACTATCGGAAAAAACGCTCGTCTGTATGCTGTTCCGACGCACCAAAAACGGCGTATGCTCTGAAGCAAGTACGAGACGGAAGCTATTGGCTACTGGCTCTTGAACTTCCGTTTTTTAGTCCCGTCGTACGTGTTGTACCTCACCGCGTTCTGGACGGTGGGAATTTGGTGTGACCGTGTGTATGCAAGACCGCTTGAGCGGAATTCTGTTGGAACTTCGTCGGAAAAACCTTCAGAGTTTATTCCGATGGCAAAACCAGTCGTGTGTACAGGGCATTACAGAGAAGGTCTTAGGCTACAATTGCCGCTCTCACTCTAACGCACGCGACAATACCTCGCATGTGTGGGCGCGATGTACGTGTGCGTTCTGTGCGCGAGCACGTGGAGATGGGGGCGCTTTAAATTTTTCTTTTATTATTTTACTTTTTTTTTTTTTAATTCTCTTTACATTTTTTTTGATTACTTTTATTCCTATTACAAGGAATGTAAACAGCCCTTGTCTATAGAGAGATGCGGGGTCTTTAGGACTCTCCTTCAGGCTGGAAAGACCAAGATAAAAAATAAAAATAAACTGTCTCTGCCTTTACAGCCGAGTCCCCGGCATAATTTACATGCGCCGGCCCGGACGTGACATCCTAACTTCGTGCCCGGGCCTCCGAGGGTCATAGAGATGACTGGGGAGCATCTGGTCACCAGAAATCTCTATAGCTAACTTGCGGCGGCGACCGATTTATTCTCTGGCTCGCCAATCGCACAGGCGAGACCAGAGAAACACCGAAGGGTGGCGGGAGGGGGGGCGTCCCCTCCCGACTCCTGTAAGAACTATCAAGCGGCTGAAGTGAATAGAATCACTGGCGGAAAAAATGATATCTGGATGATGCCTGTAGCTGCAAAGTCCATGACGTCATATGACGTACTGCCGCCGCAAAGTGGTTAAATATCAGCAACAATAAGGAAATAAACCAAAATTAGTTAGATCAAGAATATTTTACTCAGTGAGATAAATGAGGAAAGAATCATAGAACAAACTTGAATTTAAACCCAAAAAAAAGTGAGGAGAGAAGTAAAATTAGTCCAGGGTTGCTGTGTGGCAATCCGGTTAATCTTCAGCTAGCTCTCAGGTGTTTAATTGCATGCAAAGAAGACAGTAGACAATATTCCTGTGCAAATCAGAACTGTAATTGAATTCACAGTGATCACTGACTTAAAGATGTTAAACTCTGTGGAACTACAAGCAACAGCAGAAGAATGGATGGCATGGATGTCTGTGTATAGTGTCTATGATATGCTGGAACAGATCCTTGAACTAAAGATAATAAGGAGTGCAGAAAACAATGATGTCTACACACAGTGTCTATTAGATTGGGCATCGCCCGCTCACCACACTGGAACAGAGGGATTGATGATGACAAAGATGATGAGGATGAAGAAGATGGTCAGGATGATGATCTCAGGAATATGGCTCAAGGGATGACCTCCGGCCTTCTCCGCACCGCACAGTGGCTCACACAAATCCGATATCTCTGCAGGGTGGGCTCCAAGTAAAGTTTATTGGAATGTGAAAATATCCAAAATGACACCAGAGGACACCAGCAGTTTTCAAGATAGACGCGTTTCACACAACAGAAAGGTGCTTAATCATTAGGCCATATGCACTGATCTCATTCAAAGTCCCAAAATCCCCCCCCCTTTTCATACATATTCAGGGATGGAGACATGTGACCCCCATGTCTCATCCAAAGTCGCAAAGTTTTCCTTTAGTCCACATAAGAAAAACATCAAAGTATAAATGTCCAACAATCATGTGGATGGACAGCTTTCGCTCCTGACCTGTATCCTATGGCCAGAAATGGATCAGCTATTAATCTCTACAAATACACCGAGGACAATCATTATTCAGACCCAGGCACACCGTATCCCTCAGCTGTACATGTAAGTTGTGATTCTGTAATTACATATGGATTGAACACTCTGTTTGATGAAGTGAGATAGATAGACACGGTGTAATAAAGCTTTGTGCAGGAATTGAATTAATTACTATGGGAGGACTTCATTAACATTGATTAAATCACTGAAGAGCTTTTAGCTAAAATTTTCCGTAATGGGCGTTTGTCACTCATTTGTAGAGTGTCAATTCATCTCATCATTACCTGCCTTTTATCTGCTGCTGATAGTTTTTACTTTCCCTATTTATAGGACCATAGAAAATGTAGAGGGGGATATTAAGTGAGACTGACGTGTTACATCGGAATAAATATTATTAGACATACAGTAAATTAACCACTTAAGGGCCGGAAGGATTTGCCCCTTTAATGACCAGGCCATTTTTTGTGATACGGCTCTGCCTCGCTTTAACTGACAATTGCGCGGTCGTCTGATGCTGTACCCAAACAAAATTGTGGTGGTAATTTTTTGGTGGTATTTGATCACCTGTGCAGTTATTTTTTGCGCTATAAACAAAAAAAAAGAGCTAACATTTTGAAAACAAAACTGTATTTTGTACTTTTTGCTATAATAAATATCCCCCAAAAAAAAACACCTGGGTGAAGGTCACCTTTTTTGATGCCTATTAGAGCCTATGACTCTAATCAGGTGCTTCAAAAACAACCCCCGCCGTTGTAATTCAGGCGCCCGGCGCCCGAATACGGGGTGGCAGCGGCGGCCATGGATAGATTCATGCAATGCATGAATCTATCCATTGGTCATGGAGCGGGTGGCTGGAGAGAGGGGACGGCGCCCGTGCACCCTTGTGGATGCAACGCCACTGTGAGAGAGGTCAGACAAGGAAACTAGACAATGTTAAACAGTGGGATTGATTTATATCAAGAAGACGTAAAACAGTAAACATATTTCAGGGGCTCAAGATTTCCCCTTTCTTTCTTCAGGGCTCCGGTATTGCACATTGTTGGGAGGAATCAAAAAGTGTGTTGCTGCTATATGGCTTCTGGGCACTTTTCACTCTGGACAGTTCATCCTTTTAAATCCGTGGTCTCCAAACTGTGGCCCGGGGGCTGAATGTGGCCCTTTGCTTGCCTTTATCTGGCCCTTGGGGCACTATTCCACCAACTGACACCAATGATGGGGCACCATTCACCCTACTGACCCTAGTAGGGTGACCCTACTGACACCATCAATGGGGCATTATTCATCTCAATGTTATCAACAATAGGGCTCTATTCACCCCCATTAGAACCAATGATGGAGCACTGGTGCCACTGCCAGGGCATTTTCTACTCTCACTGGCCACAGTCTGGCCCCCTAAAGCCTGAAGGACACTAAACTGGCCCTTTGCTTAGAAAGTTTGGGGACCCCTGATTTAAATAATTCATTTTGATCACTGTGCTGTTTTTGAGTCCTCCTATGTACAATTTTAGAGCAATGAAGAAGGAATTTGGAAATTTTTGAGCCCCGAAATGTTGTAGGCTGTTTTATGTCTTCCAATACAATAGCCATAATAAAAGATACTTTTATTTCTAGTTTATTTCTTATTGGACAATTTTAGACCAGCAATAGAAGTTCTAACCCTTCCACACACACACACAAAAAAATGTGTTTTTATGTTTCTCAGTGTCCATTAGCTGTCCTGACAGGAAATCTTTAGGCAGAACTCAAACAAACAAGTTGGGTTGAGGAATGGAGATAGGCCATAGGATAGAATTTGAATATTGTAGCCAAAAGGTAGTGGGTTTTAAAAAAATATGTAAGCTGCCATTCCCTGCATTAAAGGTAAAAACACCTCACAAACTGCCCCCCTATCCCTAAAATGTACCGGATTCGTCCACCGATCCACCACTGTCCTGTCTTCAGCACCGTTCTCCATCTTCCTGGCCTCACAGGAGACTCTGAGAGCAGCAAGAGCCTAAAGCCTCCTACACACCACTAGTATTTTTTTTCTTTTTTGTTCAACCCAGTGGGTTGAACAAAACTAACAGCTTCATTTAGAGTCACTGTACTAACAATCCGATGTTAGTACAGCCATCTCCCCTGCTGTGCTATTGTGTTCTGACAGGGGGACAGCTCCCCCACCAGACCACTCTGGTCAGCGTTCTCAGCCATTGGCTGAAAGTGCCGACTGGGAGCCGGTCGGCAGACCTTTTTTGGACACGAGCCTTCGACAAAAGCCAGCCGAATGGCCGGCTTCTGTCAGACCAGCTGCCATACACACGGGCCGAATGTCAGCCGGTTTTTTATTGACCACAATTTAGCCTGTGTGTTCCAAGCTTAAGGAGCAGGCCATAGCCTGCTGTCATTCCAGTTCTGTAAATAGGGTTTAGGGGGCATTTCTGAGCCGCGCTGTGTGTGTGTTTATGGACACACACAGCCCAGCTCAGGAGCGTGCCTGCATACGCCAATACTTTAATTTTAGCTGCCTCGGAGGGGACAGGGAGGGGGGCGGGACAAGCGCCGTCAGATTACATACAGTGAGAATCTCCTTTTTACTTGGCGGCCTCTGTAATAGGAAGTTCTGTCTCCTGGGCCACCATTGGATCACTGTTCTGTCTATCATAGGAGATTCTCACTGTATGTAATCTGTCGGCGCTCGTCCCGCCCCCCTCCCTGTCCCCTCTAGGCTGCAGATGGGCATCGATCAGGCTGCACTAATGGCAATGGTGAGGCTGCTGCATTGATGGCAATGGTGAGACTGTATTGATGTGGACTGATGAGGCTGCAGATGGGCATTGATCAGGCTGAAATGATGGCAATGGTGAGGCTGCAGATGGGCACTGACCCTTATTTTGCTTCAAATATCCTTATTTAAAATTTAAGTTTTTTTTCCTGAAACTTCCCTCTTAAAATGAATGTGCGTGTTACACCCCACTTTTTGTTATATTGCAGCCATTTGCTAAAATCATTTCAAGTTCATTTTTTCCTCATTAATATACACACAGCACCCCATATTGACAGAAAAACACAGAATTGTTGAGATTTTTGCAGATTTATTAAAAAAGAAAAACTGAAATATCACATGGTCCTAAGTATTCAGACCCTTTGCTATGACACTCATATATTTAACTCAGGTGCTGTCCATTTCTTCTGATCATCCTTGAGATGGTTCCACACCTTCATTTGAGTGCAGCTGTGTTTGATTATACTGATTGGACTTGATTAAGAAAGCCACACACCTGTCTATGTAAGACCTTACAACTCACAGTGCATGTCAGAGCAAATGAGAATCATGAGGTCAAAGGAACTGCCTGAAGAGCTCAGAGACAGAATTGTGGCAAGGCACAGATCTGGCCAAGGTTACAAAAAAATTTCTGCTGCACTTAAGGCTCCTAAGAGCACAGTGGCCCCCATAATCCTTAAATGGAAGACGTTTGGGACGACCAGAACCCTTCCTAGAGCTGGCCGTCCGGCCAAACTGAGCTATCGGGGGAGAAGAGCCTTGGTGAGAGAGGTAAAGAAGAACCCAAAGATCACTGTGGCTGAGCTCCAGAGATACAGTCGGGAGATGGGAGAAAGTTGTAGAAAGTCAACCATCACTGCAGCCCTCCACCAGTCGGGGCTTTATGGCAGAGTGGCCCGACGGAAGCCTCTCCTCAGTGCAAGACACATGAAAGCCCGCATGGAGTTTGCTAAAAAACACCTGAAGGACTCCAAGATGGTAAGAAATAAGATTCTTTGGTCTAATGAGACCAAGATAGAACTTTTTGACCTTAATTCTAAACGGTATGTGTGGAGAAAACCAGGCACTGCTGATCAGCCGCCCAATACAGTCCCAACAGTGAAGCATGGTGGTGGCAGCATCATGCTGTGGGGGTGTTTTTCAGCTGCAGGGACAGGACAACTGGTTGCAATCGAGGGAAAGATGAATGCGGCCAAGTACAGGGATATCCTGGACGAAAACCTTCTCCAGAGTGCTCAGGACCTCAGACTGAGCCGAAGGTTTACCTTCCAACAAGACAATGACCCTAAGCACACAGCTAAAATAACGAAGGAATGGCTTCACAACAACTCCGTGACTGTTCTTGAAGGGCCCAGCCAGAGCCCTGGCTTAAATTGAGCATCTCTGGAGAGACCTAAAAATGACTGTCCACCAATGTTTACCATCCAACCTGACAGAACTGGAGAGGATCTGCAAGGAGGAATGGCAGAGGATCCCCAAATCCAGGTGTGAAAAACTTGTTGCATCTTTCCCAAAAAGACTCATGGCTGTATTAGATCAAAAGGGTGCTTCTACTAAATACTGAGCAAAGGGTCTGAATACTTAGGACCATATGATATTTCAGTTTTTCTTTTTTAATAAATCTGCAAAAATGTCAACAATTCTGTTTTTCTGTCAATATGGGGTGCTGTGTGTACATTAATGAGGGAAAAAATGAATTTAAATGATTTTAGCAAATGGCTGCAATATAACAAAGAGTGAAAAATTGAAGGGGGTCTGAATACTTTCCATCCCCACTGTATATAATCATTTGTGTATTTAGCTGTTTGCTTAGAGTTCAGCTTTAAACGTTTCATGTTTTATTAATAGGTCTACTTCAGAAGCATTAATATATCTGATGTTATTTCATGTTTTAATCCCCGCATTCCTAAATGTATTAAAGTGCTTACACAAAGGCTTCACAGGCCTGCAGAAGGACTACAGAAGATGCTCACATGTCCGTATGATACTTGCAAACACCATAACCGACACTGAAGCATTTCTTGATAACCTTTGGAAATAAACCGGCACCACTTTATTTAGACTGCAGGATAACAACGCAGAATATCAATGACCCGGCCCCCCGTTTCCCCCTCCATGAAAACCTTGTTTAATCACTTGGCTCCTTTGAATAAACACTTCTTACAAGCTGAACAGCCTTCTCTTTCACCGCAGATCCTTTTCATGTTGCAGGAACTCGTCCAAATGCAATTTTGTTTCAATTCACGAAAAAAAAAAAAAAAAGAAGAAGCAAGAAGTAGAGCCTGCCTCTTTCAGATAATGTATTCGGGTATTTCTGCAGCTTCAGAATAAAGAAACATTTTAATTTACAATAAAATCACACTTATATTCATCCCCATGAACGATCTCATGTTGCAGTCGGTTGGATAAGCTTGCATGTTCCTTCTCCTTTTGGAAAACTAATCAAAATAAACTCTATCAAAGTGAATGAGCGCCGTTACTTGCTTGTATCAGCTTGTTGTTGGCTATGCGGTTCTTTGGAATATGAATAGTGGAATCAGGAGAAATAAAATTATATAAATAATATGGCGTTATAGAAGACAAGAGGGCTTATATATAGAGTGAGAAACAGAAAAGCGGAAGTAATTCTTTAAAGTGGGCTGTGTATGGTTTTCAAGAGTTAAAGCGGAGTTCCTTACCGAAATATGACTTAAGATAAAAATACCCCTAGAATACTCATGCCTAGTGCAATGTAACAAAGGTATGCTGTAGACTATGCCCAGTTTTCTATTTGTGCAGCATCATTATCTTACTTTGTGAAGTTCCTGCACAACACAGCCATCTCCAGTGTAGGCATCTGAAGCCACAGTGTCCTCCTTCCTGGATTCTGTGCATGCAGGCTACCCAGCATGCACCTACCGATCTTGCGCATGTGCGGTGAAATCTTGGTCAGCTTGCCATGCCAAGCTGACCAAGATTTTCCATAGAAGCCAACAGTAAATGTTACTGGAGCCCTGCCATGCCAAGCTGACCAAGATTTTCCATAGATGCCAATGGTAAATGTTACTGGAACCCTGCCATGCCAAGCTGACCAAGATTTTCCATAGAAGCCAACAGTAAATGTTACTGGAGCCCTGCCATGCCAAGCTGACCAAGATTTTCCATAGATGCCAATGGTAAATGTTACTGGAGCTATGCCATGCCAAGCTGACCAAGAATTTCCATAGACGCCAATGTTAAATGTTACGGGAGCTGTGCCATGCCAAGCTGACCAAGATCTCCCAGGAGCCAATGCAAAACCGGAAATGACGTACGGCGCTGCGGCGGCTAAAGGACAAAGGGAAGTTAGATATAGGCATAAATCAGGTAAGTGAACAGAAAAAAAAAACAAACTACCAATTAATTTTAAGGATGCACATTAGTGCTGCATGGTGAGGAGTGAAAAATGTGGGAGGAACTCCGCTTTAAGGTGAACCTTTTCTATGAGTATAGCTGCTAAACCAAGCCCTCTTGGACTAGTACTGGGTATAGAAAAAAAAAAAAAACACCTCCAGCGCTCAGAGTGCTGCCATTAAGTCTCAATATTATGCAGCCCATCAACAGAAAGTGTGAGAGAATCCTTCTGGTATGCTCCATTGATGCAGCCCTTCTCAGAATGGCAGCATGTGAACTCAGCTTATATGGGAGGCCTGCCCCCTACCAATACCAAAGGGTAATTGGTCAGAGCTCCTCACATGAGCTGCCTGCCACTCAAACCTCAGTTCCAACCCCTCTTCCAGAACAATCCTTCTGAAAGCAGGGGAGGCGCTTCTGAGTCAGAGCACAGGTGGCCACACCTCCCACTACACCAAACACTCCCAGTCCCAAATCAAAACAACCAGGCCCAGCTAGGGTGACCATGTGTCCCGGATTGCCCGGGATTGTCCCCGAATTCATATTTGTTTCCCGGGCACCTTCATTCTGGGACAATACAGTGTCCAGGAATGAAATGAAATAAGGACCACAGCCACACTCCATCCCACTGTCCCCCTGTCCATCCCACTGTCCCCCTGTCCATCCCACTGTCCCCCTGTCCATCCCACTGTCCCCCTGTCCATCCCACGGTCCCCCTGTCCATCCCACTGTCCCCCTGTCCATCCCACTGTCCCCCTGTCCATCCCACGGTCCCCCTGTCCATCCCACTGTCACCCTGTCCATCCCACGGTCCCCCTGTCCATCCCACGGTCCCCCTGTCCATCCCACGGTCCCCCTGTCCATCCCTCGGTCCCCCTGTCCATCCCTCGGTCCCCCTGTCCATCCCACTGTCCCCCTGTCCATCCCACTGTCCCCCTGTCCATCCCACGGTCCCCCTGTCCATCCCACGGTCCCCCTGTCCATCCCACTGTCCCCCTGTCCATCCCTCGGTCCCCCTGTCCATCCCTCGGTCCCCCTGTCCATCCCACTGTCCCCCTGTCCATCCCACTGTCCCCCTGTCCATCCCACTGTCCCCCTGTCCATCCCACGGTCCCCCTGTCCATCCCACGGTCCCCCTGTCCATCCCACTGTTCTCCTGTCCATCCCACTGTCCCCCTGTGCATCCCACTGTTTAGAACCTATTTAGAAAATAAAAAACAAACCTTTACAACCCCTTTAAGCCACCCAAAGGTATGCAAGGTCTTTTACAATCCTATTGTCTATATAGTGTATACTACAAAAAAAATGCAGTGCGCCAGAAAAGTGTTCGGGTTTGGCTTGAACAACAGGTGGTAACCCTAGTGACAGTCCCCCACTTGTCTAGTGGCGGCGGAGTGCAGGGAAGCGGAGCTAAAGTAGCAGCAGCATCCTGAAACAGCAAACGGCGGCCCCGGTGAGCAGCACGAGGCTGGCTAGAACAAACAGTCCAGGTGGAGAGGTGGGGCAGTGATGTCATGTTCTCCACCTTGTCCAATCAGAGAAGGATTTGCATTCATTCTCTGAATGATGCCTGTGCCCAGCAGGCAACCTCCTATGTTCACAGTGTAGCAGAGCAGCAGCTCGGCGTGGGACCCAAAAGCTTGTGGATATCACTGGAGTAGTGATGTATACTACAGAGATTTCCAGCTTCTAGGGGATCCCACAGAAATGGTATATGCACTATATTTTCAAAAGTATTGGGACACCTGTCTTTACACACACATGAACTTTAATGGCATCCCAGTCTTAGTCCGTAGGGTTCAATATTGAGTTGGCCCACCCTTTGCAGCTATAACAGCTTCAACTCTTCTGGGAAGGCTCTCCACAAGGTTTAGGAGTGTGTCTATGGGAATGTTTGACCATTCTTCCAGAAGCGCATTTGTAAGGTCAGACACTGATGTGGATGAGAAGGCCTGGCTCACAGTCTCCACTTTAATTCATCATAAAGGTGTTCTATTGGGTTGAGGTCAGGACTCTGCGCAGGCCAATCAAGTTCCTCCACCCCAAACTCACTCATCCATGTCTTTATGGACCTTGCTTTGTGCACTGGTGGGCAGTCATGTTGGTACAGGAAGGGGCCATCCCCAAACTGTTCCCAGAAAGTTGGGAGCATGAAATTGTCCAAAATGTCTTGGTATGCTGACGCCTTAAGATTTCCCTTCACTGGAACCAAGGGGCCAAACCCAACCTCTGAAAAACAACCCCACACCATAATCCCCCCTCCACCAAATGATTTGGACGAGTGCACAAAGCAAGGTCCATAATAGACATGGATGAGCGAGTTTGGTGTGGAGGAACTTGATTGGCCAAATACCACCGCTAAAACGACGGTAAAGCGCCGCTAATAATAGCGGCGCTTTACCGCCGACGCACCTCCCACCCCAGTGTGAAAGGGGCCCAAGTGAAAAATAATGGATCATAAAGGTAATAAAACTATTCTACAGGTGACTCATGAAAACAAAAACCACCATGTTAATGCTACTGACAGACTGCAGCATGCATGTCATTTTTGTTTTGTCTACTTTAAGGCCTGGTTCACATTAATGCAATTTCAGGTGTGACCTGCATGAATCGCATGACAAAGAAACTCACATGGTTTTCAATGGCGCCTGCTCATATCAATACGTCTCCGCACGATTCGATTTTGGAAAACGTTCCTGTGCTACTTTAATGCAATTTGCATTTGGCACCACAGAATATGCAAACCACATTCAAAATGCAACCAAAGTGACATCAAAGTCGCACTGCATAATTGCACTGAAAATCAGGTCAAAATCATATCACAGTCGTGTAAAAACCACTAAACCACTTGACAGTTTTTTTTTTCCTATCTCTGGGGACTTTATTAGTGAGATATCTAATACGTTTTAAAGGACTGCACACCTGCTGTGGCCATTATGAGGGGCTCTTATGCCCCCTGCTGGAATTCTTATTTATTTTATACTGTAGAGATTGTAACAGGGAAAACTAAAACACACAAAGGTGTACGGGAAGATATAAATCTCCCAGGTGGGTGGGAACAGATCATGGATTTTATAGCAGGGAGAGCTCACCACTACAGAATCCACCAATGGTTTAAAAGAGTAATAAAACTACATAAAGAATTGCAGACAGTAATATTACACGTGTCTGATCTCTCAAGATAGATATTGAATAATGTGAATAATAATAATAAATTATATACTTGGGTTGTACTCAAAGCGCTGCAACATACTTCTCATCAAGGTGTGCAAAATAATAAAAATAAAAAATAATATTCTTATGTTCAATAAGTAAAAGCAAACAGGGTCACTTATCCAGCGCTCAAGGTAAGAAGTCAATTAAAACTAAACAGCTGCTATAATCAAATATAACATTAAGTGCCGGTTCACACAGGGGCGGCACGACTTGCAGGTCGCCTCCACGCGACTTCAGTGGCAACTTGCAAAACGACTTCTGTACAGAAGTCAATGCAAGTCGCCTGAAGTCGCCCCAAAAATACTACAGGAACCTTTTTCTAAGTCGGAGTGACTTGCGTCGCTCCTATTAGAACGGTTCCATTGTACAGAACAGGACGCCACTTGTCAGGTGGCTAGGTCGCCTGACAAGTCGCCCCTGGGTGAACCGGCACTTAGGAGAAAGCAAAAAAGTTCCAAAGAAATCGGTTCTTTCCAGCTTAAGCAGCGCTCAAAGTCCGGGGATCATTTTCATTATAATAATAATAATAATATTATAATGTTATTATATAATTAATATTATAATTATTATAATTATAATATTATAATAATAATAATATTAATAATAATAATAATAATAATATTATTATTTTTATTTGTGTTATTTTGCAAAAACTATTCTACAGGTGACTCATAAAAACAACCCAGTCGGGGTATTATTTTAATGTAGGATTGTGATAAAACATAAGAATATTATTTTTTTGTGTGTTATTTTGCACACATTGATGAGAAGTTTGTTGCAGCACTGGTACTTGGAGTACAAACTCAGTAGAGAACTTATTATTATTATTCACGTTATTCAATATCTACCTTCAGAGATCCGACACATGTAATATTGCTGTTTGCAATTCTTTATGTAGTTTTATTATTCTTTTAATTTTGAAGCATAGCGCCACATCACATTTGTAGACAATTGAATTTTAGATGTGAGCACACATTGTTAAGTTGTGAGCAGCTGCTTCCCATTTCATAGACCCCCATACACACTATTAGATTTTCTGCAGATTGTTGTCTTCAGACCAGGATCTTACCAAAACCATGGAGTGCAAGGGCCTGCCTGACTGCATACAAATTGAAACTCTTAAGGTTTGACCTCCTATTATATGGTTTTGGTAAATCTGCAGAAAATCTAATAGCGTGTATGGGGGTCTATTAAGTGGTAGCGCATAGGATTATATACCTACATACCGAATCCACCAGGCTCCACCTGAAACTAAGATAACACTTTTCAGTGGACCGACCCTTTAGGTTCTTCAGTCATAAATTACAAACTATAGTTTATAAAAGGTCATACTGTATTTTAATTGTTTCATGATAATAAATAATAACAATAATAACAACCAGTTAAGCGAATGCAGTATTTCAGCAGATCAGAACACCAATGCACTATATGGCCTGCTGATGCCATCTGCTGGTGATATTAGAATAACTATTTTTCTCTCATGAGATAACATTTATATAATAATAATAATTAAGTCAGGTTTACAAATAATTACTGTTTTGTTAAAGAGGAACTGCATAGTTGCATAATTTGTAATAAAAGCATCTTTGTCATTCTGAAGCTTCCCTCCAGCCACTTTGCATATTATTTTATATACTGTATATATATTGTGATTCTGTACTTGCCAAATATGCTGCAGAAATCTCCCCCCACTAAGTCTGGCTGCAACCATTTTAACTGTGGGCAGCTGAAGCTGCTGCCTGTTCAATTCCTGGATTTACACAGACACACAGAGGCACACCTCCAGCTCTGCAGGTCTCATTGGCCCTCTTATGACTCATCCCCCTCCCTGGCAAACATATATATATATATATATATATATATATATATATATATATATATACACACACACACACACATATATATATATATATATATATATATATATATATATATATATATATATATATATACATATATATATATATACACAGTGGGGGCGGAAAATATTCAGGCTCCCCTTACATTTTTCACTCTTTGTTATATTGCAGCCATTTGCTAAAATCATTTAAGTTCATTTCTTTCCTCATTAATCTAAAATCATTTAAGTTCATTTCTTTCCTCATTAATGTACACACAGCACCCCACATTGACAGAAAAACACAGAATTGTTGACATTTTTGCAGACACACACCTGTCTATATAAGACCTTACAGCTCACAGTGCATGTTAGAGCAAACGAGAATCATGAGGTCAAAGGAACTGCCTGAAGAGCTCAGAGACAGAATTGTGGCAAGGCACAGATCTGGCCAAGGTTACAAAAAAATTCTGCTGAACTTAAGGTTCCTAAGAGCACAGTGGCCTCCATATTACTTAAATGGAAGACGTTTGGGACGACCAGAACCCTTCCTAGAGCTGGCTGTCCGGCCAAACTGAGCTTTGAGAAGAGCCTTGGTGAGAGAGGTAAAGAAGAACCCAAAGATCACTGTGGCTGAGCTCCAGAGATGCAGTTGGGAGATGGTTGAAAGTTGTAGAAAGTCAACCATCACTGCAGCCCTCTACCAGTCGGGGCTTTATGGCAGAGTGGCCCGACGGAAGCCTCTCCTCAGTGCAAGACACATGAAAGCCCGCATAGAGTTTGCTAAAAAACACCTGAAGGACTCCAAAATGGTGAGAAATAAGATTCTCTGGTCTGATGAGACCAAGATAGAACTTTTTGGCCTTAATTCTAAGCGGTATGTGTGGAGAAAACCAGCCACTGCTCATCACCTGTCCAATACAGTCCCAACAGTGAAGCATGGTGGTGGCAGCATCATGCTGTGGGGGTGTTTTTCAGCTGAAGGGACAGGACGACTGGTTGCAATCGAGGGAAAGATTTTGTACAGGGATATCCTGGACAAAAACCTTCTCCAGAGTGCTCAAGACCTCAGACTGGGCCGAAGGTTTACCTTCCAACAAAACAATGACCCTAAGCACACAGCTAAAATAACGAAGGAGTGGCTTCACAACAACTCCGTGACTGTTCTTGAATGGCCCAGCCAGAGCCCTGACCTAAACCAAATTGAGCATCTCTGGAGAGACCTAAAAATGGCTGTCCACCAACGTTTACCATCCAACCTGACAGAACTGGAGAGGATCTGCAAGGAGGAATGGCAGAGGATCCCCAAATCCAGGTGTGAAAAACTTGTATCTTTCCCAAAAAGACTCATGGCTGTATTAGATCAAAAGGGTGCTTCTACCAAATACTGAGCACAGGGTCTGAATACTTAGGACCATGTGATATTTCAGTTTTTCTTTTTTAATAAATCTGCAAAAATGTTAACAATTCTGTGTTTTTCTGTCAATATGGGGTGCTGTGTGTACATTAATGAGGAAAATAATGAACTTAAATGATTTTAGCAAATGGCTGCAAAATAACAAAGAGTGAAACATTTAAGGGGGTCTGAATACTTTCCATCCCCACTGTAAATATATATATATATATATATATATATATATATATATATATACATAATAATAAGAGAAAAGGGAGAGAAAGAAGTGGGCTGTATAAGGTATTTACTGACAGAAAAAAAATGTTTTGCTATCCAAAGTTGAAACAACAAGGGCAGAAGATTTAATAGATGGAAAGATGAAAAAAATGACTGAAGTTCTGCTTTAAAGTGTTAAAGTTGCAGCTTAGCGTATGTGGTGGCTGAATTTGTTTTCTTTTTTCAGGCCATTATTCCCCTTTAATTTTCACCTGGTGATCCTGCCTGTAACACACTTCCTTCCTAGGGTCACAATGCCAACTGTTCTGCAGTTGAGGAGCACAGCTGTTAGGCTAGAATGGGAATGATGATAGTGCTACATAACACCTCTCCCTCTCCTCTTCTCCAACAAAACATAGGAGGGAGGTGTGCTGTAGTCCTCAGAGACAGCTGAAACAATGTAACTGGTAAGAGCGTAGCACAGGCAGAGTGCACAGGAAGTTATCAGCTCACGCGATTTCTGGCAGAATCAACAAATAGTTTTTCAATTATTGAGCTTAAAAAAAGGCTTTCGATTGTATATTTAACAGATCAAAAGGAACATAATAAGTTAAATGATAAGGTTTCAATGCACAATATTATTATTGTTATTATTATATCACACATTATTGTAAAACATGAATAACAACGCTTTAGAATGTATAGTATCCTTTTTCTTTTTATTATTATTGGTATTTGTGTAGTGCTATTGTCCAAATCTCCCCAACTTCAGCCCTGCAGCCAGGCACACAACAGGCTCATTCACTCTTCTCCAAACAGTCTAGAGGATGTTTTTGTTGAACTTTTGGAGAACTTGGATAAGGATGAGGGTAGTGGTGGGATACTCCAAGAATGAGAACCATTTACTCTGGGGACCTAAATTTCCCATCTGCTTTAGATAGTAGTACCTGTAGTCCATTTCTCTTTAGTGACAATATCTGGACAGAGCTCTTTGGTACACCAGCCACTGTCTCATTCCCAACTTGACTACTGGTCATGCTACACTGTACCCATATGACATGTTTATCTTTTTTTTCACACAAATAGAGCTTTCTTTTGGTGGTATTTAATTACCACTGGGTTTTTTTTTTGCTAATCAAATGAAAAAAAAAAAAAAACAGACCAAAAATTTTGGGGAAAAAAGTTTTTCATAGTTTGTTATAAAATTTTGCAAACAGGTAATTATTCTCATTCACTAATGGGCACTGATGAGGTGGCATTGATGAGGTGGCACTGATAGATGACACTAATGGGCACTCAGACAGCACTGGTAGATGACACTAATGGGCACTGATAAGCAGCACTGATAGGTGACAATAATGAGGAGGCACTGATGGGCACTAATTGGCAGCACTGGTGCGCACTGATTGGCAGCACTGGTGGGTACTTTTGGGACTGCCCTGATAATTACGACACTAATAATCAGTGTAGATGTCCCTTTTTCACAGAAGCCGGTTATCGGCTCCCCTCCTGTCCCCTCCCCTCCCCTCCCCTCCCCTCTCCTCTCCTCTCCTCTCCTCTCCTCTCCCCTCCCCTCCCCTCCCCTCTCCTCTCCTCTCCTCTCCTCTCCTCTCCTCTCCTCTCCTCTCCTCTCCTCTCCTCTCCTCCCCTCTCCTCTCCTCCCCTCCCCTCCCCTCCCCTCTCCTCTCCTCTCCTCTCCTCCCCTCTCCTCCCCTCTCCTCTCCTCCCCTCCCCTCTCCTCCCCTCTCCTCTCCTCCCCTCCCCTCCCCTCCCCTCTCCTCTCCTCTCCTCCCCTCTCCTCTCCTCTCCTCATGCTGTCAGGCTGAGGAAAGGAGCTATACGGAAAGTTTTCCTCTAATGGGACTTTGTAAGGCAAGGGCTCCCCAAATATAAACAGTAATGTATTTTAAAAAAATGCATTTTATTGGAAAAGATTAAAAACAGGAAAAAGATGCGTAGTGGTGAAACTACAAATGATGCAATTACAAAATGAATGCACGATACATTTCATACAGAAAACCACTTGCTCTGTCTAGTGAGCACATATAACAGTGTATACCCTCTGTGAGGAAAGGAAAGCCGATAACCGGCTGGCGTTTACACCATGATCAGCTGTCATTTGACACAGTTGGTCATGTGGTAAAGGGCCGCTGTGATTGGCCCTTTACCCCGATCTGTGACCAGCTGTGTCCTAAGGATGCAGCAATCACAGAGCGCGCCACCTGTGGCGCTAAGCCCATGGACGCCCTCCCGGCAAAGTAAGTATGCGCTGTAGCGGTCTTCTGGCTATAGCGCGGGTGGGAACTGGTTAACAGACCCACAGCTAACTAGATCTAGGCACCAGAGAGTAGCTAGAGCACAAGGTCCCCAAGATCCAGCACTATCTGTACTCACAAGACCTAAGGACAGACGGAACCTCCTTCCAATCTTCCAATCAATGCCCTCCAGTGATACCAGACAGATTTCTAGCAGACAGTTCCCCTTAATTAGCTTCTTCTAAGCACCAGGAAAAGAAATACTAATAATAAAAATAATAATAATAATAATAAAAATAATAATAATAATAGAAATAAAAAAATAATAATAATTACTATTAACGTTTTACTAAATTGTATCACACAATACTAATAATAATTGTTAGAAAAGTATTAATACATTGGTCTGGCAGTGAGACTGCTTACATTGGGGTACAGTAGGGGTAACTGATACTGAATATCTCTGCAGTCTTTCTTATCTGTAGCTCTGGTAGTGTTATATTACATCCACCTGTGTTGAGTGAGGCATTTGTCGGTGTTTCTCAACCTTTTTTCAGTCAAGGCAAACTTTTACAATGATGCACAATCTCAAGGCACCCCATTACAAAATGTAAAAAAAACTAAAAGGAGTAGTTTTACATATGGCAGCAACATACAAACACATAGGACACCCAACACTAGAGGTGATTTATTCCTCCACCTTTGCACACTAGTACTGACTATTATTCCAGCCTTTCTCTTCTCCCTAAGGTTCCCTCCCTTACTCAGCTAGTGTGACCCCAGTGCTGAAGGAGAGAGGCCATGAAGTGACAAAAGAGGGTGCAGGTGCCTGATGTCCTCTTTATCAATCAATGACTTCACTGGTTTTTAGGATGCCAGCTGTTGGCCTGTACAGTGCCCAAGGTTGTAAAGCAGAACAATAAAAACCCAAGGTAGCCCTGATCCACTCACTAGCTTGTTGATCATTTTAAAGCAATTTGTGTCAATTTTTAGGCATTTTAAAAAGGCATACCTGAAGAACCCAGAAGGCACCCTGGATGAAAAAGACTGGTTTAGACAACACAAAGAAAGGCAGATAAGGTTCAGATATGTGGCTGGAGTTGTGACTCCAAAATTGAAAAAACTATTGCTTCTGAGAAGTGGAATCTCAGCAGTGGCAGCTGCTCATAAGGGGGGCAGGGGCACTGCCCCCCTAATCTTCATGCAGGGCGCAGGATGCATGGATTTCAATGCTTTTTGTTTTTTTGGGTTTTTTTAAGCACATGATTAGAGGCTGAGACTCTAATTGGCTTTAAAAAGGGTGAGCCCACCCACTTGTGTGACATTAGCGAATTAATATTCTCTAATGTCTTCCTGCTTCTCCTCCCAGCCAATCAGGAAGTGGGTCCTGAGCCCTGATTGGCCGGGAGGAGAAGTGACCGCTGGGACTCAAAAGGAGATGCAGGAGGGAAGCGCAGGGCTGGTGGGCAAAGCGGCGATTGATCCAGCATGAAAAAAAATTGAGCACCAGCCACCACTGAATCTCAATTCAGGATAAAGAAATGATATTTTCCTTTGAACACATTTTCTTTGTCTTCTTCTGACGAGAAGATGACTTTATGCTTTGTTTTCATTTCCATCTGTCGCTGAGCATTACAAAATGTCTTAGACTAAATACAACATCTGCAAAGCATAAAGACATAAACATGATTGTAGAATACATTTAGTAAATACTGACTCTTTCGCTGTGCTAATGTTCATTGAGGTTTCCAAATCGGAGGCTACAGGAATAAAAATAATGCAGATGACAAACACATAATAAACAGGGATGGATTTTAGCTAAGAGTCACTCTTGACTATCTTAAAGTGTATGTACACCCTAATAATTAACTTCCTAAATTTTCTCCCCTTTTGTCAGTTAAACAGGTCACTTAAAGAGGAAGTAAACCCGATGGGTTTTACTTCCTCTTTTGCTCCCCGCAAGACCTGCAAATAAAAAGCACAATGGGCTAGTATGCATCGCATACTAGCCCATTATACAACACTTACCTGCCCCCTGAGCAGGCCGCGTCTATCTTCGCCCCTCATCCTCTCGAGCCCACGAACTCCGGCTCTGTGGCTGGCCGGAGGTGCGGTAGCCGTCAGTCACGGCACACGCTGGGGGAAGAAACGGCACGGTGATCCGTTTCTTCACAGCGCATGCGCCGATGACGACATTGGTGCACTACAAGTGAAATACCTCCTAAACGGCGCACGCTTAGGAGATACTTCCACTTTTACCTATAGGTAAAAGTCAACAAAAAGGGTTTACAACCACTTTTAAGAGTTTTGTTATTTCAGTTTAAAAGACCTGCTGATCCCAAAAAAATCCTGTTAGCAGACAAACTTCCTGTGCTGCATTCGTATCTGTTATATTGTTAAAAAAGATGATCTCTGCGCTGGTTAAATTAATGAACAGCCGCTACTCAAGACCAGGAATGGAGCAAAAAAAAAATGAGATAGATAGAGAGATAGATAGATAGATAGATAGAGAGATAGATAGATAGATAGATAGATAGATAGGTAGATAGATAGATAGATAGATAGATAGATAGATAGATAGATAGATAGATAGATAGATAGATAGATAGATAGATAGATAGATAGATAGATAGATAGATAGATAGATAGATAGATAGATAGATAGATAGATAGATCTATCTATATCTATATAGATATATTTATATATATATATATATATATATATATATATATATATCTATCTATCTATCTATCTATCTATCTATCTATCTATCTATCTATCTATCTATCTATCTATCTATCTATCTATCTATATATATCTATATCTATATCTATATATATATATATATATATATATATATATCTATCTATATCTATATAGATATAGATAGATAGATATAGATCTATATATATATATATATATATATATATATATATATATATATATATATATATATATATATATATATATATATATATATAAAATGAAGAGCTGTTCCTAAATGAAATATTGTGACTTAATTTAACGAAGTGTAATAAATAAAGTGACTAGAGCATACATGGGATACGGTGCTAGGTGAAATAAACTGAAATAAATAAATGTATCAACCACAAAGGTTGCTACAAATGTGAAATAATGTCTGAATGAATGCTGTTGTGATATCACTCAACATACACAAAAATTGGTGCTCATATAATAGCAAAAAATTGTTGTACACCAGCCACAAAGATTACTACAAAAACAAACAATGTCTGAATACGTGCCTCTGTACTGTCATTCAACATACACAAAACAATTGTTAGTGCTCATATGATTGCGGCAAATTGAATAAAAACGAAATCTAAGCAAAAAGTCTCATATACTGCTCTCATATGCAGAGATCAATGGTAAAATGTTGAAAGAAGTCCAATATATATCACAATGGGGGTTATTTACTAAAGGCAATTCCACTTTGCACTTGCAGTGCACTTGGAAGTTCAGTCGCTGTAGATCAGAGGGGGACATGCAAGGAAAATAAAAAACAGCATTTTTGCTTGTACATGATTGGATGATAAAATCAGCAGAGCTTCCCTTCATTTCAGAGCTTCCCCTCAGATCTACAGTGGCTGCACTTTCAAGTGCATTTGTAGTGCAAGGTGGATTTGCCTATAGTAAATAAACCCCAATGCCCCATATAGAAAGATTAGTCTCTTACCGAATAGGATGGATCCCTATTACAGAGATCTACCTTGCTTTGTGGATATGACCACTAACATGTAAATGATTCTCCCGATTAGCCAAGATCCAAATGCTTCAGAACTCAGGTACCAGATCCAAAGGGTAGGATTACTCCCATGGGCATGCAGCTTGTTTGTTTCATGGTAATTGCCAGCTTGGGTGTCTCAGGTGTATGAATGAAACACTACATCCGCTGTATCTCTGAAATGGGACTTCAATGATGTAAACTCATATAGATAGGAAAGAAAAAAGCCTCATAGTGTAAAAACCACATAAAAATGTATTAAAAGCTTAAAAAAGTTACACTCACAACAAGGCTGGAAACGTCAAGCATGAAACATATATCTGGCGGCGATATCACTCGTCAAGCCAGTTAGGTGGCATTTCAAGGGTTCTCCGATCCACTTTCTTCTTTCCTATCTATATGATTTTCCAACATTGGAGTCCCATTTCAGGCTCCATTCACACCTGAGGCTCTGTTCACACCTAGGCGTATTTGGGTGTTTTTCTGCTGTAAGCCTCAGCTCTAAAAAATATCCCAACAAGAAAAATCCCATTCATTTCAATAGCCCCTGTTCACATCTGAGCGTTTTGTCATCTGAAGCAAAATGCCTGAAGCTCAAAAAAGTACAGGAGCTTCTTTTCTGGCAGATTATAGGCATTTTCTGTTTTTTACATTGGTGACCTTTTGACCTGTGCAAAATCGCCTGACTTTCTGCCTGAAAACAAAACGCCTAGGTGTGAACAAAGCCTAAGCGCTTCAAAGTCGCACGTTTTTGCCGCAATTTTGTACAGGTCACCAATGTAAAAAGTAGAAAAACGCCTGTAATCTGCCCCAAGAAAGCTCATGTTCTTTTTTGAGCTTAAGGTGTTTTTCAGGCACTTTGCTTCAGGTAACAAAAGGCTCAGATGTGAACAGGTGCCATTGAAATGAATGGGATTTTGCTTGTTGGGCACTTTTAAGGCGTTTTTTGAGCTGAAAACGCTCAGGTGAGAATGCAGCCTTATGCCCTGTACACACGGTCGGACTTTGTTCGGACATTCCGACAACAAAATCCATGGATTTTTTCCGACGGATGTTGGCTCAAACTTGTCTTGCATACACACGGTCACACAAAGTTGTCGGAAAATCCGATCATTCTGAACGCGGTGACGTAAAACACGTACGTCGGGACTATAAACGGGGCAGTGGCCAATAGCTTTCATCTCTTTATTTATTCTGAGCATGCGTGGCACTTTGTCCGTCGGATTTGTTGTCGGAAAATTTTATATCCTGCTCTCAAACTTTGTGTGTCGGAAAATCCGATGGAAAATGTGTAATGGAGCCCACACACGGTCGGAATTTCCGACAAGGTCCTATCACACATTTTCCCGTGTGTACGGGGCATAAAAGTGAGTTCCACCCACTTTTGAGAGGTGGTCTTAAACAAAATAAAAATAGTGATATAACTGCGCTAACCCAGTAAAAGAACACCAAGCTGCTACACAGGAATGTGACAAGTATTCGAATAGGATGATATAAAAAATGTAGCGCTAAAACAAAATGTGGCCAAAAAACATGTATAAGAACCAATATAGTTCAGTGACTTGTGGATAATAACCCAATATAATATGGATGTAAACAACATATAAATGTAATAAAGTCCCACAGTGCAATAAGTCTGAAATCCAGTAAAAGTGAAAAAGTCTTCCGATGTGTAATTCATCAACTGGAGAATCTTGGAGTGAAAAGAGGTTAAACACTCTTACCGGAGCAGATGGATTTGGATGCCGGTGACACCGAATCAAACAAGCTTAGAAATCCAGATAGATGGCTCTCCCAGGTGAAGGTGGGGGTCCCGGATCTCAGAAGACATCTCCCCTTGGCAGGAACAGCTTTGATGGTGTCCACCAAACGGAGGAAATGAATATCCAAATCTCGTATCTCCTCTGCTGCCACTTCCAGCAACGTCTTCTCTCTACTTCCTCCCGACTCGAGTCGGGACACCATTAAAGCTGTTCCAGCCAAGGGGAGATGTCTTCTGAGATCCGGGACCCCCACCTTCACCTGGGAGAGCCATCTATCTGGATTTCTAAGCTTGTTTTATTCGGTGTGACCGGCATCCAAATCCATCTGCTCTGGTAAGAGTGTTTAACCTCTTTTCACTCCAAGATTCTCCAGCTGATGAATTACACATCGGAAGACTTTTTCACTTTTACTGGATTTCAGACTTATTGCACTGTGGGACTTTATTACATTTATATGTTGTTTACATCCATTTTATATTGGGTTATTATCCACAAGTCACTGAACTATATTGGTTCTTAAACATGTTTTTTGGCCACATTTTGTTTTAGCGCTACGTTTTTTATATCGGTCTTAAACGAAGGACCACCTCTCCACCCCTCGTTTTTGGATATCGAAAAAAATTTTTTTTTCTCCTTTAGTACCTATTTTGTAAGTACAAGAGTACTTCCGATTCATCTGGGCCGCGGCCCAGGACGTCACATCCTCTTCTTCGGCGAGCACCCCCGTTGTCTTCTGGGACCTGTGTGTGCCCCAGAAGACAAGCTGGCCATTCACAAAGCGCTGTGGGACTCGCGCAATCGGAAACCGGCAGTGAAGCCGCAAGGCTCCACTGCCGGTTTCCCTTAGTTGGAATGGCAGCGCCTGCACCCGATCTGATAAACGGATTGGCCTTGGGGGGCCGACATCGTGGGCTCCCTGGACAGGTAAGTGTCCTTATTGAAAGTCAGTGGCTGCAGTGTTTGTAGCCACTTACTTTAAAAAAAAAAAAAATGTGGCTGGAACACCACTTTAAACATACAGTGGATGTTGTGTTTCATTCTGAGACACCCAAGCTGGCAATTACCGTGATACAAACAATCTGCATGTCCATGAAAGTAATCCTACTCTTTGGTTCTGGTAACACCTGAGTTCTGAAGCATTTGGATCTTGGCTAATCAGGAGAATCATTTACATGTTAGTGATCATATCCACAAAGCAAGTTTGATCTCTGTAATAGGGATCCATCCTATCCGGTTACATAGTTACATAGTTAGTCAGGTTGAAAAAAGACACAAGTCCATCCAGTCCAACCATAAAAAAAAAAAAATAAATAAAAAAACGTACAATCCAATATACCCAATACTATACCCACAGTTGATCCAGAGGAAGGCAAAAAACCCCAGCAGAGCATGCTCCAATTTGCTACAGCAGGGGAAAAAATTCCTTCCTGATCCCAGAGAGGCAATCGGATTTTCCCTGGATCAACTTTACCTATAAATGTCAGTACCCAGTTATATTATGTACATTTAGGAAAGTATCCAGGCCTTTCTTAAAGCAATCTACTGAGCTGGCCAGAACCACCTCTGGAGGGAGTCTATTCCACATTTTCACAGCTCTTACTGTGAAGAAACCTTTCCGTATTTGGAGATGAAATCTCTTTTCCTCCAGTCGTAAAGAGTGCCCCCTTGTCCTCTGTGTTGACCGTAAAGTGAATAACTCAACACCAAGTTCACTATATGGACCCCTTATATATTTAAACATGTTGATCATATCCCCCCTTATTCTCCTCTTCTCAAGAGTGAACAAATTCAGTTCCTCTAATCTTTCCTCATAGCTGAGCTCCCCCATGCCTCTTATCAGTTTGGTTGCCCTTCTCTGCACTTTCTCCAGTTCCCCGATATCCTTTTTGAGAACTGGTGTCCAAAACTGAACTGCATATTCCAGATGAGGTCTTACTAATGATTTGAACAGGGGCAAAATGATATCTCTCTCTCTGGAGTCCATACCTCTCTTAATACAAGAAAGAACTTTGCTCGCTTTGGAAACCGCAGCTTGGCATTGCATGCTATTATTGAGCTTATGATCTACCAAAACCCCCAGATCCTTCTCCACTACAGATTCCCCCAGTTGTACTCCCCCTAGTATGTATGATGCATGCATATTCTTAGCCCCCAAGTGCATAACTTTACATTTCTCAACATTAAACCTCATCTGCCACATAGTCGCCCAATTAGACAGAGCATTGAGGTTGGCTTGTAAATTGGAGACATCCTGTAAGGACGTTATTCCACTGCATAGCTTGGTGTCATCTGCAAAGACAGAAATGTTACTTTTGATCCCAGACCCTATATCATTTATAAAGATATTAAAGAGTAAGGGTCCCAGCACTGAACCTTGGGGTACACCACTGATAACCTTAGACCATTCAGAGTAAGAATCATTAACCACTACTCTCTGAATTCTGTCTTTTAGCCAGTTTTCTATCCATTCTATTCTATTTCATCCGGTAAGAGGCTAATCTTTCTATATGGGACATTGTGATATAGATTAGACTTCTTTCAACATTTTACCATTGATCTCTGCATATGAGAGCAGTATATGGGACTTTCTGCTTAAATTTATTTTTTATTCAATTTGACGGAATTATATGAGCGCTAACAATTGATTCTTTTTGTGTGTATGTTGAATGACAGTACACAGGAACGTATTCAGACATTGGGGGTTATTTACGAAAGGGAAATCTACTTTGCACTACAAACTACAAGTGCAAAGTGCACTTGGAAGTGCAGTCATTGTAAATCTGAGGGGTAGATCTGAAATGAGGAGAAGCTCTGCTGATTTTATCATCCAATCATGTGCAAGCTAAAATGCTGTTTTTTATCTTCCTTGCATGTCCTCCTCGGATCTACAGCGACTGAACTTCCAAGTGCAATTTCAAGTGCAAAGTGGATTTGCCTTTCGTAAATAACCTCCATTGTTTCACTTTTGTGTAGTAATCTTTGTGGTTGATACAACAATTTGTTGCTATTATTTTTTGGGTATGTTGGGTGATATCACACCAGCACTCATTCAGACATTATTTCACATTTGTAGCAACCTTTGTGGTTGATTTTTTTTTATATTATTATTATTATTAAAGTTTATTTCACCTAGCACTTATCTCATGTATGCACTAGTCACTTTATTACACTTCATTCATTTAAGTCACAATATTTAATTTAGGAACAGCGCTCCATTTTTTTTATATGTATCAGTTACATTGTCCCCAGTTCACCATGTGGATTAGAGGCACCAACCCAAAGTTATGGAGAAGAAGAGGGAGGGAGGGTTCTGTAGTCCTGTCCTACGCTGACAACACTCCATAGATACAGTACCGTACAGTGAGTGTTGTCACTGTAGGACAGGTGAAAATTAAATGCAGCCACCACAGCTAAAGACTGATAAGGAGCAATATATTATTTTTTGGTGTTGGGTTTAGATAGTCTTCAGAGTGGCACTTCAGCCCAAAAAAAAATGTTTTTTCTTTTGTTTAAAGTGGTTCTAAAGGCAGAAAGGCAGAAGGTTTTTTTAATCTTAAAAGAGAAGTATTAGTACCCCCCCCCCCCCCCTCCATTCATACTTCCCTAGGTGGATGCTGCATCTGTCCGCCGGCACCCACAGACGCAGAATGCAATCTGCCTATGTAAACTAGATAGGGACTAGGATCCATATCTTCCCCTAGTAAAAGCACCTCCCACAGTATAGTAAAACACTGGCTAGGCACACATTTAACCCTTTGATGTCCCCTAATGTTAACCCCTTCCCAGCCAGTGTCATTAGTACAGTGACAGTGTATACTTGTTAGCACTGATCACTATATTAGTGTCACTGGTTCCCAAAAAGGGTCACGTTAGTGTCAGAATGTCTGCCGCAATATCTCAGTCCCGCTATAAGTTGTTGATCACCGCCATTACTAGTAAATAAATAAAAATATCCCATAGTTTATAGAAGCTATAACTTTTGTTCAAACCAATCAATATACGCTTATTGGATTTTTTTTTTTTTTGGCCTAAACTGATGAACAAATTAGATTTTTTCAATTTTTTTGTTGGATATGTATTATAGCAGTAAACTTTTTTTTTTTTTTTCAAAATTGATGTTTTTTTTTTTTTTTTTTTTTTGTATATAGCGCCCCCCCCCCAAAAAAAAAAAAAAAAAAAGCGGAGGTGATCAAATACCACGAAAATACCATCGTGTAGACCTCTAAAACCCCCGAGAGTGCTGTTGGGCACCTCCATCTTGGATGTGATGTTTACCAAAAGGTTATGTAGGGTGGGGATGGGTGGAATGGAGGAGCTGGGCCAGCGCAGACAAGTAGTTTGATGCAGAAGAGGAGAGGGCTATGATGTAAGGAGGAGGCTGTGAAAAGGGAATTGACAATGTCCTTGACTAGTCTACTCTCTAGGACAGCCTTTCTCAACCTTTTCAACACAGATGAACCCTTGAAATAACTTTCCAATCTCAGGGAACCCCTACTAATAATGACTATATCTACAACTCATAGTACATTAGAGTAATAGTCGGTGGGAAGAACGCTCATTACACTTGTGGTCATTGGGAAGAATTACCCCCTTACAGATAGCTAAAAAGATCAATGTTGTCAGTGGGGACTTATCTGAGGGGCAGAAATTGCTCAAGGAAACCCTAGCAACCTTTGGAACCCTGGTTGAGAAACCCCGATCTAGAAAGTTCAGAGGTACAATGCAAGTCAATAAAATTTGGAAAACGCGAAAGGTGCATTTAAAATACTTTTTCTATGTGTTTACCTGCAATTTTTAAGTTGGTGACATGCTGGTAGAGGTGACACAGACAGGCTGTTTAACCTCTTCCTGCCCACCGGCCGTCAAATGATGGCTGGGCGGCGCGCCTCCCGTTCTGGGTGGACATCATATGACAGCTGCCCAGAATGACCGCTCTTGCTCGCCCCCGGGGGTGCGCAGAGTTCCGATTGTGGCCTCTCCGCGTTGCTAGGACACGGCGCAACCCCGATCTGTGTAAAGAGCCGCGGCTCTTTGACCATGTGATCGGCTGTGTCCAATCACAGCCGGTCACATGTAAACACGGAGATGCCGGTAATCGGCGCTCCTCACCTCACACTGACAGAGTGTGAGGAGAGGAGAGCCGATCAGCGGCATTTCCTCACAGAGGACATCTAGGGATGTAATCAGGGCACTGATTACAATTAAGTGCCACCAGTGCCAGAACTGTGTGCCCACCACTGCCAGCAATCCGTACCCACAAGTGCCAGCAATCAGTGGCAATTAGTGATGCCAGTCAGTGCTGGCTATCAGTGCTGCCCATCAATGCTCATCACTGCTGCCCATCAATGCCGCCCATCAGTGCTGCCTATCCATGCTGCCTATCTGTGCCCACCAGTGCCGCCTATCTGTGCCCAGTGCTCACCAGTGCCGTCCATCAGTGCCACATATCAGTGCCACCTAATTTTTGGTCTTTTTATTTTTTTTATTTTTTTAGGAAAAGATAAAAAACCCAGGAGTGATTAAATACCACCAAAAGAAGAAAATGATAAAAATTTCACATGGTTACAGTGTAGCACGACCGCGCAATTGTCATTCAAAGTATGACAGTGCTGAAAAATGGCCTGGGCAGGAAGGGAGTGTAGGTGCCCGGTATTGAGGTGGTTAAAAGCATTGTGCATCCACAAATACAGTAAATTTCCTGAGTTTTGCATTCGAGTAGGTTGCCGTTAGAAATCACAGAATGAACTGGGTGCGATCTGAGACCGTGTTCTGTTTCGCCATAAAAAACATCCGACTTTTGCATTTAATAATTACTAATTGTAGTTATGTACTATACAAATCACAGAGTTCCCACAGCAGTCAGACTTACTTGTATATGCCACGGCCTACCTGAGTATTGTTGCTGACCATGTCCATCCCTTTATGACTACAGTGTCCCCATCTTCTGATGGCTCCTTCCAGCAGGATAATGCACCATGTCACAAAGCTCCAATCATCTCACCACTGGACAATGAGGTCCCTGTACTCCAATGGCCTCCACACTCACCAGATCTCATCCAATAGAGCTCCACACTCACCAGATCTTAATCCAATAGAGCACCTTTGGGATGTAGTGGAACAGGAGATTTGCATCATGGATGTGCAGCCGACAAATCTGCAGCAACTGTGTGATGCTATCATGTCACTATGGAGCAAAATCTCTGAGGAATGTTTCCAACACCTTGTTGAATCTATGCCACCAAGAATTAGGCAGTTCTGAAGGCAAAAGGGGGTCCAACCCGGTACTACAAGGTGTACCTAATAAAGTGGCCGGTTAGTGTATATTGTTCATAAATAATAACACACTCGTTATTCGCTACTTATTCACCATTCATTCTCTAACATCCAGTGTTTTCTGGTTATTTGGATTATTTGCCAGCTGGCCATTTTTGGCTTTAAAATAGCAACAATAAGACCCCATTATTATTATTAGAGAAGGGACCCATCATTCACCCATCATTCACCCATCATTCACCCATCATTCACAGTCTCTTTCTATATATGTATTGTATACAATGCTGCATCAACATTGATGTCTCTGGCTGAACCAAAACAGAATGCGCCATCTGCTGGTCACAAAGGGAATTTTTATTCTCATGTTTCTTTAGCAAACTTTGACAACAGTCCTTGTATTCTGGAAATGTGAAATCACAGTGTTGCCATAACCACCTCCCTATATTTTTGCAAGATACAATTTAACCACTTAAGGACTGGAAGAATTTGCCTCCTTAATGACCAGACTATTTTTTGCGATACGGCACTGCGCCACTTTAACTGACAATTGCGCGGTCGTGCGATGCTGTACCCAAACAAAATGTATGTCCCCCCCCCCACAAATAGAGCTTTCTTTTGGTGGTATTTGATCACCTCTGACGTTTTTTTATTTTTTGCGCTATAAACAAAAAAAAGACCAACAATTTTGAAAAAAAAAAACATTTTTAACTTTTTGCTATAATACATATCCAAAAAAATGTAAAAAAACAAATTTCTTCATCAGTTTAGGCCAAAATGTATTCTACATATTTTTGGTAAAAAAAAATCGCAATAGGTGTATATTGATTGGTTTGCGTAAAAGTTAAAGCGTCTACAAAATAGGGAACAGACTTATGGCATTTTTATTATTATTTTATTTTAATAGTAATGGGGGTGATCAGCGATTTTTAGCAGGACTGCGACATTGTGGTGGACAGATCGCTATAAAGATGCACTGATTACTGTATAAATGACACTGCCAGGGAATGGGTTAACACTAATGGTGATCAAGGGGTTAGGTATGTTCCCTGGGAGGTGTTTCTAAAGCCTCGTACACACGATTGGATTTTCTGACGGGAAATGTTGGATGTCAGGCTGTTGGCGGACAATCCGACCGTGTGTACGCTCCACGGGACAATTGTTGTCGGACTTTCCACCAACAAATGTTGGCTAGCATGTCTTCAAATTTTCCGCCAACAAATGTCTGTTGTTGGATTTTCTGAGCGTGTGTACAAGTCCAAAGTACAAAGACACATGCTCGGAAGCAAGGACGAGCCGGAAGCGGTTAGTCTTGTAAATTTGCGTTCGTAATGGAGAATTGACAATCGTGACGCGGGAAATTATGAAATCTGGAAATGCAGCGCACAATTCTCTTCTTCTTTAATGGGATAATAATGAAGCTGCTTTGCTGGTGATACTGATGGAGTTTTTGCAAACAAATTTTCAAAGGCTTTTATTTTATAGTGATAATAAGAATAATATTATTATGCGTTTTTTTTTGTTTTTTTTTTGGGCAAGTTACCACAACACCATTATCCTGTAGATTTTAAGATCAAAGATACAACTATGTTGGTGTCCCTTGTCAATTTTACATTGTATTTTTTTTAAATGTAACTGCCTACTCCCAAAGTGTCATTTGAAGTAAAACACATAGCCAAGTATTATTCTCCACAGTTTTTTTATTGTGTATTAAAAAAATAGAAAAAATTAGATGTGCTATCTGCCAATAGAACTTAACCAAAAAGTGCATTCTATGCATCCAAATTAATAGAAAATATAACAAATCAAATCATTATTATTCAACCAAAAAAATAATGTCAAAGCAATAACTCCAAGACCAATAATAAATAACACGTTATCTCCTCCGATTCCGCAACATGGCTGGCTGATGAACGGCCGTTCAGAAACGAACTGAAAAGCGCGAAATGAAAAACGGGAAAAGAAAAGCGCAAATCAACACTTACCAAACTTCTACTAACACAAAATTAGCAGAAGGAGCCCAAAGGGTGGCGCTAAAGAGCTGAAACACCGCATAGTACGTCACTACATTCGTAATTGTTGGCCAACATCTGTGTGCCGTGTCTATGCAGGACAAGTTTGAGCCAACGCCCTTCGGACAAAATTCCACGGTTTTTGTTGTTGGAAAGTCCGATCGTGTGTACGAGGCATAACTGTGGGGGGAGGGGACTGACTGAGAGTACAGAGAGATCACTGATCACTAGGAACAGACGATCTCTCTCTACTCCCCTGACAGAACAGGGATCTGTTTGTTTACATTGACAGATTGGCATTCTGGCTTTTCTGTGGAGCAATCGTGGGTGGCCGGCAGACATCACGTCCGCCCGCATCAGCTCTGGCCACGTGTGTGCGCCCACTGTGTCTATTGCATGAAGCGACGTACACCTACAGCGATTGGCGCAATGGAGCCGACCTGGCGCAATATAATGACGGCGGCTGGTCGGCGAGTGGTTAAAGTAAGAGAGTGGTATAACCCCAGTCTTTTTTTTTTTTTTCCCATTGGGAAGATTTCCCTCCACTTCCTGCCCCATAGCCAAAACAGGTGAGAGGATAGAATGACTGTGTCACCAGAACTAGTGTCACCATTGCAAGACTCCTCCTCTATTCCTGCTCTGGTGACAACCCAGACGCCAAAAAAAAAAAAAGACAGGGGTTCTAATCACTCTCCACTCTATCCAAAATAAAGTTTTTACTTTTAGTTATACTTAGTAGTATACTATTGTATTAGTAAACCTTTGTAGTAAATTGTATCTTTAAATTCAGGCCCAACCAAATAGTCTCAAGTATTTTTTTTTTGTGCTTTACATACTTTTTTGATGCTTCTGTTTCTTCTCCTTCTTGTATCCCTCCATCTTCCTCTGCAGACTTCCCATCAGGAGCTTGCCCTGTGGGTGGCAGTAGAGGCCAGAGCATGCCCTGTAGGGGATGTTGGCATTGTCCTGTTGGCACGAACGAACTGAAAAGCACAAATCAACACTCACCAAACTTCTACTAACACAAAATTAGCAGAAGGAGCCCAAAGGGTGGAGATAAAGAGCTGAAAAAACACACAGTATGTCTAGTATGTCACTGCGTTCGTAATTGTTGGCCAACATTTGTGTGTATGCAAGACAAGTTTGAGCCAACACCCTTCAAATTCAACGGTTTTGTTGTTGAAAAGTCCAATCGTGTGTACGAGGCATTAGTGATCATATTCTCTCTGTTCTCAGTTGCATAAGAGCTGGGGGTGGAGAAGCAGCAGCACACTGATCTTCTCAATGAAAGGCTATGCAGGGAGTAGGGGGGGGGGTTGTCAGGACTTGTCTGATCATTGGAAGGGAACAGGCTGAGTTCGCAGGATAGTTAGAGATCTGACCACAGTGTGTTTTCCTGCTTAGTGTGGTCAGTTTTGAATAGGAAAGCAGAGAGACTGTTAGGAACACCAGGTATTATACACAAAGGAAGCAATACAAAGAGAGCAGGAATATGTACAGCAGGCACATATCAGGAATATGAAGTGTTGGGGTAACAAATGCATCAAATGTTTTAGCAGGCCCCTTTCACATGGGGGAGATCTCTCCGTTGATCTCCACTGAGCCGGCGGATGACAGGTCCGTCTCTGCACACTGACCGGGGACGGACCTGTCAGAGCCCCGCTGATCTCTATGGAGAGATTGGACGAAAACAGACAGCAAGTCATCAGATCTCATCCGATCCACAAAGACAGATGATAGACGTATCACCATATTTCTGTCCTGAGTGGATCGGATGGCAGACAGGTGTCAGTAGACACATATAAAGAAAAGTGTAGCGCTAACAACTATAAACATAATCAATACCCATATTCATGGTCTAACCCAGTGTGTAAAATACATAGATGTGTATAATGATCCTTTAGAGTAATACACATTAAATCCGTAGTACAAACAAAGTGCTGGTGATACACTTATCATAAAATATCCTTAAAAAGTGAGAGTCTTTAGAAAGTATATAACACCAAAAAAGTTTAAAAAAATTGTGAATGTGTTGATAGAAGATCCACCACCACTTAGATTAGGGGCTTACCGGAAAGATTGGACACAGATGGGTGTACACCCACTGAGTCAATCTAGCTTATAACTGTGGGGATCCACGGTGGTATCTGTATAGCGTGAACCTTAATCCAGGTGACCCAGGTATTATATATGGCAAAGGGAATAAATCCACTCAGGCATCCAGAGTATATATGGAAAAAACGTGAAAGTACATAGCGTGATCCTGTATAAAGGGTTTAAAACTTATTTATTGAAAGTAAGAACACTCACATTTCAGAAGAAAAACAGCGCTTTTAAAATGCAGATATCTGGCAATGTTGGTGGTGTCAGCAGTTCACCCCGACGCATTTCGTCCTAGGGGACATCATCTGGGGTACTGCACCACCCCAAACATTGCCTTTTTATATAATAAGGGACCCCCATGCTGGACTGTGGCTCCAATCCGCTTCCTCGCTCTATTAGAGCGACTTCTGGGTATCGCCAAGATGGCGCCGGCCGCGTGCGTCTCAAGCCTCACTCTCAGGTAGATGGAATGAAAGGCACGGGTCACGGCGTCATGCGCTCCACGACTCACTTCAGAAGCGCTGGCATGAACCACATCTTTCTATAGTAAGCAGCGTGTGAGTAGAGGAGACAGCGTCATGACGTCACGGCGCTGTCTCCCGAGTCTAGTAGCGAAAGGGGAATAGATGGAGCGCACAAGGGGGATATCCTAAAACTGGTTACAAAACACTTAAAAATGAGGAGATGCAAAAAGTCCTGTTAGGGAGTATGTCAGTAGGGTGGAATATATGTGGAGACATACAATCAAAATTATATATATAGAGAGGGCAGCACATAAAGCACGTCCCCTCTATTAGCTATTAGATGGCATATATGTTGGTACATCCCGTATATACGCATGGTTCCTATGGCTCAACATACATAATAGTACCAAAGACTTAATAGGATATAAATCCAAGGAGAAATTAAAAAGCTAAAAATAAAAATTTTTATTTGAAAATTAAAAATCAAATAAGAAGGGTCCGCGGTCCAACATGGAGGTCCATCATAACGGATATTATAAGTCAAAATGGCCAATACATGTTGTATGATCATAATATGAATATTAGATAATATTAAAATTGGATTAAAAAATACAGAATGAAAAATAAAAATAAAGATAGCAATAACAAATAAAGATAAAAAATAACAAATAATAACAGATAACAAGGGAGAATAAATCGGGGACAGATATGAGAAGGCAATGATATTCTGATTGATTGATTAATAAAAGCATTAATGTCCCACTCGACATTGAGTCCCAATGGAGAGTAGGACTGGATCTCATATATCCAATAAGTTTCTAAAAGTCAGTAGACAAATCTCTGCTGACATCCGCCTGCCCATAGGAGTCAATAGATGGCCCGGTTGGATCTGCCTGGAAAAACAGACAGGTGGATCCGAGCGGGCTTATTATGTGAAAGGGACCTTAAACCACTAACAATTTAAACCCAAACTCCAACTCACACTTTATAATCAGTTATGCCCTGTACACACGATAGGATTTTCCGACAACAAAATCCATGGATTTTTTCTGACGGATGTTGGCTCAAACTTGTCTTGTATACACACGGTCACACAAAGTTGGTTGGAAATTCCGAACGTCAACAACGCTGTGACGTAAAACACGTACGACGAGCCGAGAAAAATGAAATTCAATAGCCAGTGCTGCTCTTCTGCTTGATTCCGAGCATGCGTGGCACTTTGTGCGTCGGAATTGTGTACACACGATCGGAATTTCCGAAAACAGATTTTGTTATCGGAAAATTTTACAGCCAGCTCTCAAACTTCGTGTGTCGGAAATTCCTATGGAAAATGTGTGATGGAGCCTACACACGGTCGGAATTTCCGACAACAAGGTCCTATCACACATTTTCCATCGGAAAATCCGACCGTGTGTACGGGGCATTATGGTTTCCTTTTGGGGTAAAGGTTTTGCATGAATAAATAAAAGCTGATCATTTTATCACCCCTGCCAGTGTTAGGTGGTTCGTTTCATCGATGTAAGCTGATCAGTTCTGCTGGAGAGTTTGTGCTTTTGAAAAACAGCAAACTTACTGGCTGGAAAATAGAAGAAAGAAAGCCTAAAAAAAAAGAAAACTAATGCAGCCATCACATCTGAGATTTGGTAACCTGCAATATAATAAAAGCTTGTGTTTGGGTCTAATACCGCTTTAAAGTGGTTGTAAACCTTTACATATACCCAGTAAATTGACTGGCCTCTCAGGTGATACACAGAGATGAAGCAAATCCTTCTACATACTGTAAGTTTTATCTGTCTATCTGCAATCTTCTTTTCTCTACATCCATTCAAAGTGCTGAATTTATATGCTTGTCTGAGAGTTCAGAAAAACGGGGGCGGAGAACTGAAGTTACACTCTGCAGAGCTCAGTGAGGAGAACTCTGAGAGCTGATTGGAGGGAAGGGACACTCCCCCTTCACACAGAAACAGAGCTGAGGCTGTCAATCTGCTGCAGATCCCTCCTCTGATACCTTTTTTTTCTTTTGGTGTCAGGAAAACTTGTTAGAAGTGATGATTCATACTGATAGCAGAGGAACGAAGCAGCAGACAGAAATGACACTTAGTGCTCTGGATTGAGACAAGTCCACACTATAGAGGGATATGCTTTGTTCATGTTCATGTCTGAGGGTTACAACCACTTTAAATTCACATTTTTATGAAAAGAGAACTCCAGATTTTGCTTTTCCCTATTCCAGACCTGTGATGTAGGAGATTCAAAAGGGTTAAAGTCAAATACAGCCCGAAAAACAAGCATTATTATAGGAAGGTCAGCGATGACAATCTGAGGATGTCTCTAATGACAGGTGTCAGTTGAGAAAACTTTTTGAAAAGTAAAAAAAATAAACTATTTGCTACCCAACCACAATTGCTTTAATCCTTGTATCCAACAAAATCTTGCCATCTCTCCTGACGCTGAATTCCGGGCTTTGCAGGTCCTCCATGATTTTTGCTTTGATGTCAGCGGGTGCCGTTTCTGCAAAATGCAATTTCTCTGTGACGGCATCGAGCAACATCCCGCCAAGGTCACTGCCCTCTACAAAACACTCGGTGATGTCGAAGTACGAGTCGATGTCATGGGTCTCGTATCTCACAGAGATAGTATCAAGGATACCAGTGATGTCCTCCGAACACAAATCCATGCAATATTCTTCCTGTGAAAGCCATTTGTGTCTCTTGTACAACTTACTCCATCCGCAGTCCCCTGTAGACCAATCAGTGAGAGGTGTGACTTTCCAGGAGCAGCCAATCACAGGCACCATACACGGTCATTGACAACATCTAGCATCACCTTTATTAAATGAACAAAGTCACTTTTTTCTTTTGACCTTTACATTTACATTTACAAATACATTTTAGGAGATATCTACAGATGTTAAAAGGAAACCCATACTAGGGGAAATAAACAGGATGCCATTGCTGATATTCTTCTGAACCTGTTAATTGCCTGGTTGTCTCTGGCTTCAATACTGGAGACCAGTGGCGTTGCTAGGGGGTGGCTTCTGGGGCCCATTGCCCCGGGTCCAGAACCAGTCCTACCATGGCTCCCAATGGACCCAGGCGGCAATTTGAGAGAGGCGTCAGAGCAGGGCAGGCTCTACCTGCACGATTCGCACCGAGTGCAGACTCAGTAATAGTGTTGCGGGCTGCCTGACACAGCGATGTCCCACACAGCCACGGCACTCTCACTGAGTCTGCACTCGGTGCTTCAGTGATACAGTCAGAGCCCGGAGATCAGTGTGAGAGTGAGTCTCCTCCCTTGCTCCACCCATATGATAGAGCCGGGAGGACATTTTCTCACACGAGCTCCTGAGCCGGGGTGGCGCCAGGTGAATGCAGGCCATGGAGGATGGAGGGGGCAGGGGGGGAACTCTATACTACCCTAGTTTGTCTGTATACCCTAGCTTGTCACCGCTGTTCCGCCCTCACTGTGTCACTGCAGGCAGCAGAGAGATTACATCATCTCTCACTGCCCGTCCTCTCTCTGGGACCCAGTCAATGCATATATGCTGCATCTGGTGGCAGGTGACACAGCAGGTGACAACCTGCATTTGGTGGCAGGCGACAAGACAAGCTGCATCTTGTGGCAGGTAACGTGACAAGCTCTCTGGGGACCCTGATGTAAGGGGGGGGGGCTCTCTGGGGACCCAGGTGTAATGATAGTATATAATATACAGTATAATGTAACATATACAAGTATCTCACAAGAGTGAGTACACCCCTCACATTTTTGTAAATATTTTATTCTATCTTTTCATGTGACAACACTGAAGAAATGACACTTTGCTACAATGTAGAGTAGTGAGTGTACAGCTTGTATAACAGTGTACATTTGCTGTCCCCTCAAAATAACTCAACACACAGCCATTAATGTCTAAACCGCTGGCAACAAAAGTGAGTACACCCCTAAGTGAAAAGTCCAAATTGGGCCCAAAGTTTCAATATTTTGTGTGGCCACCATTATTTTCCAGCACTGCCTTAACCCTCTTGGGTATGGAGGTCACCAGAGCTTCACAGGTTGCAATTGGAGTCTTCTTCCACTCCTCCATGACGACGTCACGGAGCTGGTGAATGTTAGAGACCTTGCGCTCCTCCACCTTCCATTTGAGGACGCCCCACAGATGCTCAATAGGGTTTAGGTCTGGAGACATGCTTGGCCAGTCCATCACCTTTACCCTCAGCTTCTTTAGCAAGGCAGTGGTTGTCTTGGAGGTGTGTATCATTTTGGAATACTGCCCTGTGGCCCATTCTCCGAAGGGATGGGATCATGCTCTGCTTCAGTATGTCACAGTACATGTTGGCATTCATGGTCCCCCCAGTGCTGGCAACACTCATGCAGCCCCAGACCACGAGACTCCCACCACCATGCTTGACTGTAGGCAAGACACACTTGTCTTTGTACTCCTCACCTGGTTGCCACCACACACGCTTGACACCACCTGAACCAAATAAGTTTATCTTGGTCTCATCAGACCACAGGACATGGTTCCAGTAATCCATGTCCTTAGTCTGCTTGTCTTCAGCAAACTGTTTGCGGTCTTTCTTATGCATTATCTTTAGAAGAGGCTTCCTTCTGGGACAACAGCCATGCAGACCAATTTGATGCAGTGTGCGGTATATGGTCTGAGCACTGACAGGCTGACCCCCACCCCTTTAACCTCTGCAGCAATGCTGGCAGTACTCATACATCTATTTACCAAAGACAACCTCTGGATATGACGATGAGCACGTGCACTCAACTTCTTTGGTCGACCATGGCGAGGTCTGTTCTGAGTGGAACCTGTCCTGTTAAACTGCTGTATTTTCTTGGCCACCATGCTGCAACTCAGTTTCAGGGTCTTGGCAATCTTCTTAAAGCCTAGGCCATCTTTATGTAGAGCAACATTTCATTTTTTTCAGATCCTCAGAGAATTCTTTGCCATGAGGTGCCATATTGAACTTCCAGTGACCAGTATGAGAGAGTGAGAGCGATAACACCAACTTTAACACACCTGCTCCCCATTCACACCTGAGACCTGGTAACACTGATGAGTCACATGACACCGGTGAGGGAAAATGGCTAATTGGGCCCAATTTGGACATTTTCACTTAGGGGTGTACTCACTTTTGTTTCCAACGGTTTAGTCATTAATGGGTGAGTGTTGAGTTATTTTGAGGGGACAGCAAATTTACACCGTTATACAAGCTGTACACTCACTACTTTACATTGTAACAAAGTGTCATTTCTTCAGTGTTGTCATATGAAAAGATATAATAAAATATTTACAAAAATGTGAGGGGTGTACTCACTTTTGTGAGATACTGTATATCTACATAAACATGGCAGGGGGACATATTTACTGTCTTGGGGGGTCTGATTGAGGAAGAATGAAGTCAATAACCTTCCACCTCAGTTCTACTGGGATTCTCCCTCCTCTCCCTGAATCTCCACCTCTGGGCTGGAGAAACTTGTAGAAGAATTCTGACAGAGATGGACAGTGAGGTGCCAAGATCGCACTTCCATAAATTGCCTGTTTCTGTCAATTACAGATTTTCTGTGTGCTGAGATGATCTGGGAAGAACATGGTCTCCAGTGATCATCTCCGCTGCTGTCCCCTCAAAATAACACAACACACAGCCAATAATGTCTAAACCGTTGGCAACAAAAATGAGTACACCCCTAAGTGAAAATGTCTAAATTGGGCCCAATTTGCCATTTTCCCTCCCCGGTGTCATGTGACTTGTTAGTGTTACAAGGTCTCTTGTGTGAATGGGGAGCAGGTGTGTTAAATTTGGTGTTATCGCTCTCACTCTCTCATACTGGTCACTGGAAGTTCAGCACGGCACCTCATGGCAAAGAACTCTCTGAGGATCTGAAAAAAAATTGTTGCTCTACATAAAGATAGCCTACACTATAGGAAGATTGCCAAAACCCTGAAACTGAGCTGGCCAAGACCAAACAGCAGTTTAACAGGACAGGTTCCACTCAGAACAGGCCTCGCCATAGTCAACCAAAGAAGTTGAGTGCACGTGCTCAGCATCATATCCAGGGGTTGTCTTTGGGAAATAGACGTATGGGTGCTGCCAGCATTGCTGCAGAGGTTGAAGGGGTGGGGGGTCGGCCTGTCAGTGCTCAGACCATATGCCGCACACTGCATCAAATTGGTCTGCATGGCTGTCGTCCCAGAAGGAAGCCTCTTCTAAAGATGATGCACAAGAAAGCCCACAAACAGTTTTCTGAAGACAAGTAGACTAAGGACATGGATTACTGGAACCATGTCCTGTGGTCTGATGAGACCAAGATAAACTTATTTTGTTCAGATGGTGTCAAGCGTGTGTGGCAGCAACCAGGTGAGGAGTACAAAGACAAGTGTGTCTTGCCTACAGCCAAGCATGGTGGTGGGAGTGTCATGGTCTGGGGCTGCATGAGTGCTGCCGGCACTGGGGAGCTACAGTTTATTGAGGGAACCATGAATGCCAACATGTACTGTGACATACTGAAGCAGAGCATGATACCCTCCCTTCAGAGACGGGGCCACAGGGCAGGATTCCAACATGATATCGATCCCAAACACACCTCCAAGACGACCACTGCCTTGCTAAAGAAGCTGAGAGTAAAGGTGATGGACTGACCAAGAATCTCTCCAGACCTAAACCCTATTGAGCATCTGTGGGACATCCTCAAACAGAAGGCGGAAGAGCACAAGGTCTCTACCATCCACCAGCTCCGCGATGTGGTCATGGAGGAGTGGAAGAGGACTCCAGTGGCAACCTGTGAAGCTCTGGTGAACTCCATGCCCAAGAGGGTTAAGGCAGTGCTGGAAAATAATGGTGGCCACACAAAATATTGACACTTTGGGCCCAATTGGTTTAGACATTAATGGCTGTGTGTTGAGTTATTTTGAGGGGACAGCAAATTTACACTGTTATACAAGCTGTACACTCACTACTTTACATTGAAGCAAAGTGTCATTTCTTCAGTGTTGTCACATGAAAAGATAGAAGAAAATATTTACAAAAATGTGAGGGGTGTACTCCTCACACACAGTGTGTGTGTGTGTGTGTATATGTATATATATATATATATATATATATATATATATATATATACATATATATATATATATATTTTTTTTTTTCACACAAATACCATACTTTAATGCTACTTTTGCACAAACTTTCCTCTAGGTACTTCTATATTGAATTCATGTACCTCTTTCACCTCCCACATCAATATTCCAAGAAAGCAATGTTAGTGCAGCAGGTCACAGACACAAACCTCACTGATTTGACTACATTAAGAAGAATCTGAGGTGTAGAGTTTGGTACATCAGCATTGCTCTGCATCCGGTTTATGGTCCCACAAACAGAACAGAAATCGATGTAACTCACCTGTTATGACGGTGATGATGAGCTTTCCTCCTGGGGACAGACAGGATATGAAAAACTCCAAGGTTTCTTTTATTGGAGTTGTATAGTATACCATCTGAAACACACGATAACCGCACTTCACTAACCAATGTGTGCTTAAAGGAAAACTTCTCTTTCTTTAAATAAAACTACTAGTTACTACAATAATAATATGATAAATAATACAGTGTTGAGAAGGTCATTTCATTTTAATCTGCAGCTGCTAATATTTTTTTATAGGGAAAAAAAAAACATTCAAGTTTCGTGCTCTTGAAAACATAACAATCATTTGTGACAGAATTTTTACATAGGCTTAAAAAAGACAAAAACATTTAGCTAGTTCAACAAATAGAAATAAACAATTACATAGAGAACCTTCATTTGCAGAATCCTATACCCAGAACTGATCCAGAGGAAGGCAAAAAAAAAAAACTTATAAAATGGTCCAAATTGCTCCTGGGGGAAAAATTCCTTCCCAATTCCCCAAAGGCAATCGGATATCTCTTGGATCAACATGCAATGGTGTTATTACCTATCAATGTTAGCATCCTGTTATAGTTTGTGCTTTTACGAATGCCTCTTTTTTTTTTATTTTAAACCATCTGCTGAGCTGGCCAAAATTATTTCTCGAGTCCATTCCACATTTTCACAGCTCTTACTGTGAAGAAGCCTTTCCATATTTGGACATCTTTTACTCCAGACATAAAGAGCGCCACCTTGTCCTTTGTAAGGACCTGAAAGTGAATAACTATATGGACCACTTATGTGTTAACCACTTAAGGGCCTATTTTTCAGACTCGGTGTTTAAAAGTTAAAATCTTTTCTTTTTTTTTTTGCTAGAAAATTATTTAGAACCCCCAAACATAATATATATATATTTTTTCTAACACCCTAGAAAATAAAATGGCAGTCGTAATACGTTGTCACCACCGTATTTGCACAGCGGTCTTTAAAGCGCACTTTTTTGGAAAAAATACACTTTTTTGAATTAAAAAATAAGACACAAGTAAGGTTAACCCAATTTTTTTTTTATATTGTGAAAGATGATGTTACGCTGAATAAATTGACCCAACATGTCACGCTTCAAAATTGCGCCCGCTCGTAGAATGGCGACAAACTTTTACCCTTAAAAATCTCCATAGGCGACGTTTAAAAATTTCTACAAGCTACCAGTTTTGAGTTACAAAGGAGGTCTAGAGCTAGAATTATTGCTCTCGCTCTAATGATTGCGGTGATATCTCACAAGTGTGGTTTGAACACCATTTTCATATGCGGGCTACTCACGTATGCGCTCGCTTCTGCGCGTGGGCTCGTCGGGACAGGGCGCTTTTAATTTTTTTTTGCTTATTTATTTTAATTTTTGACTTATTTTGATGCTGTCCTTTTTTTAAAAAAAAAACAAACTGGGTCATGTAATGTAAACATCCCTAATAGAAAAAAAGCATGACAGGACCTCTTAAATTTGAGATCTTGGGTCAAAAAGACCCCAGATTTCATATTTACACTACAATGCAATAATAAAAAAAAAAATGTAATTTGAAAAAAAATTCTCCTTTTAAGAGTATTGGGCTGAAGTGACGTTTGACGTCGCTTCCACCATTCATTGCTATGGAGCCGAGTGGGGGCCCATCTTCCCCTCACTCAGCAGCCAACCAAGGTGGGGAAAGGACCTGATAGTCTCAGCCGCTACCAGCGGCTCCGGTAAGTGTCGGAGACCACCTGAGCGCGACGGGAGGGGGGCCTATCCCACCACTGATTAAAAGTGATCTTGCAGCGAATCCACCACAGAGACCACTTTTATCTGGAAGAGGACTACGGGCTGAAGAAGAGGATACCAGGGTTATGGCAGCTAGCTCCTGCCATAACAATGATATCCCTCTTTAAAAAGCCACCGTATAATGATGGCGGGCGGTCCGTAAGTGGTTAATATATGTTAATCATATCCCCCTTAATCGTTTTTTCTAGATAATAAAGTCAGTTCCTCTAGTCTTTCCTCAAAGCTGAGCTCCTCCATTCCTCTTATCAGCAGATAACATGGCTCCCCAAATCATCACAGGCTGTGGAAACTTTACCCTGGACCTCAAGCAACTTGAATTCTGTGCCTCTCCACTCTTCCTCCAAACTCTGGGACCTTGATTTCCAAATGAAATGCAACATTTTCCACAGTCCGTAAAGATTTGCAGAGCCATGTCATCTGCTGGTGTTGGTCCACTGTGTCCAAAGTCAGCACAGCCCTGTGCTGACCAGCTTTATGGAGATGCTGATTTCATTTTCCAGCAGGACTTGGCACCTGCCCACACTGCCAAAAGTGTCAATACCCGGTTTAATGATCATGGTATCACTGTGTTTGATTGGCCAGCAAACTCGCCTGACCTAAACCCCATGGAGAATCTGTGGGGTTTTGTCAAGAGGAAGATGAGAGACACCAGACCCAACAATGCAGATGAGCTGAAGGTCGCTATCAAAGCAACCTGGGCTTCCATAACACCTGAGCAGTGCCACAGGCTGATCGCCTCCATGCCACGCCGCATTGATGCAGTAATTCATGCAAAAGTATTGAGTGCATATTATACTATACATGGATATACTTTTCAGTAAGCCAACATTTCTGTATTAAAAATCCTTTTTGTTATTGGACTTATGTAATACAGGCTCTCCTCACCTAACGGCCAGGTTCCGTTCCAACGACCAGGGCGTTAAACGAATTGGTTGTTAAATGAGGAGCCACAAGTAATCAATATTTTAATAATTCTTAACTAATGTACTGTACTGTATTGTGAAAAAAGGGTCTAAACACCAAACTCCAGCTCAATAACTTTGTTTTAATTTGCATAAGTACAGAACAAACGAATATACTGTACTGTACAATACAATGATGTATATCGCGTCGTTTGGGTGGGGAGAGCTGGTGGTAAGTCCGAGCGTTAAACAGGTAAGTCGTTAAACAAGGCGTATCTGTATTCTAATTTTTTGAGATACAGAGTTTTGGGTTTTCACTAGCTGTAAGCCATAATCATCAAAATTAAAAGAAAGGAATGTTTGAAATATATTACTCTGTGTGTAACGCATCTATATATAATAGATGAGTTTCACTTTTTGAAAAGAATTACTGAAATAAAATGGACTTTTTGATGATATTTTAGGAGATGCACCTGCCTTCAGTGTGTGTATATATATATATATATATATATATATATATATATATATATATATATATATATATATATATATATATATATATATATATATATATATATATATATATATATATATATATGTATGTATATAAAATTAGTTTTTTTATATACAAGGACATTAATCTGTAAGCTCCTTTGGATACAGACACTGTTGTAAATGGTTCTATGTACTCTGTAGTCAAGCCCATATCTTTTGAAATACATTGTAAAGCTAAGTAATTCATATCTTTCTTAGGGTGATGCAACAAATTACATTTATAACCTGCAGATACGATCTAAAACTATGCACAGTTTTACACATGTATATATATACTTTTTTGTGAATATGAAAAAAAAAAAAAAGGAGTAAAACATCAAAATTGCACACAGTTACTGGAATTTATAGAGTAACTGATGACCTCTGGTGGACACTATTGGTATTGTAACACAGCTAATATACAGGATTTATATTATTATACAGGATTTATATAGCGCCAACAGTTTACACAGCGCTTTACAACTTGAGGGTAGACAGTACAAATACCATACACTTTAATACAGTAGGAATCAGAAGGCCCTGCTCCTTAGAGCTTACAATCTAAGAGGGAAGGTCAAGAAATACGAAAGGTAATAGCTATGGGGGATGTGCTGGTGGAGAAAATAAATGTACAATTGTTGGGTGGGGGCCGGATAGGCTTCTCTGAAGAGAAGGGTTTTCAGGGATTGTATAAAAGCAAACAGAATAGGAGCTAGTCAGACAGATTGGGATAGGGAGTTCCAGAGGATGGGAGAGGCTCTGGAAAAGTCCTGGAGGCAAGCATGGGAGGAGGAGGTGACGAGGGAACTAGAGAGCAGGAGGTCTTGGGAGGAATGAAGGGAACGATTAGGTTGGGGTTTTGAGACTAGGTTAGTGATGTAGCTGGGGGCCGAGTTGTGGATGGCTTTGTAAGTTATTAGAATTATGAATTTAATTTGTTGGGTGAGTGGAAGTCAGTGGAGGGATTGGCAGAGAGGGATAGCAGACACAGAGCGATTGGTAAGGTGGATGAGCCTGGCAACAGCATTCATGATGGACTGAAGGGGGGATAGTCTATTTAGAGGTAATCCCGTGAGGAGGGAGTTGCAGTAGTCGAGGCTGGAGATGACCAGGGAGTGAACTAGGAGCTTGGTGGTGTCATTGGTTGGGAAGGTGCGTATTTTGGAGATGTTGCGGAGGTTGAGGCGGCAAGATTTAGAAAGTGTTTGGATGTGGGGCCGAAGGGATAGTTCAGAATCCAGGACTACACCTAGATCCTTGGCATGCCGGGACGGACTGATAGTAGCGCTATTGATTTTGACAGAGAGATCAGGGGCAGAGGCACGTGGGGGAGGAAAAACCATGAGCTCAGTTTTGGATAGATTGAGTTTGAGGAAGTGGTGTGACATCCAGGTTAATGTCTATTAGTAAATTAGTGATACGTGAGGAGACTGAAGGAGTGAGCTGAGGGGTAGAGAGACAGATTTGGGTGTCGTCAGCATAGAGGTGGTATTGGAACCCTTGGAAGGCTATTACCTGACCCAGGGAGGAGGTGTAGATGGAGAATAAGAGAGGTCCAAGAACAGAACCTTGGGGGACCCCGACAATATGAAGGTAAAGAATGGCTTCATATTTCTTCATAATTCTTCAAAAGAATGGCTTCTTTTGAAGTTTAGAAGTTTACAAACTGTTTTATGACATTTTCTAGTTACTTATATCAAACATTTATTTTAGAAATCAACATTCACGTACAATGGACAGCCATGTACAAGGTATATTTTTTAACACTTCAGCCAGAAGAAGATACTGTTCTCCTACAGGAGGCAAACTTTTATTTTCCTCAATATAACCTCCAACCTGCAAGTATTCACATTATCTGTATCCAGTCATCACTCAGTCCTCTATAGGAGCCCAAGCCGTCAGCGGCAGCTGGAACTCAGAGACAGCAGTTGAGCAAATTGTTGACTACTGGCCCTCAAAAGGGTTAAGAGGTTAAGCAGAACTTGTGTTGAAGTATGAGGGACGTAGTTGCTGAACCCATAAAGAGCAGGGCACTATACATGCAGTTTGCAGAGTTGCCCATTTCAAATAACAGGAGTCACTGTTACCAGGTCCTGCTAGATATGAGGTTTTCCTCACTAGATGAACTTCCTGCCCCCCTCCCCCAACAGACCCAATACCGCTTTTATTACTCCTTCTGTTTACTTTGTAATTACATTACCTGAATCATATGAATGAGATCAAACTTCTTAAACTCATTATTTTGCTTGGCGTCTTGTCTGTACTGAGCTGTGATCTTTTCGTGCCAAGTAAAAGTTACACCCCTCAGGTCTGGCATTTTGGATAGATTGGCTAAAAAACAAATCCATAATGACACTATCAAGACTATATAGTAAATTAAGTAGTGAATAACAACTAAATAAATGCATTTGTAATATAGGGGTCAATTCACTAACGCTTAACGCATGTGATAAAAGTATCTTGTTACTCATTTGCATAAATTATTGCATGCGGTAAACTAAGTCCAATTCTCAAAAAAAAAAAAAAATAACGATTATGCGGTATTTACCAGGAAAAAAGAAAGTGATCTTAAAATCTTGTTTAAAAAATAAAAATAACAAACATGTTATACATGCTTTTGCACAGAGTAGCCCGGATCCTCCTCTTTTTGGGTCCCTCGAGTGCCCCCACAGTCAGCAGCTTCCTATGAGGGCACCCGAGCCGAGTCACAGCTCCGTGTGTCCATTCAGACATGGAGCCCCGACCCGGCCCCCCCCTCTTTCCCCTGATTAGCTGACTGACTTTGATTGACAGCTACGGGAGCCAGTGGTGCCACTGCTCTGTCTCAGCCAATCAAGAGGAGTGTCCCGGACGGCTTAGACATTCGCGGATATCGCTGGAGAGAGATGGGGCTCAGGTAAGTATGAGGGGGGCTTCTGCACACAAAGGGTTTTTTATCTTAATGCATAGAATGCATTAAGATAAAAAAGCTTTCTGCCTTTACTACTCCTTTAAGTCCAATTCACAAACGGACCAGAACATTAAAAAGCATGCATAATTTACCCCCAGGGTTTTGCTGGCGTTATCACATGCAGTATTTGTCAAAAAACAGCCTGAGGGTCCCTAAGGGGGACCCCCAGGATGTTTTTTGATGAATAGCTGGTTGCTAAGCAGCAAGCCAGGAAGCCAGCCGCCGCGTGCTTAACAACCCGCTCACAGCTGATTGTAAAAAAAAAAAAAAAGCAGACAATTAAAAAGTATGAAAAAAAACAGCGTACAGTCCATACCAGGCTCTTTGGGTCTGGTATGGATTTTAGGGGAACCACACATCAATTTTTTTTTTAAACGGCGCGGGGTCCCTCTCAAAATCCATACTAGACCCTTATACAGTTTTGCAGCCCAGCAGGTCAGGAAAGGGGAGGGGGGGGAACAAGTGAGCACCCCCACCCGAACCATACCAGGCCATGTGCCCTCAACATGGGGGGTGGGTGCATTGGGGCCAAAGCACCTTGTGCCCATGTTGATGGGGACAAGGGCCTCATCCCCACAACAAGGGCCGATGGTTGTGGGGGCCTGTGGGCAGGGTGCTAATCAGAAAAATCTGGAAGCCCCCTTTAAGAAGGGGCCCCCAGATCCCGCCCCCTCCATATAAATGAGTATCAGGTACATCGTACTCCTGCCCATTCACCAAAAAAGTGTCACAAGGTAATAAAAACGCACAAACAGTTTTTGACAAATCTCATATTAAAAAATTAAAAAAAATAGTGTCCCCCGCTGTAAATCCACCGTCAATCACGCCGCCCGCCGGATCTGTAAAATAAAAAAATAACAAAGAGGCTCCCACCATCAATGAAAGTTGGCTGCCTACTGCAGGCTCCACCATCTGACATTTCTCATCTAGGTAAGGCGCGGGCCATCTGGCTATGTCACCGGGTGGCCCCACCCCCTTGTGACGTCACCATACCAGCATGCACCTGTCTGTGATGTCACAAGGGAGTGGGGCCACCAGGTGACAAAGCCAGGTGACCCCACCCCTTACCTATATAAGAAATGTCAGATGGCGGAGCCTGCAGTAGGCAGCCAGCCTTCACCGACGGCGGGAGCGTCTTTGTTATTTTTTCTTTTTCAGGACCAGCGCACGGCGTGATTGACAGTGGATTTACAGCGGGAGACACTTTTGTTATTTTTGAATAAAAGAATTGTCAAAAGAGTGTGTTTTTTTTAACCTTGTGAAACTTTTTTGGTGAATGGGTAGGGGTACGACATACCCGATACTCATTCACATGGGGTGGAGGGGCGGGATCTGGGGGCCCCCTCTTAAATAGCCCCCTTCCCGCAGACCCCCAACAACCACCGGCCACAGTTGTGGGGATGAGGCCCTTGTCTCCATCAACATGAGGACAAGGTGCTTTGGGGCAGGGGGGGCGCAGGGCCCCCCCTGCCCCAAAGCACCCACCCCCCATGTTGAGGGCATGTGGCCTGGTATGGTTGAGGAGGGGGAGGGCCGCTCGCTTATTCCCCCCACCCCTTTCCTGATCTGCCGCTGCATGCCCCGATAAGGATCAGGTATGGATATTGGGGGGACCCCACGTAATTTTTTTAAAATGTTGGCGTGGTCTGGCCATTTTTTAATTTTTTTTTGCATATTTTAATTGTCTGCTTTTTTTTACAATCAGCTGTCAGCGGGGAAGCCCGCTGACAGCTGATGAGTCATCGGTTGTTAAGGACGCGGTGGCCAGCTTCCTTACGCTCTTTAGCAACCAGCTCAATGCGGTAATTACAGCTAAAATAGAACAAATGCCGCATTCTCTATTTAACTCCAAATTCTTAGTGAATTGATCACTTGCACAATTCTTACCATATGCGGTATTTTTACCACATATTATTGGCCGTTATTTAACTCCTAGTGAATCGACTCCATTGTATTTTAGACATATTAGAGCGGAGCTAAACTGTAACTGAGCACCACAAACTAAATTTATTTTTTATAAAGCAAACCTTCCCACCCATCCATATCTCCATGCTTTGTTTTGTTGAGAAATTACTTTGAAAAACAGCCTCCTAGCATTTCTAGCTGCGGCTATCTTGAGTAAAGACAGATGAATCATGTAGCATTTACTTTGTGGAATCCATCTGCCCTTTGCTCATGCATGCAGACAGAAGGGTGTATTTAGCTGAGAAAGCCCCTCCTCCCATCATCCAGATGAAAGAAAAAGAAAAATGCCCATGAAGACTTCGGACATCATTGTGGCCTAGACCAGAAACCAGGAAGCAACCAAAGAAATTTAAAAAAAAAAGATTTGACGCAAGTAAATATAATATACTTTCCTATCCATTTACTAATGCTGGCAGCATAAGGATTAAATATAGTTAACCTTGATTGAGAGAGTGAATTTCTACTTTAAGAAGCAGCGCATTTAAAGAAGAAGTATGACCATAGCTCTTCTTGCCATACTTCTGTGGGTCACAGGAGTCAACTTAGTTCTGCACTCCTGTGATCCAGATTCAGCCTGACGACTAGGGATGAGCCGAACACCCCCCGGTTCGGTTCGCACCAGAACCCGCGAACGGACCGCAAGTTCGCACGAACGTTAGAACCCCATTGACGTCTATGGGACTCGAACGTTCGAAATCAAAAGTGCTCATTTTAAAGGCTAATTTGCATGGTATTGTCCTAAAAAGGGTGTGGGGACCCGGGTCCTACCCCAGGGGACATGTATCAATGCAAAAAAAACTTTTAAAAACGGCCGTTTTTTCGGGAGCAGTGATTTTAATGATGCTTAAAGTAAAAAAAAAAAAGTGAAATATTCCTTTAAATATCGTACCTGGGGGGTGTCTATAGTATGCCTGTAAAGTGACGCGTGTTTCCCATGTTTAGAACAGTCCCTGCACCAAATGTCATTTTTAAAGGAAAAAATCTCATTTAAAACTGCTTGCGGGTTTAATGTCATGTCGGGTCATGGCAATATGGATGAAAATCAGTGAGACAAACGGCATGGGTACCCGCCAGTCCATTACCAGGCCCTTTGGGTCTTGTATGGATATTAAGGGGAACCCCGCACCCAAATTAAAATAAGGAAAGGTCCCTATATACTCTGAACAGCAGTATACAGGCGGTGCAAACAAGACAGGGACTGTAGGTTTGTTGTTAAGTAGAATCTGTTTGTAATTTTGAACATTTTTAATGTGTTTAGCTCCAGCCAAAAAATCTTTTCTAAGCTTTTTGGAAAACATAGGGAAGGGTTATCACCCCTGTGACATTTGTTTTGCGTCTTTCCTCCTCTTCAGAAGATTTCACCTCACTTTTTTGTCCCAATGAAAAATGTTTTTTGAAAATTTGGGTTTTTTTGTGGAACAAGGATTGGAAAGCATCAGTGGAAAGGAGAAATTGTTTTCCCATATTAACTCTTACAGGAGAGAATTTCCCTTCCTTAGGGGTAGATTTCATCTCACTTCCTGTTGTCTCCTTCCGTTTGCAAGTAGGAGTCGTTTGTAAGTTAGATGTTTGAAAGTAGGGTCCTGCCCTATATACTCAGCAGAAATTTGGGCCTTAGGTGTTGCTGTGGCCAAAACACTGTAAGCCCTCACAGGGCCCTGCTGTGAAATATTAGATCAAGAATTGTAATTACATGCCCCTGTTGAACAGGAGCTGAAAAATTAGGCCTTAGGCACTGGTGCTGGTGCCACAACACTGCAACCCCTCACAGACACTCTAGTTGGAACGCAGGAACGAGCCCTGCTGCAAAGTATAGCATCAAAAATTGTAATTACACGCCCCTGTTAGACAGGGGCAGAAAAATTGGGCCTTAGGCACTGGTGCTGGTGCCACAACACTGCAACCCCTCACAGACACTCTAGTTGGAACGCAGGAACGAGCCCTGCTGCAAAGTATTGCATCAAAAATTGTAATTACACGCCCCTGTTAGACAGGGGCAGAAAATTTGGGTCTTAGGCACTGGTGCTGGTGCCACAACACTGCAACCCCTCACAGACACTCTAGTTGGAACGCAGGAACGAGCCCTGCTGCAAAGTATTGCATCAAAAATTGTAATTACACGCCCCTGTTAGACAGGGGCAGAAAAATTGGGTCTTAGGCACTGGTGCTGGTGCCACAACACTGCAACCCCTCACAGACACTCTAGTTGGAATGCAGGAACAAGCCCTGCTGCAAAGTATTGCATCAAAAATTGTAATTACACGCCCCTGTTAGACAGGGGCTGAAAAATTGTGCCTTAGGCACTGGTGGTGGCGCCCAGAACCAAAAATGTTCTTACAAGCTATCAGCGTGATGATTGAGGAGGAAGAGGATAATTACTCAGGGATAGTCACTCAGCATCAGCATAGGCAGTCTTTGAAGGGATCTGAAAAAAATTATTCAGTTACATCAGCATCAGGTGCTTGGTAGCTGGTGGTGATCCAAGACTGATTCATTTTTATGAAGGTCAGCCGATCGACCGAGTCAGTGGACAGACGCACCCTGTGATCGGTTACCACGCCTCCAGCAGCACTGAATGTGCGTTCCGAAAGAACGCTGGATGCAGGACAGGCCAGTAGCTCAATTGCATACTGTGCAAGCTCTGGCCAGTGATCCATCCTCAAGACCCAGTAACCCAGAGGATTTTCGGTGGGAAAGGTGTCCAAGTCTGATCTTGCCCCTAGGTATTCCTGCACCATGTAAAACAGACGCTGGCGATGGTTGCTGGAACCGATCATACCTTGGGGCTGCGGACCAAAAAATTGTCTGAACGCATCGGTCAGACGGCCACCTTCTCCACCGCTCCTTCTTTGACTGACCGAAGCCTCAGCAACACGTTGTCCAGAAACAGGAGTTTGTAACCTCCCAGTCTCTGGGAACGCGTTGCACAGACCTTTCTGCAAGGCCTCCCGAAGATGTTTCATCCTCTGCTCCCTCTGCGATGGCAAGATAAGGTCCGCAACCTTACCCTTGTAACGTGGATCAAGGAGGGTTGCCAGCCAGTATTGGTCCTTCTCCTTGATACCACGAATACGAGGATCCTTACGCAGGCTTTGCAGGATCAGGGAGGCCATGCAGCGTAGGTTTGCTGAGGCATTCGGTCCGGAGTCCTCTGGGTCACTAAGGACAACAACGTCCGCAGCCACCTCCTCCCAGCCACGTACAAGTCCATGTGTTCCTTGGGACTGATCCCTTAAAGACTGCTGATGCTGAGTGCCAGGCTCCACCTCCATACTGACACAATCTTCCTCCTCCTCCTCCTCCTCCTCCTCCTCGTCCTCTTCCTGTGTGATCGGCGGGCACGCAGGAACACTATCTGGATAAAGGGGGCCTTGAGAGCTAAGGAAGTCCTCCTCTTCCTGCCTCTGTTCTGCCTCAAGTGCCCTGTCCATTATTCCACGCAGCGTGTGCTCCAACAGGTGGACAAGGGGGACAGTGTCACTGATGCATGCACTGTCAGTGCTCACCATCCTCGTGGCCTCCTCGAATGGTGACAGGACAGTGCATGCATCCCTGATCATGGCCCACTGGCGTGGGGAAAAAAAACCAAGGTCCCCTGACCCTGTCCTGGTGCCATAGTCGCACAGGTACTCATTGATGGCCCTCTGCTGCGTGTGCAGCCGCTGCAGCATGGCCAATGTCGAGTTCCACCTGGTGGGCATGTCACAGATTAGGCGGTTCTTGGGCAGGTTAAACTCCTTTTGGAGGTCCGTCAGCCGAGCACTGGCATTATATGACCGGCGGAAATGCACACAGACTTTCCTGGCCTGCCTCAGGACATCCTGTAAGCCCGGGTACCTGCCCAAGAACCGCTGCACCACCAAGTTAAGGACGTGAGCCAAACAGGGCACATGGGTCAGTTGTCCCTGTCGGAGGGCAGAGAGGAGGTTGGTGCCATTGTCGCAAACCACCATTCCTGCCTTAAGTTGGCGTGGCGTCAACCACCTCTGAACCTGCCCCTGCAGAGCTGACAGAACCTCTGCCCCAGTGTGGCTCCTGTCCCCCAAGCACACCAGCTCAAGCACCGCATGGCATCTTTTGGCCTGCGTACTTGCGTAGCCCCTTGAACGCCTACGGAGCACCGCTGGTTCCGAGGAAGAGGCCATGGAGGAAGAAGAAGAGGAGGGGGTGGAGGAGAGAGGTGTGTCACAATCAGCATTTTGGAGGCGTGGTGGCGGAACAACCTCCAACACTACTGCACCTTGTCCTGCATCCTTCCCAGCTGCCAGCAGAGTCACCCAATGCGCCGTGAAACTTAAGTAACGTTCCTGTCCATGCCTGCTGGACCATGAGTCAGCGGTAATATGCACCTTACCGCTGACCACCCTGTCCAGCGAGGCATGGACATTGCCTTCCACATGCCGGTAGAGAGCCGGAATCGCCTTCCGTGAGAAAAAGTGGCGTTTGGGAACCTGCCACTGAGGAACCGCACATTCCACAAACTCACGGAAGGGGGCAGAGTCTACCAACTGAAAAGGCAGCAGTTGAAGTGCTAGCAATTTTGCCAAGCTAGCATTCAACCGCTGGGCATGTGGATGGCTGGGAGCAAACTTCTTTCGGCGGTGCAGCAGCTGGGGCAGGGAAATTTGCCTGGTACAATCTGACGTCGGTGTACCAAAAGCAGATTGCCCACAAGTACTTGGCTGTGACACACCTAATTCTACACCTTCATTCCTCTCACTGCAGGTCTCAGAGAGGACTGAAGGTCTAGTGGGGTTGGAAATCTCAGCTGATGAGGAGCAAGGAGAGATCCTCTTTGTTCTTTGGTGTGGGTCCTTTAGATATGCTTGCCAACGAACTGCATGGCAGGTCAACATATGTCTGGTCAAGCATGTGGTACCCAAGCGGGAGATGTTTTGGCCACGCGAGATACGCTTGAGACATATGTTGCAAATAGCAACGGTGCGATCTGATGCACTCGTCTCAAAAAAGGCCCACACCAAAGAACTTTTTGAATAACGCGCAGAGACTGCAGCGCCCTGCACATGTGGAGCTTTGGGGTGTGATGCAGTCAATGTGCTGCCCTTAGGCTGGCCCCTGGAGGGCATCCTGCCTCGTTGGTGATGTGCCGCCTCCTCCTCCTCCTCCTCCTCCTCTCTCCTATCAGGCACCCACGTTGAGTCAGTGACCTCATCATCCCCTCCCTCCTCATCACTGGAGCAAACCTGGCAGTATGCTGCAGCAGGGGGAGCATGACTGCCAGATTGCTGTCCTTCTTGGGCACCCCCTCTGTCCGTGCTCATGTTACTGCCTTCATCGAGCTCAGTATCATCATCAGAGCCTTCCAAACGCTGGGCATCCTCCTGGAGCATGTACCCAACACTGTGGTCAAACAGTTCGAGGGAATCCTCAGGAGGACATGGTGGAGCTAGGGAAGGAGTCACTGATGACATTGAGCTGAGGGAAGAGGCCGCTGCTTTGCCAGACAAAGCACCCTGGGCATGGGTGAGAGAGGATGAGGAGGATGAGGACGGCTTGGTCATCCACTCGACCAAGTTTTCTGCATGTTGCGGCTCAACACGGCCAGCTGCCGAAAAAAAGGCCAAGCGTGTCCCATGGCCACGGGCTGATGAGGATGCACCGTCTCCACGACCAGCACTAGACACAGAGCCTGCTTGCCCTCTCTTATTGGCTTGTGACTGTCTGCCTCTCCTTCTTGGCCTTCCAGACATACTAATGGCCTGTAGCTGCACTAAGCTGGGATAGAACACCTGTAATTTTCTTCAGGTAGCTTTATATACTGTAACCAGACAAGCCTGCCTGTCAGTAGGAAGATAACAGGAACGGATCTAGCTGAACACTGTGAGCAGGACGCACTGACTGCACTAAATGTAAATAGCAGGAACGGATCTAGCTGAACACTGTGAGCAGGACGCACTGACTGCACTAAATGTAAATAGCAGGAACGGATCTAGCTGAACACTGTGAGCAGGACGCACTGACTGCACTAAATGTAAATAGCAGGAACGGATCTAGCTGAACACTGTGAGCAGGACGCACTGCACTAAATGTAAATAGCAGGAACAGATCTAGCTGAACACTGTGAGCAGGACGAACTGCACTAAATGTAAATAGCAGGAACAGATCTAGCCGAACACTGTGAGCAGGACGCACTGCACTAAATGTAAATAGCAGGAACGGATCTAGCTGAACACTGTGAGCAGGACGCACTGCACTAAATGTAAATAGCAGGAACAGATCTAGCTGAACACTGTGAGCAGGACGCACTGCACTAAATGTAAATAGCAGGAACAGATCTAGCTGAACACTGTGAGCAGGACGCACTGCACTAAATGTAAATAGCAGGAACGGATCTAGCTGAACACTGTGAGCAGGACGCACTGCACTAAATGTAAATAGCAGGAACGGATCTAGCTGAACACTGTGAGCAGGACGCACTGACTGCACTAAATGTAAATAGCAGGAACAGATCTAGCTGAACACTGTGAGCAGGACGCACTGACTGCACTAAATGTAAATAGCAGGAACGGATCTAGCTGAACACTGTGAGCAGGACGCACTGACTGCACTAAATGTAAATAGCAGGAACGGATCTAGCTGAACACTGTGAGCAGGACGCACTGCACTAAATGTAAATAGCAGGAACGGATCTAGCTGAACACTGTGAGCAGGACGCACTGCACTCAATGTAAATAGCAGGAACGGATCTAGCTGAACACTGTGAGCAGGACGAACTGCACTAAATGTAAATAGCAGGAACAGATCTAGCTGAACACTGTGAGCAGGACGCACTGCACTAAATGTAAATAGCAGGAACGGATCTAGCTGAACACTGTGAGCAGGACGCACTGCACTAAATGTAAATAGCAGGAACAGATCTAGCTGAACACTGTGAGCAGGACGCACTGCACTAAATGTAAATAGCAGGAACAGATCTAGCTGAACACTGTGAGCAGGACGCACTGCACTAAATGTAAATAGCAGGAACAGATCTAGCTGAACACTGTGAGCAGGACGCACTGCACTAAATGTAAATAGCAGGAACGGATCTAGCTGAACACTGTGAGCAGGACGCACTGCACTAAATGTAAATAGCAGGAACGGATCTAGTTGAACACTGTGAGCAGGACGCACTGACTGCACTAAATGTAAATAGCAGGAACAGATCTAGCTGAACACTGTGAGCAGGACGCACTGACTGCACTAAATGTAAATAGCAGGAACGGATCTAGCTGAACACTGTGAGCAGGACGCACTGACTGCACTAAATGTAAATAGCAGGAACGGATCTAGCTGAACACTGTGAGCAGGACGCACTGCACTAAATGTAAATAGCAGGAACAGATCTAGCTGAACACTGTGAGCAGGACGCACTGCACTAAATGTAAATAGCAGGAACAGATCTAGCTGAACACTGTGAGCAGGACGCACTGCACTAAATGTAAATAGCAGGAACAGATCTAGCTGAACACTGTGAGCAGGACGCACTGCACTAAATGTAAATAGCAGGAACAGATCTAGCTGAACACTGTGAGCAGGACGCACTGCACTAAATGTAAATAGCAGGAACGGATCTAGCTGAACACTGTGAGCAGGACGCACTGCACTAAATGTAAATAGCAGGAACGGATCTAGCTGAACACTGTGAGCAGGACGCACTGACTGCACTAAATGTAAATAGCAGGAACAGATCTAGCTGAACACTGTGAGCAGGACGCACTGACTGCACTAAATGTAAATAGCAGGAACGGATCTAGCTGAACACTGTGAGCAGGACGCACTGACTGCACTAAATGTAAATAGCAGGAACGGATCTAGCTGAACACTGTGAGCAGGACGCACTGCACTAAATGTAAATAGCAGGAACAGATCTAGCTGAACACTGTGAGCAGGACGCACTGCACTAAATGTAAATAGCAGGAACAGATCTAGCTGAACACTGTGAGCAGGACGCACTGCACTAAATGTAAATAGCAGGAACAGATCTAGCTGAACACTGTGAGCAGGACGCACTGACTGCACTAAATGTAAATAGCAGGAACAGATCTAGCTGAACACTGTGAGCAGGACGCACTGCACTCAATGTAAATAGCAGGAACGGATCTAGCTGAACACTGTGAGCAGGACGAACTGCACTAAATGTAAATAGCAGGAACAGATCTAGCTGAACACTGTGAGCAGGACGCACTGCACTAAATGTAAATAGCAGGAACGGATCTAGCTGAACACTGTGAGCAGGACGCACTGACTGCACTAAATGTAAATAGCAGGAACGGATCTAGCTGAACACTGTGAGCAGGACGCACTGCACTAAATGTAAATAGCAGGAACGGATCTAGCTGAACACTGTGAGCAGGACGCACTGCATTAAATGTAAATAGCAGGAACAGATCTAACCTAATCTAGCTAACTCAAATCAAATGACACTGTCTGTCTCTCTCTCTATCAGCACACCGGAACACACTACACAGGGCCGCCGTGCAGGCGGCCTTATATAGTGTGGGGCGTGTACTAAATCCCCTGAGCCATAATTGGCCAAAGCCACCCTGGCTTTGGCCAATTACAGCTCTCTCTACTGACGGCGCTTTGATTGGCCAAGCATGCGGGTCATAGTGCATGCTTGGCCAATCATCAGCCAGCAATGCACTGCGATGCCGCAGTGAATTATGGGCCGTGACGCGCCACACGAATTTGGCGCGAACGGCCCATAACGTTCGCAATTCGACGGACGGTCGAACAGCCGATGTTCGAGTCGAACATGCGTTCGATTCGAACACGAAGCTCATCCCTACTGACGACCAACACCTTGCTATCACAGAACCGATCCAGGCTCTGCAGGGACCCTGACAACAATGTTGGGATCTGCCCAGGTGCCTGACCAGCAGCTGGCTCCGCCTCTCAGAGTGCTGCTGAGAATCTGTGCCAACCGCTCCCGCTAGGGTTGCCACCTTCTCTTCAAACCAAACCCGAACACTTTAGCGGTGCACAGCATGGCACCCCAACTGTGGCACAATTTTGCCGCAATTGTCATCCAACGAATCGCGGTAAAATCACGCAAGGGAGGGATGCCTGTCCCCCAAAAGAAGTTTTGCTTTGTGATTGTGGTGCCATTATCCCCATCCCCTCCTATTACAAACCTTTTTCCCCTACCAGCAAAAATCCTCCTCCCCCCAATACCCCTCGGGGCAGCCGACAGGGGGTACCACGGGGCCTCTTGTAGGGGCCCCAGCACACAGGGGGACCCGGACAGCAGGGGGATCGGAGTGGCAGGCGGGCGGGGGGCAATTACAGAGGAGTCAAAACATAAGGGAGAGAGAGAGGAGCCGGGTAGTTTTTAATAAATTAAATTTTAAAAACAATCCACTCACTCTCCATGTCAGAGCTGTAGGTATGTCCCATTCTCCCGATCCACTCTGCTGTTATCACTGAATCACTGGAGGAAACAGAGAGCGGTGGGAAACTCATGTGAACTGTCAGCCTCTGATGATGGAGGCGTGGTTAAGTCTCCGGAATGCTCTGATTGGTCACAGCGTCCCAGGCTATCTGACAGCTCCCTGCAGTTTCCCCGCGGCTTTGTATACTTGGCTTCCTCCAGCGATTCAGTGAAACAGCAGCGTGGATCGGGAGAATCCTGACAGCGGACTTCACAGACTGACGTGCCTACAGCTCTGAGATGGAGAGTGAGTGGATTGTCTTTAAACATTTCATTTATTAAAAAGGACCGCACCAGCAGCTGCCTGTCGCCTCCCCTTATGTTTTGACTCCTCTGTAATTGACCCGCCGGCTGCCGCTTCAATCCCCCTGCTGTCCGAGTCCCCCTGTGTGCTGGGGCCCCTACAGGAGGCCCCATGGTACTCCCTGTCAGCAGCACTGGTGTCCGGGTCTCAGGCAGAGGGAAACCTGGGCACAGTATTCTAAACCCCATACTGTCTGGGTCAAAACTGCACAGGTGGCAACCCCACTGTTACCACAACTAAAAGTGTGAATGGTACCCCATTCTGTAAAATACAGCTGGTACTTATATTGTATGTTGGTTTATACCAATAGACATATCACTTACCTTTGTAAAGCTCTATTTGTGTATGGTTTGGTTCAATGGTTTCGCTGCTGATCTTGAGGTCAGGCCTAAATTTTTGTATTGCTGAAAGTATGTATAAGTCTATTTCACCTGGAATAGAGTATTGGCACAATAAAGCACATGGGGTTTTGGCAGCAAAACCTAGAAAACAAGGTAAGTCTTCCAAAACTTTCAACAACCTCTAACTGATTCCTAACAATAAAGCCAACCTCAACCCTTGCCTGACCCAAACAATAACACTTGCTATAATTCCTAAAAAAGCCCTACAGCTTAACTTCAGCTAGATATAAAAGACACACATTTATTTAGCTCTGTATACATTAATTCAGTATTTTTTACATGCAATTAGTGTAAGTACCTGTTAGGAACCATAAACCAGGCAGAGAAAGAAAACGCAGTTAAAAATCACACCTTTAATGTAATAGCAAAATAAACACAGATCAGGAACGTAGTCTAAAACAGAAGCCAGGGTTTGGAAGCTAGAGCGGGTAATCAAAGGAGCAGGGTCAGGAAACCAGGAGTCAGCGTTGTCAGGAGTCAAAAATCAAGAGCAGGAATCAGAAGAGAAGTCGGCCAGGCAAAGTCAAACACAGGAACACATTGGAAATGTTGACCACACGAGGGCACAGAGGGAATGAGCAAAGCTGTTTAAATAGCCAAAAGGGGCTTGCTGTAGGCTGGACTAATGAGGCAGGTAATGGAAACCAGTGGCAGATTAAACTCTGTGGAGGCCCCTAGGTAGTCGAAAACTTGGGCCCCCCACAGGTTTCTGGAGGTTCTCGTGCGCATACTCTAGTAGTATAACTTTGAACTAAGTATAGTGTGCACGTTGGCTGCTAAATAAAGATTACCATCACTACTGTGTGTTTAGCTGAAAGAAATTTAATTTCTTGAGGATAAAATGAGAAATCAGAGACAAACTGTAATGTGAACCCAATGTCTATGGTTTATGTACTGAGTTGTTATTGGGTACATTACATGAATTCAGTATTTTCTCTATAGAGTCCTTCATTTAAAGTTTTTCTTTCTTTGAGTTGATTGATTTTTTTCTATCTTTTGTAAACAATTAAAGAAAGCTTCATTGTAATTTCCTTTCAAGATCAAATCAATATTAATTGAATCCGAGGTCATGACATATTAATATTAATAACATATGACAATATTAATTGTCATGAGGTCCTTAAATGGCTTGGGGCCCATAGGCCGGTGCCTACTCTGCCTTTTTGGTATTTCAGAACTGAGAGGGACTTATATCCAATTAAAGATCTAATAAATGCTCGCCCTGGGCAAACCGCACCCATTTACTTGACAGTTTGATATATTATAATTAGAGCAACATCTTGGAATATCAATGAATGCCTTTTGGCAAATGACAAATAACTACAGTACTAGACTAGCTACAATTAAGTGGTGACTGTTATCCCCAGTGATATTTAAAACCTGTTTTGCAAACATAGAAGATTATGGCCTCCTGTATGGCCACCTGTTCATGAATGGTGGCTGACAATTGAGTATGGTCCATGCTTTGCCTGGAGGCGTCTTTATGTTATAAGTTATTTGTAGTTGTATACCCGCACAAAAAAAACAAAAGAAAAAAAAAACACCTATAAGGGAAAGGCATAATGAGCTAGTATACACTGCATACTAGCTCATTATGAAATACTTACCTTAGAACGAGGCATCGGCATCTGATTCTGGTCTTCTGGGCTCGCAGCTCTGGCACTGTGAGTGGCCGAAGCCACAATGACGTCACTCTCGCGCATGCACATGGGGGTCTTTACAGCATACTTGACGTCAACGGCTGCATGCAAAGTGAATATCTCCTAAACCTTACGGGTTTAAGAGAAATTAATTTTACCTACAGGTAGGCCCTATTATAGGCTTACCTGTAGGTAAAAATGGGTATAGAACTACTTTAAATTGACTGATATATAGTAAACCCTGTTAGATGAGAATGCATGATCGTATTTTTCAATCAGAAAAAAAAAGGCATTCCCCCATCTACATGAGCGAGGTAAATAAAGGAATCCTCCCTGCTGTGTTTTTGTATTCTGACAGCGGGGACATCTCCACTGTCAGAATACAGTAATCAGCGCTGCAGCTGATATGCTACAGCGTTGATTGAACAAAATTCTTGTTTGAGAGAAGTTAATAATTGGATCGACTTCTCTTGAATGAGAATGTCTATAAATGGATCGAAATTCAGCCACTCCCTTGTGAGCTGGCTGAATTTTTTATCCATCTATGGCAAGGTTTAGGCACTTTTCTATGGAAACGGTCAGTAGCTCTGTTTTGTGTGATTACCTTCAAATTGAGCCTCCTTTTCGTTTTTGTTTTTTCTTTATCCAGCAGCTTCTGCTCTTGCACCTTTATGGACCCGAGCAGCCTTTACATTTCTACTATGGGCCATTATATAAGATAACAAAAGTAATACAATTTTTTTTTACTTTAGATAAATAGTATACATTTTAATTTATAAATTGTCGGACTTTGGTTGATCGTGTGTAGGCAAGTCCGTTCATTCAGAAAGACCGTCATAAAGTCAGTCGAAAAGTCCGCCGGGCAAAGTATGCCGTAAAGTCCGGTCGTGTGTACACGGCATTAGGTTTAAAATAGAACTTTGGGCAAAATAAAAAAAATATGCTGCAATCTGTCACTTGCATTCATAAGGCAGTTTTTTTTTCTGTAACAGTGGGGGAGATTTACTAAAACTGGTTCACACAGAATCTGGTGCAGCTGTGCATAGTAACCAATCAGCTATAACTTCAGCTCAGAGGTCTCAAACTGGCGGCCCTCCAGCTGTTGCAAAACTACAAGTCCCATCATGCCTCTGCCTGTGGGAGTCATGCTTGTAACTGTCAGCCCTGCAATGCCTCGTGGGACTTGTAGTTTTGCAACAGCTGGAGGGCAGCCAGTTTGAGACCCCTAATTTAAGCCTTGACAATAAAACCTAGAAGCTGATTGGTTACTGTGCACAGTCGCACCAGATTCTGTGTGCGTCAGATTTGGTAAATTATTACCTCTTGATCCCGCCATTTTTTCCCCCACTTCCTCATCCTTATTCCAAAACTTACACTAAAAATGTTTTGTTTTTACATTTAATTGAGGATTCCTCCCTGCTTTTTTATTGTATTCTGACAGCGGGGACTCCTCCACTGTCAGAATACAATGATCAGCGCTGCAGCCAATTGATCGAACAAAAATTTTCCAGCAGTCCTGATGGAGAGACGTCGATCATTGGATCGACTTCTCTCGAAAAAAAGAACGACCATAGATGGATCAAAATTTGGCCAGTCCCTTCTGAACTGGCAGAATTTCGATCCCTCTATGGCCAGCTTAAAGCGGGGGTCCACCTATCTATCGTTTTTTTTTTTTTTTAGTTCATTCACAAACTTTTCTTCTCAGCATTACATACTCACATATTGTGTGTAATATGTCCGCCTGTGTCAGATTTCTTCGGAAAGAATAACTTATATTATTCACTGCAGGCGGTTTCCATCTTCATTGTGGGCATTTGAAGCCCACAAGCATTTATTTCCTGGATGTGGTGAATGCTGTGCTCCCAGCATTCACCGCTCGTTCCCGCACATGCTCAGTGGCATCCTGGGAAGCCTGAGATTAGCTCCCAGGAGACTGGGAGAGGCTAGAAACACGCCTACTCCCACGGGAGTAGAACCAGGAAGTGCAAAGAAGAATAGAAAAATAAAAGGTAATTACGGCGATTTAAATTTTTTTAAACGGCATGTCAGCATCTAGGCAAGGAAGAGAATACATACAGATATTGTTCAAAATTTGGGTGGAACCCCGCTTTAAGGCCGTGTTCACAGCTGCAGATAAACAGGTACAATTTATGTAGGAGGATTTGTTTAATCTCTGTGTATCACCTAAGGATAGTCACTTTGGTTTAAAAATGTACTAGTTCAGTACAATCATTCCCAACTGTTATTGAGAAAAACATAAATAAAAATGTAAAAATATATAAACTAACATGATAAAAAAGGGTTTAATACACCAAATACTTTAATTACAGGTATGAACCCTAAACATTTCCCAGAATACAATATTTTTCACTGCCGTTTTGCTAAATAATTTTGTATCTATTGGCAAGTTGAACAAGATCTCACCAGGTCCACTCCCAATGCCTAGGACATTATACTGCGATTTCTCTTTTGTAGTCCTGAAAGAGAACACAAACATGGCTGCCATCAGTCTTCTGCATTCCAGAGGAGAATAGCGGGGCATCTGTCAAAAAAGTCTGATATTGCCAAGAGAAAGGTATTTTGATAAAGAGACAAGAGAAATGTGTGAGCAACAGGAAATCACCCTCATTGTTGAGTTTGTTTTGAGTGAATGAGAGGTGAAATCTGATTGGTTGGATGTCATCTGTACTGCATTGCAGTCTAAACTTACTGAAGGGAAAAACATTGTTTTGATCTATTAAAAAAGCAATCTCCTGCACTTAAAGTGGAGCTGCATGAATAATCATTAAAAAAATTGTGATCTCGATTCAACCCCCCCTCACGATCTCTATGCAGAATTTCCCTGATTCATTCATGTAACAAGTATAGAGAGTTCTCTGCTCACTCAGCTGTCAAAATAAAAAAAAACGGGCAGCCTGCCAAGTTTTTTGCAACATTGTCTGTGCTGGTAGATAACTATAAACATTGTAACTTTTTGTTATTAGATCAATGGAATATACTTCGGTTTATAAATAAGGGAAGTTTAACCACCTAAAGACTAAACCTTTTTCTGACACTTGTTTCTTACAAAGTTAAAATCTGTATTTTTTTTGCTAGAAAAAATCACTTGGAACCCCAAACGTATATATTTTTTTAGCAGAATAAGGGAATTAAGGGAATTAGGAAATAAAATGGCGATTGTTGCAATATTTTATGTCACACTGTATTTGTGCAGCGGTCTTTAAAATGCAATTTTTGGGGGAAAAAATACACTTCAATGAATAAAAAACAAAAACAAAAAAAAAACAGTAAAGTTAGCCCGATTTTTTTGTATAATGTGAAAGATGATGTTATGCCAAGAGAATCGTGATCTTCTAAGCAAAAAAAATTGTGATTCTCATTTTAGCCAGAATTGTGCAGCCTAAACTTAAAGGTGGACCCAGATGCCTTTGTAGACTCTCATGCCGCGTACACACGGTCGGACTTTTCAGCTACAAAAGTCCAACGGACGCTGACGGACTAAAGCTGGCTGGTAATCCGATCGTGTGTGGGCTTCTCCGGACTTTCAACGTACTTTTTTAGCCTCAAATCCGACGTACTTTAGATTTGAAACATGCTTCAAATCTTTACGTCGTAACTACGACGGACCCCGAAGTCCGCTCGTCTGTATGCTAGTCCTACGGACAAAAAAACGACGCATGCTCATAAGCAAAAACTAAACGGAAGCACTCGGTCTAGTAAAACTAGTGTTCGTATTGTAGGTAGCACATTCATCACGCTGAAAAATCTGTGATCGTTGAATGCAGCGCATTTTATTTCTTCTTTACGAATGCTCTAAAGAACGAAGGTGTTTTGCTGTTCATAATCAGAGTTCTCCCAAACTGATTTCTGAATTCTTTTTCTCTTTGATCTCATGAATGATATAGTATGCTTTTTATAAACAATGTTTCCATACTAATAATACTTTTTCCCTTATTTTTTTTTTTTGTTTAGGTTTGTAAAGTTACCACAAAGAACCCATTATTCTTTTTTTTTTTTTCTAGTGATTATTTTTTAGTTTTTAGATAAAGTTAACCCAAAGCACCGTTTTTGTTTATGTATATTTTTTTATTTTCAAGACTTACCACTTGAACATTATTAACATTAGTAATGTATTTTTGGTGTGTTTTTTTAAAACTCAATGAGATTGTTGTCCCTTGTTAATTTAACATTGTGTGTAAAATCAATGATTTAAAAGAAAACACATAAAGTCTTTTGCTAAACTCAAAAAAGATCCATTTATTCATGGTCAAAATAAAATAAAGAGGAAGTCAACGCTGGAAAAAGTCGGTGTACAAGAAAATTGGGATCTTGAGGAGTCCATATAAGAGGGAGCACAATCTGGTCCAAGAATCCCAGAGATCAACAGCACCAGCAGATGATCTAGATGTCCCCAGACTGTGGTCCTACAACAGCCTGCGTCTTCTGTCAGACCAGACTGAACCC